>OVBN01000224.1:2400000-3600000 GCA_900406565.1 Turritis glabra | reverse complement strand
TTTTTTTTTTTTTAATTTAAGGCAAGGAAGATTAGGATCAGTGTTTGTTGTTGTCTTAGCGTAATCTTTTTTAGTTTGTTTATTAAATTTAACTTCATGCATTTGTTTTTATTTTTGCCATTTTTCTCTGTATTTTGTTGTTTCTACAGGATGTCATTTGCCTCTTTTATTGGGCATCATTTTGTATAATATTTTGCTTTGAAACATTTTCGTTTTTGGGTAGTGTAGGTTTGGCTTGCGTGCCAAACGTAACACCTAAAATTGGCAAATTTGGCATGAACTAGGCTAGTACTTTTTGTACATATATTTTTACAAACAAGTTATTTGTGAACAAAGTTGTAGGTTTTTTTTAAGTTTTAATAGACAGGTTTTGATAAGATTCATAGTAAAAAAAAAAAAGGGTGGTAGTTTCTTAGTCTGTCTTCCCGAACTAAGCAAGCTAATGAGTTCAGCAAGCACACAAGGTTTCTTGTAGATAATTAGATCCACAATTGTTTTTCTTTTTTTGGAAAAAAAGTGGGTAGAATGAAAGAAAAAAAAAGCTTAATTAATTTCTACATTCTCCATTATCATTTGGCAAATTATCTCTTTTCCACTGTCCTCAACTTCACTTGGTGGATGATGGGTTACTTAAGAGCACAACAATACTATCTCCAACACTTCAGTACAAACAAAGAGCGTCAAAGAGAGAAAAAATGATTATATGTGAATTTGAAAAACAATCTATGATTCTTAAAGTTGTTGAAACAGTTGGAGCCTTTCTTGCCCTGCTTGCAGCGTTCTATGAGATATGCACTATATGTTGTGGATCGAAGAAGAAGCCGTAGGGTCCCATCATTAACATCGTCCGTATTCGGAAATAAGTGTAAATCTATTAGGATTACGATTTATGATTTAAATCCTTTTGTGATAAGGTTTGGGAACCTATAGTTTAGGTTCTATACATATCTCTAGTTGAGATTCTCTTTGTATAAATACTCATGTTTGTGAATGAATAAAATGACGCCAGTTTGATAACCAATTCTACATAATATCAGAGCCAGGTTCAAACAAAAAGTTCTAAGAAATTTTTTCGTTTTTTCGTTTTTTCGTTTTCTTTCCGAAAAGTTTGTTTCTTGCGTGTCAAGCAACAATGTCAGGAGTATAAGATGGTTCCTCTGCTAGTGCAACGAAAACAGGGGTTGCAGTGCAGCAACCGGAGACGACGGTGGTGTCACCATATACGTTGTCTAACTCTGACAATCCAAGAGCTATGATTTTTTCGGTTATGTTAACCGGTGATGACCACAATGAATGGGCAACAAAGATGTTGAACGCTCTTCAAGCCAAGCGAAAGACAAGCTTCATCAACAGTGCAATCTAGAAACCACCTAGTAGTGATCCCAATTTTGAAAAATGGACAGCTGTAAACTCTATGATAGTTGGCTGGATTTGTTCCTCCATTGAATCAAAGGTCAAATCCACAGTCACTTTCATATCAGACGCTCATCAATTGTGGATAGATCTAAAACAGCGTTTCTCCATGGGAAACAAAGTAAGTGTTCACCAAATCAAGGTTGAGCTTGCGGCGTGTCGACAAGATGGACAACAAGTTCTTGAGTACTTTGGTCGTTTGAGTAAACTTTGGGAAAATACCAAATCTACAAACCGATAAAAGTGTGTACGAGTGGCTTATGCACTTGTGGTCTTTCTCAAGAACCAGCAAAAGAAAAAGAGGAGGAGAAAATTCACCAATATGTCTTAGGGCTCGACGAATCCAGGTTTGGAGGAGTCTCTACTAACATTATTCCGATGGATCCTCTGCCTTCTCTCAGTGAAGTGTATTCGAGAATAATAAGAGAAGAACAGAGAATAGTTTCTTCTCGTAGTCATGAGCAACAACGAGAGTTGGTCGGTTTTTTGGTTCGTTGTGAACAACACGAACAACTAGCTAGCTCTAGTCATCGAGAGTTCTCATTAGATGTTGCTGCGCATTTAGGCAAATCAGACAATCTGAATAGACTTGATTCTTCAATTATAAAGTCTCGAGATCGTCATGTGCTTTATTCGCATTGTGGAAGAACTGGACATGAAAAATGTGAATGTTGACAGATTGTAGGGTTCACGGATTGGTGGACAGAGCGTGCAAAAAATAAAATCGGCGGTCGTGGTCAAGGAGGACGAGTTGCTGGACGTGGTCGAGGTCAAGTCTCCACAACTCATGCCACGAGTTCTCATTCCTCTGTTTTCCCGAATTTACAACAGAACAAGATGGTTCAACAGATGGTTAACGAAAAGTCGAGTGCCAAGAATGTCTACAAGTTGTCCGGTAAGAAAGAACTTGGTAATGTCATCCTTGATAGAGGAGCTTCCCATCACATGACTGAGAATCTCTCTCTTTTGCATAAAATCAAGAATATACCACCATGTTCTGTGGGATTTGCAGATGAAAGTAAAACGATTGCGTTGAGTATGTGAGTTTTTTCTTTGTTCGATACAGTCTCGTTGACTGATGTCTTATACATACCAGCCTTAAATTGCACATTGATCTCTGTTTCCAAAATCTTGAAACAAAAAAAGTGTGTGGTCATGTTTACTGATACACTATGCGTTTTGCAGGACTGTTTTTCGAAGATTTTGATTGGAAGCGGTGAGGAGCGTGATGGAGTTTACTACTTTACAGAGATTGTTTCAGTAAAGATACATAGCGTGGATGCTAAATCTAACAATGCATTGTGGTATCAAAGAATGGGACACCCGTCTTTTTCTATTCTTTCAACTTTACCTATGTTTTCTAGTTCTTCGAAATCTGCTAGCTTTAGTCAGTGTGACGTGTGTTTTAGAGCTAAGCAAACAAGAGAAATGTTTTCCGACAGTTTTAATAAAGCAAACGATTGTTTCTCCTTAATACATTGCGATGTTTAGGGTCGCGTTCCTTCATCATGTAGAGCTGTTTATTTATGGACTATCATTGATGATTATTCCAGAGCCGTCTGGACATTTCTTCTTCTTGAAAAGTCTGAAGTTCGAAGTGTGTTGACAAATTTTCTTACGTATGCGGACAAACAATTCGAAAAATCGGTGAAAATTGGCCGGAGTGACAATGGGACAGATTTTATGTGTCTTTCCTCACATTTTCGTCAACAAGGTATCATACAGTCATGTGTCGAGACTCCGCAGCAAAATGGCAGAGTATAAAGAAAACATAGGCACATTCTCAATGTAGCGAGAGCATTGTTATTTCAAGCAAATTTTCCTATTAATTTTTGGGGAGAGGCTGTTCTTACAGCTGCTTATCTCATTAATCGGACGTCTTCTTCAATTCACAATGGTTGATCTCCTTATGAAATACTCCATGGCTATAAACCAGCGTATGATCAGTTGCGTGTGTTTGGGTTTGCGTGTTATGCTCACCGTGTTACTCGGGATTGTTAGTCATAATTGAGTTTTATATTTAATGATTATACAAGTAATTATGTATGTTATGTCAAAGGGTGTGTGTGTTAGAGTTGTGCCTGTTAAGTTAAAGTACTTATGTTTGTTAAGGGTCACAAGAAAGAAGAGTCAAAACTCTTGACTTTCATGTCTGTTGAAGTGTCTATTTAAGTTCGTTGTTGTAAACGTTGAAACACAACTGTTGGTACTTTCTATCTAATAAAAAGAGCAATTCTTTTCTTACTCAAAATTGTGTTGTTCACGATCAAACAAATTGTGATACAAGATCCAATTCTCTCTCTTTTCAATATAAGAGGTTCATCTCTTATATTCTGTTTCAATTTTGGAAACTTCTGTTTCTAACATGGTATAAGAGCTCTATTGATTCAAGGGCCAATCCGAGTACAAAGACAAGAAAAAAATTTAGAAAAGATCTATCGAAAATCTGAGATCATGGAAGCAACATCACAACAAGTGATTCCCATATTCGATGGGGGAAATTATGCTTTCTGGCGTATAAAAATGAAGACCATCTTAAGAACGTGGAAATTGTGGGAAGTAGTGGAGACTGGTGTTTCAACTAAGCCGACGCAAGGAGATCACTCTCCAGAAGCCCTGCAATTAAAAACTAAATGGGAGGACTTATCATTGAAGGATCTGATGGCGATGCAACTGGTGCAAACTGCCGTCACAAATCATATATTTCCTCGTATAGCACCAGCAACCACATCAAAGGATGCTTGGGATGCATTGAAGTCATAATTTGAAGGATCTCCACAAGTACGATTGATCAACTTTCAATCGTTGAAAAGGGAGTATGAAAACTTAAAGATTAACGAAGGAGACAACATCAAAGTTTTCACCAACAAATTAATTGATTTGGGAAATCAATTAAAAGTTCATGGTGAAGAGAAGACGGATTATCAAATTTTTCAGAAAATCCTAATTTCTCTTCTCGAAAGATTTGACAGCATAGTGGCTGTGATGGAGTAAACGAAGGATCTGACTTCGTTACCGGTAACAGAGTTGATAGGAACTCTGAAGGCACATGAGAAGCATGTGTTGTCTCGAAGTTAAAGCATGATCGAAGGAGCGTTTCATGTTTTATCACGAGAAAGAAAAACGGTTGTCCGACCAGAGAAGGGGAAAAGCAAGTGGCATGACAACAAAGACAAAAATGGAGTGTTTTTTTGTAAGAAGGAAAACCACACAGAATCGAATTGCTCGAGGAAGGCAAAGAAAGATCACAGCAAAAATTCAAAAGAATGTTACAACTATGGCCAAGTTGGGCATTTTTCAAGAGAGTGTCGTTCAAAGAAGTATGAACGGGCACACATTAGTCTTGAAGATGAAGATATCGAAGATCATATGTTATTTAGTGCAACAGAAGATGCACTAATAATCACTAAAGAAGATGTGTGGTTAGTCGATAGTGGTTGCATAAATCATATGACAAGAGAAGAGATATACTTCACAAGACTTGATAGAAGCATCAATGTTCCAATAAAAGTTGGAAATGGAGAAGTCGTTATGTCGGCCGGCAAAGGAGACATCATGGTATGCACAAGCTTTGGAAAGAAAGTGATAAGGAATGTATTTTTGGTGCCGGGACTGGAAAACAAGCATGAGAAGCGTTTTTATCCATCGAATATCGAGTCTTGTTTGAGAACAAGTGTTGCACCATCTTCGATCCTATGGGAAAAAAGATCATGGAAATACAGATGGTGAATAAAAGTTTTCCAATCACTTGGAATTCTTCACAAGAAAGTGCGTTGGTGACCCGTGAATAGGATGTAATAAAGTTATGGCATCAAAGACTAGACCATGTGGGAAATTCATGGATTGAACAAATGCAAAAAAAAGAAGAAGATAGTAGATGGGTTACCAAAGTTCCATGTAAACAAAGAAGTTTGTGGAGTATGCAAACGTGGAAAACAAGCACGAGAAGCGTTTCCAAAGAAGTCTCAAACGAAGACAAAGGAGAAACTTGAAATTGTTCACACTGATGTTTGTGGTCCAATGCAAATTGTTTCTCTCAATGGAAGTAGATACTTCTAGTTTTTTGTAGATGACTATACTCACATGGCGTGGGTATACTTTCTTAAACAAAAATCTGAAGTTCTTCCAATGTTTAAGAAGTTCAAAGCCTTGGTGGAGACGCAATCAGGTAAAAAGATCAAAAGACTTCGATCAGATGGTGGTGGTGAATTTACTTCAAGTGAATTTAATGAGTTTTGTGATAAAAGAGGAATTAAGAAACAAGTAATTGTGCCATACTTACCGCAGCAAAATGGCGTTGAGGAACGTATGAATCGATCATTGATGGAGATGACACGAACCTTGCTTGCTGATCAAGGTCTTCCTCACAAGCTATGGACAGAGGCGTTATATACGTCAAATTATTTACAAAATTGTTTGCCTATAAAGGCAATAGAAGATGATATCACATCGATCGAAAAGTGGAGTGGTCATAAGCCAACGGTTGAACACTTAAAGGTTTTTGAAAGTATATGTTACATACATATACCAAAAGAGAAGAGAAGTAAGCTAGACGAAAAGGCCAAGAGAGGAATTTTCATTAGCTACAACAACAAAGGATATAGAGTACTCCTACTCGATAAGGAGAAAGTTGAGATAACAAGAGATATGGTGTTTGCGGAAGGAAAGAAGTGGGATTGGGTTAGGCAAGTTGACGTCAAGAATAACTTCAATATCCTAGTAAGTATCTCTCAAGCACAAGAAGATCAAAGACAAATCATCTCAAGTCTTGTCTTGCCTCAACTTGATGATCGGGATAACAATAAAGGAGGAGAAGGATCTTCGGAACCACCAAAGAAGTACAAGTCAATGGCTGGAATTATGCAAATTGCTCCAATGATGGATCTCGATGAAACATGTGGAATTAAGGAATGGCGAGATGCTATGAGTGAAGAGATCGAGATGATTGAGAAAAACAGAACATGGTCACTCGTGGAGAAACCAGAAAAGAAGAACGTCATAAGTGTGAAGTGGCTATATCGCATCAAAACTGATGCAAATGGAGTTCTATTCAAGTATAAAGCAAGGTTAGTCACAAAAGGGTTTTCTCAAGAATACGGTGTTGATTATCTTGAGACATTTGCACCCGTCTCAAGACATGACACAATTCGAGCTATTCTTGCTCTCGCGGCAAAAATGAAGTGGAAGCTTGATCAAATGGATGTAAATTCGGCGTTTTTAAACGGAGAACTTGAGGAGGAGATTTACGTTGCACAACCATGTGGATTCATCGTAGAAGGTGAAGAAGAAAAAGTTCTAAGGCTACGAAAAGCCTTATATGGCTTAAAGCAAGCCCCTCGCCCTAGTATGAGAGAATCAATTCATACTTTCTTCAACATGGTTTTCAAAGAAGTATGAATGACGCAACTCTCTATGTGATGAAGAAAGAAAAAGACATATTGGTCGTGAGTTTGTATGTGGATGACATCATAATCAATGGCAACAATACACAACTCATCGACAAATTCAAGGAAGAAATGAAGATGGAGTTCGAGATGACAGATATGGGATGTTAAATTATTTTCTGGGCATGGAGATAATTCAAGATGATCAAGGAGTTTTTCTTTTACAAGAAAAATATGCATGTAAATTGACTCAGAAGTTTGGCATGAAAGGAAGCAAAACTGTAAGCACACCACTTACACCACACGACAAAGATGTTGAAGATAATGAAGAATACGGTGAGCCAACAAAATATCGAAGCATTATTAGTGGATTACTATATCTATGTGCATCAAGACCAGACTTGATGTTTGCAAGTTCGTATCTCTCACGATACATAATATCTTGTGTTTTTGTGGGTTTTAAAGGTTTATTTTGTTGATAGTTTATTGTACATTCATGGAATTTAGATTGTTTTAGGATGCATTTGCATAAGTTTGTGAGTTTTAGGTTCTTGGAGTGGAACATGGAGTTTTTGGCCAAAAATACACATTTGAGACGCAGGATCATAAACAACCGTCAAATATTTTGCCACAAATGAAGGAGTTTCCACCGTTGGATCTTCCTAAGATTTTGACACAACCTAGCTACAGATGTTAGCTTTCATTTGCAAGTGATTTGAAGACAATCCAACGGTGCATTCAAGAGATACACCCGACTGAGTGAAGACAGGTCATTCTGTCGAGCGGTTGAAGCTGATGGGGAAATATGGTCTATGGATCGATCGATCCAAATCTAGATCGATCGATCCACTTCGACGAGAAAATTTCAAATGACCGATAGAGCCACGGATCGACCAAACTTAGATGGATCGATCGATCCACACTAGATCGATCGATCCATATCCAGATCGACCGATCCTCTTCGACGAGCCAATTCCAAATGATTGGTAGAGCCACGGATCGACCAAACTTAAGTGGATCGATCGATCCACACCTATGTCGGCCAGACATAGTGTTTTTCACTTTCTTCTGCAGAAAGTTTGTAAAATAAAACTTAAATACTCTAAGTGTGCAGGAGATCAGATCAGGACGTTTTTAAGCAAGTTTTTCATACTTTTCTCTCTGCTTTTCTCCTTGAAGAACAACAAGAACATGAAGAACACAACTTTTATATATTGAAGAAGTCTTTCTTATTTCTATCTTTTTATCTTTCTCTTATGATTATGAATACTTGTATGGATTCAGTTTTTGATTTAAGCATGTGTGAGTAGTCCTTTAGAGCTTTTGGGTTTAGGTAGATTAAGGGTGATTGGAGGATTGTTCTTTGATGTTTAAGTTAGATAGTTTATTATCCTTTCTCAATAGATGTTCTTAATGCTAGATTAGCTTTGATCAATGCTAATTTAGATTATTGGAATTTTCATATCCGGAAGGTTTTTATGAAAATTCTAGAATCAATCTATTGAGTGCTTTGCTAAATCTTGCCAATGGAAGTTGTTCTAGGTTGTTTAGTAGCCATATTAGACTTGGAATTAATGCATGTTTGTCTTGTGATTGCAAAATGGAAATTTGGTGTTGATTACTTGATTTACATAGGATTAGTTGCATGGAAGTGCACTAGTTTAACTAAGAGTTCTAAGGCTAAGGATCATCATGGTATTGAACATTAACATCATAGATTAGCCAATAGTCACCCTAATCAATTGCCTTAACCCAATGACTTGCCTTTGTATTTTACTTTCTTTTGCTTTGATTTGTCTTATTTAGTTTGATTTGCTTTGTTAGTCATATTTAGGAAACAAAAACCCTTTTATTTTGCTTAGATTAAGTGAACTTGTGCATTCCTAGTGTGTTGGTTCTTTGCTCCCTGTGGTTCGATAATTTAATTGGGGTACTCTGAAAAAGACTACATCAATACATGTCAAAGCCGCTTAATAAGCACTATCAAGAAGCTAAGAGGGTTCTAAGGTACGTCAATGGTACGCCTAACTTTGGCGTTCAGTTTTCAAGTGTTGAGAATCCAGTGTTGCATGGATACTCAGATAGTGATTGGGGAAGTTCACATGAAGACAAGAAGAGTACATCCGGGTATGTCTTCTCTCTAGGATCTGCCATGTTTTGTTGGCAATCCAGCAAGCAACAAACAATGACATAATCAACGGCAGAAGCGGAGTATGTCGCAGTTTGTGCAGCAACAAATCAAACGATTTGGTTACACAGACTTATGGAGGATATTGGCATTGATTCTCAAAAAGGAGTTTCGATTTACTGCAACAATAAGTCGGCAATTGCGATTGGGAAGAATCCGGTGCAACATAGAAGAACCAAGCATATTGAGATCAAGTACCACTTCGTTCGAGAAGCAGAACACAAAGGTCTCATCAAACTCAAGTATTGCGAAGGCGAAATTCAACTTGCTGATTTGCTTACCAAAGCGCTTAGCAACAGAAGGTTTGAAGAACTAAGAAGCAAACTTGGTGTGAGACCAAAACTCAATTAAAGAGGAGTGTTAGTCGTAATTGAGTTTTATATTTAATAATTATACAAGTAATTATATATGTTAAGTCAAAGGGTGTGTGTGTTAGAGTCGTGTCTATTAAGTTAAAGTAGTTATATTTGTTAAGGGTCACAAGAAAGAAGAGTCACAACTCTTGACTTTTATGTATGTGGAAGTGTTGAAACACAGTTGTTGGTTTTCACTTTCTATCTAATAAAAAGAGCAATTCTGTTTTTTACTCAAAATTGTTGTAACACCCGTCTCACCCTCTCTCGGGAACGGCGTGCCACGTGTAACATCCGTTTCACCCTCTCTCGGGAACGGCATGTTACCATAAATAATCCGAATAAAAAATATAAACATCCACTTTTATTAACTTCCAATCCGATAAATCCGATAAAAATCATAACGAATCCAACAAAATCCATAAGATAATTGTTTATTAAAAATAACGCGGAAATACGAAAAGATCAATCCAAAACGACAACCCCGACACGTCAAGTACGAACTACTCGACTGGCTCACCTGAAAGGGGGAAAAGAAGGGGTGAGCAACAGGGGAGTCGCTCAGTGAGGTATGGGATGCTAATCCGCATGTCACTGACTCCGGTCTAAGAAACTAATCACAAAACAACACAGAACCAAACATGAACAAACACAGCACCTACAGTGCTCAACCAACAGACAATTGTCCTACTATTGGATAGTGTCCAATCACACCCTCACCCTCGAGGTAACCACGGGCCAGTGCCCAATCTCATCCTCTGACGAGGTCAATTATGGGATAGTGCCCAATCTCACCGCCCGGAGGACGATTATCGATCTAAAGGTGCAGGGCAACAGATCGATTACGGATTGCCCTCACCCCGAACCCTCAAACAATGCGACGCGATACAGAAGTCCATCTCTGTACCCTCGCTAACATATATCCATATAATTATATACTGATATATAGCAAACACTTAACATAAACAGTATGAACAAACAGTTGGGTTGAATCATCTATTTTTCCTATGTCCAATTTAAACAAACAAACTACCTAGACTCGATCATAGAAACAAATCACATTTACTTACTACACTATCCATAACTAGAATCCTCGAACCAAAAACAGAAGTTTGCGGAATAGCCCTCACCATAGCAACACGGAAAACTGTGATTTCTGGACCTCAAATGCTTAATCCGACTCCGGATCTGAAACCAGCACGAAAAATCGAGTCAGACGGTACTCGAACGACGAAAAGCGGTTTTCGGGTCAACCGGTCAAAGTCAACGGAAAGTCAACGGTAAACGGTCAAAGTCAACCCGAATCGGTCAACGGTCAAACCGGTTAAACTTAACCGGAAATCAATTTCAAAAATCGAACCGGTTAACCTAAACAGAAAATCAATTGATTTAAACCAACCGGTTTACCTAAACCGGAACCAAATTGATTTTAACCGAATTAAACCGACCGGTTAACCTAAACCGGCCGGCGGCGAAAATTCCGGCGACGGCTTACCGGAAAAGTCGCCGGCGGCGGACGGCGGCGGGCGGCGGCGACACGGCGGCTCCGGCGGACGGCGGCGGCGCGTGAGACTTACGCGCGGGAGACTCGGCGGCGCGTGGAGGCGCGTGGACTTCACGCGCGTCCTTTGACCGGCGCGTGGCGGCGCGTCGTGGCTCGGCTCCGGCAACGGTTGGTCTCTCCGGCTTCGTCTCGTCGTCACGAATCCGATGGTGGCCTTCGGTGGAACTCGGTAATAGCTCGATCGGTCTTGGCTCGGGAGACGATGGACGTCGGTTCGACGACTCTCTTTCTCTGGCGAAAATTCTGCAGAGTTTCTCTACTCAGGAGAGTTGAAGAAAATGAGAAGGTAAGAGTGATATTTATAGCAAAAGAGTGGTGGTACATAGGGTTAGTGTGGTGGGCTTCATAATGGACTTCGGGTTGGGCTTTATTTTGGGCCTCAACTTGGGCCAAAATTGGGTCATTACAATTCTCCCCCACTAGCAAGGAATTCGTCTCCGAATTCTGATCCCGACACGACTGCCCGTTTCCATCCTGAAAAAGCTCAGGGTAGTCTGACCTCAACTCAGCCTCGGGTTCCCAGGTCTCCTCCTGGATCCCGTCTCTCTCCCAACGAACCCTGACCTTTACCACCATCTTTCCCTGTACGTCTTTTTCTTGACGCACCAAAATCTCCACTGGTCGACTCAGCACAGACAGATTCTTACAGAGATCACTAGGCGGATGCTGCAAAATGAGCTCTGGTTCTCAGACAACCTTCCTTAACACTGACACATGAAACACATCATGGAAGTCTGATAACTCTGCCGATAAACCCAAACGATATGCTACTGCTCCAATCCGCTCAACAATAGGGTACGGTCCCATGTACCTCGGCTTAAGCTTCTTTAGCTTTCGAGTTTTAGCACCTCCCTGAAATGTTCTCATCTTCAGGTATACTAAGTCGCCCACCTCGAACTCTAAATCTTTTCGGCGCTTATCTGCATAGCTTTTCTGACAGTCGTGTGCCTCCTTTAACCGACTCTTGAGCAACTCAACTTGCTCTGCCGCCTCTTGAACCATTGCAGGTTCTATGTCTCGGTACTCCTCCACTTCTATCCAACAGAGTGGGGTACGACACGGTCTACCATAAAGAGCCTCATATGGTGCCATCCCGATGCTCGCATGATAACTATTGTTGTAGGAAAACTCTGCGAGTGGGAGGTACTTCCCCCAGTTTCCATCCCAATCTAACACACATGCCCTGAGCATATCCTCCAAAGTCTGAATAATCCTCTCTGACTGACCATCTGTCTGCAGGTGATAAGCTGTACTCATATGCACCTTGGTCCCCAAAGCCTTCTGAAAGGCTCGCCAAAAAGTAGAGGTGAACTTCGTGTCGCGATCAGACACTATGCTGACAGGCACCCCATGCAACCTCACAATCACATCAAGGTACTTCTGAGCCAACCGAGCTGCATCATCCGTTTTCTTGATCGCAAGGAAATGAGCTGACTTGGTGAGTCGATCGACGATAACCCATATGGTATTAGATCCACCACTAGAAACTGGTAGACCAGTCACAAAATCCATAGTCACCATATCCCATTTCTAAGCTGGTAATGGCAGGTTCTGCAATAAACCACTAGTTACCCGATGTTCTGCCTTTACCATCTGACATGTCTGACAACAAGCTACAAACTTTGCCACGTCCTTCTTTATGCCAGCCCAATGATAATATCGCTTAAGATCCTGATACATCTTGGTGTTTCCGGGGTGAATGGAAAACCGTGAGTGATGTGCCTGCTGCAAAATTGACTTCCTTAACTGCAAATCCTCTGGCACACATACTCAGTTCCTGAACAATAACATCCCATTCACAGCTATGTGAAATCCATCTTTCGCAACTTGCTTACCCAATGATCCGTCTTTCTCTTGAGCCTGACGTATCCTCCACAACAAATCTGCCTGATCCAAAGCCTCAAGGCCAACTGTATCTCCCTCTGCAGTAACCGAACACAATCTGAGGCTAGCAAGTGTCCCAATCAGCTCCTCAACCTCCTTAGTCCCTGATACGTCGCTCCTGCGCCTACTCAAGGCATCAGCCACAAGGTTGGCCTTGCCCGGATGGTAAGTGATCTCTAGATTGTAGTCTGCCAAAAACTCAATCCATCTGCGCTGTCTCAGATTCAAGTCTCCCTGGGTAAAGATGTACTTCAAGCTCTGGTGGTCGGTGAGAATCTGTACCTTCTCTCCATAAAGGTAAGCTCTCCAAATTTTTAGAGCGAACACCACGGCTGCAAACTCCAAGTCATGAGTGGGGTAGTTAGTCTCGTGAGGCCTCAACTGGCGTGATGCATAAGCAATGACTCTCCCCTCCTGTGTTAACACACAACCCAATCCAACTCCTGAAGCATCAGTGTACACTGCATATGGTATCCCTGGCCGAGGAAGTACCAACACTGGGGTTGTTGTCAACTGCCTCTTCAACTCAGTGAAACTCTGGGAGCATGAATCTGTCCACTCGAACTTGACGTCCTTGTTCGTCAATCTTGTCATCGGTTTGGCTATACTAGCAAACCCCTTGACGAACTTCCTGTAATACCCTGCTAAACCCAGAAAGCTGCGAACCTCGGTAGCACTCTTTGGCGTTGGCCACTCTGTAATAGCAGTAATCTTCTCTGGATCTACTGCAACTCCTGCCTCTGAAACCACATGGCCTAGAAATCCAATCCTCCTCCGCCAAAAGCTACACTTGCTCAACTTAGCAAACAACCGCTGCTCCCTGAGCTTATCAAGCACAATTCGCAAATGCTCAGCATGCTCCTCTCTGCTCCGAGAGTAAATCAGAATGTCGTCGATAAAGACAATCACACACTTATCCAAGTGTTCGCGAAACACATCGTTCATCAGCTTCATAAATGCGGCTGGTGCATTCGTCAAACCGAATGGCATCACAACAAACTCATAATGACCATAACGAGTCCTGAAAGCTGTCTTCTGCACATCTGCCTCTGCAACCGCAATCTGATGATAACCTGACGCCAAATCTATCTTCGAAAACCATGACGCCCCCTGAAGCTGATCTAACAACTCATCAATGCGCGGCAGTGGATACTTATTCTTGATGGTTACCTTGTTCAAGCCTCTGTAATCGATACAAAGCCTGAAACTCCCATCCTTCTTCTTTACAAACAGCACTGGCGCTCCCCATGGCGATCTACTCGGCCTGATAAACCCTTTTTCTGACAAATCCTCGAGTTGCTTTTTCAGCTCAGCCATCTCTACTGGAGCCAAGCGGTAAGGAGCACGCGAAACAGGTGTCGTCCCTGGTTCCAACTCAATATTAAGAACATCTCCTCTAACCGGCGGTGGCCCCTTTAAGGGCTCAAACACATCCTCATACTCTACTACCACGGGTATCTCACGAAGATTCTGTTCTCCATCATCCTGAATCATAGCTATGGTAGCCAAAAATCCCTCTGCTCCTTTGTCCAATAAGTCCTCAGCCTGCAACACAGATATGATGGAGACTCCCTTATTCGACCGAATCCCCTGGAAAGTGATCGTCCCTTCTGCGCTTGGAACATGCACTCTGGCCTTTGGGCAATCAAGCCCTACCTGATGACGCACTAACCAGTCCATCCCGAGAATCACATCGTAATGGTTCAACTCCATTTATGCTAAGTCTTCGACGAACTCAACTTCTTTTAGAATGACAGGTACATCTCGATGGATGCCTGTAGCTCCCAACTTCTCTGTGCCAACAGTCTCGATCTTCTTAACTTTCGGCTCGAATCCCTGAAATGGCCAACACTTGACCAAATCCGGACACACGAAGCTATGCGAAGCTCCTGTGTCAAACAGCGTATATGCTGCTATACCCCCAACAATAACCGATCCTGCTATTGGTTCCTCTCCTGCATAGTCTCCCATAGCAAAAACTCGTGGAGCGATGGCTGGACGTTTGGGCGGTGGTGGCGGAAGTACGTCTCCCGCTCTCTTGGGACAATCCCTGAAGTAATGACCCTGCTGACCATAATTGTAACAGGCTCTCGGTCCAACCGCTGGTGGTGATGGTGCTGCAGTCTATCTGAAAACTGGTACAGCCACTGCCTTACCTCGGCTGTTCTTCGCCAAATGTCCCATTCGTCCACAGGAAAAACACTTGGGACACTCCCCAAAATGGTTACGCTGACAGCGGAAACAACGAGGTGGTCCTGACTGACCCACTGTCCTCCTCTGTGGCTCTGGAGCCTTCCCGAACCGCTGCTGCGAGACCCTGCTGAGCTTCTGTTCCTCTACGAGACCCATCTCCTGAATGGCAGCCTTCTCTACCAGCTCCAACATGCTGTCATAATCCCTCACTGCACAGCGGTTGCGAATCTCCACTCGCAACCCCTTCATGAACCTCCTGACGAGCTCCTGCTCATCCATATATCTCCCGAGAATCCTGCGGAGACGACTAAACTCGAGTTCATACTCTCGGACTGTCATAGTACCCTGTCGAAGATCCTGGAAGGCATTTTCCTTTTCATCCATGGCCTCTCGAGGGAAGTACTTACGGGTGAACTCCCTCCTGAAATCATCATATGTCCACTCAAACCGACCACGTGCCCCTTCAACAACTGCCTCCCACCAGGCAAGGGCATCATCTCTCAAGTACTGAGTAGCCAAATCTAGACGGTACTCAGCTGGACACCTCATATGGTCCAGGTTGCGCTCTAACTGCCTCCTCCAGTTATCCGCAACGGTAGCATCCATAACCCCGCCAAATCGATCCAGCCCCATGTCCTTCATCTGCCTCATCAGCTCCTAATATGAAGGACCCTCTCTGACCCTGACAGGTGGTGGTGGCGGAAATGGGTCACGATCAACTGGCTCGTGAATAACACGATGAACCTCCTCTGCAGCCTGCTCTCTACCCATCTGACCTCTGAACCTCTCTCGGTACAACCTCAGCTCCTCCAACAACTCCGCATGACCCGCGGCCTGCTCTGCTCCCTGCCCAATAATTGGTGGTGCCCGCTGCTGCGCCTGCTGTGCCTGAAGACCCATCTGATGGGCCACCTCCTGAGCCGCAACTCAAGCAGCTTCCTGAGCAGCTACCTGTGCTGCTTCCCGAGCAACCTGTCGCACAGCATCCTGAGCAGCCTGCCTCGCTGCCTCCTGAGCAATCTGCCTGATGGCATCTTGATCGACACCATGAACTGCGGGTCGGTCAACCTCAGCCTGGCTGCCCCCGACATGAGCACTCTCATCTGCTTGCTCAGGCAAAACAGGTAGTTCTGAACCTCTAGCGCTCATGGAACCTCTAGTCCTCATCTGAAAGGGAAACAACTCGGTTAGCTTTAACAAAGGTCCAAACGCTAACCGAAACACTAATACTCAACAGAAAGGGGTGTCATTTATTTTGAAATTCTCCCATCCCCGAAAACAACTTTAAAACAAATCCGAATCAAAAATATTTTCAACTCTTAACAGCCCCCGGGTCAGAACCGGGTCAGCTAAACCCCGCTCTGATACCAAATTGTAACACCCGTCTCACCCTCTCTCGGGAACGGCGTGCCACGTGTAACATCCGTTTCACCCTCTCTCGGGAACGGCATGTTACCATAAATAATCCGAATAAAAAAATATAAACATCCACTTTTATTAACTTCCAATCCGATAAATCCGATAAAAATCATAACGAATCCAACAAAATCCATAAGATAATTGTTTATTAAAAATAACGCAGAAATACGAAAAGATCAATCCAAAACGACAACCCCGACACGTCAAGTACGAACTACTCGGCTGGCTCACCTGAAAGGGGGAAAAGAAGGGGTGAGCAACAGGGGAGTCGCTCAGAGAGGTATGAGATGCTAATCCGCATGTCACTGACTCCGGTCTAAGAAACTAATCACAAAACAGCACAGAACTAAACATGAACAAACACAGCACCTACAGTGCTCAACCAACAGACAATTGTCATACTATTGGATAGTGTCCAATCACACCCTCACCCTCGAGGTAACCACGGGCCAGTGCCCAATCTCATCCTCTGACGAGGTCAATTATGGGATAGTGCCCAATCTCACCGCCCGGAGGACGATTATCGATCTAAAGGTGCAGGGCAACAGATCGATTACGGATTGCCCTCACCCCGAACCCTCAAACAATGCGACGCGATACAGAAGTCCATCTCTGTACCCTCGCTAACATATATCCATATAATTATATACTGATATATAGCAAACACTTAACATAAACAGTATGAACAAACAGTTGGGTTGAATCATCTATTTTTCCTATGTCCAATTTAAACAAACAAACTACCTAGACTCGATCATAGAAACAAATCACATTTACTTACTACACTATCCATAACTAGAATCCTCGAACCAAAAACAGAAGTTTGCGGAATAACCCTCACCTTAGCAACACGGAAAACTGCGATTTCTGGACCTCAAATGCTTAATCCGACTCCGGATCTGAAACCAGCACGAAAAATCGAGTCAGACGGTACTCGAACGACGAAAAGCGGTTTTCGGGTCAACCGGTCAAAGTCAACGGAAAGTCAACGGTAAACGGTCAAAGTCAACCCGAATCGGTCAACGGTCAAACCGGTTAAACTTAACCGGAAATCAATTTCAAAAATCGAACCGGTTAACCTAAACCGAAAATCAATTGATTTAAACCAACCGGTTTACCTAAACCGGAACCAAATTGATTTTAACCGAATTAAACCGACCGGTTAACCTAAACCGGTCGGCGGCGAAAATTCCGGCGACGGCTTACCGGAAAAGTCGCCGGCGGCAACGGCGGCGGACGGCGGCGGACGGCGGCGGGCGGCGGCGACACGGCGGCTCTGGCGGACGGCGGCGGCTCCGGCGACCGGCGGCGGCGCGGGAGACTCGGCGGCACGTGGAGGCGCGTGGACTTCACGCGCGTCCTTTGACCGGCGCGTGGCGGCGCGTCGTGGCTCGGCTCCGGCAACGGTTGGTCTCTCCGGCTTCGTCTCGTCGTCACGAATCCGATGGTGGCCTTCGGTGGAACTCGGTAATAGCTCGATCGGTCTTGGCTCGGGAGACGAGGGACGGCGGTTCGACGGCTCTCTCTCTCTGGCGAAAATTCTGCAGAGTTTCTCTACTCAGGAGAGTTGAAGAAAATGAGAAGGTAAGAGTGATATTTATAGCAAAAGAGTGGTGGTACCTAGGGTTAGTGTGGTGGGCTTCATAATGGGCTTCGGGTTGGGCTTTATTTTGGGCCTCAACTTGGGCCAAAATTGGGTCATTACAATTGTGTTGTTCACGATCAAATAGATTGTGATACAAGATCCAATTCTCTCTCTTTTGAATATAAGAGGTTCATCACTTATATTCTGTTGCAATTCTGGAAACTTCTGTTTCTAACAGGGATAAGGATGTTAATATCATAATCCCGCCTGGAGAGAAGAAGGGAAAAAAGAAGACTCAGGAACCGGCAGGAGAAGGAGAAGGAGACATTGAGGAAGAATCTGGCGAGAGTATTTGATAAGAAGAAGAAGAGATAAGAGAGGTGTTCATGTATTTATCTTATCACTTGTTTATATTTTAATTATGTTTTGCTTATAATTTTTGTTTTCTTTTCTATTTTGCCATTTCCTAACTAAAAGAAACTCAATGTATCCAAAAATTTATTTAAGGCATTTAATTTAATTACATATCAAAAGTACTAATATTTTGGTCGTGTATTATTATTTGTGATTCAAGTAAAGAGCAAAAATGTTACTATCAGTTTCTAATTATTTTATTTGCAAAACACATTTCTATACGAAGATGTTATATGCAAAAAAGTTCAAGCAATCCATAATTTTATTTGACACAGTGATTGCATAATAAATCAATGTAACAGTTTTGGTTATCTTACATTCGAAAAATTTAAGCATCCAGAATTTTATTTGATACGGTGATTTGCATGGTTAATCGACATGGAATAGTTTTGGTTATCATTTATAGTTTGGGTTCCCAATGTACAATTGCAAATACAATTACCAGACCTGTCATGAAGATCAATGCGAGGATTCTTGCTACACGATTTGGTATAATCACGCCAACCAAGAGGGGAGCAAATCCACCATAGAAGAATGCAAGAGTTGTAAGTGTTGCCACATTTTGGTTGTGTATCAAGTTTAAATCTCTCTCAATAAGAGAGAAAAATACAGTGTCTGAAATATAACGTAAAAGTCTACCTTGTATTCATAGAATACAAGAGGTATTTATATAAGTATGTTTCCTTAACACGATAAGATTAAATCTAGGTTAAATATATACACGTATCTATCCTTAGCCTAATACCCCCTCTCACGTTGGTGGTACGAAATTCTGAACACCAAGCGTGGACAATAACCGTTCGAACGTTGGTCTTGGTAGAGCTTTTGTGAGCAAGTCCGCTACTTGATCCTTGGTAGAAATATGAATCGTAGAAATGAGTTTGTCGTGAACTGCGTCTCGGACTTGATGACAATCACGTTCGATATGCTTTGTTCGTTCATGGAAGACCGGATTTGCAGCAATGTGAATGGCGGCCTGACTATCACAGTGGAGAGCAATCGGGTGAGGATGGTCACAGCCCAAGTCCTGTAGAAGTGCCTTCAGCCATTTGAGCTTTTTAAGTGTGTAAGCCATTGCGCGATACTCGGCTTCAGCGGAAGAAGAAGAAACTGTGTCTTCTTTCTTTGTTTTCCAAGAAATAGGAGAGTCACCTAAGTAGACGATATAGGCAGAAAGCGAACGACGCGTCAATGGGCACGCGGCGTGGTCAGAGTCGCAATACGCAGTGACACTGAGGGTGCTGTCTGAGCGTAGAAGTATTCCCTGAGCCGGAGAACCTTTCAAGTAGCGAACAAGACGGAGAGCTGCTTCCCAATGAGCTACAAGAGGAGTCTTCATGAATTGAGAGAGAATGTGTACGGCATAGGTCAAATCTGGTCTCGTAATGGTTAAGTAGATAAACCGGCTAACTAAGCGGCGATATTGTTCGGGATCGTCAAACTCTGGTCCTGTCACAGAAGCGAGTTTGTGATTCAGCTCCATTGGTGTCGGGGATGGTTTACCGCCTAAGAGCCCAGCTTCGGTGATGATATCTAGTGCGTACTTGCGTTGAGAAAGACAAAAACCATCTAGACCACGAGAAACTTCAATACCCAAAAAATATTTGAGCTTGCCTAAGTCTTTCATATGGAAGCATTTATTAAGCTGAATCTTGAACTTGTTAATAGCGTGAAGATCATTGCCTGCAACAATGACATCATCAACGTACACTAAAACGTGGACAACACGATCTCCATTGATTAAGGAGAATAAAGAATAGTCCTGATAGCTTTGAGTGAAACCAAGTTCGCGGAGAGCTGTAGAAAGTTTGGAGAACTAACACCGAGGAGCTTGTTTTAACCCGTATAAGGACTTGCGAAGTCGACACACTTTGCTGGGATCTGAACATTTGAAACCGGGGGGGAGTTTCATATACACTTCTTCCTCTAAGTCACCGTGGAGGAAGGCATTGTGAACATCCATTTGGTGAACTTCCCAATCCTTAGCGGCTGCAACACCAAGAAGAGTGCGAACTGTAGTCATTTTAGCAACGGGGGCAAATGTTTCGGTGTAGTCAGTTCCTTCTTTTTGACGATTTCCCATTACCACCAGCCGAGCTTTGTATCGTTCTAGAGTTCCATCCGAATTGAATTTTAATTTATATACCCATTTACTGCATATTGCTTTCTTTCCGGGAGGTAGGTCTGTGATATCCCAAGTGTGATTTGCTTCCAATGCATCAATTTCTTTTTGCATTGCTTCACACCATTCTTTGATAAGAACTGCATCTTTAAAATGTTTCGGCTCTGTGCTGTCAAGAATCGCTGTCATAAAGGCAATGTGGTTTGCAGAAAAACCTGAATTAGTCATGTAATCAGCTAGAGGGTATAGAATCTTACCCGAGACCGTTGACGAGGAATTTGATTCAGAGAAAGTAGAGGAGAGAGCGTGAGAAGTAGATGAGGAGGGTGTATGGCGAGTAACGTAGTCTTTAAGTAAGACGGAAGGTTTCTTCTCTCGGTGTCCCCTACCTAATAGTTCCGGAAGACCCGGAGAAGGCGGAGTATTATCAACGATGTCTGGTACATGCGGAAGCGGAGACGACAATGTAGAAGGAGAAGACGGTGAATGATCAGGTAATGGCGGAGATGAAACCGGTGGTGAAATCACCACGGGTTCTAGAGAAGGATTAGTAGTAGTAGTGTTGATGTCGATAGCATCGGATGGAGAGATAGTATTGATAGGAGATGGTGTAATCAAAAGAGCGCTAACCGGTGGTGATGATGGAGTTGCAACAATCGGTAAGAACCAGTCATCGTTGGTTTGTGGAGCGGGCTGGGATGTTGGTTCCATGGTGGAGAAGGGAAACACATCCTCTTGAAAGTGGACGTCTCTACTTGTAAAGAATTCTTCACTTTCAAGATCATAAAGACGCCAAGCTTTCTTCCCAAATGGGTACCCGACGAGAATACAGCGGCGACTTCTAGAACTGAATTTGTCTTTGTCTCGAGGTCGTGTATGAGCATAACATAGACATCCAAAGGTGCGTAACATATCGTATGAAGGACGGGTGCCAAAAAGTAGCTCGTATGGAGTTTTACCGTGTAGAACAGATGATGGTGTGCGATTAATAAGGTGTGTTGCTGTGAGAATGCGCTCACCCCAAAACTTAATGGGTAAGTGACTTTGAAATAGACATGCGCGAGCAACGTTCAAGATGTGACGATGTTTACGTTCGACGCGGCCGTTTTGTTGTGGAGTATCAACGCAAGAAGTCTGATGGAGAATACCATTTTGTTGAAAGTATGAAGTGAGGCACATGAACTCGGTGCCATTGTCACTTCGAAATGCCTTAACTGGTTTGCCGAATTGACGTTCAGCTATTGCACAAAAGTTTCGGATCAAATTAGGGACTTCAGCTTTGGAATTCATTAGATAAGTCCACACCGATCGAGAGTAATCATCAACTAAGGTTAGAAAATATTTAGCTCCACTTGTAGAAGGGGTTCGGTAAGGTCCCCAAACGTCACAATGCACGAGAGAAAAACAATCCAAAGCTTTATTAGGACTATCATGAAACACCTCTCTTGTTTGTTTAGAACGAAAACAAATATCACAACTTTTTATCGCGCCAATATCTTTGGGAGACTGAACACATTCTGGTAAAGAAAGCAAAACACTGGTAGAAGGATGTCCTAGTCTACGGTGCCACAAGGCTGCAGGAGAAGAAGTCTCTGCTGTTGCTTTGTTGACACGCGCTGTTAAGACACCGGTAAAATAGTACACCCCCTCACGCTCTTCACCTGCTCCAATCAAAGTCCTCGAAAAACGGTCCTGTAAGAAACACAATGTGTCAGTAAAGATAGCAATGGAGCCAGTTTGTTTCAAAAGTTTGGAGACGGAGATCAATGTGCAATCAAAATCCGGAACAAAAAGCACATCAGTGAGTAAATAAGCCGAGCTTAATTGAAGAGAGCCACGTTTAGTAGCACGTGAAGCGCGACCGTCTGGGAATGTGACAGAGGATGGGACAATGTCAACGACTTTGACTAAGATAGAACAATCTCCAGTCATATGATGTGAGGCTCCTGTATCAATAATCACATCAGTAAGATAAGTTTTACCCGACAACTTTTCAGTAGATGTTTGTGGACGTTGGCTTTGAAGGAGATTGATGAGCTGGTTGATTTGATCTGTTCCTATGGCTGAGGTAGCTGGAGCTCGAGCATTACTAACTCTGCCTCGACCACGGCCTCTGGATGTACGACCTCCACGGTGCGGAGTCGCGTTGTTACCACCTCTGTTGGCGTTGATTCATTTCATCTCGTGGTACCAATCAGGAAATCCATGGAGAAGAAAACACTCTGTGACATCGTGGCCTTGTCGACGACAGTGTGTGCAGGTAAGCAAGGATCGATCACGAAATCTCTGACCCGAGACTGCGGCGACTTGTGAGGACGACTCCGTTTGTACCGAGAATCCTATCGCCTCTGTTTTGTTGGTTTCTTTTGAAGCAGCAACATTGAGATTTTGTTCCTCGCGAATTACACGCGAATACACTTGGTTGAGATTGGGCAAAGGATCTTCACCAGTGATGGTAGAACGAATGTTTGTGAAGCGAGGAAGATCAAGTCCAAAGAGGAACTGATGGACTTTGTCGTCTTCACGATCTTTGGCGATGTCAGGGGCAGCAGCACATGTACAAGTACAACTTGTTTTGTAGTTTTGGAGCTCCTCCCAGAGCTTTGTTAATCGACCATAGTACTCTAGAACCGAACGCCCATCTTGTTTACACGCAGAGATCTCATCTTTTAGAACTTGTTTGCGGACTCCGTTTCCTACAGAGAATCGAACTCGAAGGCTTTCCCACAACGTTGCAGCTTCGGAGACAAAGGAGACGGTGGAGCGAATCTTGGGATCAATTGAAGTACGTATCCAGCCAACGATCATTGAGTGTGCGGCGAGCCACATACTCAATTCTGGATCAGCGGCTGGTTTGGGAGTAGAGCCATCAATGAAACCGAGCTTTTGTTTTGCCTGAAGAGAATTCTTTAATTCTGTTGCCCATTCTGAGTAATTATCTTCTTTCAAGATAACAGAAGAGATCAAGGCACCAGGGTTGTCAGATGGAGTGAGGAAGTATGGGTTTTTGTTCGTAGTGTCTGCTGGGACGGCAACTTGTTGATCAGCCATGGTGGTTATGACGAGCAAGGTAGAAGATGTAAAAGAGAAGAAGAAGAAGAACAGTAGCGGCGGCGATTACTTGGAAGAAGCAATCGGCGGCGGCGGTTTGTGAAGAAATTAGGTCTCAAGAGTTTGCCGCTCTGATACCATGAAATATAACGTAAAAGTCTACCTTGTATTCATAGAATACAAGAGGTATTTATACAAGTATGTTTCCTTAACACGATAAGATTAAATCTAGGTTAAATATATACACGTATCTATCCTTAGCCTAATAGTGTCATCCAAGTAAAAAACTACATTTTCCCTTCATCTACTGTCCTAATTCAGAGAACAAAGTATTGTGCTCTCCGGTGAACAAATTTTCATGGAAGTACAAAAATGTGGTAGTTCCACACTTTTTTTCTTTGTTTGGAAAAAGTGGGTAGAACGAAAAAAAAAAAACTTATATTATTTTGACATTCCTCATTATCATCATTTGGCAAATTCAGGCCATGTTATTTTCCGAGTCACTGCGACTCATTTGAGCGACGGCAAAAATCAGTCTTTCTCTTTTATAATTTTTTAAATATAATATCGCTGAAACTAAAACCAGCGACTTCGACGAGATAATTTCTAAAGGTTGCTGACGTCATGAAATCGCTAAAAAAACCAGCGACAGATTAAATGGTCTTTAAAGCTCCGGCGACTGTTTCGTAACAACACCAGCGACAGTTATATGTCAAAAGTGGTGTGGAAAGCATGTTATTTTTAATCGCTCAAATGAATCGCTGCGATTCGAAAAAGAACAGGGCCTCATTCTTTTCCACTCGTTCGCTTGGTGGTGGGTTCACATAGGGATGTCAAAATTCACATACTAATGTGAACCGTTCACATTATTTATCTAAACAAAACTGGAGAAATCGAGACTTGAGAGCACAATACTATCTCCAACACTTCATTACAAACATCAGGCGTCAAAGATAAAACTACGAAAGGCAGCAACTACAAAATTTAGTCTTCTTATAAAAAAGTAACGAGAAAAAAGGTCTATTTCTTTTAAGAGTCTATAAGTGAAAGCGAAGGACATTTTGTAAGAATTCTACTTCCTGGCGATATTGAGATCAATGTGTACATACGCAAGAGAAGCCACAAAGACGAAGAAGAAAGCCGATACAAGCATGAATGGTTCCGCAAGCATGTATATTGGTTTGAATGTATAGTACACCTGCGGAAAACAGTCGCATATATATTAAGCAGTTTTATAGCATTTTACCAAAAGAATGAATTTGGCTCATCATGAGATGATATATCTAAATCTGTTGAAAAGCTAGCTGTAAGTTTGAAGGTATTATGGTTACCTGGAAAGGTACGTTGTGAGTGGGAACTACATTATCCTTTTGCAACACAACCACGGTTCTTCCCACGATGTCAAGGTATGAGTATTTGACCTGAGACAAACACCATTATAGATACAGGTCGTGTAATAACTATAGTATGCGATCTGCGTGGCTGATGAGGTACCTGTAAGTCTTGATTGACTGTAAAGGGCAAAACAGCAGAAGGGTCTTTTGATCCTTCAGGAAGCACGACCTGAAAAGAAATCTTCATCTGTTAAGCATAATCTGCTAACAACAGAAAGAAATAACAATTAGTAGACAATGCTAAACCCACTTTGATAGTCAACTTGTTAACAATAGTTTCGACGAGCGGGCACCCAAACGTAAAGTTCAAGTAACGTCTGCCATCGGATGCTTCAAAGAGATAGTCTTCCAATGGAACTCGATAGCCGATAATAAAAGTTGCTCTCCACCCTCCAAATAATGGGTAGCGGGGTTCAAATTCAAGTTCTGACTGCAAACAACAAATTTGTTTTATAAGAATTCAGAGGCTTAAAGTGAATATATCAGATCACTTATTTTTGAGGTATACGCCTCTAAGCAACATACTGTTGTAAATTACAGCCTTGGAAGAGTTTCTTAGGGAACAAATATCACTGTCTAAATGGCCACAGATCACGAAAAGAGGCAATCCAACCATACCTTTCTAAATCCTGTACGCAAATGTGAAGTGGAGATGTTTCCTATGTCATCCCTGTAGTAGACAGAGTTCACTCTGGGAGGTAGTACTGCAAGGAGCGCATTGAAAGAGGATGCACCACTGACGGACCGTTTAGATTGATAATCAACCCTGCCAAAATTGAGTTTTCAGCAAGACAGTATACATATGAGGACAACATCTCCATTGAGCTCTTTCACCACAAGAGCAAATAGCTAATTAACAAGACAATCTTACTTCAATAACAGAGAAAACTTGTCTGCAGTAATGGAAAATGGCACCTTAACAATTAGCTCAAACACAAATAGAAATTCTGCAATATCTAATTCCTAGAGATAAATTTCCAGAGGTCACCTCATACATAAAAAAAGTCATTAGGCCCATTACGTACCTTGAGAAAACACCTTTATGCCGGGCTCCCCCATGAGTCAATTTATAATTTTCTGTTATCTGAAGGCTACCCCAGTGTGAAATCTCAATTTCACGCACAAGCTCTTCAACAACGGCAAACGGACTGTTATTCTCGAAGTGAATGATGACAGGTGTGTAAGAGTATGAAGCACGATTCTCATATGGTCCATATTTTATCTCTTTGCCAGCCCGGTTAGCAGGTTCAATGCTAGTGAACGACTCTACTCTGGTACTAGGCGTCTTAACAAAAGTTGTCTGTTGCTTAACATGATATGGTGACAATATCACTGCACTATCATGGTAGTAAACCAACTGAGATTCTGACTGGGTTATCTCCACTGGGAAAGGTTCCAACGAATGAGTCAATATGTATAGCACCTCAAGTGAAACAGTTTCACCCGGACCTAAGGGGCTAACAAATGTAACACGGTAGTATCCAGTGTCATTTGGTGCATCTGGTTGTTCAGTTAGTTTTACATCTAAAGGCAAATAGGTTTTCTTTTTCTTCTTGCCAGTAATTGCCAGGGCTTGGACCATAGCCAAATTCTTGATCTGGGTAGGTGGGAAAGCAAGAAGCATTTCTGCAGCAGGATTTTTCCCCATATTTTCGACCTAACAAGGAACCCAGACAAGAAAACGTCACCTTCAAACAGAAAAACTCAAGGATGGTGAAGGAGAAAAGGGAAAATATCAGGTGATCTGTCACAGCGAATCAAAGCCATTAAGTTCGAACCTTTACTAAAAATTTTAACTACCCTCAACTAACAGTGACTGAAAGAAAAAAGAAGATGAAATAGCATATAACATATCTAGAAAGGTTTCAATTCCCAGTTCTAAGTTCCAATCTTGCAGTGTATTTGCAATAGAAATAACTACTATAAACATCTGATTAAAGATACCTTGAGAGTCAAGAAGGCCTTCACGATATGTGAGCTTAAATCAATCTGTAGACAAAAAAACAAACACAAAGGAGAAGCATTTTAGAATCAAAACTTCAGTTTCAGGCAAGAAGATTTTGCAAACAGCTTCTATCATTAAACTTTCAGATTACTGAAACTAAACAGATAACTGGTGAAAAGTCACATCCAAAGAGTCACATTATCTATTAATGTACATACATAGATATGAAGCCAATCGATGATCAACCGTGAAGTGACCAACTCACACAGTATTTCTACAAACTAAGTATAGATCGGAGAAACAGTAAGCCCAACGGCACCTTCTTTAACTTGAATTTCCATAAGAAACGGATCCGCAAAGGAAAGTGGAAATTTATGAATTTTGTTACAGAAGATAGATCGGAGAATCTTACCCTTCGCTCGGCATTTACGATCTGGAGATCCTGAGCAGAGGAAAATGCAGAAATAGATAAGAATACAGCTACGGCGACCGCGAAGATCCGGATACGAGCAGCCATTTTCGTCACTGCACTAAGAACACAACTCAATCAACGAAAGAGCTCGGAGATAGCGAATTGATGGGATTCAGAAGATCAGAAGAGGAGAGAGAGTTACAGACCCGTGAAGATGGAGACAGCGAGAGAGATCGTGGTTCGTAAAGATAGATACCGACGGCGGAAGGAAAAACGTCGTCCGGCGAAGTGAGAATGATCCGGTCAACTACAAAGTCTCAGTCTCTCTCACTTCTCTCGTGATTTAGGGATTAGTCTTTACGAACTTTTCTTCCTCAGAACCAAAACGACATGTATCGTTGTCGTTTGAACTTTTAAAATTAATGGGCCGTGAGAATAATCATTATTAACCGTTATTGGGCTTTCCACTACAAAATATGAACGGCTAGATTGCAGACACGTGTATGATTTCGAACGGTTCCGATGTCACTGGACACTTTACCGCCATTCCAAATTCGTTTGTCGACCTAACTCTGTTTCTCGCCCCTTCAAAATTTTCTCCAATCACTTGAATTCGTGTTCTGATTCGAACGAATACGAGAATTTTGTCCATTGAAGAGTTTTAACTCTCAAAAAAGTTGCTTAATTTTGTGTTTTTCTTTTCTTCACTAACATCTCTGCCATGGCGATTGATTGTCTCGTACTCGGTAACAGTTTTTTTTTCTTCTTCTTCGTCTTCTTCTTTTAATGCTTCTTCAAGTTTCAAGATTTACGGTATTCTCATGTTTGATTTGTATTCAGGTGCTGGACAAGAGATTGGAAAGAGCTGCGTGGTGGTGACGATTAATGGCAAGAAGATAATGTTTGATTGTGGGATGCATATGGGCTGCGACGATCACAATCGATACCCAGATTTTTCTCTCCTCTCTAAATCCGGTGATTTCGATAACGCGATCTCTTGTATCATCATCACTCACTTGTATTGGTTCTTCAAACCTTGAATTTGTCCCCTCTTTTAAAAGTCGTTTTCTTAGTTTTTGTGGAATCGTATGGGTTCTAATATTGTGTGTGTGTGTGTTTCGAGTTTAAATAGCCATATGGATCATGTTGGAGCGCTTCCTTACTTCACGGAGGTTTGTGGGTACAATGGCCCAATTTATATGTCGGTGAGTTATATTGTCCTCAAGGTGTTCGATGAAATGTTTGAGTGACTTGTTTTTTTTTTTAAGATAAAGGTGTTTGTTTACATATTGTCTCTTTGTAGTATCCCACAAAGGCGTTGTCTCCATTAATGCTTGAGGACTACCGAAGAATAATGGTGGATAGAAGAGGCGAGGAGGAGCTATTCACCACTACCCATATCTCAAACTGCATGAAAAAAGGTACTTGAAATATTGGATTTAATTCATTTTAAGGTCTTTTTGCACGAACTTGTTTCATCTGTTATGAATGTGTGACTTGCTTCATAAACTCAGATCCAGTGTCTATAACTTGGCTTCCTTTTGTTTTTTTATGTAGTAATCGCAATAGATTTGAAGCAAACAATTCAGGTTGACGAAGATCTTCAAATCCGTGCCTATTACGCTGGGCATGTAAGACATTCGTTCTGGTTTTAGAGAACTTCTTTGGACTTCCTTCTAAGTTTGTTATGTTGAGAGTTTCTGTATTTCTTAAAGCTTCTTTTGTAATGATCATAAGGTCCTTGGAGCAGTGATGGTTTATGCAAAGGTGGGAGATGCAGCAATTGTGTACACTGGAGATTACAATATGACAACTGATAGACATCTAGGAGCAGCTAAAATTGACAGACTCCAGTTGGATCTTCTCATATCAGAGTATTGAAAACAAATACAAACTTGTTCGTTGGTATTTTTCAACAAACTTAGAAAGAACAACTATACCTGATGTAGGTTTTACTATGCGTTTTAGGTCCACATATGCAACTACCATTCGCGGCTCAAAATATCCCCGGGAGAGAGAGTTTCTTCAAGCTGTATGTCTACTTGTAGCTATTAACACATGGTTTCTAAATTTGTTCTTAAATGGTTTTTGATTATAATTCCCTCATCACTTTTGGCTTGTTCCTGATCAATATACTAAACTACCCCTTTAGGAAAGGCTTAAGCTTCCGTTTGGTAATTGTCTGATATCTCAGAAAACTCATCCAGGTTCATAAATGTGTTGCTGGCGGAGGGAAGGCGTTGATTCCGTCATTTGCTCTTGGAAGGGCTCAGGTATGTCTTTTTACAGAATAGGCTCCCTGTGATAGCTTTGAAACAAGTCAGTTACTTAATTTTGTCTGTGCTTCTCTTATGTCTCATTGACAATTGCGTTTCCTTGTTCAGGAACTCTGCATGCTGCTTGATGATTACTGGGAACGCATGAATATAAAGGTTCCAATTTACTTCTCATCAGGTCTGTTACATCACCACCAATCCTCATTTGAAATCAATTCTGCAGATAGTCAGCTCAACAAATTCGTGATTTTATTTTATAGATAGTGATCTCTATCTCCTGAAGATTGCTGTCTCTAAAGATTAATTTGTATTTTTCCAGGTTTGACCATCCAAGCAAATATGTATTACAAAATGCTCATCAGCTGGACAAGCCAGAACGTTAAAGAAAAACACAATACGCATAACCCATTTGATTTTAAGAATGGTATGCGAACTAACATTTGCAAATAACTTTAGAACGTTAAAGATGAAATTTATGTCAAATGGAACCAAAATTTTGCAGTGCTTGAAATATAAGGATAAAAACTTTGTAAACTAGTGGTTCTATACTTGATCAATACATCCTTTGCGCTCTTTTTTTGTTCTTATCAACTACCTTAGTTCTGCAACTTTGCTTGCTTTCTAACTACTATCTTCACATTCTGCAGTTAAAGATTTCGATCGGTCTCTTATACATGCTCCTGGGCCATGTGTTCTCTTTGCCACACCCGGTATGCTTTGTGCTGGCTTCTCACTTGAAGTGTTCAAGCACTGGGCTCCGTCTCCCTTGAATCTTGTTGCCTTGCCCGGGTACTACAGCTATTGTGTTTCCCTTGTTAGCAATTCATTTTTTTTTCTTAGCAACTAACACGCAATTGTATCTCCTTTCATCCCCATTGTGGATCCGTTTATCCCCATTGTGGATCCGTTTTGTACAGATACTCCGTGGCTGGCACTGTTGGGCACAAACTGATGTCTGGTAAACCCACGACGGTTGATCTCTATAATGGCACCAAGGTCGATGTCCGTTGCAAGGTTTGTATACTCTTTCTTCTGGTTCTCACAAAAGATAAGTAAACTATACAAGAAAATAGCAATGCATCAAATTCACACGTTCAACCTAAACCTAAAAGTCTTGATTCTGTTGTTTATCAGATACATCAAGTGGCTTTCAGTCCTCACACAGATGCAAAAGGAATAATGGATCTCACAAAGTTCCTTTCCCCAAAGAGCGTTGTACTCGTGCACGGCGAAAAACCCAGCATGATGACTCTTAAGGAAAAGATAACCTCAGAGCTTGACATCCCCTGTTTCGTCCCTGCCAATGGCGAAACAGTTTCAGTAGCTTCAACCACTTTTATAAGAGCAAACGCTTCTGATATGTTCCTTAAAAGCTGCTCCAACCCGAATTTCAAATTCTCAAACTCTACTCAGCTCCGCGTTACAGACCAGAGAACCGCAGACGGGGTTTTGGTAATCGAGAAGAGCAAAAAGGCGAAGATTGTTCACCAAGATGAAGTCTCTGAGGTGTTACATGAGAAAAACCATGTGGTCTCTTTGGCTTATTGTTGTCCAGTGAAAGTTAAGGGAGAAACAGATGATGATGTTGATCTGATCAAACAATTGTCTGCAAAGATCTTGAAGAGAGTGTCTGGTGCTCAAATCCATGAATCTGAAGACTGTTTGCAGTTTGGATCTTTCAAGGGCTCTTTGTGTCTGAAAGAGAAGTGTATGCATCGAACAGAGATAAGCGGTAGTAATAGTTGTAGTGAAGCTGTGTTCTTGTGTTGCAACTGGTCTGTTGCAGATTTAGAGCTTGGCTGGGAAATCATCAATGTAATGAAACAACATCTGTGATTCTGGTAACTCTCTCGATCTCAGAAGTGTTCTCAGTTTTGTCGTTTTTTATGTCGGCGTTCTAATATTTGTGTAAACAGTTTTGATCCTAGTATATAAAACCCAGTAACTAATCTGACAAACTTTAGCGCCAATTTATAGCTAACACCTGTAAGGTCAAAGAGGATTTATTGTGATAATGATAATTAACCTCTAAGACTGTGTCTAATCTTAAATGTTAATTGTTAATTAATCTTGTTTAATTAAATTCTAATTATTTAATTTAAACCAATCTTTTTAAAACTGTCCGCCATGCTTAAGGGTTTTGAGGAGAGAGAGAGAGAGAGAAGAATCTCAATTCCGTATCAGAAGATACTGATGTCATCGTCTTCTTCAGATTCCACGGCGGCGCGTGATCAACATGCGCCACTACTCCGTCCGCGTCACGACGGCTCTTCTTCTTCAGCAGCCAGACCTACAGCTCTCGCCGTTCTCTTTGGACGGATCACCGGCCACCGTGCACCGTCGATGCTTGTGAGAGAGACGGCGGCGCGTGCTCTTGAGGAGAGACGAATCGATTGGGGTTACTCGAAACCTGTAGTTGCTGCAGATATACTTTGGAACGCTGCTCTGGTGCTTGCGTCGGCGGTTATGCTTGTCGGTACCGTCGAGGAAAGACCTAACGAGCCGATTAGGGTTTGGATCTGTGGGTATGGGTTACAGTGTTTGATCCATGTGGTTTTGGTTTGGTCTGAGTATTGGAGGAGAAACACGACGCGTAGAGCTAGGGATTTGGAGTCTGGAGATAGTGCCGCCGATCATGAAGATTATAGTGAGTATGATTATCAAGAAGACAGTGACAATTCAACAACTTACAGGTTTGATGATTAATCTCAATTTCATGGTTTTATGATATGATGAAATTGATGTTTTTGGATTTATATGAGGATTTGATTGAATTGCCATTATGATGGATTTGTAATCAGTTTTGCGAAAAGATGCGAGTCCATCAACACTGTGATATCCTTCATATGGTGGATAATTGGATTCTACTGGGTTGTTGAAGGTGGTGATAAGCTTTTAGGAGAAGCTCCTAACCTTTACTGGTAACAGATTCATCATATTTGCTGCTCATTCACATACAAGAACTATTGTTCAGTGTGTTCCAAATCTTACAGATTTTTTGCAGGTTGTCGGTAATTTTTCTGGCGATTGATGTCTTCTTCGCCATTTTCTGTGTTGTTTTGGCTTGCCTTGTTGGAATAGCTCTTTGCTGCTGTCTTCCCTGCATAATCGCCCTTTTATACGCCGTTGCAGGAACGGTATGAACATGGATAGCCTCTCATCGATCCTTGTTGAGTTAAAAGATTACAACTTTGAAAACTTATAAACGCCTTTCTTGCGAGTTATACAGGAAGGAGTATCAGAGGCTGAGCTCGGTGTTCTTCCCCTGTACAAATTTAAGGCTTTCCATACCAACGAGAAGAACATTGCCGGACCTGGAAAAATGGTTCCTATACCGACCAATGGATTATGCTTAGCAACTGAAAGAACACTGCTTGCTGAGGATGCGGTAAAGCCAATTTATTATGAACAATTTGTTACTTACAAACTCTGCTTTTATGAAGTCTCATAGGTTTCTTCTACTTGATTTTTCTTAACAGGACTGTTGCATATGTCTGAGTTCATATGAGGATGGTGCTGAGCTTCATGCTCTTCCTTGTAACCACCATTTTCATTCGACTTGTATTGTGAAATGGCTTAAGATGAGAGCAACATGCCCTCTCTGCAAATACAACATCCTTAAAGGAACCACTGACCAATCTTGAAGACAAAACCCAACCAAGCAGAGATTATGCACATATGGAAACAGATTCCATTTCCCCAATTAAAAGACTTCTGTATATATTTATATAACTATCAAAATCATGTATCTTTTGTTAAAAGCATCAATTTTTAAATGTAAAAGATGACAATTTACAGATGCCCTATACTATATTTGAGAATACAACAGCTGCTGATGCTCATAGTTCAAATCATAAGTAAGTTCAAGAACAGCTCACTTCACTGTCACAATGTTTGCTGCAATCTGCATCACTTACTGCTGTTGCAAGCCCTCTTGTCTGCATATCGAGAAGCAAATCCGAAACAGCGGTCATGTCTCCCTCCTTTTCATAAGCTCTAATCAGTAGATCAAAAACAGCCAAATCAGGACATATTCCACTTCTCAGCATTTCATCGAAAACTTGTCTAGCCTCGACCATCATACTCTTGCTAGCTAACCCATAAATCAATGTTGTATAGGTTAACAAATCGAGCTCAAGACCCTCTTGAACCATTTTGGTTTTTAACTTAAACGCATCCACTAAATTCCCTTGCTTACACAAACCAGCTATCCAAGAAGTGTACATGAACTTATCCGGAACAAGTCCAGCCTCTGAAATTTTGCTAAACAATCTCTCAACTTCTATAAAGTCTCCTTCTTTGCACAAAACATCAATAAGCACGGTGTACATAACATCATTAGCTTTCTCAATACAGAAATAAGCTATAGCTTCATGTAGTTGTCCATTCTTTGCAATCCCATCGATCATAGTTGAAAGAGCTACAACATCTGGCTCAAAGCCTCTCTCAATTAATTCATTGTACATGTTAACAGCAGCCTTCATGCACCCGGATTTAAAATACGCATTCATCATTGTAGTTAAAATCATCATATCAGGAACTAAACCACCTTTCTCCATATCTTCCACAATCTCTGTTGCCTCCTTTAGTTTACCATTACTGCAAAGGCCTGATATGATTACGCCATAAGCTGCTATATCAAGTCTCATCCCTTGATTGAGCATTTTGGCCAGAAACTTCATTGCATTATCCGAATCTCCTTTCTGGAAATACCCATCGATAATCGTAGTGTATACAAGAGAGTTTGGCTCAACTCTATCCTCGAGCATCTGTGAATACATTTCCTCAGCTCTCTGCATTTTCCCTTTTTTGCAGAAACCATCTATCAAAGCAGTATAAGTAACAACATTCCGAGACATCCGAACGCGTCTCATTTCTTCGTATAACGAAACCGCAACCTCCAAGTCACCAGCTTTACAATACCCATCAATCAAACAAGTGAAAGTAACCACATTTGGAGATAAAGCATCTCTCTTCATACAGTTAAAACTCTTCAACGCCAACTGTAACTCCCCGGATTTGCAGAAGGTGTCGATCCAAGTACTATAAGTAACAACATTCGGCGAACAACACTTCAACATAACACCCATATAAACAAAAACCTCATTCAACATCTTCATCTTGCTAAACCCATTAAACAAAGAGTTGAAACTAACTATGTCAGGCTTGCAGATAAACCCATGAGAGGCTTTTAAACTCTCTAATACCAAACTAGCACTTCGTATATCGCCATTTCTACAATGCCCATTAATCAGAGAGTTATAAGATATAACATCTGGTTCACACCCGAATCTAGGCATCGAGTGGACGATATCTTGAGCGAATTTAACCTGCCCTAATTTACAAACAAACGATACGACCGAATTGAATGAAGAAAGATGAGGAGTGCAGCCTCTGGAGACTAAGTAAGCTAAGAATTTGAGAGAGAGAACGCCGCAATTCGAATTGATTAGCTGATGAATATGCCTGTTGCAGGTGATTGGGTCTGGAAAATTTGAGGATTTTCTCAGCCGAGAAAGAAATTGAAGAGCTTCTCTGACCATTCATGGACATGGGATTCTTCAGACGACTCGTAAGGTAAACAACTTTCAAAAGATTGATAACATTAAATCTAAAAATCTAACGGAGAAGGCTTAAACCCTAAGAAGCGAGAACATGGTTGGGTTGTAAACGACACTGTGACCTGTCTTCTTGTTAAGGTGGACACTCTTTCTCAGCAAGAGACTTCTACACAGAGCAAGTCTTAGAGATAATCGAATGGGCCTGTGCAAACAGTTAAAGCCCATTCCGAAGCCAACAAAGTCCACACTCTGCAACACCACTGGTCATTTACCCCCTTACGCTTTTTTTAACGTCTGATTTTATTATAGGAAATAAGGTAACAGTAGTCTAAAACTCGGGAAAATTGTCTATTTCTGAACAATTTCGTTCGTGTTATTTCATATCCGAATACATTATTCGTGCGTACGCCAATCTGAACAAGCATAAAATTCAAATAAACTTTTTCAACTTCAATCCTGATGCCTAAATCGTAGTTGACCTAAACGGAAATTAGTCAACTGTTAAGTCGGTTGACTGGATCGCCAACATGACAGTGATGTGGCAAGGACCTGTAATAGTATGCATAAAACGACGTCGTTTTAGAATTAAAATGTTGAAAAACGGTTGATCTCAAAAAATCGAACCCGTCACCTGTAGGTCATAAACCTATTTCTTTACCAATTGAGCTGAAGTAAATTATTAAAAACGTTACGAAAACAGACACATTTATACTCTATTAACTTTTGTTTCGTTTTTAACCCTCGACTCTCTCAATTCATAGTGTTTTGTTCTTTGAAACCGAGAAAAAAAACAAACTGAGAGAGAGAAGTTCCATGAAACCTGATTAGGGATTTTGTGTTCGGATAAGAAATCGAAATCGAATCTACACATTGATTGGAGAAGCCAAATGAGGTAATTTATGTTTTTTAGGGTTCAATCGATTTTGAAATCCGAGATTGAAATCTACAAATCGGTGCATGCATGTCAATTTTCTTTTCTAATTCGTATAATCGTATGTTACCTTAGTACATTTCTTTACATATAGTAGTTTAATTTCAATTTTTATGAGCCGACAAATATGATTTCTTCTTAGTCCTCTAAGTGTTCGATGTAATGTCTATGAGAGTGGTTACTTATTTTTTATTAAACTTTTAATGTCGATTACAGCTATGTGGGTGACATTACATTCAATGTGTACCATGGTGGCTATTGAGTGAAGCTGCATGATGGAGAACTCGCTTATCTTGATGGTAGAGAGACGAAAACTATAAAATGCAAACTCGAGGAAGTCTTCAATGTGCATTCGAATGAGTTTGGTGAGAGATTTTATGGCCAGAAGTTAATTATGGTATAAGATGCCTTTTGAAGACAACAATGAACGGAAGAGTTTGTGAAATGGTGATACAAGTTATGAGAAGATCTGTTTGGCGGGTAAGTGGACGGGATTTGTTGATATGTTCTTAGTTAACACAACAAAACATTCAGATGATGTTGATGGTCCTGAGTCCTGTGAAGAAGAGTTGAGAGTTGAAAACAATGTCTTAAATTTTGTTGATGAAGATGATCATTTTGACTACCACAACACGCCTCCTAACTCTGATGGTGAAGATGGGGAGGAAGATTATGTGAGATGGAAGAGAAGCAATGGTGAGTTGAAGCTAAAACAGGTTTTGGATAGTTTGGAAGACTTCAAAGAGGTTTTGGTGGATTATGTGCTAAATGAAGGATGGAACATACAGTTATGCATTTGGGGGAAAGAGAAATCAGCAGCTAAGTGTGGGATTGAAGATGAGGATTGTCCATGGAAGATAAATTGCTCTTATGAAGAGCCAATTGGGAAGTGGATGGTGAAGGTTTATGAGGATGAGCACAGTTGCATAAAAGATGGTTATAGTATGATATTGAAATCTCCTGTAATCACAAAGTTATATTTGGATGTCTTCAGGACTAATCCTGAGCTTAAGCCGAAGGCAATTCAAGATGATATTCAAAAATGGTTCAATTTGATCACTACCATCGACAAGATTAAAAAGGTCAAGGTAAAAGCATTGGAGATCATAAAAAAGACCACGAAGAACAATTTTCTAGACTCAAAGATTACCGTTTAGAGCTCCTTAAGTAATCATCTAACTTTGCTTTTTACAGATTTTACATTTTTTTACAGTTTTGGTTTTTTACATATTTTACAGTTTTTTAACAAATTGTATGTCTTCTCCTTAGGTCAAACGATGAATCCACTATGGTGCTAGACACATACATGAATGATGATGCAACATAAACCTTCCACAGATTCTATGTATGCTTTGCAGTTATCCACAAGTTGTGGAAAACTTGGTGTCGACCTATTTTTGGCATTGATGGATGCTTCTTAAAGTGCACACTCAAAGGGAAATTATTGGCTGCTGTTGGGAAGAGATGCCAATAATGGAATGTATCCAATAGCTTGGGCAGTGGTTGATGTAAAAAATGAAGATAACTGGGTTTGGTTCATATAGAGGTTGAAGATGGATTTCAATCTTGATGATGGTCATGGTTTTACTGTAATCTTTGATAGACAGAAGGTAAGTCATTGATGGGTATATAATAGCAATAATTTTCTGAATTTTCTATAAACCATAGCTTAACATTTTTCTATAAATCTGTTCTATTTTCAAAGTTTGTTGAATGTTGTTGAAAAAAAGGAAGTTGTCAAGGTTTGAACATCGGATGTGTGCTCGTCACATCTATGGGAACTTGAAGAAGGTTTTCTCTCACCAAAGTGAGATGAAGACCTTGTTTTGGTGAGTAGCTAAAAATTGTACAAGTTTCGAGTATGAAAAAAATTTGGAAGCGGTTAAGAATTATGATATGCGTATCTATGAAGCCATAATGGAAAAGAATCCAAAGAATTGCAACTTTTCTTTCTGCACACCAGCTGCTTCATGTGTGGATGTTCAAAATAACATCTCGGAGTCATTTAACAATGCCATTGATCTTGCAAGATATATGCCAATGGTTGAGATGTTAGAGACGATAAGGAGAACGACCATGATCTGCATTGAAATGAGGAAGGAAAAAGCAAAGAATTGGAAAGGAAGATTTACTAAGAGGGCAAAAGAGTTTATAGAGTTGGAGCAAGAAAAGCTTAAGTTTTGTAAGATGGTTCCTGGATCATATGGTAGAAATGAGGTGAAGGAGTGTGGTACAAGCTTCATTGTGAATATGATGCTGATGACATGTGTTTGTCGGAGATGGGATATGAGTGCACTACCATGTCGTCATGTCTTACGTGTCATTGTAGAAAAGAAGCTTCACTACGAAGACTACACCTCCAACTGGTACATGAATAGCCAGCAGCGACAGATTTATAGTGACTCCATACGCCCAGTTAATGGTATACAGTTTTGGCAGAAAATTGGTTGTGTGATTAAGCCACCTCTTAGTTTGGTTGAAGAAATAGAGAATAGAAAAGGAAGGAAACCAAAGCCGAAGAGGAAGAAAGGCAAGAATGAATCTCCTTCTAAGCAAAAGAAGAAGGTTAGTAGAGAGAGAAGGATAATGCATTGTGGTTGTTGTGGCTTTGCTGGACACAATGCAAGTAAGTGTCCAAATTCTGGAATGGAGAGGTTCAGGAAACCGAGAAAGAAGAAGACTTCTAATGCAGATGATGAATATGAATCCACTAACACAATCGGAGGAGAAGATGGCTATGATTCCATAGGCTAGGTATGGTATGGTATGACGGTTTTTGGAGCTTTGTGTTTTAGAGCTTGGTCTTGATGTTTTTGGAGCTTTAGAAGCATGAAGGAATGATGCAGATGGCTAATGGGTGTAGGAATGATGTAAACGGCAAATTTATGTAGGAACTTTAATTATTTCTCAACCCTTTTTGGTTTTCTCGACATTACTTTATGTAATGTTTAATGGCAAAATCAATGGTACATGTTTAAACTTTCAGTTTCAATGTTTAATCTTTCATCTTCATAAGATTGTGTTCATCACAATAGTAACACACTGTCTCAAACCGATTAGTCGTAGTCTTACATACTCAAACACGTTAGTCTTACATACTCAAAAGCAAATACCACAATGTCTAAAACTATATTAAAACTAACATACTCAAAAGATAAACCTAAAGAACATAATCATCACCAAAGCAAACACCACAATGTTCTTCAAACTACGCAGCTGCATTTTCAACTTTCTGACCTCCTTCTCAACTACAGCTTCACACACACGCGTCTCCATTGTCAAAGTGTCAACCTCTGATTCACAAGAGTTGACGTCCTTTTGCAATGTCATCGAAGAACCTTCTAAGTTATCCACTTTCTCTATCAAGTCTTCAATCTCCTCAACCAAACACGTATCCGTCCATTTGAACATGTGATACCAATTATCCTGTCACATACATCCACATATATGTCAAGATTTATATGCACATAAAACACAACCAAATCCAAAGATTTCACACTTACAGGTTCTCCTAAAGGACACGCATGAAACAATCTTCCAGGATTTCTAGCAGTGGTTGAAGTCTTCATCCGTATAGGTTCTCCACATAAACATGTTTTAGGGATGCCTCTTACTCAATTACTCATTTCACGAACATAAACTACACCAAGAAATTCGACCAATCTCAGCTCCATCATATCCGCAAATTGAAGATTGATGAAAAATGGTAGAGATTGACGGCTTATCTGCTGGATCTTGACACTTCACTCTCTCTTACAACAATTACGATTTAACGAAAGAACACTTATACTCTTTCTCAGTTCTGTTTCGCTTTGAGGAAGAAGACGAATCTTTAAAAACCATATTTATCCCATTTCAAAGGTTAACAGAGTATAAATGTGTCTGTTTTCGTAACATTGTTAATAATTTACTTCAGCTCAATTGGTAAAGCAATAGGTTTATGACCTACAGGTGACGGGTTCGATTCTCTGAGATCGACCGTTTTTCAACATTTTAAGTTTAAAACGACGTCGTTTTATGCATACTATTACAGGTCGTTGCCACATCACTGCATGTTAGCGATCTAGTCAGCCGACTTAACAGTTGACTAACTTCTGTTTAGGTCAACTACGATTTAGGCATCTGGATTGAAGTTGAAACAGTTTATTTGAATTTTGTGCTTGTTCAAATTGGCATACGCACGAGTGGTGTGTTCGGATATGAAATAGCACGATCGAAATTGTTCAGTTTGAAATAGACCACTTTCCCTCTAAAACTCATATGGTATCAATGAAACAAAGAAAAACAGGGGCAAACTTAAAGCAAAAGACACATAACAAAATCTCAGCGTCTCTCCTCCTCAATGCGATTATGGAGCCAAGCCTGACCACCTCTTGCGAGATACGAGTAAAACCGCCCATCTCTAATAACACTTAAGGCAATATCTCTGGCTAAGGAGTTAGCTTTTATAGCTGAGACATAAAACTTGATTGATCCAAACGTCGGAAGAATCTGATGAATTTTATCCGTCAGTGATCGATACTTTGGTCATTTTTCTGGAATTAAAACTGTCATAATCGCTGCAGTACAGTCAGACCAAAGCTCCAACTGAGTCTAAGTGAAGATCTCCAAGACTTAGAAGTGTCCATAGAAAACATTGAAGCTGCGCTGATTAATACATTTAGTGTGCTATATTCTTAAATTTTTAGCAGAAAAGTGATATTGCTGCAAATGATCTTTCATTTTCCTTTTTTTCTTAATGTTGGGTCAGGTCAAAAGTTGGTTTTGGTTTAATAAATCATATTATGGTGATTTTAACAAATCGTGGTGTATAGTGAGGTTTGACAAAATTTTAGGGTGAAATACAAGGAGGTTTAAAGTTTGGGAGGATCCCGTTTGAATGTATATAGTACAAATGATTTGTTACAGTCAATGGTGAATCCAAAACATATTTTTTACATAGAGCACAAAACATAAATCACAATTAGTTAATAAAAAAATTATTAAAATAAAAAAGAAAAATAGAGGAAATGAACCTAAGAACTCAAGATTAGCATGAGCAATATTTACCAATTAAGCTAGAAACACATTATTTGCTTTAACCATTTATTAAAATTATAAATTCTACCTTATGGCACGTAACCTTACCACTCTAAGTAGATCCGTCCCTGGCTACAGTCAACCCATCTTTTTTTTGGCCAATTTTTTAAGTTATTTGAGGTCGGGTCGGATCTAGTTACTTGGTCGGTTTAATAGTTTGGGTCGGATTTATATATATATATAAAATTTGATTTTGACTTCAAATGTCGAAACTCATCACATACCCATCATCTATGCCGAGTCCGACGCCCTATGGTTTCATGACATCGACAACACTTCTTACATCAACAACGTTCTTCAATGCCTCACCTACACTACTCCTTTTGCCAAATTCTTCCTTAGCCGCGAACATTGCTCTCTCAATTAATGTACGTTTCCCTTCTTACCAGCTGTTTAATCTCTCTGTCTATAGATGTTTCTTGTTGTTATATTTACTGCTTCCTTGTTGTCTTACACATCTATGATGCCTTTGGTGATGTGTTTACTTGTTCGACACTGTTTCAATATCTTTGATATGCGATTCACTTGTGAATAGAAAGCGCAAACGAGATTTTCCTATTTGTATAGTTTAACAAATAATAAAAGGACTTTTTAACGTGAATATAAAATTCAACATGCCATACAAGATTTCAAGTTACCTCAAAAAATTTATACCAAGCGGTCGAGAAGATGCTCATGAGTTCTTGCAACATGTAATTGAAGCATGCCACAATACGTCTCTCCGCCTGAATAAGTTGCAAACAAAGGGTGTTGAGCCCTTTAATGGCAAAACAGTGGTGGAGGGGATTTTTGGTGGTGCTTTGAACAGCCAAGTGAAATATTTTACATGTGGTATTTTAGTGGTAACATTTTTTTAGTGGTATTTTATGGTAATATTGAGATTTTTTTCACGTATAATTAGCTTAATATTAAACAAGGAGAATAACTAAAATAATCTATAAAGGAGGATTAATAACTATAATAACCTCTATTTTCTAGAAATAACTAGAGTGTTTTTATTTTTTTAATCCCTAGAATACTCTTTCTAAATTTTGTTTAGAAAAAAATTATTACGAAAATACCACTAATTTTTAATGGCAGCATGACAAAAGTTGCTGATATTTAAAAAAATCCTGTAAATATTTACATGTTTGCCACTCTGTTGGCGAATTTCAAATAAATGTGTAAGACAAATCTGTCGCATATTTGTTTACATAGTTATCGCTGACTTTTCTTCTTGCAGATTTATTTTTGAACCACAGAGTTGTTTTACAGATTTATTTCTGCCACATATTTTATTTGCAGATTTGTTCTAATGTTGCTGCCGATTTATAGGCTGCCACATATGTTATGTCTACCGCATATTTATTTTACAGATTTTTATGAAGACACCGCAGATTTTATTTCTCCCACAGATTTGTTTTTCCCGCAGACTTATTTTAGCACCGCAGACTTATTCTGCAGACTTTTAGAATTAGTTGTCGCAGACTTATTATTAGTTAGTGCAGACTTATATAAGTCTGTTAGTTGCTGCAGAGTTGTTTGCAGAAAAGATAATGACTAGACTGACTCTTAGTGATCGCAGTTTTATCCAAGTTGATGGCAGACTTGTTTTGACATTTTAAATTATCGCAGATTTGTTAGACTGGAGCGGTGCAGACTTAATTCTGACTAAACTAACTTTTTAGTGGTCGCAGACTTAATCTTGCAGACTTGTTGAGACACTTTACCTGCAAATTTATGTTTGCAGATTTATTTCTAGACGCCGCAGATTTGTTGGCTAATATCTAAGTTTGAGAATACTGGACCGTACGATTTAGGGTTTGACCCTTCATCGTAATCATCGAAATTGACCATCCTTACCTTATCTTCTAGTGGATGTTCTTCCTCTATCATTCTCATTCCTTCTTACCTTAACATCTCCCATCCTTACGTTATCAACTTCCTCCTCTCATTCTCGTTCCTTCTTATTCTTTCTCTTGTATCTTCTTAGATCGTCGCTTTCACGGGTTCGAATTCAAATCCTTATTCCTCTCGTTTTCGTTTTCGTCCTTATCTTCTAATCCCTCTCGTTTTCGTCTACATCTACTTTAAGATGGAGAAGATTATTCTTGTATGTGGGAAATGAATGTTTGAAAGAAGCAGATGGTTGTTTGTTGTTAACAGCTGATGATAGCACGCGGTATGAAGATTTCATTGAAACGGTGTATGAAGATTATGCGTTGGATAAGAGAATTTTGGATGTCGAATTGAGCTATATGTTTCCTAAGAAGATTATGCAGAAATTACCTCAAGATACACCTCCTGTATATGTTTGCTAATTGTCGACAATTCCAAAGTTTTTTGGGGCAATCGAAAGTAGATATGGTTCGATTGTGTGTGGAAGTGAAAGATAAAGATTCGGATTAATCGAAACAGATAATTAAGGAAAATTTCGTTGACTGTAATAGAAGAACTAAACAGGACGATGAAGATTTGAGTAATGAAGATGAAGATGATGATGAAGAGGATGATGCAACCAGATTCGATTATTGTGATGATTCTGACGGAACAGATTCTTGTGATAAAATTTTTGTACGTATGGGATGGTGGCTGAAGAAGAGGTAAAGGAAGAAAAACCAAATTTACATGTGATGAGAGGTTCTCCAGTATTTATAAGTGAAAGAATTCAAAATGTTGAATTTGCGAAGTTAGAAATGAGTTATGTGCATATAGCTGTCGGTCAATGTTATGACACGAAATAGCATCTGCAGACAAGATTGAAGATTTTAATTGTGGTACAAAAATTTGATTTCGATGTATACAAATCAACACCATTCCTATTGACTGTCAAGTGTTGGGTAAAAAGATGTACATGGAAGGTACGAGCTAGACCCTTAGGATATTATCCAAAAATTCATGTTCGAAAGTATGTCGCGGAACATGTTCAGTTATAGAGCGTTCTACAAGATCCCGACAAGCAACTCATGAGATACTTGGAGTGTTATACAAGAATTTCGTTGGTGGTGTTGGAGCAACCGTGTTGCCAATACATGTTGCTGAGGCTCTAAGTAAACGATTTCAAATTAAAGTACTGTCTATGTCGCAGATTTATTTGGTCGTAGATTTAATTGTCGCAGATTTATTTACTGATAAAATATTTTTTCGTGATCTCTTTGTTGGTGATTTGTGGTGTAGATTGAATATTGGAAGGCCTATCGGACATTAAGGCATGCTAGAACTCAGGTCACAAGCAGTCATGAAAGAGGATATGAGCTACTTCCTATATACTTATACATGATAAAGAGAGCAAATCCTGGAACACATACGCGACTTGAAGTTGATGAAAATCAAAGATTCAAGTATTTGTTTCTATCATTTAGTTCAAACATCAACAAATTTACATACATACAAAAAGTGGTGGTTGTTGATGGTACATTTTTGCAAAGAAAATACAAAGGAACACTTCTTACCGCTATAGCTCAAGACGACAATTTTCAGTTGTAGGTGTGGCAATACTGAAAACGATGGTCAATACTGAAAACGATGAATCGTGGGAATGGTCCTTTAAGCAACTCAGTTGTATGATTTTCGATGACGAAAGCCTTGTCATTATTTCAGATAGGCACCAATCAATTGCAAAAACTATTTCAACCGTATATCTGAAGTCTAGTCGTGGGATATGCACATACCATTTGTATAAAAATGTATTGGTCTGTTTTAGAGGTCGGGATGCATTTGGTTTGGTGAAAAAAGCAGTCAATGCCTACAGACTTGTTGATTTTCAAACCACATTCAATCATATTCAAGCGTTACATCCTGCACTTCATAGTTACCTCCAAAGAGCTGATGTACGCCTGTGGACACTTGTACATTTTCCTGGAGATAGATACAACCTTCTTACAAGTAACATTGCTGAGTCGATGAATAAAGTTCTTTCTCAAACTAGGAGTTTGTCTATCGTACAACTGTTGGAAGTTGTGAGATCGATGACAAGATGGTTTTCAGAATGAAGGACTGATGCAATGAAAATGAAAACATCTCTTACCCGTAGAGTAGAAAAATTGCTTGAGGTCAACTTTCTTATTGCAGATTTTTCTTCTTACTGATATTACTATCGTAGATTTTCATTTGGCTTGCTGCAGATTTAATGTCAATGTTATTGTTTTGACAGAGTTGTGTATAATATGCGAACCTTCTAAGTGTTCAAGATATTGATGTTGTCAAGTGCAAATGACAAGCAGATCATCCATACATGTTGTAAATTTGAGAGAGAAAAAGTGTTCATGTGGGAGGGTTGACTTGGATAAGTTACCATGTGTGCACGCAATAATAGCGGCTAAAAGTAGGAAGATCTCCCGTATTTCAATTTTTCATTCATATTTTTGCAAGATCTACTTGTACAACTCTTATTCAACCGCCATCATGCCGAGGAATTTTGTACTACCAATCCTAAACCATCTTGCGACAAAAGTTTATTCGCCACCTATTCCGAGGCAACAATCATGTAGACCTAAAAAGACAAGATTTAAATCAGTCGCTGAAACAAGCATGAAAAAAAGACCTAGGAAACAACACACATGTACCAGTTGTAATGAAACTGGACATAATCATAAAACATGTAAGATGACATAAACTTGGTGAAATAGTGTGTTTGGTTGTAAACTTATGTTGTTTTTTTCTAAACTTATTTGTGTTGTTGTGATCGTTAAACTTGGGTGATGGCATAAACTCGATGAAGTAGTGTATGTCATTGTAAACTGATTTTGTAATTTCTTTGAATTTTTTAAACTTATTTGTTATTGTGACAACATAATAATTACTAAAAAAAGTTTGTAGTAACCGCAAATAAGTCTGTAGTAACATAACACCCCGACATTAAAATGTGGTTACCAATGGTAATGTCAAAAATACCTGCAACCATGGCCAAATCCTAAACCAAATCATAAATAGACTCATACTGAGATATCCTGGAGCTGAGGGACTTCTATCTCTGTACGACGAGGTAATGGATTAGACATTGTATCTTCTCTTGAATCTGGAACTTCCTCAAACAACCCGCAAGGCTTGAATGTTCTCATCGTTAAGACCATCGAATTTCCATCCTAAGGCTAAACACTCTATGTACTTTAAAGTGTATACGCTGCAATCCCCTGGATTCTCATTTATTAGAACACCACTCTTGAACCTGTAAATCTCAAATTGAGCAGTGCTTTTCTTGCGATCTGTATCAGATACCATGACATTTAGCAATGCAGGAAGCATTCAATGGAAAGGATCACATGCCGTAAGGATGTCCTTATCTTTCACATGAGTCTGGATGGAGTCATATATATATATATATATATATATATATATATATATATCCTTTTCCTCGGGAAGTTAATGTCTAGAATAGCCCAATGATCACCTTTAACACTCAGACTAGCGTACAAATTATCAATATCACACTACCATTTCTTCTTTGTCGCCGAGTAAACAGGCGCATCACCATTAAAATGGGACATATACAATTCGTCAAACATGAACTTCTTTGGCTTGTAATGCTTGTAATCCAAGATCAACATACTCATGAATCAATGATCCATGAAGCTTACCCTTATGCGGAAAGGTGAAGGAGTACGCATAGAACTTTTGCGAAACATGGTCATTGCAGCATCCATATGCTGGAACACAAAAAAGAGAAAACAAATTTGTGGTCAATAAAAACAAATATGTGGTAATTAAAAATAAATCTGTGATCATTAAAAATAAAATTGTGGTCATTAAAAATAAATATGTGGTCATTAAAAACAAAACTGTGGTCATTAAAAATAAATATGTGGTCATTGAAAACAAATATGTGGCCATTAAAAATGATACTGTGGTCATTAAAAACCAAACGGTGGTCATTAAAAACAATTTTATGGTTATTGAAAACAAATATGTGGCCATTAAAAACAAAACTTTGGTCATTGAAAACAAATATGTGGCATCTAAAACAAATCTATTGCCAATAAAAAAAAACTGTGGTTATTGAAAACAAGTATGTGACATCTAAAAATTTGCAAGAATAATAAAAACTCTGTAAAGACAACAAAAATACTAACCGAATCTCGCAATCATCTGAAATTATTAGTAGGCCACTCATGCCTAGGAGTGATAAGCTCCTTGTAGAACATCAAATTTGAATTGACGCTTCCACGTGGTTGTCAAAATGATCAAAATGAAGTCACAAACGAGGTTGATGATTAATATATCAAAGAAAACAAATGAAAAACATACTCATCATCGTAGATGAATTCCATCAATTTACGCAGTTTGCTTTCTTCAACCATCTCCATAGGATCGTAGTCGTCCGTTAGGTTATAACACCTGGGATGATGTGTTTGACAGTTGAATTTCTAATGTATGGTAATTTATGAGAAGACGCTAACTTTGGAACTCGTTTCGGCATCGGTGTTTTGTCATCCTGGAGTTGTTGTTGTAAGATAGTTAATACTTTTCTAACAACCTTACCAGCAATGTCCTCCGACTCTTCTTTAGAACTTGATGTCATTGTATTGTTCTCTCTATAACATTGCTCAGTTATATCTTCAAGATCGCTTCCTAGTTGGATGCATTGTGTTTTTGCCTTCTGAAGCTTTTTGTCATCCTGCTTTTCTTTATTCACAGCAATATTTTTCCTTTCATCCACTTTTCTTCCCTTCTTACTCAATGCAGCATTCTTTACAACTTGTTTGACAGGAAGTTCATCCTGTGATGTCCCCTTCTCCACTATCAGCCACGATTGCAGGTAAATGTTAACAAATCTGTAAAACTGACACTTTAAATCTGCGGTAAAACAAACAAATCTGTGAAACTACAATATAAATCTGCCATAACTTACCGGTGTTTTACTATTCACTTTATCAGCTTCACCCTTCACTTCTCGCTCTTGATGCTATTTGATATCTTCTGCCATTGTAGCTAACTTCACTTTAAATGTCTCCTCTACCAAATCGATTTTTCATCAATTTTTCCTACTTTGTTTTCCAACTTATCTATGGTCCCATTTAATTTTTCCATCATCGCTAGAATTTCAAACATGGCTTTCTTGGTTTCTCCAGAATCCTATACACATTTAGAAAAAAATGTCATAACATAACTTAAAGCCCACTATTATTTCACAATTTAAATTTAGAGACGAAGCAACCACTAACATCGGAATGTTGTTCATTTCTTTTGATCTTCTTCTTCTTAGAAGTTACACCTCCATCAGCAGCAAGACTCTCTTTTTCTTCTCTGATATTCGCATGCATTTGACGTTTGTGCTTCTTAACTTTTTCTAGTACAGACCAACCATTTGGATCCAAACGATATTCAATGATATCTTCAATCAACTTGTGAAGTTTTGGATCCCGCTGATTTTTATCGTCACCCCACTTAGGGTACATATCTTCTAATGAAACTGGAACCATATGCTTCACACGAACCTACAGTTATATAAGAAAATCATCAATATAAATAAATCTACCTTCATTAAAAACAAATATGCAGTCATTAAAACAAATATGTAGTCATATAAAAAACAAAGGGAATTCGGCCAAAAAAAACACGAACTTTTCAAAACTTGGCAAAATAAACACGAACTATCTCCTGGCCAAACAAACCATGAACTTTTAGTTGACTTTCAAAAATAATATCAAAGTTCTCGTTGACTGGCTGAATTAGCACTCCGTTATCTTTTTTAACAGAGCAAATTAACGTCAGTAAGCCGAAGTTAAATCTGGGTGTTAATGTATACGACGTCGTTTTGAACAAATTTTTTTAAAAAAAAATTGTGAGCTAGGGGACTCGAACTCGAGACATTGGGCATTGTGGGGTGTATGTAGCCACTGAGCAAGATACATTTTTGAAGTCTAAGGAAAACACTTGCTTATATTCTATTTTAGGCTATTTACGAAAGTTAAAGTATATGACGTCGTTTTGAAATTTTGATTTTTAAAAAAATTTGTACCTTCACCTGGATTCGATCTCGTCACCTCAGAATTTAAAGGTTTTTATTCAGAAACGAGTCATGACTGACACAAAACGAAGACAGTAGCTCAATGTCATGACTGACATAAATCAAATATAGTAGCACAATGGACTGAACAAGAAAACAACAAAAAAATCAAACATGATTGAGCTTATGACATCTAGGAGAACCAACGATCCCATTCGTTTGTTTGTGAAACTTGGTCTTGAGAACTTTGGTCCCATGTTGAGGATTGAGCTTGTGCAGATTGAGCTTGAGTGGATTGACCTTCTGAGTCGTCAAAGTAAAGTCCCTGTTACAAATTTGATGTTTAGCAACATACCAACATACACAATGATAATAACTATAAAACTAATAAACGAACCTGATACTTCTTTGGTCTTCCTCTTGGTTTCTTAGGTGGACTTCCAACTGGTTCATTCGAACATCTTGTCTTTTGTGTGCCCTTTCTCTTTGCATTTTGAGCATGTCATAGTTATGTTAGCACGGCTTAACTTGGTATTTGAGCCAGTTTTATACATAGACTTCAGCCTATCATAGTTTCTAGGCCTACCAGGATTACCATTTCGATTAGGTGGTGGAATCACACCTAATCTATTGGTGCGAGGCCAGTCCATTATCCCAGTAACTGGTTTGATGCCAAAACTATAAGTCTCACGCCACCTGACTTGCAAAATACCCAATTAGAATAATAACTATTAAATGCATACACTTTGAGAAAAATCCAAATAAAATACACAAACCTGATTGTTGTGTAACAACCGGCAACATATTCAGACAGCTTCTTTCTCATACGAAGGATGACCTTAGCAACATGAATACAAGGAATTCCATTCATTTGCCAGCTTCGACAAGTACATGTTCGTTCTTCCATACTCACAACATATGTGTGTTCTTTGTATTCAACCTCTGTCTCTTGCCCTATTGCCCAACGTAAGCGGCATTCAGTTGACTTCTTCTCAACTCTATCTAACTCCTTGTGGGTTTTCTTAGTAAACCTTGTCTTTAAACTGATTGCTAACATAGACGTACTATAATTTCTAGTCATGCATTGTTGCCTAATCTCCTCTAACATGTCTAGCAAAGGTTTCTTCCTACCTTCTCTGATGGTCTTATTGAAGGACTCACTCAGATTATTGAGATTGTCATTGCAGTGAGAACCTAACCTGAAGAATGCTCTTGACCATGTCTCCGGTTTTGTGAGTAAAAGAGAGGCATGTGCCCTTCGATCGTACTCCTTCAGAGAGTCCATGTGGTGCATATACAGACCCGGTGTGTAACTCTTCGCTATGTACCAGAACAGTCTCTGTAACTTCAGATCTTTCCCATTTTTCCTCCAGTTGTCATATATGTGTCTACAACACTGCCTATGCTCTACTTCTGGAAGAACGGTGCTTATTGCTTTCACTAAACCCTACAAATACAAAGACAAACAGATTATAAATAATAGTTTAAAACTTTTAAATGTTTAAGAGTTACACACAAGACATCACTTTTTGTTTATCAGACATGAGAACATAGTCCTTTCCAGATCCTAATTCCAAATCAGCTGCTAGAAGTTTGACAAACCAATCCCAGTTGGTATCATTCTCTATCTCCACAACTGCCCAAGCAATAGAGACAATCCTATTGTCTCCATCTCTCCCAACCGCAGCCAAAAGCTGACCCTTTATGTCCCATTTAAGAAAAGCTACATCTAACCCTATGACTGGCCTACAAGTCTTTTTCCAAGACTCTTACTGTGCCTTGAAGCATATATAAAGCCTGTAAAATCTTTGCTTGCTTCCAATAGTAGCTCCTGGGATTGTTTTAATTTTAAAAGTAGAGCCTTCGTTACGTTTAAAAACTTCTGCTTGATAATCCCAAATTCGATCAAAGTGAGCTTCATGCGTTTTTCTCCTCTCTCTCATCACCTTCGTCTTTGCTTTGATACATGAATTTTCCTTTGCTTCCAACTGACACTCCCTCAGGATCTCTGCTTGAATCTCCCTTGCTTTGAGTTTTGTATTCAGCCTCAACCTCTCCGCAAATAAGTTTGCAATGGCTGAACGTTTCAACATTTTCGCCTGACCTGAGATCTCGCATCGATGGACATTCACATATGTCTTGATCTGTAACTTATGTTTACTCTTCTCATAAGAACAGTAGATCTTCCAAGGACATGGAGCCTCATCTTCTCTCATTGTCGCAGCACACTTTGCACCCACTTGCAAACAACTTGAACGATAGAACTTGATATTGTACCTGCAAGGAGAAACAAAAAAAAAATTTTGGCTAAGTGTATATAGCTCAGAAACAAACATGTCTTTGGTACTAGGAACATAATCAATTAGCAAATTCAACACATGGCGACAAGAAAACAGAAATGCTAACTCTAAACCCTACTCTTTCAAATATTGAATGCATTACATTGTTTTTATCCCTCAAGTTGAGCATATGTGAATTTGCTATTGTTAAAAATGTCTTCGGTACTAGGAACATAATCAATTAGCAAAATATAAAACATTTTAGGAGCTGTTATATGGTCTGAATTGTTAGCTCGTTTAAACGAACTTAGCCTTACTTATAATTTCTCATGTGTTTGATATTAGGGAATGCATGCTTAATTATCATCATTAGCATTCTTATAATAGCTCCCTTAGTTCTCATGGCTATTGATTTATACAATATTTGGTACACCTCATGGCAAATACTTTAAATAGTTTTTTTAAAAAAATCTTTGGTTGAAGGTTAAAAAAAAAAGGAAGCTAGTGAAGGTTAAGAAGAAGAAAGCCATGAGATGTCTCAAAGAAGCACTAATTGAGAAGAAGATGCTCATTAAAGAAACATGGAGCTGAGGCAAATAAATGGAAAGGAGGTGGTGACCGAAAAGGGGAGTTCCTCATCGGATACACACAAGAAGAATAAACAAAGGCATCAAGAAGGACACATGTGACCGTTAGAGACATATGGGAGACAATATGGGGAACAACCTTTACTTAGCCCATGCTAATCATGAGATCAACATATAACATATTCTAATAAGTATGGGCATTGTGTATTAGTTTAGATTAAACTCATCTCCCTCATTGCTGTATAAGTGTGGAATCGATTCCACAAAGATAATTAAGCACTCCTTTTGGAGTTGTTTCTCCCTAAATCCAAAACCACAAATTATCTCTTTCTCTAAACGATTCTATACTCTCTTTTGTGTTCGATGTATTCTCAAGTGTGCATAGCCATAGAGCGTGTATCACTCTCTAAAACTAACAATTTTATACTATATCGATCATTAAAGTAAAACAAACATCAGATTTTGTACCTTATTTTCAATGTGTATTGGAGGCAAGTATGTTTGAACTCATCAGCATTAGAAAACGTCTTCCCCAATTGAAGTAGCTCCTTTGGATCAATATTTTCTCTATAAGCTTCTGAAGGTCTCATTTCCTCTTCATTCTCGTCATCTGATGACAGAGGATCCGGGATATTATCTTCATCCCATGCGTATTCATCTCCAATGTCTTCCTCAACCTCACAATCATCATTCCTCGCATCCTCTCCAAACAATATAGTTAAATCTCGACATGTTTCTTCCTCAATGTCACCACGACCTTCATCTTCATCACCTGCAACATCATCGTCTACTTCTGTGCCCTCGTCACCTACAACCTCATTGGATACTTGTGTGTCTTCATCACCGGCAACGCCGCCAAAGTCTTCCTCGTTACTTAGAGAATCTACATCATCTCTGCACTACGAGAACCGACATCTCTGTCACTACCATGAACCATCTCATCTCGCTTCCGTTTCTTTGATCCACAAGCAGCCTTCTTTGATCCACTACTTTCACCTTCTTTCATCTTTGAGGAACGAGAATCTGGAGGAATCTCAACTCCGCTTCTTCTAAATTTCGCCTTTGCCATCTTCAACGAATTTTCCCAATTCGATTTGGGGTTTCTGAAAAATTAGGTTGAAAAATTAGGTTTTTGAAACTTCACAATTTTTTTTAAAACAAATTTGTTCAAAACGACGTCGTATACTTTAACACCCAGATTTAACTTCGGCTTACTGACGTTAATTTGATCTGTTAAAAAAGATAACGGAGTGCTAATTCGGCCAATCAACGAGAACTTTGATATTATTTTTGAAAGTCAACTAAAAGTTCATGGTTTGTTTGGCCAGGAGATAGTTCGTGTTTATTTTGGCAAGTTTTGGAAAGTTCGTATTTTTTTTGGCCGAATTCCCGAAAAAAAAGATGTGAACATATTAAATACAAGTATGTGGTCATATTAAAAGCAAATAAGTCTGTGAACATATTAAAAACAAGTCTGTGGTCATTAATCATAATTTGAAAACAAATCTGTAGCATTTTAAAATCTGTAGTATTTCAAAACAAATCTATAATATTTCATACATTTTCATGTGCAGCATTCTCTTCTGCTATGAAGTCTACAAATCTGAATCACGTACGAGATCTAAGCCAGTTCAGTAGTGGTGGAGCCGAAGTGATTGCTTTTCTGTTGCCATACAATTCTCCTAAACTAGAAACAGATTCAAACAACCATATGAACAAAACATGAACACATTCATGCAATGTGTAATTGTTTGCATTGTAGGTAACAACTTTAATCGAGTCTACTAAATTAGAAAAACCCACTCTTCCCCACTCATACTTTTCAAAACTCTCTCGATCTAACACTCTTTTGGCACTACTCAAAAGTATCCTCGATCCGTGATTAATGTCAAATATTCCAACATGTAGGATAATTAATCTTCCTAACATCATCCTCTTCTCAACACTCCAACCCTTCTTTTCCCAAAGGTATAAAACTGATTGCAACTCATCCAAATTAGGTCCATCCATTGTAGAAATTTTCATTTCCTTCTAAAACTCTTTATGATCAACATCAAAATTGTCCAATGGGTCAAATGGATCACAATTTAGACATGTGATGTCCTCAAATTCATGCAGAGAAAATCTTATTGGTTGACTATCAATAACAGACCAAAACTCATGTCTGGCATCGATTGTCAACTGATGCGTGATGAAGTTAGGTACCATCTGGGTTGACCATATAGATTTGCCTTCAAAAAGCTTAAGAAAGACCCCAAGAGATGATTCCTTCAATTTAATCCACACATCTTCTCGTATTTTCTCTTGCAAGATCTTAAAGTTATTCAAAAAGCAACTATGGTTCATGCTTCTTCTTTGCATAGGAGATTTTTCTTCTTCATATTGTCGAGGAGGGTAAGACGTCATTCCTACATATACACAAAAAGATAAGTTTAGTCTGAAAATCAAACAAAAATAAATAACTCTGCAATCAAAAACAAAACAAATCTGCAATCATATATAGACAATGTCCGGAAGATTCAAACAAATATGTGAGTACTATTAAACAAATATGTGAGTACTACTAAATAAATCTATGAGTATTAATAAAAAAATATGTAGGATTACTAAACAAATCTGTAGGATTACTAAACAAATCTGTGAGTAACAAAATAAATTCTCAAACAAATCTGCGACAACGAACAGAAAAATCTGTAATCAACCAACATACATTTTGCAAAAAATCTGCTACCAAAAACAAAACAAATCTGAGAGCAGCGATAAATAACTCTGCAATCAAAAACAAAACAAATCTGCAATCATATATAGACAATGTATGGAAGATTCAAACAAATTTGTGATTACTCATAAACAAATCTGTGAGTACTACTAAACAATTCTATGAGTAAACAACATAAATTATCAAACAAATCTGCGACAATGAACAAACAAATCTGTAATCAACAAACATAATTATAATTAAATCTGCAGGTACTAATAAACAAAACTGGAATTTACAAATTAAATATGTGACATATATCAATCCGGTGAAACATTACGCCCAAAAAATGTCATTTGCAAAAATTTAGGTTTGCAAAATTGGGTAAGAATTAAGACAAACCAGTTGGTGGCGGCAAGTATCATCATCGGAGAAGAAGCGTTGGAGAAGTATACTCACTGATTCGCCAGAGAAGACGACTCTGTGAGAAGTATTGTCGCAGGAGAAACAAGGAAAAGAAGAAGACTCACTGGAGAAGAACAAGAAGAAGACGCTCGCTGGAGAACAAGGAGAAGAAGAAGAAGAATACACTCGCCAAGGAACAAGGAGGAGGAGGAGAAGAAGAAGAAGAAGACGCTCGTCGCCGGAGAACACGTCGCTAGAGAGATTTTTTTAAGTTTTTTTTTTTAAATCGACGGAGAAAATTAAGAAACTAAGCAAACTCAGATTCTCAAAAGATTTTAGGTTTTTGGTTTAGGTTTTTAATTGAAAAAAAAAATAATTTTCTTTTTTTGTTTCAAAATCAGATCAAAATGACAATTTTGTTAATATAACTTAAAAACAGGTTAAAAAATCTTTTTACAAAAGATGTAAGTCATTCTAGTTATGTCTTTCTAAACAGAGTCAATCTAATTATTCTACCCAAGATATGGGTCATTATGAGTAATTTTCACTATTAAATAAGCATAAAATGTTAAGAATTAATATATTTCGTAACAATTATTAAATATTTGCTGTGATTTCATTATATTATTACACACAAAATCACTATTCATAAACCTCTTTTAAATCCTTGTCTCCAAAAAAAAAAGATTGCTATTTCTCTCTTTTTCCTGTATCAATCTAAGCAATTTAGAGCCGGGGAAGCCAAATTCAAACCCTTACCCTTTTGATGTAACCGCAAATGCAAAAATTGCCAACCGAAAGTTCAAAATCTAACAGACGAGGAGAAAACGAACCGGTTTGATGTCACCGTTCCAAGAGCAATGAGAAGTCAAGAACCCAACTACGGCTGGGACAATGTATAACAAAGCAGGCTGAAACAGAGGCGAAACACAAACCAAAACCCATCAGAGAAAATCCCAAAAATTAGGTTACAACAAAATGGATGACCAATTCATGACTACAATCGTAAGAATAATTAACACCAACAGCGTATCCGATAAATGCACTTGTGAAGTATTGTGGTCGTCTGCGTCGTGACACATGAAATCTTAAAGTTAGTGCAATACCTAAAGGCAAACAAAAACTAATATCCAAAAATATGATTCTACAATGCATAACCATAAGCTGAATATAGTTATTTGGTTAAGCAATAGAGGACATACCCGGAATGACAATGTCACCAAGACCAAGCATAGAATAGGGTTTTAGAGCATCACCCGTAGGAAATAAAAGCTGAAAGAAATATGTAACAATGAAATTACTGACAAAATCACTAAGAACAAATCAGTTAACTTTGTTGGTGTGTACTTTTGAGGCTTTTTTACTAGCCTTCATCGGAGCATCAAAGGATTTGGCAAAACCAACCATAACTGGAGTAAAGAAAACCCATAAGATATCATAGAAAAATAGTCCTGCCTGCAAGTCAAGTAAAAACAAACACCAAATCATTGAGACATCATCAAACACTTGAATTTTATTATCATCTAAATATTCCAAACAAGTTTTCAAGGATATAACATTCAAAAGATGCAGTTCTTACCAAAAGGATGGCATCAGTCTGGAATGATCCAAGAGAGAGCATCTAAATTCCCTGTATTGGCCACATTGTTGATTAGAAGGAAAAAAGACACACAGCAACACTAACGACATTGATTCCAGTTCAAAGAAAATATGTATTCCCATATGATATTACTTAGGTAAGGAATGGAAGTAACCTGAATGCAGGAGGCAAGGCCGAGAATATTGTTAGCCAGCCAATGTTTTTTTCCATGCATACCACGCACAGAAGAACGTTCCAGGGATTCCCGCAACAACTTGGGACATTGTGAACTCTACCTCCAAATCTGTTTAAGAAAAAGATGTTAGGAATAAAAGAAAACAAAATTTGGCATGAAACAAGCAAATCTCAACCAAAAGGATAGAACAATAACTGGATAGAGTAAGAAGAGTAAAACAGATTTGCAAACGGGACAAACACATTGTTGGTGTTCCTCCTTAGTGGAGGAAACCCATTGAGATATAATAGAATGGAATAGTTATATTTTCTATTCTATCTTGTTGCGATATATTTTCTATTTTATATGTGTGTTAATATAGAATAGACTGTGCTTGTTCCGATATCTCTTCAATTCTATATGTGTGTTAATATAGAATAGACTATTCTTAATATAGAATAGAATAGGTTATGAGGGTATATATATGTTCTCTTAACCTAGTCGTGTAACACAGAACACAAGAAGAGAAAAAAAAAAAAGAGAGGCAAAGAAGGAGAGAAAAAGGGTTTTCGTCTAGGTTTGTCTAGTCAGTGTTTGAGGGCTCGAAAGAGATCCGATCTGGCTGATATTTTGTGGGAAGCTTCGTGACTCAGTGGGTTTGAGATTCAATGGTGGGATTTGCGTTTCAACGGTTGGTTTCTCGTGAATCTGGGTTTTAGCGTGGCTGGTCGCTACAGTTCTTCAGCAGGTGTTGTCTTGAGTGTTTGGAGCCTTAGTCTCTGGTTCTGTTCTTGTGGAATAGGGAGAACGTGGTTGTAACACTCATACATTTGATATAGTGGATTTTGAGTGGACTACGGTCCTGTGGTTTTTCCTACTCACATCGAGAAAATTTTCCACGTAAAAATTTGGGGTCTCATTTATTTTTCTGCTTAGATTATTTCTGCCATAGTCCAAGTATTTTTCTCACAGGTTCACACAAGTGCAGGGAACTTTATTCCGCTGCGCCGTGTCGCGTTTTGTGTTTTCTCCAACAGAGTGGTATCAAAGCTTCGGTTTCTGAGCTTTGGATTTAATAACTTTGGGTTATTAATTTGCTTGTGTGAGCGACGGAAAATATGGGCAGAATGATGAACTTGAATGGGTCTAATTACCATCTATGGAAAGGCAAGATGGAAGATTTGCTTTTTGTGAAAGAATTCCATGTTCCAGTTGAAACGACCCGACCCGCTTTTCTTATACAATACCATAATTAATACCCACTAATATTAATTATACCTACGAGTCCGGAACCACAATACTTCACACAACACGCTTTAACTCCACATAAAGCAGCAATAAAAACTCACAAATAATAACATAATAATTATGCGACCAACATCACACAACCGAGTTCTAAATCATCCTCCTCCTCATCGCATTGATTCCACGATCACATCTTATCTTTACCTGCAACAAAACAAAGAGTTGCGTAAGTATTATCACAAATACTTAGTGAGGCGGTCTTCCCATCTACGAGCTATACAGACAAGTAAGAGATCACAAACCGCTCACATACGCAAGACAAACAACAAGAAACCATGGGTAAACCTAAACAACCATGGGCAGCCCAACAAACAGCTGAACGCAACCGCAGCACTGCTGATATCGGTCGACACCAACCAACTGTGTCGATCGACACCAACCACTGGTGTCGGACGACACCAAGCTCTGCAACACGACTACGACAACGAGTCTGGTCTTCGACCACAACAAGCCTCACCTTGGCTTCTCCACTTCCCAAAATCGATTACTTTCCTGCACACACAACACAACAAGGAAGCAACCCAAGCAAAACAACCACGGCTTCCTCACAATCCAACCCACACAATCACAAAAACAACCATACGACCTAATTGCTTAGATCAACTCATGGTCACGCACTCACCTTAGATCCTTGGAAGAATCGGCTCAAGAACAGCTCCACAAGCTCCGGGATGAACTCCTCACTCCCCTTCGTCTTAGCTAGCCGATCCTCTGCAACTCACCAAGCCACACCAAGGCCAAACTCTCCCTTGCTCTCCTTACACACCAAAGGATCAAGCTCTCACTTCCTCCCCCACTTCTTCCCTTTCTCCAACACTCACTAGATCTTCCTGAGCTTACAGAGAACGGCGACCACCCGAAACGAAGAAAGAGGAGGAAGAAAACAGGTTTTAAGTAGAAGAAAACCACCAACCACAACCCTGCCGACATTGGTGTCGATGGACACCAGCCTTTGGTATCGGTCGACACCGAGCCTTAAACGGAATACGCTAGTGTCGATCGATACCAGCTCTTGGTGTCGCTCGACACCGAGCCTCCAAGCCAAACTTCTCGACAAAACACTTCCACGATCGATCGGTCCACACCCCGGATCGATCGGTTCCCTCCATCATTTGCCTTGAAAATGATTTCCCGGTCCCAAACACAACAAAGTACTCCACACAACAGTACTTTCTGGAACACAGGCGCTACACTAGTCCTTGAAGAGAAGAAACTTGTTGATAAGACTGATGATCAGTGGAAGTTACAACATCGCCAAGTGTGGTTTGATAAGGCAATGGTTAGATGATAATGTGTTAAATCATATTGAAAATGAGATTGATGCTCGTTCTTTGTGGTTGAGATTGATGCTCGTTCTTTGAGTTGAGGTATCAGGAGGAAACTCCAATGACTGATCACTTAAATATGTTTTAGGGGTTGCTCAATAAACTGTCTGATATGGGCATCAAGTTTGAAGATGAAATTCATGGTTTGTGACTTCTTGGTACATTACCAGATTCTTGGAAAATATTCAGGATGTCTCTTTGTAACTCCACGTCGGAAGGTGTCATTTCGATGGATTCAGTGAAGAAAAGTGTCTTAAATGAGGAGACAATAAGGCAGTCAAATGCTAGTTCCTCACGTTCAGATATTTTGGTTACTGAGTCAAAGGGGAGGAGTTTATATAGAGATCCCAAGAAAGACAAGAACATGAGCAGGAGCAAATCTAACAAATTTACGAATTTAGAGTGTCATTATTGTCATAAGAAAGGGCACATGAAGAAAGCTTGCTGGAAGTTGAAGAAAGACAAGTAGCAAGGGAAGCAAGAAGAAGTAGATCGGGTGATAATCACCGATGATTAGTTTCTCATTCTTCTTAAAGGTGATACCATTAATGTATGCCAAGACACCAGTTGGGTGGTTGATAGTAGAGCTACTACTCATGCTACATCACAGCGGGATTTGTTATCTACCTATACTCCGGGTAGTTATGGTTCTGTAAAAATGGGGAATGATGGTTTGGCTCAGGTTATTGGCATTGGTGATATTTGCTTGGAGACTAGTCTTGCGACTAGGCTTGTGCTTAAGGATGTTAAGCATGTCCCAGATTTACGGATGAACTTGATATCTATGGGAAGACTTGATGATGAAAGTTTCTACAGTTTACACGGTGGTGGTAAATAGAAGCTTTCACATGGTTCCTTGGTTGTGGCTCGAGGTGAGAAACTTTCATCTTTCTATTTGATGCAGGCTAAGGTCTCCAGATACAATGTTAATGCTTTGGAGAATGATGGTGTCATGGAGTTGTGGCATAAGAGACTCGGTCACATAAGTGAGAAAGGATTGTCTGTGTTGTCTAAGAAGAAGGCTATTCTAGGTATCTCCAGTTTGCTTTTGGAGAAGTGTGCGCATTATTTATGGGGAAAACAACACAGGGTCTTTTTCAAGTCTTCTGCGCCTTCTAGAAAACCTGAGGTACTTGATCTGGTGCATTCAGATGTATGTGGTCCAATGAAGACAAAATCTCTTGGTGGTGCATCATATTTTGTCACTTTCATTGATGATCATTCAAGGAAGTTGTGGGTTTTTACTATAAGAATGAAAGATCAGGTTCTGGGATACTTCAAGCATTTTGTGGTATAGGTTGAGAGACAGACGGGAAAGAAGTTGAAGTGTATCCGCAGTGATAATGGTGGAGAGTATTCTGGACCATTTGATACTTATTGCAAGGAATATGGTATTAGGCATCAGTTCATGCCGTCTAAGACTCCACAGTTGAATGGGTTGGCTGAGAGGATGAACAGAACTATTGTCGAGAGAATGAGATGTTTGATTTCACAATCAGGCTTGGCGATGATTTTCTGGGGTGAGGTTTTGAGCTCAGTTATTCACGTGTTGAATCTATCACCGAGTGCTCCATTGGAGGGTGAAATTCCAGAGAGGGTTTGGACCGGTAAGAATATTTCTTATGGTCATTTGAGGGTCTTTGGGTGTAAGGCATTTGTTCATATTCCCAAGGATGAGAGGTTGAAGCTTGAGATGAAGTCGCGACAATGTGTGTTCATTGGTTATGGTAAAGATGAGTTTGGATACATATTTTATAATCCCGTTGAGAAGAAGTTCATTAGGAGCAGAGATATTGTATTCATGGAAGATCAAACGATTAAGGACATTGACAAGTCCGGAAATCCAACTCAGAGTTATGAGAGTTTGATCGATTCAGAGGTTGCTCCTTTTACATCGGTCCATGGTCAAGTCGAGGATGAAGTTCAAGTTGATACACCCGGTGCAGATGCTCTCGCACATGATGATGATATTGGTGATCATGATGATGATCATGGTGAGACACCAACTACCGAAAACCCTCCTATTGTTAGAAGATCTGAGAGAGGTCTAAAACCGTCGACAAGGTATGATCCTAGTGAGTATGTGTTACTTACTGATGGGGGAGAGCCTGAAAGATATAATGAAAGTTTGGAGGATGAATACAAAGATGAATGGCATAATGTCATGGGTGACGAGATGAAGTCTTTTGAAGAGAACCATACGTTTGAGTTGGTGGAGTTGCCGAAGGATAAAAAGACATTACTTAATAAGTGGGTGTACAAGATTAAGCATGATGAGACCAGTTTGTCACCTCGATACAAAGCTAGATTGGTTGTGAAAGGATACAGCCAAAAGAAGGGGATTGATTATGATGAAATCTTTTCTCATGTTATGAAGATTCATTCATTTGGGTTGTACTTGGATTGGCAGCGAGTCTTGATCTAGAGGTTGAGCAAATGGATGTAAAATATGCTTTCTTCATGGTGATTTGGAGGAAGAAATTTACATGGTACAACCGGAAGACTTTGTAAAAAAGGGTGAAGAAGATTTAGTTTGCCGCTTGAAGAAAAGTTTTTATGGATTGAAGCAGGCACCGAGGCAGTGGTACCTGAAGTTCAAGTCCGTTATAGGGGAGCATGGTTACAAAGAGACTACTTCTGATCATTGTGTGTTTGTTCAAGTGTTTGGTGATGATGATTTTATCATCTTGTTGCTATATGTTGATGACATGTTGATTGTGGACAGGAACTTGAGCAGAATTGAGGAGCTGAAGAAGCAACTCAGCAAGTCCTTTACCATGAAAGACTTGGGTCCAGCGAAACATATTCTTGGTATAAGAATTGTTAGAGACAGAGGTGAGAGGCTAATTCACTTGTCTCAAGAGAAGTACATCGAGAAAGTATTTAAAAGGTTTCACATGGACAAATTTAAAGTGGTAAGCACTCCTCTTGCTACACACTTTAGATTAAGCAATCAACAGAGTCCGAAAGCAAAGTTAGAGAAGGAAGATATGGTACGGGTTCCATATGCTTCTGCAGTTGGTAGTTTAATGTATGTCATGGTCTGTACAAGACCAGATTTAGCTTTCGTCGTTAGTACAATGAGTCGTTTTCTTTCCAATCCTAGAAGAGAACACTGGAATGCTGTGAAGTAGATTTTAAGATATCTTTGAGGGACTTCTACTTTGAAGCTTACTTTTGGAGGTAATAAGCCATTGATTGTCAGTTATACTGATTCTGATATGTCTGGAGATGTTGATTCCAGGAAGTCTACTTCGGGTTACTTGGTAACATTTGTGGGTGGAGTTGTTGCATGACAGTCAAGGTTGCAAAAGTGTGTTGCACTTTCTACCACTAAAGCAGAGTTCATAACTGCAACTGAATCTTGTAAGGAGTTGTTGTGGATGAAGAACTTTTGTGAGAATATCAGTTTCAAGCAGGATAAGTATGTGTTGTTTTGTGATAATCAAAGCGCAATTTGTCTCGGGAAGAACTCTACATTTCATTCGCGTTCAAAGCACATTGATAGGAGGTATCATTGGATACGTGATGTGGTTGCTTCTAAGGAAGTGGAATTTGAAAAGGTTCATACGGATGATAATGGAGCTGATATGATGACAAAATCATTGCCGAGGGGAAAGCTTGAGGTATGTAGTGAGATAGCCGGGATGGTTGTTTCCTCCACCTAGTCGGAGGGGGAGTTTGTTGGTGTTTCTCCTTAGTGGGAGAAACCCATTGAGATAGAATATAATGGAATAGTTATATCTTCTATTCTATCTTGTTGCGATATATCTTCTATTCTATATGTGTGTTAATATAGAATAGACTGTGCTTGTTCTGATATCTCTTATATTCTATGTGTTAATATATAATAGATTATTCTTAATATAGAATAGAATAGGTTATGAGGGTATATATATGTTCTCTTAACCTAGTCGTATAACACAGAACACAAGAAGAGAAAGAAAAAGAAGAGAGGCAAAGAAGGAGAGAAAAAGGGTTTTCGTCTAGGTTTTGTCAAGGCAGTGTTTGAGGGCTTGAGAGAGGTCCGATCTGGCTGATATTTTGTGGGAAGTTTCTGACACAGTGGGTTTGAGATTCAACGGTGGGATTTGTGTTTCAACGGTTGGTTTCTGGTGAATCTGGATTTTAGCGTGGCTGGTCGTTATAGTTCTTCAGCAGGTGCTGTCTTGAGTGTTTGGGAAATATGACGGTGAGATCTTCTCTGATTGAGATGAAATTTTGCAGAGTTGTTCCTAACCTATTTATCTTGTATTTGTACGGTGAAGATTTGATTTGGTAACCGAAATCTTAGCAAACCTAGGGTCGTTTAGAACTGCATATTTTAAGCTTTTGTTGTTCTCTATTGTTGAGTTTTCTTGTGTTAGAGATTGTTCTTTGGAGCCTTAGTTTATGGTTCTGTTCTTGTAATAGGGAGGACGTGGTTGTAACACTCATACATTTGACATAGTGGATTTTGAGTGGACAACGGTCCTGTGGTTTTTTCTTCTCACATCGAGAAGGTTTTCCACATAAATATTTGGGGTCTCATTTATTTTTCTGCTTAGATTATTTCTGTCATAGTCCAAGTATTTTTCTCACAGGTTCACAGAAATGCGGGAAACTTTATTCCGCTGCGCCGTGTCACGTTTTGTGTTTTCTCCAACACACATAACCATTACATCAACCAAAATTAGCATTCGAAGACTAACACTAAGCAAACAATGACAAACAAAACCATAACATCACATCCAAATATAATGAGAGAAAAGACTACCGAAGAACATTGATGGTAAATCTTAGTTACATACGGAAAACGCCAGACGATAAGATTTTCATTCTAAGGATTACGCAAAAATCTTTTGATAGCGGGTAACAATGTCGCCCTGCAAAACACATAATTATGTCATGACTCGACCATAGATACACAAATAAAAAAGAGGCAGAAAAGTAATTTAGATAAGAGTATTCAGTTATACACCTATTTTACAATGAGGATTCCACCAATATATACTTGAAAAACTGATTTGGAGTTTGATAGATACACTTTATACGACAACCCCAAGTTCTATAAAAAAGTAATTCCAATTTCACTACAAGAAAACACATAGAATTCCTACCAATTTTCCTACGAAAATTTTGGTAGGAAACATTTCCTACCAAACTTCTACGATTATTCTATGAGAAATAAAGTTCGTAGGAAATTGGTAGGAAATTTCCTACGAAAATACATCGTGAGAAAGTCGTAGGAAATTTCCTACGAAATTCCTACCATACGTATAGTCATAGGAATATTCGTAGGAAAATGGAAGGAATTTGATGGAAAAAATCTTGGTAGGTATTTGGTAGGAAATTTTCTTACCAATTTCCTACGAATCGTCAACAGATGTGTGTTGTAGGAAGTTGGTAGGAAACTTTCCTACCAATTTCCTACGAAAACTGTACCAAATGGATTTCGTAGGAATTTAGTAGGAAACTTTCCTACCAATTTCTTACGAAACGTCAATTTATTTGAAAACTATAGAAAAATCGTAGGACTTTGGTAGAAACATATCCTACACATTTCCTACGAAAATAAAAATACTCGAGTTTTAATATTTAGGGGAAAATTAACTTATCTATTCCGGTCCTCTTCTCTGTTCTCTCTCTCTCGGTCTTCTTCTCTCTCTCGGTCTCGGTCTGAGACGATCTCTCTCGATTCCTCTCTCTCGGTCTCGATCTCTCTTGCTTCCTCGACGCCTCCCTCTCTCGGCCTGTTCTCTCTCTCTCGGTCTTCTTCTCTCTCTCGATCTGCTTCTCTCTCGGCAAGATTAAAGCTTTTTCAGGTATGGATTTCTTATGCTGTTGTTGTTTTGCTTTTCCTTATCTGGGTTTAAGATCTTCTTTGTTATGGATTTTGCTAAATTTGATTTTAGAAAGAATTAATCTTTTTAGAAGACAATAGGTTTTGTGGATGCAACGATTCGATAACTATTCTTTTTGAATCTTGAACCGAGCTTGTATGCAACGATTCGAAATGCTAGCTAGAAGAGATTTCTAATGTTTAATCAATCAGTTAATGGCTACTTGTTTATTTGAGATTTACTCAGCTAAGGATTATCATTGGGGAAAACGCTGGTTTGGTCTAGGCTCTAATTACAAATTCTCTCTTCGCAAGCATTTAGTCATCGTCCTTCTATCACTGTGTTTAAGCTTTGTTCCCAAATTAATGTTTTCGTGTTTTAGGTACCATCCTGAAAAGACTGCAAATGACCCGGTTGCAGCTGACATGTTTAAGGAGGTCACGTTTTCCTACAACATCTTGTCTGATCCGGAGAAACGCCGCCAGTATGATTCAGCAGGTTTTGAGGTGAGATTCGTTTGTGTTGTGGGATTGGAGATTTATAGTGACCTCTACATGAGGCAGAAGTTTAGTTGTTTGTTTGCTGTGTAATTATGTAATCTATTGAGGTTAAGATGCTGTTCATGCTTGAACTCAAGAATTTCTAGGATCATACTGCTATTCTCTAAGGACGTTCTTGATGTGCTTCAAAGCATAAATTTTCCCACCTTGCTAATTGCAAAGTGCTTCTCTTTCACAGGCTGTTGAAGCAGAAAGTCTTTTTATTTGATCGTTGCTATCAGTTCTAATCTCCTTGGGCGGATTCCTCTTTTTGCTCCTCAGCCTCTAAGTGTTCCAGACGGCGGAGCGACTCTAGGATGAATTTTCAACGTGCTAAATCTTCAGTTCTATTCATTGTTTGGTATAGAAAAAATTGAAGCAAAATAGTGACTATGATTTTTTGTAGTTAAACAAATGAATTAAGTTTTATAAAATAATTTGATTTTATGTATATTATTGAGTTTATTAATTAATAATTATTTTCTAAATTTTAATTTAATTTTTGAAATTAATATAATTATTATAAAAAATTTAATCAAATTTTTTATTAAGTTCGTAGGAAATTTGTAGGAAACTATAAAAAAAATTGTAGGAAAATGGTAGATAAAATTTAGTAGAAAAATGGTAGGAAAATATTCGTAGGAAAATGGTAGGAAAATATTTACAACGAATATTTTGGTAGGAAAAAGGTCAAAATTTTCTTTCCATTTTCCTACGAAATTCCTACGAAATTTATTTTCCTACGGAACATTTCCTACGAATTTTTTTCGTAGGAAAACGGTAGGAAACGCCTGTTTCCTACCAAATTCCTACGATTTTTGTTGTATGAAATTTGAAGTTTTCTGGTAGTGTTTGGACTTAAGTCGGTCAATTTCTATGCGTGCGGATGTGTGCATATCTCTTTATTCTAATTGTGTAAAAGACAACTTCATTAATGCCCAAGCAGTGTGTCATGTAAACATTTGTCATCATCTCCCATTCACTCATTGATGGGTTTTCTATGTTTATAGATATTCCCATTTCTTTTGTATTTTTTATTTTTTTTCCTATGAACCGAAGAGCTAGAATAGAATAATAATATTTTTGATGAATATAAATGCAACAAACACTAGTTTGTGTATTTGTCCAAACAACTCGCACAAGGAAATTTTGTTCTATGTTTTCAAAACCTTTCACCATGCTCTTTTTCAAAAAAAAAAAGAACAATTGTTTTAAGTAATAATCAATACTTGTGTACACAATTTTTGCAGCCAATTGCCATAACCATGCTCAACTTTATTATTTATTGTTGTGAAAGAATAAAGAAAAGAGTGGAACAGGTCAAAAAATCAAACAAGGAGAAAAGACGATGAAGCGTAAATGGGAACAATAGGAAGAGGGAGGGTGGATAAGTTGAGGATAAGAAAGTTAAATTATCGGTTAAACAGATCAAACGAGAGTGTAGACAGTAAGCAACTCCGGTGGTTTTGACTTAATAAAGTAGAATCTTCTTCGACAGCAGCTGGAAGCGAAGAAAGAGACGTCAATACTCCAAACACCTAATATGCTAATTATTCAATTCAAAGTAAATGTAATTATAAGGATCTGTTTACAAATGTAAGAATTGTTTTAGAAATATGTTTTTTAAATGTGTATTCTAATAAATTCTTTTTACATAGATTTGATGGTGTTTTTGGTGCGAAAATTGATAAAACCATTGCATAAAACCAATGCATTTAGTGAGTTTTTGTTTCTCTCAAGCTTCATGACCTTGTTCAGATTAGTTAAGCTTAACACAAGTCGGAAAAAAAATAATGGTGAGACATGTTCAGTCAAAACAGCTAACTTGGATATTTTGGGTCCATTTTTAAGCTTGTTTAATCAAGTCAATGTTTTCAAGTTCTTTCACGGAAGTTCTATATGATTCTTAGTTTATGCATCTACCTTTTCAATCATTATAATGTTTTGTTTCTTCTGGCTCTAATGTAATTGTACTTCCTAATTTCTATTTCTTTTCTTAATCAGCTTACTCTATCAAAAGTGCATGACCTTTAACCAGAATACGGTTTTTTCAAATAATTGTGTACTCACGATCTATTCTTGTTTTTAGTCACTATTATATATATGTAAAGATTATTTTATGTCCCTTTTTAGTTTTTACGCAGACTTGCAAATTTTCAAGCTAGTGTGATTTTTGAATTGTTGTGTGTGGAACGATAATTAGATCATGAAGTATGTGATCCAATTCTAGTTTACTATTTACATGATGCCAACTTAGTTAAGGTAGACATAATTGGAGTTCTTGATATTTTCTTCTTAATCTGCACAGATTTTGAATGTCAATGGATAAACACATGACGAAAAACTTAAATCGGGCTTGTCCAAATTGGGTTAGAGTTGACATTGGAAAAATCTTTCTAAGCTAGACCAAGTATAACACATACTCCCTCCGTTTCAAAATATAAGATATTTTAGAGAGTTGACATTGGAAAAATCTTTCTCAACTACACCAAGTATAACACATACTCCCTCCATTCATATGATTTGGTTAAGCTTAAAGATAACATCAAAATGAGCATGGCATCATTGGGAAGGAATGGTCCGATCGAGATCTATTCTTATGGTGATGGAACGATATGGAACCAATCAGTTCATGAGGCTTTGATTGATCAGAGTATAACGCACATTGATACTGAAAGTGGTAATACTATTTTTTCATAAATGATTTTTGCCTTATGTTTTAATCAGTTAAGTCAAACTATTCATAATACAAGATTTCATCTTGATTTCAGTAATGAATGATCTATTGAATATACCGACAAGGTTATGATCAACGATATAATGAACTGGACGGCGACTTACAAACGCAAGCACAACGAGCCAACAACAATAATCATCGTGACCTTAGACGTGGATTTTCGTTGCGTCATTAAAAGATTGAGGGAAAAGAGTTTCTTTACGGTGTTAGTTCACGAGAATAGCGCCCATTTATTCGTGGAATGAGCAAAAAAGTTGGACGTTGATATCATGTCTCACTCTCCTGGAACCATCTCGTTGGCATCTAGCTTCTATTTTCTGTTCTAAGGACACTTGTTTTGTTAATATTGATATTCATCGCACCTATCTTTGCACTTTTCTTTTTTTTTTTTTGTAATTGGTGATAGAGACAGTGTCACACTTTCAGACCCGAGCATTGCAAAGATAAGCAACTTGACTACTCATATCTTTGCTCTTATGTTATCAAAAAAAGTTGGCTAGAGTAATACTAAAGCAACATATTATATTAGAGTGCCGTACATTTGTTTACAATTTATGGTTTATGACTTTATAATAAGGTCAAAATTTGGTTAACATGTTATTTTTTTAATAGGATTTATAGCTTGTTTAATCAAGTCATAGTTGCTAATGTGTTCAAGTTCTTTCACGGAAGTTCTATATGATTCTTAGTTTATGCATCTACCTTTTCAATCATTATAATGTTTTGTTTTTTCTGGCTCCAATGTAATTGTACTTCCTAATTTCTATTTCTTTTCTTAATCAACTTACTCTATCAAAAGTGCATGACCTTTAACCGGAATACGGTTTTTTCAAATAATTGTGTACTCACGATCTATTCTTGTTTTTAGTCACTATTATATATATGTAAAGATTATTTTATGTCCCTTTTCAGTTTTTACGCAAACTTGCAAACTTTTAAGCTAGTGTGATTTTTGAATTGTTGTGTGTGGAACGATAATTAGATCATGAAGTATGTGATCCAATTCTAGTTTACTATTTACATGATGCCAACTTAGTTAAGGTAGACATAATTGGAGTTCTTGATATTTTCTTCTTAATCTGCACAGATTTTGAATGTCAATGGATAAACACATGACGAAAAACTTAAATTGGGCTTGTCCGAATTGGGTTAGAGTTGACTCGGGTTTAATTATTCATATTTGAGTCTTTTTTAATCCATATTTAATAGTAACGTCAGAGATGTAGATTACAACATATAAATTATTTATTGGTATATGTCATCATGTATTAATTGTTTTTTAGAGTAGATATAAATAATTTTTTTAGTTGGGATGTGTGGTCATGTAATATACTCTCTCCGTTTCAAAATATAAAATGTTTAAGGTAAAAACACGCATATTTAGATCATTTATTTGTCACTAAAATGTATTATTTATATTTAATTAAAAAAAATCCAACCAATCATAAATAAAACTGTAAAATGTAATGATCACAAATTATTAAATATATATTAAAATTTGCATAAAAACTTGCAAAACATTTTATATTATGAAACAAAATAAAATTTCTAAATTATCTTATATTTTGAAACGGAGGAAATATGTCTTGAGAAAGATTTTTCCAATATTGCTTGTATCATCGGTTTGGAAAGAAGAGGCTTAAACCCTATAAGGTTAAGCGACTATGGTTTGGTTTAAAATGACATTGCTCTAGTAAATTATTTGCTAAACAAAGTGTCAAATTAATAAAATTTGTATGATTGACCTGCAAAACCTGTATTAAATTCGTTAGGTAGCATACGTTGATTGCTTACTAGTAAAGTGTACGAATCAGCATTAGCTATTAGATTGTTCTTAATATTAAATTGTTCAAACTTCAATCCCATGAAAGGCTGTGTCCCTTACAAAAATTGACAATGTGAACAATTTTTGTTTTGTTACTTATGTAACGTATGAAGTAAGACTCGTGACTTGCGAACATACATACAAAATCGTGTTAAGAGACATTTGACTCACAAGGACGTACGTGATTTCTAGTGTTTTCATTTGTACATGTGAGGACAGATTGGATGGTTAATAATGAAAATCTAAAGAATGGTCCGATTGATATTTACTTCTCATAGCTATATATATAAACACTTGCATAATAAAGTCACATGGTCCATGATCCTTAACCAATGGAGAAAATAAATGATATAGTTTTTTTTTTTTTTGTTTTCCAATGTATAATAAGCTTATTATTAAATAAACACAAAATGTATTTGTGTGTGACGCAAATTAATCTCTCTATTCGCTGCGACTTCATTATTACACACAAAATCACGACTCATAAACCTCTTTTTAAATCCTTGCTCCAAAATAAAAAACTTGCTATTTCTCTCTAAGCAATTTAGCGCCGGTGAAGCCGAATTCAAACCCTAACCCTATTGGTTCACGAGTCGTCTCCTCGATTCTTCTTGACGATTCAGTGTTGCGCGTCTTATTTTTACATTTTGCTTTTCGATTTTGAGAATGTGCTGATTTAGGTATGTGCGTTTCGTTTCGTTTGTGTTGTGTTCGTGTTGGTGGTGGATTTGGGACTCAATTGATGGAACTTTTGATGTGTAGAGTTGGTTTATAGATCGGATAGCAATGGAGGAAGGTGGATATGCGTTTGAGGTTGACAATGGACGACCAACAGCGAGTGAGTTTGGCACGACGGCGAGGACTCCTTCGCCGCAATTGACTATGTCATCTTCTTTTCGTGAAGGAGGTGGAGGAAGTAAGGGTTTATTACGGCGGAGGTCAATGAAGCCGAGTTTTGACGCGGATAATGAATTCATTACTTTACTCCATGGCTCAGATCCGGTTAAAATTGAGCTTAATAGGCTTGAGAACGATGTCAGAGGTACTATATGATCCTCGATCTGTTTATTCTATTGGTTGATTTCAAGTTTCCGTTGACATTTTTGATTTTGTAATTTGGTAAAATTTGGGTTTTGGATATACGTTTTTTTACTTGTCATTACGTGCATGAGTGTCATTTCTTGGTTTTGAAACATTGACTTTGGTGCAGATAAAGATCGGGAATTATCTGAAGCTCAAGCTGAGATCAAAGCATTGAGGTTATCTGAACGGCAGAGAGAGAAGGCTGTTGAAGAGGTTAGTTAGTCCTTTCTTAAGATTGTCTATATTGCAGTGTATTTACTTCCTTTTCTTTTTGACTTGAGAGGGTAATTTGACGAACAAGTTTGGGTAGTCATTAATCTTAGTGTTGATTATATACCGTCTAGCATCGCATTTGCTCTCGGGTTTTGTAATCTCTGCAGTCTCTCTGTCTTATTCCCTATACATTTCACCATGTCCTGTAAGGTTATTTGGAATATACTTAATCAACTGAGTTTTCCACATATACAGGACATTGTGATTATATCTTGACTTATTGAGGTTTTTGTTTGGGTCAAAGTAATGATTAGGAATATATCTTTACAAATCTGTGAAACACAATTTCAGTTTCTAGATTCCCTACATTAAAACTGTTACACTCGGCTATGAGTTTCTACAGTTAATCTGTCATCTCCCTATTCTTTTCACCATGTCTTGTAAGGTTGTTTGGATTAGACTTGTTGCAACTGAATCTTTCACAAGAACAGGATTATGAAAATATAGCTTGACATAATGGGTTATTTGTTTAATGGTTAGGAAGAGGTTAAATTCGTGAAACGCAATTTGAGTTTCTAGATTCTTTAAAACTGTTATACTTCGGCTAGTAGTTTCTGCTGCATTGGAGTTCTTTATTATGTAGTACAGGTGGTTGAACTGAAGAACTTTTTCGTTGGTTTTCTAGATCTTGATTAGTTTTCCGATATGTGGCTGTAGTACTTTTCCTTTATCGACGATAAATTATCGTTCAGTTTGCTGTTATCGTTCCTTTGTGACCCTGGGTTAACTCTCGTTTGGCCTGTGACCAGTCGCTCTATGAAGCATATACATATTCTTGAATCCTTGTCTTTAGAAGATGTGTTATGATTTGGCTCTTACTATTGTTATAACTGGATTTTGAAATGCTTTGTGAGAAAAAAAATTGTGTTCGTGCCTGCGAAAGTAAATGTATATGAAGTTTATATATATTATGTCACAGAAATCATCTTTTTATTCATCTTTGTATACACTGACGCTCTACTCTTTAATTTGATTGCTTAAGCTTACCGAAGAGTTGGGAAAGATGTCGGAGAAGCTCAAACTAACTGAAAACCTTCTTGACAGTAAAGTATGTTTGCAATGTTTTCTCAGTTGCTTTTTATTTTAAATTTCTTTTCTTTCTGGAATCTGGATTCTGTATTTGATGATATCACATGTTGTCACAGAACCTTGAAATCAAGAAAATTAACGAAGAAAAAAGGGCTTCCATGGCAGCTCAATTTGCTGCAGAAGCCACTCTTCGAAGGGTTCATGCTGCTCAAAAGGATGACGATATGCCTCCTATTGAAGCAATTCTCGCCCCTTTAGAGGCTGAACTCAAGTTGGCGAGACATGAAGTATTTTTCTTCTATTCAACCAAATATATATTGTATATATCTTGGCTTATTGAGTCTTGGAACCGTTTAAAAAACTGGGCATCCGGTTTTGCATATTTTTATTGTAGATCGTTAAACTTCAAGACGACAACAGAGCATTGGACCGCCTAACTAAATCGAAGGAAGCAGCTTTGCTTGATGCTGAAAGAACTGTTCAGTCTGCTCTTGCGAAGGCTTCGATGGTTGATGACCTCCAGAATAAAAACCAAGAGTTAATGAAACAGATAGAAATTTGTCAGGTATTACTTTCACCTCCTTTACTCAGCGGTACTTTAAATTCCTGGATCTCTCTCCTTCGTTAACGTGAGCATGCCTTGTTTATCAATTGTTTAAATTAGGAAGAGAACAGAATTTTGGACAAGTTGCACAGACAAAAGGTTGCAGAAGTTGAAAAGTTTACCCAGACTGTACGAGAGCTTGAAGAAGCTGTTCTTGCTGGTGGTGCAGCTGCAAATGCAGTGAGGGATTACCAGAGGAAATTCCAAGAAATGAATGTAATAATTAACTTACACGTATAGTGCCCAGTAGCCTATTGCTACCCTTGTACTTAAAATTCAATTCCTGTGCTAATCATAGCTATGGCCATTAATCCTTTCCTTAGGAAGAGAGGAGAGTCCTTGATCGGGAACTGGCTCGTGCCAAAGTAAGTGCAAGCAGGGTTGCAACTGTAGTGGCAAATGAGTGGAAAGATGGTAGCGACAAAGTGATGCCTGTGAAGCAATGGCTCGAAGAACGAAGATTTCTGCAGGTTACTTTTAATATTTTATTTTTGGCCTTCTATTACTGCTTCGAGTTGTGATTCATATTCACCGAAACCATTATTACTTGAGTAAGTGCATTCTTTGACCATTTTCCTGTTTCTTTTTGAACAGGGAGAAATGCAACAACTACGTGACAAACTTGCCGTAGCTGATCGAGCTGCAAAATCTGAAGCTCAGCTGAAGGTAAGAATCTTAGTTAGGATTCATATCTTTAGTGTTCTTTATGTCCAAGGCTTTAATTAGAATTGCTGCTTTTGCCTTTTTCAGGAGAAATTTCAACTGCGGCTTAGAGTCTTAGAAGAGAGTTTAAGAGGGCCTCCAAGCAGTGGAAACCGATCGACATCTGAGGGAAGAAGTATTAGCAACGGGCCTTCTCGAAGACAATCCCTTGGTGGAGCTGATATTATTCCAAAACTGACATCAAATGGGTTTTTCACCAAGAGAACACCGAGTTCTCAGTTTAGATCCTTGAATGCTAGTACAAGTACAATATTGAAGCATGCTAGAGGAACATCCAGATCATTTGACGGAGGCAGCAGATCTTTAGATAGGAGTAAATTACTAACAAACGAACCCAGGTCGAAGTTTCCATTGAACCAATCTTCTGAAGGAGCCAGCGAAAGCGAGTCACCTAATTCAACAAAACAAGGAGATTCAGAGAAAGCAGCAGCGACAAATAATGATAGTGTCCCAGGAGTATTACATGATTTGCTTCAAAAGGAAGTGATAACTTTAAGGAAAGCTGCTCATGATAAAGATCAAAGCCTTAGAGATAAAGACGAAGCTATTGAGGTCAGTCATTAGTGATTCCCCTGTCCAGGAAACGTTTGTTTCTATTTATTTATGTTCTCTGATCGAAATACTCTGTCTTTTTTTTTTCTTTTAGATGTTGGCGAAGAAGGTTGAAACACTAACAAAGGCAATGGAAGTGGAAGCAAAGAAGATGAGAAGAGAAGTAGCTGCAATGGAGAAAGAGGTTTCAGCTATGCGTGTGGATAATAAAGGATCAGATAGTAGAACGAGACGTCCCTCTACTAACACAAAAGGAGCTTCAACAACTGCACAGTTGCTTTCTGGAAGGTACTTGACGTTTGATCCAGTATAATGATTGTAAGTTAGTTTTTAAACTTTATATTTGAATGTTTTGTTTGCATAATCGGTGATTTAGCAGAGGCTCAGGACGAATGGGGATGACAAGGAGCACGCAGTGATCAAAGAAGTGGATTCCACGAGCAACATATGAATCAGTGGTTAATAGACTGAAAGAATGATGAAAAAAAGCATACAAATGTAGAAATCCAATATGGGAGGTTTGTGTGTTCTCTAACATAGTAAGATTTCAAGGTAAAAAAGAGAGAAAAACTGACTTTTGATTTATTGGCTAACTTTTCTGGCGATGTTTATTGTCTTTCTTTATATATAGAAAATAGTTAGGCTTGTGTTTTAACTACCCTTTTGAGCTCAGTGTGTGATTTATTTTACCTCTCTCGTATATTTGTTCAATTATCTTATAACATTTACGCATAAATCTGATTTCCAAAACACTTCAGCTTTTTCTCATTTTGGGGCTTAGAAATAAGTGGGTTTAGTTTGGTTTCTCACTACTGGCTTTTGCTTAGTGTGATTGTAGCAAATCCTGAAATTAGTTCAGAAACAGAGGTAAGAGAGAGTTGAAATTTTCATTAGCTTCATTAATTCAAACGCAACATTCATTGACCATAAGAAATTGTCCTAAGAGTTATTTTATTTGAATCTGGTCTCCTTGAAGACTTGAAAAGAGAGTCCCTTTTGAATGTAATGAATCTGTGAAGGATCAAACGGACCTCTCACTCTATCAATCTTTGTAATCACCGCTCTCTCCGGCAACACACTCCTCGCCGGATCCACCGCCGTTTCTCCGCTCAGGCACGACGACACTCCTCTGAAGATGATAACTTCCACTTCTTCATTGTCAACAATGGCCGTCACTATAAGCGCTTCTTCTCTACACGACTGGCTATATATCTCCAACATCGCCATCTCCTCATTGTACCCGTACGCTTCATCTTCATCTTCACCTCCTCCGTCGTCTCTCACCCTTCTCCGAGCACAACACCGGAACGCCTTCGAATCTCTTCTCTCTGCCGCCAACGCCACCACCGGAGGGACGGTGAAAAGGGTATTCCGGTTATTATTCAAGTTTTTGAGCGAGGGTATCTTCGTCATTTGAGCTTTCTGTCCGAAAACGAATAATCCGGCTATGCCACCGCATGGATTCGTCGGCGTGATAAGCATTGTGATATAGTAGTGCATGAGGACCGTGACCAAAGATTTTGTTACTTTCTCTAGATAAGATTTTTTTTAAAGGACTAATGTGTATTTTACAAATAAGGGTAGTATCAATTGGACTAATTACGTCCAAGTGCCACACTACAGCTAGTAGCAGTCGCTTTCGATGCCTCTCTCTTCAAACCAGTGGCTACTTACTCAACACTGTACGACTTCAATCATTTCTTCTCCACGTTTCTTCTTCTTCTTCTTCTTCTTCCCCAAATCCTTTTCTCAGCTCTCTAGGGTTTTCAATACTCACACGAAAGCTGATTCATTTCTTCATCTGCAAATGGCGATCAATGATCAGTTTCCTACTGGGTTAAGAGTTCTCGTTGTAGACGACGATACTTCCTGCTTGTTCATTCTCGAGAAAATGCTTCTCCGTCTCATGTACCAAGGTCTGATTCTTATCAAAGTTCCCACCTTTTCTAATATTTTCTCGAGAAAGCTCAGATTTTTGTTTATCTAAAGTTTTGTTGCTTCTTTTTTTGCAGTTACAATTTGCTCACAAGCTGATGTTGCGTTAACCATTCTAAGAGAAAGAAAAGACTGTTTTGATTTGGTTCTAAGTGATGTACATATGCCTGGTATGAATGGTTACAAACTTCTCCAACAAGTTGGTCTCGAAATGGATCTTCCTGTCATTAGTAAGACTCTGTTCTTTATTATCTGTCTCCAAAGATTGAATATTTGTACCAATGTTTCTTACATGTTCTTTTGTGATTGATTAATCTTGTTCTAGTGATGTCTGTTGATGGAAGAACAACTACAGTCATGACTGGAATCAACCATGGAGCTTGTGATTATCTAATCAAACCAATTCGTCCTGAAGAGCTTAAGAACATATGGCAACACGTTGTTCGAAGGAAATGTACAATGAACAAAGAGCTTCGAAGTTCCCAAGCTTTAAAGGATAAAATGAACAGTGGCAGCGTCGAGACTGTCTTCTCGGTTAGTGAATGCTCAGAGGGAAGTTTGATGAAACGTAGGAAGAAGAAGAAGAGAAGTGTTGATAGAGAAGAAGATAATGATGATCTTCTTGATCCTGGAAACTCGAAGAAGTCACGCGTTGTTTGGTCTATTGAATTGCATCAACAATTCGTCAATGCCGTGAACCAACTTGGAATTGACAGTATGATCCTAAACACTATATATTGCTTCTATAAACTCAAATTGAATCGTGTTTATAAGAATTTCTCTTATTGTTTCAGAAGCTGTACCAAAGCGGATTCTCGAGTTGATGAATGTTCCTGGTTTAAGCAGAGAAAACGTGGCTAGTCATTTACAGGTTTGTTTGCGTGATTGATTGAATCTTTCTTCTTATTAGGCTCTCTCTGTAAAGGTTTTGACTGAATCAATATACTTGCAGAAATTCCGATTGTATCTCAAGAGATTAAGCGGCGTAGCTTCGCAGGGTAATGACATGCAAGCTCTGGTTTCGTCAGGACAAGTACATCCACAGACATTAGCTGCTTTGTTTGGTCAACCAATAGACAATCATCTCTCTGCTAGTTTTGGAGTTTGGATTCCTAATGATGATCTTGGTAGATCTCAAAATCAAAACTTTTCGATTGATGTATCATCTGCTTCTAACCGTCCTGTTTCTGTCACTACTTCGCTGGCGGTTCATGGTCTATCTTCCTCTGCAAATTTCAGACAGAGAGGTGATGTTAACAACAACACAGACCACAGAATCAGACAAGGGTATGGATCAAATGTTAATGAAGAATCTTGGATCTTGGAAAGATCTTCAAGACAGCGATATTGAGCAACATGAATTGGCTTAAGAAGAGGAGGCTCGTATCAGTTATGAAACTGTTTCCTTCAAATCTTCAGAATGGATAAAGTCGGAAGAAAACTTTTGTGTCTGCAATATTAGCTTAGGACATGTACTTGTATTTGCTAGTTGTGCTATTAATGGGAAAGTACTCATGTTTTAATCTCTAGATTTGACTATTTTATCAATAAAGAAATCTTATAAGTTATAAATAAGATCGAGGAGTATTACAACTCTCAACAACACCTTAACAGAACAACTCTGAACCGCCTACATGTTACCAATCCTAAATATTTTGAAATGTCATCTTTTACTATGTATATTGCTATATTAAATGTCTATATAACTTTATCACTAATCGACCCTTTTGATTTGTAGCCGTCTTCAAATGGAAGAAAAGACTCCTTTTTTTCTGCTCTCATGCTGTGTCGTAATTTAGAAAACCGAATTTATATTTCGCAAACGCCAATGCTTTATTCGAAACGCAGACTTTTGTTGCAATATTTTTTATTTTGGTTGCCATAAGTTTTAGCGTGATAATAACCACATGGCATGCAACAAAGAAGTCACAAATTAAAAGTACATCAAACGCAACATCATTTTTTTACTGCTAATGTTGCACCACTTTAGCCAAACCAAAAGCAGCCGCTGAGGCAATCGCTCCTATAAAAGCGGTTTCAAACGCACTTCTAAGGGGTTTGCTGCCCGTGAAATGCCCTTTTGCATAGCCAAATATGAAGAGAGCGAACAGAGTTATAACCACAGACGCCACTACCGCATCTATGGCATGCGGTATGAACATGTAGGGAAGTAGCGGTATAAAACCGCCAAGAACATAAGCGACTGCAATCGTGAACGCGCTTTGTAACGCTCTTTTTGGATCAGGCTTCTCCAATCCCAGCTCAAACCTGTGGGAATTATAATCAATTTAACGAATAATTAAAGGATAACTTATATAACCAATGTACATGCAACATGCTTATAGTAGGATTATGAACATATGTGATAAGCTAAAGAGTGTTTAAGTTGACCAACTCATTCGATAAATTCTGAACCGAACCGATTCATAAAATTTTTATATTCACGTAATATGCATTTTTTTTTTCTATTTGTAATATATTCACGTAATTTGTTTGTTGGAAGAACAGATTAAAATTTTGGAAGTCGGACCATATAGAATCTTGTCCACACCTGGAAAGTATAAGCTCAGCTTTTGCAGTAAACTAAAAGTATCCCTCGATTTTATCCCTAACTAAGACTATATAGATAAAAAATAGTTGAAGAATCTAATAAAAATAAAATAATAATAATAATAATAATAATAATAATAATACTAATGAAATAAGTGAAACTAACCTCATCATAAACTCAAGCCATGCTTGAGGATTCTTTCGAAGAGCATTAACCACAGGTGAATATTCATGTGGCTCTATTCCATACTGTGCAAGAATCTCTGCCACCTCAGCTGCCTCTGTTTAAAAATCCATATCGTAAATTGTGTTACACCTTTTAATTTTCTTACGGACGGCTTAGATTGAGTCAAAGTTGGTCTTACCAGTCTCAGGAACGGCCACGATCTCCTCTTGCTCTCGTTTCATTTCCCTCGCGTAATGATCTTCTTCGCTCTTGGCCGCTAAATACCTAAGTTTGTTATCAAAATTTTAATCTTGCATTAAACTCCATAAGTTATATCACCATTTTCGTACCATATGATAATTAAGACTAAATATGAAAATTGATTGCATATGGATACGCGCACATGTATATAATCATTGCATGATCTAGGACTATTTTTTGGGTAAATTAATCTAGGACTAATTTAAACCCAACAAAATGATGTGGGACTAATTTCATAAAGAGTAACGTGTAAAGTAAAACAAATTAGTATTCATTTTAACCAACTTTATACCACAACTTATCATATGTAATTGATGTTTACAGTAATTAATTATACCACAAGTAGGAAATGAAACATCATTTGCATGTAGGATTAGTTTTATATGATTAATAAACTTAAATTTCTAGCCATTATATAAAATTCCATAGAGAGTTTACGTGTTAAATAAAAAATGAATAAATAAAAAATGAAGTACCCGCCGAGTCCCATGGAGATAGCACCGGCCGCGACTTCGGCGATCCCGGCGGTAAGGACGATAGAAGAAGAAGCATTGGCACCGGACAGTCCGGCGGCGAGTGCAAAAGGAACGGTTAAACCATCGGAGACGCCGATGATGATGTCACGGACGATTTCTCCGGCGGTGAAGTGTTTCTCGGTGTGATGATCAAGAAGTGATTGCTTCTCCGGTTCGATAGAGATTCTAGTAACCTTATCTTCCTCGGACGACATTGATGAATCAATTATCTCTCTCTCTCTCTCTCTCTCTCTCTCTCTCTCTCTCTCTCTCTCTCTCTCTCTCTCTTTTTTTTCTTTTTGTTAAAGTTGTGAAGTGTGGAAACATGATATATATATATATATGTGTATTATATTTACGCTAAGAACGAGGGGAAACATCAAACGGTTTATTTTGTAATTTGATTTTAAATTTACTTTATTTGTTACCATGAATTTCATTTTAATATAATGAATTTCATTTAATTTTAATTATTGATTTGTTACCATGTATAAGGAAGCTATAAAAGACAAAACTTAATAATATGACACAAGTAGTTCCATGAGTTTGCAATAAAAGGTGTCAATTCCCTTACGTGTTTAGCTATCACCAATATATATACATAGTAAATATTATTCCAATTCTCATTAAAAATAGTTTTGAAAGCCATTATATTATATTGTTATATTAGAAAATGGCTTTCAAAACTATTTTTAATGAGAATTGGAATAATATTTATAAGAAATATATACCTTTACTTACAAAAGAAAGGTTTTCTATAAAAATGTGTTTGAATTAATATGTAAGGGATTAGACACCTTTTATTGCAAACTCATGGAACTACTTGTGGCATATTATTAAGTTTTATCTTTTATAGGTTCCTTATACATGGTAACAAATCAATAATTAAAATTAAATGAAATTCATTATATTAAAATGAAATTCATGGTGATTTGAGCATCAAAGGATCTACAGAAAAAGGACACCTCTTTTCTTTGGTGCTCTAAATGACCTAGACTCTTCTTTTATGTGGTATGAATTCATCTACTCTCTAAGATCATGCGGCAAAATTCCAATAATCAAATTCTTGACGAACAATACTTAAAATTATACTGTTATATTCTTATTGTAACTACTCTAATGGTATCCTTCCCCTTTTAACCGTTTCCAATCTCTTTTTTTTTCAGCATCGAACCATCTCATATGAATTAATTCTGACCGCTAAAGTCTTGTAATCTCATCTGTAAAACTTTATTGACCGATTAGATCCTATGCGTTCCACACAAGTTCTATAAGACAAGAGGAAATAGTTTTGAGTTTTGAACTTTTGATCAGAACTTCAGATAAAATTGAGCGTGTTTGCCACATGCTTGTCCACGACATGAAGCCATGTATGCATTTTCTACGTGGACACACCAAATTTTCTGTAAATATAAAAGAAAGTTATATGAGAAAGCTACAATTCTCACAGATTACAGTATGAGTCTGCAAAAGAATAACGCATGAGAAAAAGCTAATTTACATGAAGCCATATGCAACGCTCCAATTCACACACTTTCATGTATTTCTTCTTTAACTTCTGTGACCATCTATCAGATTATTAGAAACATTCAAAGTCCCATTTGACACAAATTTTTAAAATAATTTGGTTGTTCATGTTTTCAATTCTGGAATAAGATTAGTCAAAAGTTTAAAAATCAAAGTAAAAGATTAAAATTGGAAAATTTGAATCATGACATTATTAGTACCTTAATTTTTTTTTTTTTTTAAATAAGTTGGGTTGAGGCTGGTCACTTAATTAGAAGGGATCTTAAATATGGTTTTAGTATATTCCTTAGAAAAGATTCATCCATCGGGCTTTGTTCTTGTCGTAGATCCTCCACGAGTTTTTCTAGTCCTAGACTACCTCAACAAAGAAGTCGATGGAAAGACCACTCCGGTACTTTCGTTCACCCTATTTCCTAAGTTCTCCGGTACTTAACCAAACATATAATACAACACTCCACTAGGTTCCATGATACCCAGTATCGATTAAGCCCTCTCTTTTAATTCCAACCCAATTTCATACCTGGCAGTAAAGTATCAGTGGGAAGATTAACGCTCTACCACTGGAATCCAACTGTGTCGTTGTTTCATATATAAGAGCATCTCCATCCACATATTCTCAAGAGGGTATCTCATAATAATAATAATAAAAAATAATGAAAAAGTACGAGAGATGATAGAAAGAGGGTTTTCGTTTGAGAACCTTACGAGAGACTCAAATCACAACCTTCACTTTGCTACTGGTTCAATTATTTAAAATTATCAAAATATTAATATTTTTCTTGTTGAGAAACTCTCACCGTTTCTCACCGATGCAAGTGTTCTAAGTTCTTGATGACGAAATTTGAAAAACAACATCATCGCGATGATGTAGTAAACAAGTTATAGGAAAATCGTAGGAACCTATTTTGGTAGGAAATTGGTCAAAAATTTCCTTTCATTTTCCTACCACGGTTTCCTACGAAAATTCCTACTAACTTTTTTCGTAGGAATTTTCCTACGAAATTCCTACCATTTTAGATTTCTTACGGGACATTTCCTACCAACAAATTTCGTAGAAAAATGGTAGGAACTGTTTCCTACCATTTTCCTACGAAATTTGTTGTAGGAAATCAATTATTTTCTTGTAGTGTCGAAGATACATAGAATCAATCTTACTATTTTTTCTTATTATGATGTAAATCTATAATTTCTATTTTTTTTCTTATATAATGTTTCTGTTTTACATAATTTTTTCTGAATTTTTTTCTCCTTATTGTTTACATATTTTTTCAACTTTTGTCTTTTCTTATACTTTTTTTTTGTGTCAACAGAGTTGTAGCCGAAATAATTTATTCTTAAATGTATTTAAAATTAAATTATGTTTTAGAGAATATTTTATATAATTGATATCACTTAGATTTCGAATTTGCTTTGGAACTCTGTTATTTTTGGACTGGTACTTATAAAAACCGAATAAGTTGTTAACATTGATATACTTGGGTGCCTAAATTATATATATAAAACCTAATACATGAAATTATGTATATGTTTCGTATTTTTATTTTATATATATATATAGTTTAACATAATATAGAAGTTATAATTTTAGTTGTAAAATAATAATTATTTTCGTTTCATCCATTTTTAGGAAGATTTAAGTTGACCTAATTGAAAATACAACAGTATATTTAATTATAAGAAAATAATCTGATCTTTAATAATTTGAGTAATTTTTTGAACTGCTTCCAAATTAACAATAATTTTATTTTGTTTTAATTGTTGGAAAAGATAACTCAAAAAGAATTTTAACTAACAAATTTAAAGAAAACAAATTGGAACTGGAAATTATAATATCAGAAATATTTTATTACCTAAAATAATTTAAAGGGAGAAACAAATTCGAATTGGAAATTTTGTATCACGATATTTTGAATTGGAGAACAAGAATAATCGTCCAAGAAAATTGGCCTGGCAACTTGTGTAAGCTACGAATGTGAGTGTCCGATAATAATCGTCTTCGTATAGAAATGCGTTTTGTAAATTAAATAATTAGAAACAAATACTGTAACATTTTTGCTCTTGACTTAAATCACAAATAATAATATACGACCAAAATATTATTACTTTTGATATGTAATTAAATTAAATGCCTTAAACAAAGTTTTGGATACATTGAGTTTCTATTAGTTAGACTATTGCAAAATAGAAAAGAAAAAAAAAATCTAAGCAAAACATAATCAAAATATAAACAAATGATAAGATAAATACATGAAAAAAATATATAGAAAGTGAATGAATAAATCTTTGAAATTACGAGACATGTATTATATATAAAACTAATAAAGAGTGGGAGACAATGTTCAAAGTTTTTAAGTTATACGGGTTCGATGTTGTGAAAGCTTTTACGATATCCCAATTTTTGTAGTTGCATTAATATAAATTTTAACTAAAAATTTTAAAAAACAGAATATACGACCAAGTTATTTCCAATTAATTTAAGGCACGCCCAAACCATGAAATTATACGATTAAACAAAACCCTATCCAAAATCTAGTATATATGAAAAATTAAGAAAGAAATTTTCGCAACAATTAGACAATGAATCTGCAAAATGTAAAAGTACAAATTGTGGATGTTAAGTCAGTTTTACCGCGGGAGTCACTAATTCGTATGCCAAATTTGAGATGTGAAATATATCCTAATAGATGGTCTATCTGCAGAAAGTTTTTGAACGCACAAGAGACTAATTTCTATGCTTCTTAAGTTTTCTTCGTGCAGAAACACTGATGAGCAAAATGTTACTTGCTTTCAAATCCCGGTGAACAAGTTAGTATTGGAAATCCTGATGAAGGTAGAGTAGCCCTCTAACGATACTATTGGCGATATCGAATCTTCTCAACCAGTTTAATTAGGTTATCGGATTTCATCTGCCAAACAACCATATATAATAGATTGGATTAACCTAATATTCAAAGACATTCAACTCTAGAAAGTAAAACAAAGTTTTATAAAAGTGTGGTACTAGCTGAAAAGATGACAATCGAAGCCAGATTTCTAAGGGTCTTACTAGTTTACTGTTTCAGTAAATTTTTGAACTATATTTCCAAATTGATTAATAATTTAATTTATGATTTCATTTCTGGAAAAGTTAACTCGACTTTTTAAAAACTATGTTTTACTAATTGATTAATATTTTTTTTAGAAGAAAATTGGAATTAAAATTAGAATCATGAAATTTTTTTATAATCTAAAATAATTTAAAGAGAGAAACAAATTTGAGATTGGAAAATTTGATTCGTGACATTTTATATCACCTAAAATTTTTAACAAAACAATTATATATTATATTTAACACATATTAATATTTAATCAAAAAATTTCACACATATATATATAGCTATAGCTATTAAATATATACATTTGACTTTGATGAAAAATATCAGTTATGAAAAAGAAATTTTTTATATTGTCCAAATGACTGTTTCTTTTATATGGGCCAACTTAGAATGGACTTGATGATTAGCACACAGCCCAATAAGCTCAAAGCTTCGTCTCTAAACTAGCTTTGGGCGTTCGGTTATTCGGTTCAGTTCGGGTCTGTTTTTTTGGTTTTCAGTTAATTTAGGTAGAGGAATTTAATACCCATTCGGGTATTTTCATATTTCGGTTTGGTTCGGTTAGGTTTCGGTTAATTTCGGTTCAGTTCCGGATATTTTGAAAAAAAAATTTGTTAAATTAAATAAAATTTGGTTAAATTTTGACAAATATAACTAAAAACTTTAGGATATTTTGGTTATTTTAAGTATTGTGTTTATTTTGGTCTAAAATTAACTAATATTTTCGAGTTTATAATTGTAATTTTGGATAATTAGGTTATATAAGTCTAAATATAATTAATAATATGTACATATAATTATATTTCGGTTATTTCGGGTACCCATTCGATTTTTAGTTAGGTTTGGTCTGGTTTCGGTTTTTCGAATATATAAATTTAGGTTCCGTTCGGTTATTTTATCAGTTTCGATTCTATTTTTTCGAGTCGGTTCGGTTCGGTTTTTTAATTTTGGTTATTTTGCTCAGTCCTACTCTAAACCCATTTTGTCTGGTTCGCATCAGGGTTTCAAAAATGAGTGATTCCTAAAAGAAGTGTGCGTTGGTTATTGAATTTTAGTTTCTCAGTGTATTTTTATTACAAACCTTCTCTTATTAATGTAGTGACCAGAGAATAATTTAGTCGAAGTGAAGTAGTGGCCATTAAATGGCTGGTCCAAGGACCAAGAAATCCTTAATTTCATATATTTCTCACCAATAATCAACAACTTCTTATGGTAATGAAACTAAAAATTAAAATCTCATTACCAAATTCTCTTGTTTCCGAGAGACATATCTATAAAGTGATAAACAGTGTTTTACGTTTTGTTTTATTGGTGAGCCTAGGAGTGTTTGCTTGGAAAAGAAGCCATCCTATAGAATACACGAACACGAAGAAATATTCAGAAACCACATTTAGATAATTAACATGCTAGTCTTATTCTTCAGCTTTGCATAAACTATTGGACGAAGATAAAATTCACGAGATATCGTAATAAGTAAATGTATAATGAATCTTATTTTCTGATCGGTTATAACTTAAAACCATATTTCTATGACACAAATAAATGGGAAAACATTTTGGATCATGTAACTAACAGATTAGGGTGGAAGATATAATAATCAAGATTACTCCAAAAATGGAAGAAAAAAAAGTCAAAGATTAATTAGGTAGACACCCAGATTCTGGTTCAAAACAGCAAAATTTAAATAAGAGATATATTTTTTTTGCGGGTGATAATAACAAATAACAAGGATAATGTAAAACAATGTATCGTTTGAAAATAATAGCATGTCATTAAAAAAAAAAAAAAGTTAATGTTGTATCAAAATATATAACATAAAAGTGAAAGAAAAGAAAAAAAACCGCCTATATTTTCAGCCATTATAGTTTTTTCAATAAAAATAAAAATAAAAAACAATAGTCATTTTTGCTAAATTTGACCAATATTTTGGTAATGTATTTACTTACAGAAATTCAAAATCCAAATTAAATTAAACCGGATTAACATCAAACCTCCGGAATTCTGTTTTAATATAAAAAAAGACGAGTGATCACAACAAATCAGCCAATGTCAAGTGATCCCAAACCAAATTGAACCGAACCAAAACCACGTAAACCAGAAATTCCACTTTTTGCTTTTGACAACAAACCAATGAAACGATAAAATAAAAAAGATCGCCGCCAAAAGGGTGAAATCGTCAATTCACAAACCAAAAGAGAGTGCTGTCACAACAATGTCACGTGATCCCAATGATATAACAAAACAAACTCTTCTCTTCTCTTTTCTCGTAGTCCTTTTCCAGTCATGGCGATAACCGTATACGACGCTTGCACGGAGAGGACAAAAACCCCCAAAATCCTCATTATTAACGATTATGCCATCACCCCCTCTTCTCCTTCGCCTTTCCTCAACCTCACCGCAACTTTTCGCGACAACATCAGATCGTTCCTCCGTGAATACGCCGAGATTGAAGATTACACCATCGATGGCAACACCGTCTCTTGCCTCTTTCTTGCAAGCCAAGCAAACGGCGTCGTCTTCCCTCTTTACATCATCGATGAACAAATCTCTGATTCTTCTCCAAACCCTCTCTGCGATTTCTGCAGATGCGTTGGTAATATAATCAAATCCCACAATAAATCTCTGATTCACCTAAATCTAGGGTTGTTTTTTTTTTCTTTATTGTTTTTGGGAAAGTTTGTGTTTTTTTGATCGTTTACGTATAGGTTGGGGTCATCACTATGTATCGAAGAGGAAGTATCATATGATAATCCCAAAGATTGATGAATGGAACGAGCCATTGACGACAAAAAGCTTGAAGCTTTCTTCACATTTGATGCATGGTTTGATTCATTGCAATGGATTTGGTCATTTGCTCTGTGTCAACACTGATGATGATGCCACTTCTTACCTCTCTGGTGATCAAATCATGGACTTTTGGGATCGTCTTTGCTCTACTCTCCACACTAGGTACGAAAACCAAATTTATATCTACATCGATCAGTACTTAAAGCTGTTTGCTTTACTAATTATAGGAGAGATTGATGTTAGATATTCCACATTGACATATGATACTTTTGCTAAATCTTAAGAAAGATTTGTGTCATTGATGTTAGAAATTTTGCTAGTTTTAACAAACAGAAATTGTAGCGTTGATGTTAGGAATTCCACATTGATAGTAAGTTGGGACGAATCAATCTTTCCCAATTATAAAAATAGATTGTGACATTGATGTTAGAAACTCAAATTCAATAGTATATAAGGTGGGAGGCATGAGTAGATTTTTGCTAATTATAGGAGAGAGACTATGACATTTAATGGACATGAAGTATCTTCTTTTTAGTGATTTTGAGATAGAATCACATAAATTTTGACAATTAAACTTTCGTTTTTTTTTTTTTTTTTTTGGGTTTCTATGGTAAACTAAGATTGAATTTGAAGGCAAATTTCGTGTTTCCGATCCTAGCTGCAGTATGCTATAATTCGATTTGTGATTTTCACAAAATTTAGTTAAAAATACAAAATCCAAAATATCTATATGTTGGTTATCTGGAAATCTATATGAAAATCAAGAAAATCTGTGTGGATTTGAAAATGTTTTTATAAATCCACAAACCAATTTATAAACTCGAGTTAATAAAGTGAGTTGAATGAGTACTGAGTAGTGTTTAACGTACTGCTTATGAAGTTGTAAATCAATGATTATGTTTTTAATTTGGCTGCAGGAAGATTTCCTTGGATGATACATCGAAGAAGGGATCGATGGATCTGAGGCTGCTCCATGGTGTTGCATATGGTCGACCATGGTTTGGGAAATGGGATTATATGTTTTCTCATGGAAGCTTTGGGGTCAGAAAAGATCAGTACTGGCGAGCTATTCTCACTCTTAGCTCTATAGAAGTTGACAAGATTATGGAAGACTTGTCTGGAACAAGTAAAGGGAGAGTGATGAAGACGATCTTTGGTTTCTACAGAGGATCCAGTGAAACACCATTGGCCACTCTCTCTGATTTGCTTCGGTTCATGCTTGCTTTCAGATCAAAAGCTCCCATTCAGAGAAAGACTGCAATGGCACTAGTAGCAAGGTCTTTAGATCCTGTTTCATATCCTATTATTGGAGCTGATGACAACACTGAGGTCTGCACATCCCCTGATCAGGAATCAGATGATAACGGCTATGAAGCCGGCAGAGACATTGTCCTTGATTACCATAATTCTACAATGGCGGGCATCAAAACCCCTGCATATGACTCATTTGATGATTTGGGCAGGGGAGAACATTCTAGATGGCCTGGAAGGAGGTTAAATGAGGCAGCCCAAGCGGTTCTCAAAGTGTTTAAAGATCAAAACAGCACCATTACTCGCCAAGAGCTTCGGGAGGCTGTTAGAAGTAGCATTGGTGATACAGGATTGATTGATTTCTTGCTCAAACACATTGACAAAGTTCTAATAGGTGACCAGATAGTGCAAAGGTTTACAAACCCGAAATCCCGAATGTTACAATTCTCCCTCCGGACAATCAATTCCCGTGTTCTAGAGCAAGAACGGAAAAAGAAAAGGAAACTGAAACCGCAGGAAACCAATGAATGGACATCTACCACTCCTGGACTGAGTCCGTACGATGACATTCTATATCTGTATCAGAATCTCTTGTTAACTTATCCTGATTCAGACACATACAGCGAAGCGTCTCAGGTTATCTTGAACTGCAAGAGCTTTATAAAAGAATGGTCTTACCAGGAACAAAATCCTCTAACAGTTAGCTGCCAAGTTCTGCCCAATCATGAAGAACTACTCAGATACTTCACCCGGTTGTTACCCCCTGGTGAACTCGTGGTTGTTCCTGGAAACGCAACCATCAGAGAACTGAAATCTGCAACAGAGAAAGCTCTGAGGGACACTTACTGCATAATGGAGACATTTGAAGTGTTGGAGATAAGAAACAGGTATCTTGAGAGGCTAGACGACAACTTGGATCTAAAATCACAAGCGAAGACAGAGTTTCTGGTGAAAGGGTTTGGTCTGGACATAGGCACGGAGTTAAGGTATGAAGGCGGTTTTGATGACTGGACCGTTGACTGCAAATGTGGAGCTAGAGATGATGATGGTGAGAGAATGGTGGCTTGTGATGCTTGCAAAGTTTGGCACCACACACTCTGCAATTCCATTGAAGATGATGAAGCTGTTCCCTCCGTGTTTCTCTGTAACAGGTGTTACGGAGATAGCTTAAGATCCAAGAAACGCAATTTCAGCATTCGCTAGCCCTAGCTTGCGCTAAACGTCAGCTTGTGTTGCAGGAGATTCCATTTTTATATATCATCCATTATTATGGTGAAAACATATAATTGATGGAAACAATTCGTTATTTGAACTTCATTTTGAAAAATATCATCATCGAAGGAGGAAAGATGTATATATATGTTCATATATTTTTGAGCTTTATTAAAAAAAATTTCTTCCTTACTTTCTTCACTATAAATCAATCTTGCTATTTTTCTTATTATGATTTCATGAATCCTATATATAATAGATGAAGGATGATGTGGAATTCTTTTTTTTGACACGAGGAGGCTTATGTGTCAAGCCAGGAGAGATCCACTCTCTCTTTATATATAGGATGAGTATATATCTCACTTTGGAATTATGTTTGCCTAATTACAGAAGTTCCTAACATTACCAGTTCTGGCGACTTCTTAGTTAGAAGCAATTTAGTAAAAAGAATCGTTTTGGTACGAGTTGCTTTCAATAGTAGCAAAGCTGGTGAAATTTTGATTATAAATGATCTAGGTATAATAACTTTTATTTGTTTGTATTGTGATTTCGAATATACATACTCATACTATCAAATTTTATTATAATGGAGAAATTCAGCTCAATTTGCCGGAAAGTAAGGAAGATTATCAATTATAGAATTTAAAAATTAAATTTTAAATCCAGAGGAAGACCTAGCAGTTGGTGTTTTTCAGGCCATAAGAAATTGTAAAGTTGGCCAAAAGGCGTCCAGTTATCAAACCAAAAAGAGCATGATTTTCTATCGCCAACCTCACATGATAGAAATTCCAAAGCCACATGTCTCAATTTTAAGAGTTGTTTCCACATAGAAGAACCTGGACTGGTAGCTGAGAGGCTCCAGAAACACTTCCTCCTGAGCTATGTTTTGCAAATGACGAAACATTTGAACATCGCTAAGAACAACTTTCCTACCAAAATATAAGAGAGATCAACTTAGCTGCACTGTGACAATCTCCAGAAACCCTAAGATTCTTCACAACACGAATCTTTGTGTGTGGAATTGATACAATCGTGTGGATTTGATCTAGGACCTATAATTTTTTTTGTGACATCTGCTTTTCTAACAAGATATCAAAGTAGAATAGTCAAAAATATAAAGCATTTGATATTACAAGTGGTACAAAAGAATGATAATAATAATAAAAATTTGCTTTTTTATTGCTTATGTTTTGCACAATGTTCTAAAATCTATATGATTTAATCATCCTTCCCAATGAAATTTGTTGTGAATTAGTTAAAATCAAGGTAAATAACTTGATTTTTACCCCAAAAAAAAAAACAATTGATTGAAAGTTAGAGACGACGAATTGAAATTGTTTTGTTTTAAATAATATATGTCTGTAAAAAAAACGAGAGTTAAATGGCTTCAAACTTTCTTAACCCACAATAAATAGATCTCCGATAAACTTACTTCTAGTAATATACAATAATTTACTTTTTCTAAGACTCGAACTCAAAACTTTATGTAAAGACATTAATTAACCTTTGTTAACCACTAAATTAAGAAAACTTCTACACAACATATAATACATTTATAGTTTTAATATGAAAGTATTTAAAAATTTATATTATTTTGTGTCTCGGATGAAATTTGTTTTAGACCCGCCCTGGTTATAGTAGTAAGGATGTTATAGAGAGAAAGATGTGTTATACATGACATGTGGAACATGCATAACATTGAGATTAAAAAGCACATGCATTATTATTCTCTATTGCTCCAATCTCTCGCTCCTTCAGTTAAATCTGTCATACCCTCCAACTGGCTCACAACATTCCTCTTTTATTCTTTACTTTTTGTCCGCCATAACCATACCCAATTAATTGTTTTTTTTTGCATTACTTTTACTTCTATTTTGATATTCTAATTTTCTAAAGTGGATTTTGCTGCCAAAACATTATGACCATCATTCTTCTTTTTCTATCATTGATTTTTATTTTTATTTTAAATAATGCGAGTCAATAGTTATCAATAACAGTGATCCAGCCATAAGACGAGGATGCTATATGATTAAAGATTTTTATTTTGTTGAGTTGGTTTAAAATATTATTGTAGTATTGTTTTTGTTTAAAATTTATTTTTGTTCGAGACAAATATCGCGACAAAGGTCTCTGGCCCAATAAACGCGCCATGTTGTTGACTAGTGAGCCCCAGGTGGTCAATATATATATTTTTCTTTAATTGTTTTCTAAATGTTTTATTATTTCTAACTAACGTAATTAAAAGATTTTATAATCAAAATACCTTTAAATAAAGTTCTACGTATTGCATAAAATAAAACACAAGTATATGTTCAAAATTCATTTTACACACACACACACACACATATATATATATATATATATTCAATTTATTAGAGTTTTAGTTTTGTAATTTAAAAATAAAATTGTATAGACATTGAATATTTTGACTATAAGTAGTATAAAATACTTGTTGGATCTCATAGTTTTTTTTTTATAGTGGTATTTACAAGTAGCATCATTGGTGAAAAAGCTATTTTATTTATGTTGTCCTCAATTTCAGATATTTTATAAATTATAGCATGCCAAAATATTGAGTTAAATCTATATATTTGTATCATAATCGTGATATATATTATGCTTCCGTGCTTCTTCTTCTTTTTGTCAATCGGCCTTCTATCTCTTTAGTTATGAATTATTAACATTAGTTTATTCAAATATATTATCATAATAAAGAGAAGAAATGATAATGATGGGTAATATTATTTTAATTGACAAAAAAGTTGTTTGATATAATATAAATATCATAAAACAAGTTGCCGTAGACCCATATCATGATCATTTGTTATAATGTACGCATACATCTTCGTAAGTTCTACTAAAGATTGATTTACATTTAGTCTTTCTGATATACACCAATGATTTTGTAAAAAACATTCTCTTATCTATTTGATAGACCCGATTACTTACTTTCTTTCTTTTACGACGGAAAATGACACATTTACTAGAAGTTACGATAATAATGATACATGGGTCATGGCTCCAATTTGTAACTAGGCAAATTGACATATTATAAAGTCGATAATTTAAAGAAAACAAAAATATTACATAAAACGGTATATTCGTTAGCCGAAACAACTTAATTGGACTGTTAAATCGTTTTAAAGTTCTATTTCTATTTTTCATTAATGTTGCAAAAATATCAGAATCAGAACTGATTTATGGAGAGTTTAGCAAACCAGATAGTTTGAAAACTATAACTAGAACTAAAGTAATTTCTATATATTGGAACACAATAATGATTACGCGGCAACAATTTCTAAATTTCATATGTGCTCAGTTATTTGTAAATGATAGACAATATACGTACCACCTTGTGGACGGTGGACGAATTTATTGTTGATGATGGGTGACTATTGTAGATAAATAGGCGATGATAGATGTGGACGTTTTCGTAAAATGAATATTACCGAAAATATAAATTTGTTAGATGTGTTTCTTGAGTATTTGATGGTGCATTAAAATCTGTTTTATTAGTTTTTTAATGTTTATTGGAAGAATTATCATGTGCGACTTTGATAATTCCGTAGAAAATTATATGACTCAGAGTCTACGACGAATGTATTCCATAATTTGTCATCAGAATCTGTATGGCTATATCTATCAATTTATCCCAAAAAGCGTTAAGAATATTGCATTATATTCACTTTTCTTATTATTATTTGGACAAATTTGTGGGTTCCAGTGAATCAACACAATCTCATGAACACCAAAACTTTGAAAACTTTTTGGGCCCATATCTCTCTTTTCTCCATGATGAATAATAAATAAATCACTCATACGCCATTACACATCACTATTATTATTTTTCTTGTAACAACATCATTATTTTCTCTTTAAAAGTTATTACCTTTTTAAACATAATATTGATACCAGATATAATATTTTTTTCAAATATAAAATACACATAATGTATGATTTTGATGACAAAATCCAAAGATAAAAAATATTTAATAAAGAGGAGATCTTCGAGAAATTCCTTTTCTCTTGAGTATTCTCATGAGTGGTCTCAATGAAAAATTACTCAATAAAACTTCAGAATCTTCTGAAACATCAGTGAGGGACGAAGTGCACGATTTTTTTTCTTCTAAACTTCCTTCTTGATTAGAGTTTTCCTTCTCCAAAACACTTTGTTCCAATCTTGGAGAAAAACAAAATTTATGCTTTTTTGAAGGAGCTGAAATCTACACCAAAAAAAAAAAAAGTATTAAAGCATGCTCTAAACTCAAAAATAAATTCCTATATTTGACTGTAAACGGTATAATACAAATTTAACGTTTTAAAGCGTGTTTGGCATGTATACAACTCACATAATAAATAAATTTCTAAAACTAATGTTTTAATAAATGATACTTGTTAATGTAGGTCAGGTGTCGAGATAATAAGTATATATATATATATATATATTAAATTGATATAAAATTATTTCAAAACAATTTTGTTATTTAAAACATATATATATATATATTAAAATAAAACACTTCTTAAAAAATATTTAGCATCTTCCAACTTAAAATAAATGACTACATTTGAGTGTGAACATTATATTCTACTGTTGAAAACATGTACAATTCAAATCACCCATAGTTCTCCTATATGTTATGTCAAAAATTTATGCCTCCATCTACCAAAGGCTAACTATTTCTAGTATTTCAAGACTATTTACCTTTGATAACTACCAATAGACTAATTAAAACATAATTCATAGGGAAATATAAACTATAACAAAATTGCAATTGAAATACCATATATTACCTTGCAGGAGATAGAGCAAAATCGATTAGGACGATCTTGAATATATCTTTTACAAGTCACACATGAGGCTCCATTCTTGGATTTTGTTGAAGGTCTTGCATCTTTTGCTTGTGGCCTTGAATTCAAATGTATTGCCTTTTCTCCATTTATTTTATATGTCTTTTTCCATACATAAATTATTGCCATTCAATGCCATAAGCCAAAAAAAAAAATTAATTTGGAATTTATAGACTCTAAGCAAGAATTAAAGACTCAGCTGGAATCAAATGATTTTTTTAATTAATTATTGAATGATTTAGATATATTATTTAAAATAAAATAAAATAAATAAAAAACCTGAATCTCGGAACAGTCGAAGTAGTGTTGGATATCGAGGAGACGAAGAACATCTTGATAAACGTATTTGCAGATCTGAAGACGACGATGGAGAATATGAGCTTCTGTACTAGAACAATGTCTGCAGATTTCGACATTACAGTCAATGCAAAACACATTCTTCTCGTTCTTTCTAAGATACTTATGATTCATACATATCCCAAAGAACTCTGAGTTCAATAGTGTATCAATCCAATCTTCATCACTACTTCTCTTCTCACTCTGCAACAATTATTCTTAAAATTTAGATTTCCAAAAACTTAACTGAAATTTATAATGAATTCATACATGAGTTATATGAAGAAATTTATTAAAAAAAAAAAAAACTTGAATTAAAGGAATATATATAATACGGAAAAATAAATAACCTGTAGAAATTTGAAACTTTATTGATTTTTATGTAGGTTTTATATATGAAGAAATTTAAAACTTGAATTAGAGAGATCAGTTTGCAACGATTAAAAAAAAACCAAAATTAAAATTACTTTTTTGAGGGATATGGAATCTGCAGAAATTTGACTCTTTATATCGAAATATATGAAGAAATCATAAATTTGAATTTAAATGATAGATTCTGTAGAAATTTTCTTGTTTCTAATTTATATTTTTTGTTGAAACCAAAAACTTAAATTTAAGGGATTTGTTTGCAACTAAAAAAGCACACTGCAGAAATTTTGAACTGATATAAACAAACTAAATACAGGGGATACACATAATATTAATCAGAAAATTATATTAAAAAAAAAGGTTTGTACCAGATTCATTTGGCTATGAGAAACTGAGTTCCTTTGATCGATCAGATGAGCAGATTTTTTTATTTCTCCGGTCAAAATCATCCAAAAATATGAAAATATATTTAGGGTTCTTGGGGAAGAAGAAGAAGAAGGCGAAAAGCAAAAAGAAGAAGAGAGAAGAGATTGTAGTGAGTGAATAAATAGTAGAACAAGGCAAATGAAATATAAAAGAAAATGATATTAGGAATTGTTTCAATTAATTGTATATTGTGTTTTGTGAGGAATAATAAATTAAAAAAGGAAAATAAATAACAACTTTTGTTAATTAGTAAAAAAAAATAAGGGAAAAATCAAAAGTCCACAGAGTCAACAATAATTGTGGCACTTTTATACCTAAAATGGACGAGCAGGCGGGAATATGAAAACACTTAACCTTCAAAATTTATTGGTTTTTTTTCTCTAGATAAGTAAGTTTTAATACAAATGCCATCCACTAATGAGGTCATTAATAAGCAAATTATAATAATTTAAATGAGTGGACATTATTTGACTTTGAGGGGCAAAAAGGTAGTCTTTATAATTTAGATGGTGCGATAAAGGTAAGCAAAGCTTCCTATATTTACTCCGAAATTTCCAAGGAAACTAGCTTATCAAATTTAGAATTATATCATTTTCCACATATACATAGATAGGAATATTAGATGTCGAAAATAAACCGCTCGCAGTATACATATTACATAATATCTTAGCCAAATTCAAATCCAGCACATAAACTATACTTAAGGGATTGGTGAAATTTGTTACAGATTTAGTTAAAACAATAGGATTTGCGAAGATATCTTAAGAAATATTTTAACGTATGTTCATAATTTATAGATTAAAAAATATTTATTACTTAAAAGTCGTTAAAATGAAGAATCTTAAAACCAGAAAAAAAAATAATAAAGTATTTTGATGAGGACTATAGTAGCATTTATAAATTATAAAAAAAGACATATAAAGAAATTAAATTAAAATTCTAATTTTAGGCATATATTTCTATGGCATAACCCACACATAAATTTTTTTAATCAACACATAAAAATGGGATGAATAGTAAGCGGTTTTTCACGTTTTTTGGAAACGTGATTTCGTGGAATACGTACCATTTACAAAAACTTGTGATGAATACTAAAACGTGAAAATATTAAGTATTTTTTCATTTTATCTTGTACGTTTCAAAATTATAACTAAACTAACAAACTTGTGAAAGTCTCTTGCCTAATGGTTAAAGGTTTAAAGACTTTTATACCATGTTTAGACTTTTATAACAAAATTAATTATGAAAAGAAAGTGTAATCGTTCGCCCAAATTTTATTAATTAAAAAGATATTGATAACCATTTTTCGTCGAAATTGACTTATTTAATTTGAATTGGTAATATTCAAATACAATTGTTGTTCTAATCAAGGAGGCAGATTAACAATGTCAGAACAAAAATTAGTGTACATACAACCAAATTTAGCTAGTCTATGAGCAGCTTCATAAAGGAGCCATTATTAATGTTAATGAGCACTTCACAGTCTCTTTCAAAACAAAGCCAGTTGAATTGCTACCAATAAAGATTTTGCTTCTGCTTCCTAAGAAGTTTCCAGTGGTATTTAGCCTAGTAGATCCCCAACATTTGGTATGCCCCTGATGATCCCGCATTATTCAATCACTTGTAACTTGAGAAGTTAGTATGTCAAATCCTGCATCAAAATAACATTTGATAACCGAAAGGGGAGGACGTGACCAAGTAGCCTCAGTGAGAATTTGTTGAAAAAATATGGACTACCTAAAAATGGTTAAAAAGTATAATTGTAAACAGAAAAGAATAATAAATAAAAGTATTGATAGCTGCATTTTTAACTGAAAAGGTAAGCAAACAAAGTTATTAAATTATAATTATAATTTTAGACGAATTTCTGTAATGTTAGACGTCCCATACAATAAATGACGAAAGCTTTTGAGAATAATCTCAGATACTTAAACTAAAGGTTAATTGTTTGGCCACTACATTTAGCATAAATGCTAGAGAAGAACGCGGAGACACTAAAGTCTGAACTGAACGCGGAGTCATTACTACCATAAACACAGACAGATGGAAATTGGTTTAGAGAACCTTCGTCATGTCATGGTAATAGCACGAATATCATGTGGCTCTGATACTATGTGAGTAAAATTCAAACCAAGAGGATTCAAGCTCATTAAAAGCTTATTAGATAGAAAATGAAATAGCTCATAACGAGCTTTATTAAGGTGCCGGAAAGTAAAAGAGACGAAAGCTTAAATGGAACACCAAGAGCTAAAAGGATTTTATTGATATTTCATATAAGATGAGGAAGGAGAGTTGTGTCAAACAACTCTCAAGGTTACAAAATGAGTTCTCATAAGAAGAGTATTTATAGTAATATACTTGCTTAAATCCCTAAACACATGAGTTTCATTAGACTTGTGGGCTTGGGATATAAGGATAGCCTAATACATGAGAGGTTCAATTCCTTCCGATCCGCATATCCTTCCAACGTCAGTTCTTTCAGATTCTTTCAATGCATAGTCAGTGCAAAATTCAACTTTATTATAATTATTTTGATTACATATATGGCCATATGCAATTACCGATGTCAAGACATAAATCTCTAATTGATACATATAGTCGAAGCGTTTTAAGAGAAATTTTAGGAAGATTATTGAGCTAACGACGTCGTTTACTTGCTAACATAGTGAGTTAGATATGCTAAGAGTGTTTTATCTTATATTTGTCTAAGCAAATTGAATTTGTAAAATCTAGCAAAAGATATACAATTTATTTCTTCTTGTCTCCCAAACTTATAACATATATAAACAATAACAAAAAAAATCATGGAATCTTTGATAAACCTTTTTAAAACCGGTACAATCATGATACCAAGTACCAAATACTGTTTTTTTTTATATTAAACATGTGTGCAAAATAACGATCATAAAAGGAAAAAAAAAAATCAAACCCATGAAGTAATTACTATAAAATATATATATAAAAAAAAAAACAATTACACATTTACACGGAAGGTAAAAATAAAACGTCGAAGTTTATTAGTATTTCGTGTTAAAATAGTCAAAATCTGGTTTTCCATTAATTTTTACATAAACGCAGTGAATTCGAATATGTTTGGTTCAGCTTTTACGGTTTAGGAGTTGGATTTTCAGATTTTGTTACAGCATTCATTTTTCTGACGAAAACTGATTTTATAAGAAAAAGTTTACAGTTTTCTCAGTTTTAATTGCAGTCTAAAAGATTAAACCGAAATACAGTATGGTTCAATACTTGGATCTCGATGTTTCTGTTACGATTTGATTAAATTATAAACCTTTGAAAAAAGTGGAAATGGGAAGAAGAGCTTCATATATGTCAGACAGACCTCTCTCTCAAAGATGGTTATCTTTGCATAAACAACTACAAAAGTAGATAGATAGATAAATACACTAACCAAAAACTTGCAGTAAATAAAAACGAAGTCATAAGTAAATGCTTCAGAGAAAATTAAAAGAAAAAGTGATATGAGAGAGAGAGAGATTTATCACACAATGCTTCCTCTTCTTCTTCTACTAAAACGTTTTTAACAGTTCCAACGAAATCGGAAAACGCAACCTTGATTTCTTCAACGTCCATCCACAGAAGTGAACGAGTCAGCAAATCCAGATGGACGTGTTGGGATACTTGTCTGCGTATTGTCTTTGCTTCCATAAACCGAAGACGAAGATCCCGAGTCATCTGCGGTCTGGCTAAGTCCCTCGAAAGCTTGCCATTTCTTAAGCACCTGTGGAAGCGGCATATCGTAGTCTATCCCGTAGACGTCATCGGGGTCGGTCTCAGTGGGTTTCCATTGGACGGTGAGCGAAGAAAGGACGTTGACGATGTGAGCCATGTCTGGTCTTTGGTAAGGCTCACGGGCACAGCAATGACCAGCAAGCTCCCAAACTTTTTCGATGCTGGCTAAGGTATCGTCGTCGAGGCTGATGTTTGGGTCGATTGCGTTTTTGAAGGCATTTTCGTCCTTGCTGGCTGCTATCCGTCGGAACCATGTGACTAGATGGACACTGTCTTCGGGTTGCGTCTCATCTAGGGCTTTACGACCAGTGATTAGCTCCATAAGTATGACCCCAAGGCTGAAAATGTCTACTTTCGTCGTCACTCTTCCCGTCACTGCCAAAATCAGAGTATAGAGCAATTGCAAAACGATCAAGATGAAACTTTAACATTTGGGTATATGCAATACGATCAAAGCATGAAAATTTAACATTTGGGTTAAGTGCAAAACGGCTAAGTATGAAACTTTGACATTTGGGTAAGTGCAAATCAATTGAAAGGATGAAACTGTAACATATTTGGGCAAGTTCAAAGAGATTTCAAACCTGCATATTCTGGGGCAAGGTATCCGAAAGTCCCAGCAACTCGAGTCTCGATGGAGTATTTGCCATCAGGGGCTAAACGGACTAACCCAAAGTCAGAGACTTTAGCGCGCATATCATCACCAAGAAGGATGTTTGATGGCTTTAGATCCCTATGGATGAAGCTCTGATGCGCAAGTGTGTGCAGATACTCGACACCTCGAGCTACATCCAATGCAATAGCAAGCCGTCTAGTCCAGTCTAGCGGTTTTAGCCCTTCCTCTTTCCAATGAAACAAATGCTGACTCAGTGTCCCCTGTGGCATGTACTCATAGACAAGAAGCCTCTCGTTCCCGTCAAGGCAGTACCCGAGAAGTGCAACGAGATGACGATGACGCATTTTAGTCAGAACAGTGATCTCAGATTTAAACTCAGTAAGTCCTTTATCACTCACAACCGAAGACTCCATTCTCTTCACAGCTATTTTTGTTCCATCGTGAAGTTCACCTTTGTAAACTGTCCCGAAACCACCTCTCCCGAGAATATTCTCTTCACTGAAGTTATTCGTCACATTCCTCAAGACCTGTATCGATATAACCAAGTTCCCAGCTTCCACAACGTGAATATCGCTCGCCGCACTTCCGCTGTGACTGTAGCTATCACTTCCTCCGCCACTGTTAAGACTAGAAGCTGCAACAGTGAGTTTAATGTCATCGTTGTCACCCGAATGATGCGGATGAATCACCATGTTGCTGGTTGGACTCTGAACTCTAGCGGGTCGCTTCCTTTTCTTCGCATAGAGACACACGCCGAGCCCAACCAGACACAATGCACCAACAACTCCACCGACCACAGGAACAATAATCTTGACATTGCTTGATTTCTTAGAAGTTTCACTGCCACCACTTCCTCCTGTAGGTTTACTTCGTGGTGAAGCTCCAGGAGAACCACTCGGTGAGCTAGGTCCTTCCTTTCCGATGTTAGCGTTCCCTTCGGTCACCAAATTCACAGTGTCCCGAAACTTTGGCGGTTTTCCATAAATATCGTTGTTAGACACATCAAGTGTCCTAAGCTTAGGCAACGTGGTAAGCTCAGTCGGTATAGGCCCGGAGAGTTCATTATCAGAAAGATTGATGGTCTCCAATGAAGTAAACTTGGCTAAACTCGGGGAAATTGTACCTGATAGATCCTGTTTCCTCAGATTAACCACCGTAATGTTACTTCCCGAACAAGTAATCCCAACCCAATTAACACACGGATTGTTTCCTTTCCAACTCCTCGCAAGCTTCACTGGATATCCAAATGATTCAGCTACAGAGAGCAAAATATCGACACGAGGATCACACGGAACACCAGCTATATCAGTGCAAAAACTATTCGTATTGTTGAATATATCAGCACCAACGGATTTGCCGAATAACGGAGTCGGTCCTTGAAGCAAATTATTAGTTAAATTAACAGTAGTAAGCGAATTCAGACGAATCAAAGACTGAGGAACAACACCAGTGAGCTGATTCTCTCTAACATTAAACGCACGGAGAGATAGTAAACCAGAGAGATCAGGAATTGGACCTGAGAACTCATTTCCTTGAAGAGAAACCTCAACGAGCGAAGTCATGTTCCTCAATATCGAGATGGATCCGTTAAGCTTCATCTCACCCAATTGACCGTTCAAGAACAGAGATTGAAGCGAAGTACCAGCAAAGCTCAGCGGTAACTCTCCCTGTAAACGATTCTGAGACAATTTCAGATTCGTCAAGCTTGGAAGTGACTGAGAACCGAAGAAATCTGGGATCTTCCCAAAAATGCTGCAATTGGAGAGTGTTAGATTCTGCAGAGACGTTGCTTCTTTGACGGTTTCGGGAATTTGCCACGGATCAAACGGATTGTTCTCGAGATACACTTCTTGAAGCGAATTCATACCGGTGAAGAGATTCTTCGGTACTGAAGTAAAGAGATTGTCGTGTAGATTCAGAGTCTGTAAACGAGAAAGACCCGAGAGATCAGGAATCGGACCAGAGATTCGATTGAGAAAGAGCTCAAGAACAACCAATTCAGAGAGATTCTGAAGATCAGGAGGAAGAGTTCCATGAATCCCTTTTTGTTTAAGTTGAATCTTAGTAACACGATTACTCCCATCGCATTCAACAGAAACCCATTTACAAGGATTAGGGTTAGACCAATCGACGTCTGATGTGAGATTCAGACTCGATTTGAGTGCGTGCATAGTCGAATCATCGAGACCATTCTGCGAAACTGAGAAATCGACGAAACCCAGTAATGAGATGAAGAAACAGAGAATACCCAGATGGGAATTCGTCATTTTGTTTGTGAAAAAAACCACACTTAAGCTTAAAGCAGCCGTCTTTTGAGAATTTTGATCTAGGGTTTTAGGGAGGCATTGAAGAAGAAGAAGAAAAGGTTTGTTTTTTACAGGAAAGGGAGAGACAAATTAAGACGATGGAATCGGCGGAGATCGAGGAAGATAGAAGAGAATACAGATAACAAAATTAAAGTGAGTATCATAAAAGCATAACCTTTTTTTTATTATTCAAAAGAAAAACAAAATTTTTATTCTTCTGGAGAAAAATGGATGAACCATAATTATTTAAAAAGCAGAATTTAAGTTTTGCTTCTCTAGAGTGTGTGAGAAAGAGAGAAAGTGTTTATTTTATTTTATTTTTATGTCTGAATTTTTATTTATTTTTGTCTATATCTTAGTACAGCTGGCAAGGCGGCATAATTAAGTGGTAAAACAAAAATCGTAATCAAAGAAATGAGATTATCTACTATGTTCATAACTTTACATACACGCTAGATCTGAAAATATCAGAATTTTGCTAAATTATTAAGAAGTTACAAATTCTATGACATTTAGATACTTTTCAATTTAGGTATTTATATTAACAATTGATTGTATCAATTATCAAAATTGGTAAGAAAAATAATATCTACTGGAAGATAAGAAAATGATATGGTGTTGATTTGTTCTTTTTTTGCTAGCATAATTGAGTATATTTCGGCATTTTTCGGCTAACTGCTAATAATATCGATTGTCTTGCCTAAATGTTTTAAATATTTTCTATAGATAGATCTTGGATTTTTCTTCACATTATTTCCATTTGCTTCTATAAAAGAATATTATTCCTTCTTATGAAAAACATTGTGTGACAAACTCTCCAAATGCGTGAAACTTATCTGTATACATAAAAATACATAGCATTTAATACGGTGACGGTGATAAGGTAATCTATTATTTAGGGTCCAAATTAGTGGAAAATTGAAAATTCATCGTAACGTGCTAAAGACAGTTTAAGATACAGCGTATATTTATTTAATTTTTTTTGACTCATGAGTCACGACTTCGTGAGTAATCGTAGTATATTTTTTTAATCTTTTAATAATAAGAAAAATGGGAATTTTTGAATAAAATTAAAAAACATTAATGAGTACTTTGCATGGTCTTAATCTTCTCATGACTAATTTGACCAACGAGATAAATGCGATTTTGCAGTCCCGACAAAAAAAGTTAAACTGTTAAAAGACAGACGCCGTGAAATCCGGAGCCTATTAGCCACGCATTATCTTGATTCGGCTGATTTTATAACGGTCGTTATCTGACGCCGTTTACTTTTTTATTTACTTTTTTTTTTTGTCTTTTAACGCCGTTTACCTTTTCTATATTTAATGTTCGTTAGGTTGGAGTTATTATTTACTAACCAGTTTCACACTAATCTAGAACTATTCTTTTCTTAATTATGGTATTGAATGTCTGTTTGTATTCACTAATATTTTTAAATTAATAACTAGTATATAGTATTTTAAAAAAATAAATATAGTACGACATTTATATAATGGGACATGTACTGTTGTTAATCTTAGAAAAAAATAGTGAAAGAAAGTAGCTAAGATGGGTGTATTTTACGCACCAACCATACTTTAAACTCGCACGAAATGCAGGTCGAACACTTGTATAATCTACGTGGCAACAAGATTACGTGACAACAACGACTAGTCCACAATGTGTTCGCTGCGGTCACACATCAACCACATTTATTTCACTGACTTCTCATTTCAATCACTTAAATTCTCAATGTATAATAGTATGAAAAAATAAATATATATATATATATATATATATATCTTTATTTTTGATTCGCACTTGGAGAAGTCCTAATTCTTCACATCCTTATCGCACAATTGATTATAGACTTCCCGGCTTTGAGACGATTAGTCTTTTTTCAAAACAAAGAGACTAATGTGGATGTGATCCCCAACATGTCCAAATAACTTTATGTGCTCTTGGAAACAATCTACATTCTTCATAGTTCAGAAAGCTCAGATTCAATGAAGATTGAATCGACATTTTCGACTAATCCCTTTAGATGTGTTGAAGTTGGTCCATAATTTCAGTCCGGTTAAAGGGTTTGTTAGTTGGCTTTGGTTATCTCACTCGGTTGACTAAACGCAGTCGTTTTAAGCCTTTGCTCTGTTTCTGCGGTATGAAGCTCAAGTCAACTGAGAGCTAATGAAGAGGCAGTTGCAATCTGTTAAAGGTGGTTAGAGAAGCGATGCGGTATCAGCTAAGTCAATTACAAGTGGGAGTGAGTATAAAAGCACTATGTCGAGAGAGAGTGTTTTGCTTCATTGGCATTCTCCAAACTCTTAAAAGTTTTGCATGTTGTTTTTTTTGTAAATAGAAAATGTTAGAATTATATTGTTATTGTTATATATTATTGAATGAAAAGATACAACTTATATATAAGCGCATAACATAATCAAAGAGCATAATTAAAATAATTACATAGAATAATAATATAATTAATAATCAAAGAGCATAATTAAAATAAGGAAAGACGACCTATTTCCCCCTCAGAAATATCATATCGAATCAGTTCCACACAAAGTATGACCTCGATCTATTTATCCCCGAATCGAAAGTTCTATATCTAAATCTCCATAGATCTGGGTAATCGGTTTACGAACCAAATCCGAGGGAAAACCACTCAAACCAGATATGAAACCAATTTGAACCCGCGTAACCACTCAAACCCGATCCGACTTCATCTTCTTCACCAAATCCTACTGAAGCTTCTACCTATGACCATACAAAAAACCGAATCCTACTGAAGCTTCTATTTCATACAAAAACTGAATCAGTCCTACTTAAGCTTCTACTTCATTCCATACAAAAACTGAATTAGTCCTACTTAAACTTCTGCTTCATTCCATTCATGCTGCCTAAGGTTGAGTGATACAGCCTTGAGAAGATTCAATCTGAGAAGCTCCAGATGCCTACAATAAAACTGACCATGAGAATCATAAACCACAAAAAAAACCAGACATGGAGACATAAGATTGCAAACCCCATAATGCCAAACATGTGTCGCATTATTCTTCTTGTAGAAGCTAGAATTATGATCAGCTATCCAACAGATTCCATAATGCATGATTCTCTTCTTATGTTTTGGTTGCTTCTTGGTCGGAGACTCATTCACAACTCTCTTCCTCTTTTTGTCAGCCTTAGTTACCTTCTTTCTACCAGGTTGTGCTGGTGCTGGTGGCACATGTACATTATCACCTTCTGTAAAAGGCCAAAATCGAGCTCCTCTTTGTGGAACAAGTCCATCTGTGTAATTCTTCTTCCACATGTCTGTGCGGAACCATTGACACACAAAGTCTTCAGCAACAAGCTTCTTCTTCAATATCACTCCATAAGCGTGTTCACAGGAAATGCCACAAATCTAAAACTTCATGCAGGTACAAGTATACTACTGTAAGCTTACTCTGTGAGTGTCTCCACTCAGACTTACTTCAAACATTCCATTGGTGCTGGAACTCACTTGACACACTGCAGCCTTCTTATGCTCAGTTGTAAGGAACTCTGTCACATATGGAGTACATATCCCTGACACAAAATTATAAACATGTCATTCCCTCAGAAAATCCGTATGTTTAAATGGTGCTACCTACAAAATCAGAAGCAGTAGGCAAATCCCAAACTGAAACAACTCCTAAATTATAAATTCTGAAACATGAAATAGAAGAGCCTACAACATGATTAAAAACTCAGATAACTAAAAAACCTGAAACATGAAAGAAGAGATGCTTTTTACCTTTATGATCATGCGCAATAGCAGACCTCTTGGCAATCCTCACCATAGCAAGTCTTCTTATACACTCTAACATAGCCACAAATGGTTTCTCTCTTGTCTTGTTAATTGTCTTGTTAAATGACTCTGTGGAATTGTTTTCAACATCCTCACAACACATGCCTATCTTATAGAATGTCCTACACCAACTCCTCGGATTTGACTTCAAGACATCATTGTAAACCGTAGTGTCATATGCAAATAGGTTCTCCAAATTCTGCTGAGCTTCATTGTAACTCCATGCCAAGTTCCAAATCATTGACTTCATTTGTTTTTTTAGAAGCATGATTCTTCTTCAAGTTTGCATAAATGTGTCTAACACACATTATATTCTCTATCTTCGGTAACTCCAACTCAACCGCCTTTATCAATCCCTTTTGACTATCGGAGACCATTATGTATCCATCACCATCGTTTAGCCCCAAATCAATCTTCAACCTCTTCACAAACCATACCCAATTTTCAGTGTTCTCAACTTGAACCACACTCCATGCTATAGGATAAATAGCATTATCCGCATCTCTTCCTAAAGCAACAAGCAATTGGCCCTTAATCTTCTCTTTTAAGAAGCACCCATCAACTCCTATTAGTGGCCTACATGTGTTTTTCCATGTTCTTCTAAGTACATCAAACACACACATAAAACCTATTGAACAAATCCTTCCCCTCATCATTATTCACCGTATCTATTACCACAGCCGAATTCTCATTTGCATTTAAGATCTTAGCTTCATAATCCTACAGACGTGCAAATTGCAAATCATACTCCACCTCTATCCATTTGCGTCCCTTATTCCTAGCCGCATGACATTGATGCCTACTAACCAAGATTTTCCATTGTTCCTTGATAGTTTCTTCAATCATTAAAGGCATGTAAAGCTCCGGTTTGTCTTTAATCTTATCAACAAACAACCTAGCTATCACTGGAACCTTAAACATCTCACACTCCTCATTAGGAATGCAACTATGCTTATCCACTAAGATCCTAATCCTCCACATTGCATCATTTAGAAGAGATGAAGCATATACTTGCCATTCACAATCCTTGCAGCCAACACATTTAAACCCAATTTTATCCCTATCATACTTGTACTGCTTCAGATTATAACCAGTTTTGAGCACATAATCCGTAACAGCCTCCTTGAAAGCAACTCCATTGTAGAACGTCTGGTTTTTAAACAAGGAACCATCACCTCGTCTGAAGTTTGTATCTCTCTTTCTACCAGCTTCTTCTTCATCCTCGTCACTCTCCGGATACTGGTCATGACGGATTGATTCTTTTTCATTCGTAAAATCTTCTGCAAGCCTCGCAATGTGAAAATCATTTCGATCGTCTGCTTCTTCATCATAATCATTCGTCGCTTGTACTTCTCATGGGACTAGAGCCATCTCGATTCGGACACAAGCTTCGATTTGAAATTCTTAACTCGAATTGGGGTTATCGATTTCTAGGGTTCTTAGATGGAAAATGGATTTTACGATTTAGGAGTTTTTTGTCGGGAAATTCTAGGTTTTGGATTATCCAAATGGGTTATCGAAATCGGGTTTGTTTGGGTACAAATCGGGTTGTAATTTCCGATCTGGGTTTCTAATTCAGTTTAGTAAATTAGTTAGATGGTTAAGTAAACAGTAAACCGACTATAACCAATATATGTGGGTAATTAGATGAGAACTATAATTTTAGGAGGATTTAGATATAGAACTTTCGTTTTATAGATAAATAGATCTACAAGTATTTTATGGGGGATATATAGAACGATGTCATACTTTGATGTGGACCTGATTCGATATGATACTTCTGAGGGGGAAATAGGTCATGCTTTGGTGTGGATCTGATTCGATTCAATATTGAATGGAAAGATACAACTTATATATAAGTGCATAACATAATCAAAGAACATAATTAAAATAAATACATAGAATAATAATATAATTAATAATCAAAGAGCATAATAATCAATACAATAAAAACACAAAAAATCTCTTCAGGTCTGACACCTCAGCATTTTGAGCTGTTCTCAGGTTGACACATCATTAAAATTGTCATCCAATGAAAACATTTCGATTAATACACATCAGCTCTCCAGCTTGACACATCAATTCTCCAGCTTGCCACATCATTTTTTTCATTTAAACACCTTATTTTAAAAAGACAACCAATCAAATTAAAACAAATAATACACACTATCATTTTAATTTTTTTAATATTGACATATAGATTTCTAATTTGTTAAAAGAAAAACAAAATCAAATTATTTATAAAATCATTTAGATGTAGAAATTGACTACTTGAATTTGGACAAATTTTTTGCCAAAACCCGACATCATTTTGAGACGTAAGTGGAAACGTAAGTGCAAGCACATATAATTCAACAAAAAAACATGATATTTAAGATTAAATAGATTGAAGAATATAAATTGTTTTAAGATATGTACTAAATCAAGATTTGATCATATGATTGCTCAACGGATGCAAAAATTTACTTCAAAAACCACTGAATTAATTACAAAACAATTTTAAATTTGAAATTATATCTAACATAAAGAAAATATTAAAACATCCAAACAAAAAAATTAAAAAGATATCCCGCAGCGTAGCGCGGGTTCTCATATAGTATAATTAATGTATGATATATGAGATTTGAGTAATTAATAATCAAAGAGCATAATAATATAATCAATGTATGATATATGGGATTTGAGTAAGCATAATAATAGTTTTGATTTCTTGCTCGATCTCTTTCTCTGTTCTTCGTTCCATTGAGATTGTGTGAGGTTTCTTGAGAGCGACTCAGTTGTTAAACGAGGTCAAAGGTGAATCGAAATCATCTCATTTCAGGTTATAACAAGATGTTATAAAAAAAAAAGTGATTATTGGAAAATTACACGAAACTGATGTTTAAACGACTAACCAAATGTGATACAATACGACCGATTCCTGTGGAATTAATACTTACGCTAAGATCAACACTGAACCATCGAAACGTTGTCGTTTAACAACATACTGGTCATAGCAAGTTACATTACTTAGAGGGGAAAAAACATCAAAATCTCTGGATTGTAGTAAACCTATATGTACAGAAACCAAAATGCATATCTATCCCAATCAATCAGCGAAATGGGTCCATTCTCAGGCTGCAGAGAGAAAAAAAAAAAAAAAAACTCGCCTGAAGATTGGATCATGAAGAATCTGAGATTGGATTAGGTTTGAATGATTTGGCAACGGATTTATAGAGATTCTCTTCTTCAAAGGGTTTGGAGACGTAACCATCCATTCCGCTTTTCAAACATTCCTCGTAGGTCGCATGAATCACATCAGCGGTCATCGCTAGAATCGGTAAATGCCATTCGAGCTTAGTCTTCTCTTTAGCTTCCTTCTCCATCATTCTTATCTGACGAGTCGCTTCAAATCTGAGAATCAAAAGACAAAAACAGTCAATGAAGTTTATAAGGATTTTAACCGAATCAGAACCAAACTAAATTCGGTTATAATTTGGCGGCAAAATTTTCATACCGAGCAAAACCAAACACTGAACTAATCAAAACCGAACCAAATTATCCAAATAGTTGTTGTGATTCAAACTTACCCGTCCATCTGTGGCATTTGAATATCCATGAAGCAAGCATCGAAATTGTGTGGAATCTGAAGCAAACCCAAAGCAACTTGACCACTCTCTGCACAAACTACCTCAGCTCCAAATTTTTTAAGAGCTCCTGCAGCTACTCTCCGATTTACGATATTATCATCAACCACAAGAATCTTTTTCCCAGTAAGCAAGCTCTTGAGTGTTGCGGGCGATGAACCCTCAGGATGTTGTTGTCTCGTCTTTCTCAGCTCGAGAACTTGTTGCAGACACGCACCGATCATGCTTGCTCTTAACGGTTTCATTATTACTGTATCTGCAAACCCTGCGGATTTAGCTCTGTCGAATTCTGAATTTGTGATGCTTGTTGCGAATAGAGCAAGTTTTGGAGACTTGGGATGAACGTTTCCGTTAGTTCTTGAATTCAATACACGTATCTCTGAGTCGATATCTTCGGTTGAAATCCATGAATCTTTCTCTACTAAGATCATATCCAGTTGCGGTTTTGTTGTTCTGCGAAAGGCAAAAAAAAAAGGAGTTATTCTAGTAGTTGGCAAATAAATCGAATCGAAATGTGGCTAAAAACTGATCAGTAACCAATTTTCTTATACCAAACAGAAACAAACTTTATGCTACCAAACCAAACTAAAACAAAAGCTCAGTTCTAATTCGGTATTGAACCCTCCATATCAATTTAACCAGAAAGCCAACCCAAACCAAAATTTCAAAAGGCAATTCCTTTAGTTATTTCTATTACTTAGGTCCAACTAGCACAAATAAAACATAATATTTAAGCTTTCAATGTTTTACCCGGATGGGAGAGGAGAACCGTTTCTTCCAAACGCAGCAGCTGCAACAACCGCGGTTTTGAGACTTGTCACGACATCGACATTGATTCCAAGTCTTTTCATATGGTATTTAGTCACAGCGGCTCTAACGGGCTTAGCATCAACAACTATAGCTCTCATTCCTTTAAAAGTAGAAGGCAAGTGCTCCACATTAGGTTTCTTCAAATGGTTAATCGCACTGCATTTATCGCATTTCTCTAAAACAGCCGTGAACCAGAACGTGCTTCCAATGTGAGGTTGACTTATGAAATTTATCTGACCGCGCATAAGTTCGACAAGGCACTTGCTTATACTCAAACCAATCCCAGTACCTCCATAATTTCTTGAAGTTGAACTATCCGCTTGCATAAATGGCATAAAAACTCGGCCTTGCGCAGCTAAAGGGATTCCGATACCTGTGTCTTCAATCGAAACCATAAGCCTAATATTGCTGGAAATGTCAAAGTCTGATAAAAACTGCTCCTCAGAGACCAAATGCTTGAATGAATCCCAGCTATTCCGACCATCAGCAGCTTCGTAACCGCTCAATGTGTTGTAACTTGACGGTTTGGAGGCAACGACCATTTCTTCTGACACTCCTCCATTCAATGCAGTTTTCGGTTCAGCTTCATCTTTTGATTGTTCCGCTAGATGGACTTTAACAAAGATATGTCCTTTCTCTGTGAACTGTCAAAAAGACAACATCTTGATAAAAAAAAAATCCGATATTCACGAGAAACGAAAACACGGGAAAAAGGAACTAACTTTAACCGAATTTCCGACAAGATTTATGATTATCTGTCTGAACCTCCCTGAATCTCCTTTGACTATCTCCGGTACTTTGTCTGAAACGAAGACCGCAAGCTGCCAAATTCAAAATCAAGAAATCAGCAGCAACAACTCCAAAAGGATGTATCTTTATTCCTTGGATTGAAAACTCACCTCAATGCCTTTGTTCCGCGACTCCTCAGAGAACAGAGAAAGGACATCATCTAATATTGAACGGATATCGAAAGGTACAGATTCCAATTCCAGCTTTCCAGCTTCAATCTTGGCACGATCGAGAACCTCATTTATCAACGCAATCAATGCTTTGCCACATACTTGAGCAGTTTGAGCGTAATCTCTCTGCGTCGAGCTAAGTTCTGTATCTAGAAGCATAGCAAGCATTCCTGCAGAAAAAAAATTAAAAACCAAAATTTGTGAGGTAATTTGAGAAACCAAAGATGAAGAGCAACAGTACTGAAACTTCTTTATAGATATAGTACCGAGAATGCCATTCATTGGTGTCCTGATCTCGTGAGACACGGTGGCAAGAAACTGCGATTTAGCGACATCAGCAGCTTCTGCTCGGACTTTAAGCTCTTGCATTTCATGGAAATCGTCTTCGACTTTTACTATGTGCATAGCTGCACCATACAGTATATAACCCACCAAGAAACCAATCGCAAAGAACAATGGCACAGTTGTGAGGACATTCAATGGTATTGGTGCCTTTTGGTGGTACCTGCACTCGAAATTGTTCAAACAAGAAATCAGGTTTAAGGATCTTATGTATTTTAGTTTAAGGATCTTATGTGTGGTACCTGCATATCATCTTATGTTTCCTGAAGGGGTCTCCGAAATCGAGCTTGCTCTCATGAGAGAGAGATGTGTCGCCTTCTTCATCTTGATTGCCGTACATGACAAGTGGATCTGATGCATTGGTGATATCATACACGTGCACAACTATTGCTTGGTTACCAGCAAGCTGACCGAGTAAATTCTCGACTAGAGACTCCACATCAAACGCACCACCAAGATACCTGTATTTCAAATATAAGCATCAATCTTCTACAATTTACATGATCACACACATAAACCAATCTTGAAATCTCAAAGATCTCTGTTTACATGATCACAGGCAAAACCAGTCTTTAAATCTCAAAAATTTATTTCCCACACCAGTAAAACCCATCTTGAAATCTCAAAAGTTTGCTTCTTATATCTGATGGGGATTTGAGAACTTTACCCTGCAGTGGCAGCAATACGCTCTTGGACAGTCGGGTTTTCAGGAAGAGAAGACTTGTAGACAGGGAATGTCAACACAACTCCGAGATGGTGAGTTTCCAATAACCTAAAAGGGCTTGTCAAGACAGCTTTTCCAGTTTCTCTAGCTCGCAAAATATTCTCACGATCCTCCTGCAAATGGAGCAAAATATAAGAAGCTGTGTGTAGGTGGATACAGAACCAAAAGATCAAAACCAGAAATGTCGGATAATAATTATATTACCTCGCCTGACATCATATCGAGTGACTCAAGGTAAGAGACACTATCCTGAGAGAATATGACAGGAGCATACTCGTCCCTTACCGGTGAAGGCTCTCCTCTGTCCATTGTCTTTATAACCCAATTGTGCTGCCGCTCAAACATCTCCCTCTCAAAATTCTCAACTTTTTCGGCGTAAGCCACTCCACTTAGCAACGGTCTCTCAAACGCTGTTCTTGCTGTGTATTCCGCAAATGTCTCCTGCAAAATTTCGCCACAAACCACAGAGCAAAAACTTATAAATTTCCGTATCCTCTTGTAATTAAATCCCAATCAAAGCAAAGAGCCAAAATTTCCCTCCATTTACTCAATAACCAAACATAAAGAGTAAATTTCAAAAACATCTGGTTCAAAAAAAAAGTCAACTTTGCATTTACGAATCTAGCAACTCCAAAAAATTTCTCCAAAGCTCTGAGCTTTAATAAAACCACACACTGACCTGATCGATTGCAGATGGATTCTTGTGGTAATGAAAAGTGGAGACGAGAATAGCCAAAGCATGAACATGATTAACACTAACACTAAACTGATCCTGCAACATCCTAGCTCTTTGATCACACATGCTCACCAAAACCTCTTCTCTTCTAATCTTGTTAGTATTATCCATCCACTGATAAATCCCACTGCTTATAAACCCAACAATAATGATCCACAGAATCAAAGCTTTTGGTAACAATGCTCGATGTTCTTGTATGAAAGTTGACCCCTTCTTATTACCCATTTGATCGTTATTACTGTTCATCTTCACCGCCACTGAATGCTGAAGCTGTTGTTGCTGCTGCATCTTCGCAAAACCCATCAAACCCGAACGCCAAAAATCGATTTTTCTCGGCTTTTCCGTCGAATTCAGACCACCCAGTTGATAAAAATCGCAGCTTTTCACTTTCTCCGGTGCCTCGGAATCAGAAATCTCAATTCTTCGTGGCTCTTCTTCTTCTGGGTTTACTAATTCTTGATGATTGTTGAGTGCCCAGTTCATATCTGAGCTACAACAACAATAGAGAAAAAAACGTCTTAACAAAAAAAAAAAAAACAATGGTGAATACAAAAGTTAGAGCCTTTGTTGCATTCATATAACATAAAGCGTGCGGTAGTGTGTTATGATTAAGAATTTTTTACCATAAACATTGTTTTGCGTGACATTTCAATAGATTACTACTATAAAACAAACCCTAGAAACCTGTACACGAAAAAGGACATGTTTTTTGCAAATTCAAGAACAAAAAAGAGAGAAAGAAGAAGAAAAAAATCAAGTTTTTTCTCAACGCATGGTTCTCAAAAGAAGCAACTTTGCTCAGTTTCCGAAGGTTTCTCACAGAGAAAGAATTAAAAAAAATGTTTCACTAATTATTGTCAGATAAAATTAATACTAAAAAACACACTAATCATAAGCTCTTTACAGGCGTGAATGTTATTATTATTATTGTTGTTTCTTCTCGGAACAAGAACACAGCTACGTTCACTGTCTCAAAATCCAACAATAAAAATGTCCTTATTAAATTGTTTTGCTTTGACCAAAATAAGAAAGAACACAGAGTAACACAACACCAGAAGAACAACGAAGCAAACAAAAAAAGACCGAAACTTTCGAGAATCGCACATGGAGAAAGTTCAAAAAAAAATTGATTTTCGTTACCTGTAATGAGTTGTGAAAGGATTGAACATTGCATTATTAAACCGAATATCTCTTCTCATCACTTAAAACAGATTCAAATGTATTCCATTTTTTCGATCTCTTTCTCTTCTTCTTCTTCTTTCTTCTTCTTTTGTTTTAGTAAAATGCAATGAGATTTATTGCTTTTAAAAGTAAAAAAACTGAATCGAATTTTTTAGATTTTCTCCAGATACGTTTCGCCCTCTTCTTCTCTCTCTGTCTATATCAGTTTTTGCTCTCCGAGCTTCCTTTTCATTTTTTTACTCTTTTTTATATCTCTGTAGCTCTTTTTTAACTTTCTCTTTCTAACTTGAGTCCAACTTTGAAGAAGAAAAGTTTTGGACTTTTTCTTAATGCCTCATGATATGATCCATCTAACAAAACTTATTATTTTAGCAGAAATTTCCTCAAAACATTTAACATCATTATCGGAAATAGATATAATTATTGCTAAACACTAGGTTTGTCTTACTAATTAAACTATCTTAAAACAGTAATTTTAGTCATAACCAAATTTTATTAATCAACTAAATGCTAGACACTTGTTAAATCTCAGTTAACATTTAAAGTTACATTTAACAATTTTTTAAAATAAGTAATAGTATCGGTCTTTACAAACTTATTATCTATTTTTTTCCTCTCATATAAACCAGTTTTTCTAAACTTTAGAAATAAAACGTTTTTGTTTTGTTTTGCTTTATTTTACACCAAAATAAAACGTTTTCTCGAAACCCAAGAAAAAAAATAGGTGAGTGAGAGACTTTGTACGAAGGTCGCTATCGCATATCTTGGCGATAATGACATCGCGACAAAGCGCAGATCTGGCCCCATAAACATTTTACCTGAAATACCACCATTGTAGCCTCGTAATTACGACACTGCCCCGGTAATTTCTCTGTAATATGGGCCTCACTCATAAGCCCATGTATCCCACGTGTAATGTTTAGACAATTGCATATTTGCATGAGTTGGTGTTTGGATTATAGAATTTTATAACTGTGCATGAATTTCTGACAACAACCACAAATCATATTATTTTATAAAGATTGTTTTTTAATATGATCTATAAGACAAAACTGTAACTTTAGTACCAGACATTTTAATCCCTTTTCTATTCTGCAAGTAAGTTGATTTAGATTTTGGTACATGATTCAACTGTTGACTAATGCTAAAAGAATTTTTATAAGTATGTTTAAATACGCAACATTTTTGGGACTTTTTCATGGACAAACATCGATCTTGTTAAAAACCCAACCAAAAAAAAAACCCAAAACGAAAAACAATGTGTTAATATATGTTATTAGTCAATGCATTGAAATTTTTTGTTTGAAGATTGAGAAATGGGTCGATGGAAATATTCTTTTTTTTGTGTTATGTATGGTTTGTTTAGGAAAATGTAATATAAACAAAACAAAAAAAGTGATGGGTTTGGCATTGACCATTGTTTCCTCTTTCTCTTACACAGTTACACTCATGCCCTTTCATATATTTCTACTATCTAGGTTGGACATACTTTTGTCTGATATGGAGTCTGATCAATCTCATTTTATTTTTAGTTTCACCTCGCATGAACCGTGTTCTTCCTAAATATTTTTGAATTTTATCTTTTTGTTTAAAAAGTTTTCTGCCGCAACTTGTTTCAAATCGCGATGGAAACTGTGACTTGACTTGATGAAGATAAAGATGAAGATGAAGAATATGACCTATACTCTGGTGGTGGTGATATTGCTACTCAAATCTATAGTACTTACTTATATTTATTTCCATCCGTTTTAAAATTTAAAATGTTTTGGAGATTAGTATGCAGATTAAAGATTTTGTACTTTTAATTAAAATATTATATTTTTTTGGAAAAATATTATTTTACAAAAGCATTCAGTTAAAGTAATTAGTTAAATTTTTTATATGTGGATGTAAAAACATTTTATATTTTGAAACAAATACAAACTTTCAAAATATATGCTTGACCAAAACACTGAAATCCAAGATAATGCAGAGTTTCGATCAATTATAGTTTTCGACGTTCAGATTCATATAAAGCATCCATGTTCATGTAGGACACACGAGTTTTTCGACCAGTTTGCTAATTTTAATCTTTATTCAGAAAGATGTAAAAAGTAGAATATGTGGATTTAGTAGTACACAAAGAGGGGGAAAAAAGGTGGTACACAAAGGAAGTGGTGCTTACAAAATGTGTGTGTGTCGGCCATGTGAGATTCATGTTGACTTTATATCATTAAATCATTTAGTGGTTACAAATTATCCTCTTTATTTGGATTTTATAAGATTTTGTAACATATTCTATTTACTCTCTAATTATGTTTTGGCCACATGCTCGACAATCACTCTATTAAACCAATTAATTTATATACATAAAACCAAAACCAATCCATTGTATTTCATCAATTTATTTGGTTATATTTTCGTTAGTTATAAAACTATTTTGTCGTAGATGTTTACAACTTTTAACAATTCACATTTCACACAAAGTGTTCACTATTATGAGTCAAAAAGCAAGGCTAGTGTAATCGTCCTTTTTTCAAAGGTTATATAAACAATCACGATTTAATAATTACTATCTCAATCAATCGTAATTCAAAAGTCCAATAGAATATTCTATAGAGAGATAAGATCAACTACATTCATTAAATATGATATCCGATGTTTAAACTATAATTATTACTCATAAATCAACATCGATCAATGATTCTTTGACCAAGAAAAAGTTATTGTAATTAGGTGAAAAAATCCAAAGATTTCACACTCAGATGACACAAAATATGACATACTGTATATGTTTTCAAGAATCAAGATCGTCCATGTTCATAAACTACACAAACGAATGCTTGGAGATTTATAAATTTATACCAAAATATTGCCACAACCATTAATAAATTGGGTAAATTAACTAGTTTAATATATTTAAATGTAAAAATTCATAGTGATATAGTGGTTGAAAGATTCACAAGATAAGTGTTTGAGTTCTCATATTACGGTTTTAATCAAGGATGATTACCGTAGACACCTTAAAAGGTAATTACTCGGCTTTCCGTAGATCTCATGACCAAGATTTTAGTATGAGATCTCTTTGATATCAAATTTTTTTTTTATCTTTGAGGTTTCATTTCCATTTGTCAAAAATATTCGCTTTTAAATGTACTTTTACATTTTATTTAAAATAATATAATGCAAGACCAAAATATAGAATTTCAAAAAATATTTTCACGAAGTGAGATCATATAATTATTGTGTATAGAAATGTACCTAAAATGATTTCTTTACTAGTTTGATATTGTTTTGACCCGCTAAATACGTTATATCCTTCACAAAGTCCTGGTTCTAATATTTTGCTTTATGGGGTGGAATATTAATCAATTTTTGTCTACCTTTAAGAGTGTGTTTTTCTCTCTGTACGACTTAAATAAGTATGTGGGCTTTACATGAGATTTCATAAATTGGACGGGTAATTTGTATTTGGGTTGGGTAGCCATATATTAAAGACCTTATTGAGCTGGGCCGGTTTTAAAACTTATCGATCTCTTAGTTTGGACGTGAATATAAAAGACGACCACATTCCACCGTACATGACAAAAAAAATAAAGTCAACGGCCATAAGCAGATTTATATTGCCGCTGCTCATAAAATATTTGGAAAACAGCAAGTTGGACTCGAACATATCGAGTTGACTTTGTTTATTTACAATCGATACTAATAATTCATATTAAGATGGTTATATTTTTTTCTAACATACGAAAAATGCTTAGTTTTAATTTAATCCATAATCATATGCATGTTTGATTCGATTAGAGAAGGTAAAAATATATAGAGAGAAATAAATTATGTGATCGAGTTTATTTTACTTTTTTATACACGAATAAACTGTTTGATTTATCGAGACAATAAACGGCGTCTGGTAACTCGTGCGAACATTTCGAGAATATAATTAATTTTCTTGTCTTTTCGCAATTTAAATTATTTTCACTTCATACGTTAATTTTTGTATACGTTAGTTTCTTAAAGTGAACTTGAAAAAGAAAGAAAAAAACAAAGACTATGAGAGGCAAAAGCCAAAAGTACCCCTAATTCTTACCATAATTCACGTTTTTGCCATTTGAGTCGACCCAAAAAATCCAAAACCTTTTACAGCATCACGAAACAGTAAAGTCACTATCTCTCTCTCTCTCTCTGTAATGATAACGCTATGATCGGAGGAGATAAAGATATCGCCGGTGACGGAGAAAGCTCCCGAACCAAACCATCAAAATCCAGATTCGCTCACCTAAACAACGAAAAAGGCATCGATTTCCTCAACGTCGTCCGATCCAATGATGGCTTCTCTTCTAAATCCGGTAGAATCGGAAACGAGCTCACCCTCAGCTATCTCTGCGAAAAGGGTAAAGAAATTGCAAATTCGGAGACTTTAAGCCACGAAGAGAAATGGGTCGAGAGAGATTTCTTGAATTTCAGAGAAATTAATCCGAATTCATCAAAACGAAAGGTTGAAGAAGATGAAGCCATGGAAGAAGAGAATCATAAGAAGAAGAGCAAAATCGAAACTTTGAACCTCTCTTTAGCTCTTCCCGATGTTTCTTTATCTTTAACAGCTTCGAAACAACCGACGATGATGAGTGAACGAACTACGACGTCGTTTTCGAACGATTTCACCATGTCTCACTCTTACTCTCACTCTCACCCTTTCTCACATAACCCTAGTTGCTCTTTGACCACACGAAACTCAACTGATTTCGATTGCTCCGATCAGATTTGGTGCGCCGGCGAAGGTACCAACGGATCAGTTCACAGCAGATTCAGACCAATCGGTGACGGTAACGTAAACGTTAACCCTATCTTCTTCCCTTCCGATTTACCCGCGAGGCCACGCGTGGAGGTCACGCTCTCCGGAGATGTTAAGAGAGAATCCGAAACAAAGTTGCCTAATTTGGATGTATCGGAGAGGTTTCTTTACGACGTCGTTTCGAAACCGATATCTTCCGTGGCTTTGATGATTCAGGGAATGGCTGAGGAGACGTTAGAGTCTGCTAAAGAGTACTTAAGGAACTTAATTGATTCGTCTTCTTCTTCTTCTTCAGAGAAGCTGATGAATCTTCAGAAGCAGCTTGACAAAAGATCTAATGATCTTACTAAAGAGACGCTTTCCAAATGTGTTAAGGATCAGTTAGATATCTTGGTAGCTGTAAGAACAGGGCTTAAGTACTTCCTCTCTGGTAAAATTCGGATTCCTATGAACGAACTCGTGGAGATCTTTCTGTTCTTGAGATGTAGGAATGTGAATTGCAAGAGTCTTTTGCCTGTTGATGATTGTGAATGCAAAATCTGCTCCAACAATAAAGGATTCTGTAGTTCTTGTATGTGTCCGGTTTGTTTGAAGTTTGATTCGGCTAGTAATACTTGTAGTTGGGTTGGATGTGATGTTTGTTCACATTGGTGTCATGCTGCTTGTGGGATTCAGAAGAATTTGATTAAACCGGGGTTGAGTTTGAAAGGTCTTAGGGGTAAGACTGAGGTACTGTTTCATTGCATTGGATGTGGTCATAAATCGGAGATGTTTGGATTTGTTAAGGATGTGTTTGTGTGTTGTGCTAAGAATTGGGGACATGAGACTCTGGTGAAGGAGCTTGTTTGCGTGGCAAAGATTTTCCGAGGTAGTGATGATGCTAAAGGGAAAGAATTGTATCGTAAAGCCGATGAAATGGTGAATAAGTTAGAGAGTAAGCGGATCTCTCCACCCCATGCATGTAACTTGATCATCCAGTTATTTAACTGTAAGTTCTCGATTTCGCTTCAGTTCTTTATACTCGTGGTTTTGGAATTAGATTCTGTTTTATTTGAACTGATGGGATAGTGCAAGATATATTTGATACTTTGATTCTTCGACCGAAAGACAAGATTGTGAACCTAACATGAAATTCTTACCTGTCTTGATGGGTAGTTAGCAGATTGGGGGAAAAGTTTAAGACTTTATTTACCCTAAAGTATAAATATCATAGAATCTAGAACATTTTTTTTGCTCAGATTAGTCAGTTAATTTGGGACAGGTTAGGGAAAAAGTTTGGATCTTTTAATCTGGAACAAATGCTTTATTCTTAATTTGAAGTGACAAAAGATTGTTAACCTAATATGAGATTCTCTCTACTTGTATAATTAGCAAATTGGGTGAAAAATTTTAGACTTGGAACTCTAAAGAATGAAGATTATAAACTCCAGAGCATTTTATTCAGATTTATCTGTTAGTTCAGGTAAAATTTTGGAACTTTCACTCCGTTGTCTTTTTATTAGACCCAATGCTTAAAAGCTTCTTTCTTTGTCTCTGTTGTCACAAATCTAGCAGATGCAGAGTCGGTAACGGAATTCCCGGTATCAAGCATGGCTTTGAAAGAGCAGACCGTCATAGAAACCAGTTACAGAAATGACGAAGTATCGGAGACTCCCTCAACATCATCAGCTTTTACTGCTGCTAAGGAACAGCAGAAGCAGAAAAGCTCTGTCCTAACTGATGTCAATAGTTTCGACAGCTTGGAGAGTATGGTGAGAATCAAGGAAGCAGAATCAAGAATGTTCCAGAAAAAAGCGGACGAGGCGAGGAGAGAAGCAGAGAGTTTCAAGAGAGTGATACAGATGAAGACAGAGAAGATGGAGGAAGAGTACACTGAGAAGCTTTCACTGTTGTGTTTGCAAGAAACAGAAGAGCGACGGAGGAAGAAACTGGAGGAGCTTAAGGGACTTGAGAACTCACATTGTGATTATAAGAACATAAAGGTGAGAATGGAAGCTGAGATTGCTGGATTGTTGAAGAGAATGGAAGTTACAAGACAACAATATGTCTGAAAGAAATCTGCAAAAACAAAGACTCGTAACCAAAATGTTCATTGTCTTTGTTTCTTTTGTTGTTTGTTTAATGGTGGAGAAATTGAGAGATGATGACGGATATTGTGTAATTTTGTAATTTGTGTCCATGGTATATCTTTTCTTATTCAATATATTTGTTATCTTTAATTTGGGGATTTTTCTTTGTTTTTTTTTTTTGAAAAATTAATTTTTAGATGTAAATGTATTAGGTTTTGAATGAAAATATACATACTTTTAGAGTTTCATGATATTTTATTATTTAGGTGTTTCTTAAAACTTAAATTAAGAAACACAATTATGAAGTTCTTTGCAGTGTGTTTGATGGTTTTTAATTCGTAAAAGCTAGCTATTCCTCTTTGTGACTTTTGGACAGTTCGAGTTGCTCTCTTACGTTGAAATTTTCATTATAGATTAAAATATAGGGGCGATTTGTTAGTAATGTATCTAGTCTCTTTAGAAAAACTTATTTGCTCAGATTACTTTTAGTTTCAAAATTAGTATTTTTACTTTTTTCTTTAACGAAATTATCATTTGAGTTGGCAGATTTTTGTTAATTAATGAAAAGTATTTTTGTCAACACAGCTAGTTTCACTGAAAAACCTTGTAAATATTTTCAGATATTGAGATAGTAGAAGTAGACATATCACAATTACGGTTATTATGATTACGGTTTATTAACTACTGATTACGGTTATAAATTTTGTTTAATTGTATATTAAACGGTTACGGTTAAATACGGTTCCAGTTAAAACAGTTATGGTTAGATACGGTTACAGTTATTTGATGATATGATACAATTGATATCAGTGATCGACCCATAATTGTTTTTTTAACATCAATTCCATAAATAATTTAAATGATGATATATCAAACTTACTATTACAATGTTATAAATTATAATCTGGATTTAGTGTTATCATGTGATTTAAATAACAACATTATTATTTAAAATTATTTTTTATTTATGATTTAAGTTTTTTACATACATGTGCATGAAATTTATATTTTTTTAAACAAACGGCTATTTTGTTTTTAGTTACAAAATTATTTTACTTTTTTTATGATCTAACGTTTATTTTGAAAGTAATGACTATTTTAAAATTAATTAAAAGTTATAACTCTTAACTAAAATGTATAACCAACACGATATTAACTAATTTGAAGCACTAATAATAACATCTACTATTTCACTATTTTGATTTTGTCACTTTGTGTTCGTGAATGATTTCAAATATATATATTTTTTAAATTATTATAAAACTGTTGTGTTGTAAAAATTATATATATTTATTAAAAAATATCAAATATACTTTAGTACATTTATGTTTAATTAATATTTTTATTGTACTCATATTTTTATAATATATAATTTATAATAAATAATTAATTATTAATATATTTTATTATGTTTTAAAGACGGTTACGGTTAAAAGTTTACGGTTTTAACTATGCGCTTAACCAACAGTTTTGATACGGTTACGGTTAATTGATGGTTACGATTAATATAATTTTAACTACATATTAATGGTTAGCGGTTATAATTTTTTACTGTTTTATACGATTATGTGGTTACGGTTTAGATATAGTTTGATTACGGTCTGAGGTCTGAAATACAATTATGGTTTGATTTTGGTCATGCGAAAGTAGAAGTATTATAGGCTTTACTGGGCTTTTGATAAATTGAGGCCCATATTCGTGCCCTGTCAGTTTTAATATAGACGGGAACGATCTCATAGTAGAAAACCTCATGTGAAACAGAGAAAAATAGAAACAACAATGTTTATTAAGGCACTGTTGTTTGATGATAGTATAAATAATATTAGCTAAGGCACTAACCAGCAACAAGTAACGATAATATATAATTTTAAAAGATGACTAATACCAATAAATAATGTTAATTTAGAGATAATGATTTTATAGTGGTTTTTACTTTATGGTGGCTTACAGTGGTTGTCACTGTTTTTGCCACAATTCTCAAAGCACTCTTCTCAATCTTTTTAGTGCCTTTGTTAATCATTTTTTTCTTCAACTTTTTCCCAAGACAAAATATACTCTATTTGAGGATTATTTTCTTTTTAACCGTTAAGATCGTTTAAGAATGACACGTTTGTTTGTTTGTTTTTTGTCAACAGGTTGTTTTGCATCAGACCTCAGAAGTATAATCAAACTATAATGTTAAAAGTTGGTGTAGACCATACTAATCTTCTGTATGTATAGACCTAAAGTGATATTTTTTTATGACCACCATAAGTTGATTTATTGGATTGTTTTTTTTGTTAAATGTAAGAATAACATACTTTTGTCAATTAAAAAGTTTACTGTAACGTCCGTGTTCCGAAAAAAAAGAATTTTTTCGGAAAAGTTACAGAAGAATCGTATCAAGGTGTTTTGATACGATTAGGTTGACGGTTTGTGATCTCTCTCTTTGAAGACAGTCTTGAGTGTTCCGGAAATGGAGTTTTCTCGGGAACGGGAATCAGTTTGATCGAGGGTCAAAAAGTCAACGGTTGACCCGAAAAGAGAGAGGATCGATCGATCCAATGGTTGGACCGATCGATTCAGGGCCAAGCCGTCGTGTTGGCTTGAGGTCGTGGACCGATCGATCCGGGGGCTGGATCGATCGATCCAATGCTGGGGAGGTGTGGACCGATCAATCCGGAGGTTGGATCGATCGATCAAACACTGTCGGCAGCTTGTGATTAGTGGATTTCTTCCACTTGCATCACGTGTCCTTCTTCCTCCTTCTTTGTTTTCGGGTTGTGGTCGTTTGGAGAGGGCTGGGGGAAAGTTGGAGAAGGAGAGAAGGGAGGAAGAAGAGTGAGAGCTTGATCCTTGGGTGTGTAGGGAAGAGTTGAGCTTGGTTGTGACCTTAAGGAAGAGTTGGGCTTGGTGTGGCTAAGGGAGTTGCAGAGGATCGGATTCCTGAGCTTGTGGAGCTGTTCTGGAGCCAATCTTCCTTGGATCTAAGGTGAGTGCGTGACCATGAGTTGATCTAAGCAAGTGAGAAGGTTTGGTGTTGTTTTTGATAGATTTGTTGAATCTTTGGTGTGTGTTGTTAGTTCCTTGGTGTGTTGCTTGTTTCCTTGGTGTTTGGGGTTGGGTTTGAGCCTAATCGTTTGTAGGAAGCAAGGTTGAGGCCCAGGATGGTCGTTGGTCGTGTGAGGCCATGGGAGAAGTCGAGATCAGAGTTGCAGGAGGTGTAGGATCGATCGATCCAGGATTGGACCGATCGATCCAATTCTGTAAGTTGCGGGTCTCATCTGCAGAGGTTGGATCGATCGATTCAGTTGTGTGGACCGATCGATCCAGAGCAGTGTGGCTCGGATCGATCGATCTGGTGAAGGTTGGGTGGATCGATCGATCCGTGTCTTGGACCGATCGATCCATGTGTTTATTGTTGGCTGTGATTGTTTTGCTTTGCCTTGTGAGCGGTTTGTGTCCTTATCTCTTGCTTGTGTGTATAGCTCGTAGATGGGAGGACCGCCTCACTAAGTATTTGTGATAATACTTACGCATATCTTTGTGTGTGAGTTGCAGGTAAAGTTAAAGTGTGAGCGTGGAATCAAAGCGATGAGGAGGAGGATGATTTAGGACTCGGTATTGTGTGTTGTTGGTCGCATTTTATTATGTTAATATTTGCGATTTCTTATTGATGTTTTATGTGGAGTTAAAGCGTGTGTTTGAATTATTGTGTTTTATGACTCGTAGTGTATAATTAATATTATAGAATATTAATTATGATATTGCTTAATTTAAACGGGTCGGATCGTCTCATTTATAGTGATAGAAAAAAAAAACTAACAACAGAGATACGTTGATAGTTTACTTAATTAATTTTCCGTTGTAAATATTTATACGTGTTCATACGATATGGAGTGATCATTTTTTGTTTACGAAATCATCAACTACTGCGACAACCACACTAATTACACTAATCTTATCATCTTTAAAATGTTGTTAGGAGAACGATAATAAAATTAAATAATCTGCCTAATATTTTGGTCCATAGCTGTCATGAGGGTTGCATATACTTACTTTTCTCAGTTTTTTTCCTTGCTAAATCTGACCTTTTTTTTCCCAACTGGTTTCTCAAATTTCTGATTGAAATGTGTTTCTAAATGTAAATATTTATCACATAATAAAAATAATTTCCCAGAAAAAAAAAGTCACTCGTTAATAGTACAATTTTTCTTTTATAATTCATTTAATTTTGAAGGAAGATCATTCAAGTTACATACTTTATAAAATTTCGTAATCATAATTTCAAATTTTCTTTTTCTGTTGTTAGGTTGCATGGACCCATCGCCACAGGTGTTGCCCTATTTAAGAAGGTACTTCGATTAATCACATTGACATAAAATCAACATTAATATAACGGAAAAATAATATATCATTGTATAATATTATAAATTTTCCAATTCGTTCACATAAAATAATTTATAAGACGATATTCGAACTTTGAGGATTGATGTATTGACTCCTAGGACATACAATGGACCCGTTGGTGTCTTTGGTCCACACGAGCTACATTTCAAGCTATGGATAAGATAACAATTTTTAATTTATAAATATATAAATATTTTTGTTTTTTGATAAAGAAGCTTCATTGATTATATTTTTGGAATCAATTTATAGCTTTGCTTTCCTCAAAATCAAAATCGTCACGAGGGTGAACTTGAGGATATTGCCACACAATGGCTCGAAAAGTGATGACGTGGCGATTTGAGATCGAGACAAATTCACATCCACAAAACAATATAAGCAGTCTATCCATAACACGACTTCACACTTATCTTAGCCTGTCTATATCTCAACCAAAATTTTTATTTCATTTAAGTTACTTGCACGTAACTCTAACTACCAACAACGACATTATCATGTTTATAAATGATCCTTCATTCATATTAACATGAGAAACAATAAATCACTAGGCTTTATAAGTATATCAGTATATGTCAACTTCTATATAACAGTAATTTACAAACAAAACCTTGATAAGGGTGATTAACTTACAAACCAGATAGACAAATAAAACAAATCGCGATATATAGATGATAAATTAAAAACATTAATAATTTAGTTACAATCCAGAATCTATAAATAGAATTAGTAGGATTATAGTGATGATAGCACGGTTGTGAACGTTCATTTTCGAGGTAAAAAGCTAATGATTTCTTATGGATCACCCGATGTGATGAACCCTACTGCTTAATCATAACTCATAAGTAATCATCCACTTGCACTCAGCCACTCACGTAAAGAAACAAAAAGGAACTACAAAAAAGCCACTATTAATATTTAATAAGTTTAATTAATATACTTGTTTTGAGAGATGTAACGTTTTTCAAGTTTGTGTAATTTCTTTCTTCTTTGTCGGATTTTGGTAACTAAAGGTTCGATTCTCATAGGAAAGATCACGCCAAGCTCTATTTGAGTTTAAGTAATTCGTAAATTGTCTCACTTACATTTTATGCAATATGTGATTCAAGCAAGCTCAAACTTATTAACACTTTGATTTTTACACATATTATATATAGAGATGCAGTGGTTGTGACGAAGATTGCATTGTATGTTTGTGATGTCGGGAATATATCATTAGAAACGGACCTACGAAGAAAGAACCAAAATTCTTCTGAACAATATAAAATAGTAACAATTATTAAATAAATCTGTGTATATATATATATATATATGTGCTCTATTTGTTATTAATGAAATCGCACCCCACCACACTACATAACGTTTGGCCTCATTGCCATTGGTTCGGCGGAATCTAATGATTTTAAATCCTTCCACTTGCACACTATATGATTTATATGACAAACCAAAGAAAGTAAATGATTAATTGTATAGAGCCGATCTTTTATTCAAAATTTGAAGCTCAAGTTATAGACGAGAAAATACTGAGTTTGTAAGCTACATTATTACTGTTCATAATAAAATAATATACTAGGATGGTTAATTTAAATAAAACATAATGTACAATTTTGAGTAATATCATTGTGGGTATATGTTGCTTATCCTAATTTCTAGTTAATGATAAAACCGTTTGAGAGAAACACCAATCATCATTTATTCATTTTCCTACATGCATTATATTTAAAGATATGGTATATATGATCAGGAACATGTTAGCTAAATACAAAGCAATAATTATTCACATGATGCACTATATAACAATACTGATCTAAATTACGTTATACAATCACATGGTTATTAGCTTTATAATTTGTCGTTTGTGTCACGCATATTATTATTTTTAATTACACACCACATTAGGAATGGTAAACCCACTATGTCGGAACTATAAAGTTCCTCAACAAGTATTGACTGATAATTAACAATGTCTAAGCCTAACAAAATATAAATCAACAAATATCAACAAATCAACAAAGATTTTTTTTAAATTAAATTAAGCCTCTTTTTTTTCAAAAGAGTAATATTTTATTAAATTAAGCCTCTTAAATGAATGTTTAATACTATTTCATAGAAGGTAATTGTTTTTTATTTGATCGTTTGGATCAGATTTGGTTTTTTTTTTTATTGTTGACGGCAGTTAATATATATATATATATATATATTTGGGAATAGAAAAAGGAATATGATAATATTTGTATTTACATAAAATATGAGTTTTTATATAAAAAAAATAAAATGATTTGGTATGGTACGCAATAAGACAAAAGAGGTTGGTTGTAAAGTGGTAGGAGAATCCAACGGAGACAGGTAATATGACTTCACTGACAGGGGCATTTCCGTCATCTTCAGTTTTATTGACAAATCACAAGTGGCAGTCCTCTATTATACTATTAAAGAAGATACAAGTGGAATAAATTTCACTCATCAAACTATTTTATGTTATTTTTATGTAAATCCGCATTTACATAAACAATTTGTCCCCGTGTGTATTTTGTATTTTAGTTTTATTTCCTAAAACAATTACGATGATCGTTTTTACTCTAATTATGAGTTTAAATGGTACGTGACACAACAACTACACTAGGCTATTCGTATTTAGTAAAATGTTTTGTATGTAGCTGAAAATACAACTGCATTTAAGGAAAAAAAATGGAAAGGTTAATGTTTTTAATTAACTGTGCTCAAGAATTTTACTTTTTTTTATAAAAGTTATATTTTTCTTTTAAAAACTCTCTCTTAAAATTATATTTATATTTTTTATATGAATGTAAAATTGTATTCATCCAAAAAAAATGTACAATAAATGTGTCATTGTTTAAACTTTACAAATAAATAAATCTACGAAAAACAAAATAAATAGATCAAATCATCTTGTGTCAAACTAGAGGCATAACCCGACGTTAGGTGTTATCGAGTTAAGGGATGAGAGGCGATTTCGGACGATGCGATCAATTTGCTTGATTAAAGGAGTTGACTATGTTGAAACTTCTCCATGTATTCAGTTGTTTCTTTCTCTCCAAATGGTGTGAAGGGTAACTTGGAAAACATACTTCATTAAGAAATGTGTCGTACGATCAAGCGTGGAATCAGAGATAAAGGAGAGGATGTCACCAAAATTATAAGTAAAACAACGATCAAGGAGTCTTTTAGTAAGTTTTTCTCATACCTGAACTGAATAATCACAAGAGAAGAAGAGGTGGTCCCTCGTTGGATGTTGACAGAAAACACATTTAAGATTTACATTCCCCTGCCAAGCAACCATTCTATCACCTGTTGTTAGCTTATTGTGCACGACGAGCCAGACAAGGAAAAAGTACTTAGAGTTAGCATGAGTGAACCATACCCCCTTGTGCCATTCTTTATCTTGCCCCTATCTCTTAATTGGTTCGAAATATCATGTGAAGAGAAAGATAACTTAAACTGGCCTGCTTTGTCTCTCCAAAGAACCATATTCATATGTAGACATGTTCCACGTCTTTTGATATTTTCCAGTTCAACTTATATTCGATTCAAAATCTTCACACAGTGACGTCTTCGATGATGAATGGATAGAATATCCGCAACTATGGTTGAGGCGTTAATGCCAAGATCAATGAAACCCCGATCCCACAAAGCATCATGAAGTCTTATGATAGGACACTAGCTGTCGAACCAAAAGGAAGTTTGCATACTACTTTTTATTTTCATCTTAGTAAAATTCTTTGCTTGAGAACGATATTTTAGGAGTTTTCTCCACATCCAGGAACCCGAATTGCAACTCTCTTTTACTAATCAGAAAGATCCCGACTGGATAAGAGAGCGTTTTATCCAATTGACCCATAGAGAAGTTTGCGCAGAGACTATTCGCCATATTAACTTAAAACAGCTTACTTTGTTTGCTTTTGAAATTGATTTCACCCATAGGCCTCCTTCTTTTCTTGGCCTACAAACTTTCTTCTAAGACATTTTAGTTTTTTTTGGATTTTAACCAAAGGAAAGCCTCACAAATCCTCTCAATCTCTTTTATAAAAGCACTTGGAAGTCTAAATACTGATATAAAAAAATTTGTGATGCTTGCTATCACCAAAGTTAGCAATTGAAGTCTACCTGCATAAGATAGAAATTGATTCTTCCAAGAGCTAATTCGTGAACGGATCTTTTATAGCAGCGGTAAACAATCAGCAATAGACATTCTCTTAGACATTAAAGGCAGTCCCAAGTACCTAACAGGTAACGTTCCAAGAGCAAACGAAAACCTGGATGTGATTAAGCTTCGAGAGACTGTTGAAATTCCAGCCATGAACAAGGTTGATTTCTCTAGACTGATATTCAAACCAGAGGCTTTGGCGAAGTCACTGAAAATTCCTAGAATACCTTCCATTGATCTTGCTTTCCCTTCAGCAAACACTACGCCATCAGCAACTGCTTTATCAAGCATCATGGATAGAACATTCATACAAATGACAAGGAGATAAGGAGACAGAGAACATCCTTGTATCAACCCCCTCTCATTGCGAAAAAATCATGCGAGTTCGCCATTCACCTGAACAAAAAAAGATGGGGTGGAAATGCACAACTTTATCCAATGTATATACATAGTTGGGAAATCCAAAGCAGAAAGAATGTTTAAAAGAAAATCTCATTGAACATAATCAAAAGCCTTGGATATATCGATCTACATTGCACAGCGGGGATAGATATTATCCTTGTGATAATCCTTATCTAGCTCAGAAGCAAGCAAAAGATTTTTCATCACCAACATGTCTTTAATAAAAGCTGATTGATTTGGCGCAATGAATCCTGGAAGAATACCTTTGAGTCGATTTGCTAGAATCTTCGAAATAACTTTGTATACCACATTACAACAATATATTGGTCTGTAATCTTTCATCTCTTTCGTTTCAACTTTTTTCGATATTAGAGCTAAAATTGTTGAATTTAATATTTTAGGTAAAAAAACCATAAGCAAAAAAAGATGACTGCTCCAGCTTCTTCCATCACAGAATGAGGGTCCACATTAAAAAAAAATGCATGTTGGAGCGTACACATGTCACTGTAAGCTTCCGCCGCACGACTAAAGAGATTAGACAACTTACTTAGACTTAGTTGGCGTAATATTGGCTTTAGTTACTTCAATTTTTTGGAGAATCGAAACAAAGCTGACGTTAACTAAAAGAAAACCTCTGTATTTTTCCAAAACGACTCCACCGTAGGCATGAAATCTGCCATGGAAGCAATAACGTTCGAGAACTTAAATGGATTCTTTGGTCATGCTACTTTACCAAGCATATTTATTTTTTTCCCTTAAATAATCCGAGCAGCCCCTAATATCGAATACACCGTACATATAAGGTAAATTTTGTAGCCAAATTCATTGATTAGAGCACGATCTAACTTCTTGAAAACTAACCCGTTTTCTCTCTGGTTACACTAAGTGTATTGTGGCCTGTGTGTAGCGATATCCGTAAAAGAACAATGCCTTACTATTTTTTGGAATCCACGCATGTCGGAAGTTATAGAAGGTGAAACAACATAACTTGAGTGATTCTCAATATCTAGTGTCTCATTTAAATCACAACAATAAATCCATGCCTTTCCTCGAAACAAAGCTGAATTTTTGTGGTTATTTAGATCTCGCTATACCTCATTTCTTTCTTCTTCAGAGTTGGATGCATATATGAAACTGCAGAGAAATTCCTCATCTATACCATCAACTCGAATGACACAAGATATCATGTTTCCACTCTTAAAACTAACGTTTAAACTGACTTTCTTACTCCATACCACCCAAATCCTCTCCAGCCTATTAAACTCCTAATTTGAAACCATTGACAAGTCCGTAAATGTTGAAGCAACAATAAGAGCTGATTTGCCTTCCTTTGCTCTCGTCTCTAACAACCCTCCAAACTCCATTGAATGTTTTCGAATCCAATCTCTAATGACCTTCTACTTATTGTGTGCAGTTTTCGATGTACGCGGAAGTGAGACTCGAGCAGACACTTCTTGTTTTTTCGAATTTTTGGCTAGCACCATATTTGTTGTATCTCTTTTCTCCAAAACTAGTTATGTTTCCAAAACAGATTTTTCCGGAACAGAGACAATTTTCGGCTCCTCTGCTTCCTTCTCCGCCTCTTCATCTTGATTTCGAAGAATTTCAAACCCTAAAGAATTTGGTCTTCGATTTAAGTTCCGACCCCCTGATGATGACATTTGCCACCCTTCCTCATTTGATAAATCTTTTCTAGCTGAATCAGAGATAATTTCTCCCTCCTCTTGCTCCAAATTCGCTAACCTTATATCATCTACCAATAATTGCTTTTCTACTGCTTTTCAGCCCCACTACCAACAACTTGAAGTAACCTCCTTTACAGTCGCTGAAATTGACTGAACAATCAAGGTTGTTTCCTCCGGGTTACAAACATCCTCATTCATAACCTTCTTTGGAAAACCTTGTTTTGAAGAAGCTATGTTTCTTTTATTTGCTAGGCAAATATCCATCACTATGTCCCTATTTTCTACAAGTACCACAGTGCTGGGGCATGAACACAAACTTCAACCTCCTTAACCTTGAAAAATATGTTTTTGGTAGTTTTTTAGACAGATCGACCTCAACAAAAATCTTAGCTTCATCGAAACTGGTAACTAGTTCCGTCTTCGGGTGCAATCTTTTTGACTCTCCTAACAGATTGGCTAGAAAACTCAGTCCAGGCCATGTGAACATTGAGTGTAGAACATTTTTTATAACAACCCACATAGGCATCGATTTGATCTCCGGTTGAGCATCCTCAGCAATTGTGTCCACTTCGACACATTGGAAGGGCACATATGTTCCACATTCCCCGCCTAAGCACCCTCAACCTTGCTGATTTATTTCTGATTCTAAACTTCACCGTGGTGTCATTGACACTAAAAACATCAATCTTGATTGATTTATCATCCAAATTCCAAATGTTATTCACAATTACGTGAATTTTAGCCTCATGAGGAGCTGTTGATGGAAATCTTCCCACCAAGAAATCATCCCAAAACAAACGACCTCCTCCAAAACTGCATTTGGTATAGCCACCATGGCTTTACTATCAATTACTGAAACATCGACATCATACTTCGTCAGATTTGGTCGAGCGGCGACACTAACCCAAGATTTTTGCAGAGGTGCTGTTGTTAATTGACTAGACGCCGACAGAAGGATTTCTTCGATTGGCTCAATCATCGGAAAACACGGCGGTAACCCGCCCAAGCCTACTTGAGTTCTGCTAAAGCTGAAAACCCTAATCGCTTTTAGGATCGCCTTTCTCTTGCTGACGTGGCGTCTCCGTCTTATAGTGTTATCATGTAAATATTCCAATGCTCGTTTTTACAATTATATTCATAAAAGAAAAAGAAAGAGAAATTACATTGAATGTTTTTATTACAATTTGATCATCAAAGAAAAACCAAAAAAACAAGACAAACTCTATATAAATAAAGATATTCATAATACATATATTCAGATTCAAACAAACACTCGGACTCAAAAGATATCCAAACTTAAGACTCAAACAAATACTCGAACTCAAAAGGAGGTTTAATGTGAATTTCTCGTTCACTACTATGATGAAGCATCAATTAGTTATCAGGTTTACGAAACAGAAGTTCCTGGCCATGAAAGCTCTCACCAAGGTGTGGTGGGACATCGATAACCAACTGATTCCTGTAGATTTGAACGACATACTCTCAATTGGTGCCGAAATCTAAACACTTGGCTACACTGGCGGTGTTAGCATTAAAGTTATAAGGTCTGTTAATCTAAATATTTTAGACCGTGTCTAGATAAATTTTTGCGACCCTCATAGTCGAGTGAATTTGTATTTCATCGGTGAAAGTAAGTATATAATATGAGTTTATTTTACTATATTATCTGTGTGAAAAAAAATTAGTGTATATTATGGATAATTAGTTGAAAATTATTGGATAATGAACGTCTTGGAAACGCAATGATGATTGCAGGAGATATGGGCTACTTAGACCTTAATGAACGTGTGGTGAGAAGCGGTTCAAATTCATAATACTTATACGCATTCTCAAACAAACACTCAAACTAAAAAAAACATATACTTAAGATTCAATCAAACACTTGGACTCTGAAAACTTAATCAAGCTCATATTCGGACTCAAACTAACTCACATAAATTGGTTAGGCTATAGTTTCCTAATAAACACCTAAATGATGGTATATGCAATTCTGAGAAGCTAAACTTATAAAAGAAAACCTAACGTAATCTAAAGATGAAAGAACTGTTGATTGTACATTGCAACTAACAATATAGTCTACGAAGATGTTGATTTTATCGTAAAACAATGTGAAGAGCATTTATCCTTAAATGAGGTTAGATTTTAGATAATAGAATGTGTAAATTTTGACAAAAAATGTAAATAGCAATATATACAATACTGAAATATCTGAAGTATTGGGTAAAATTTTCAGAAGACTCCTTGGCATATTTCTTTGGAAAAACTACTATAAAGTATCAAATTACCAGCGATAAGAACATATATAATACTAATGTGAACAACCTTAAAGAACTATTTTGGTGTACAAATTTTTATAAGTATGTTGGATTTTTCTTTTATATTTTCATAAATCAAAGTTTTTATACGAATTTACTGCTCACCTATTATAATAAACATATAAAGAAAATATTTGCAATCATTAAAAAATAAGAAAGTTATTAACATTGAATCTTTGTCTTGTTAAGTATTTTTTTCCATTTGTTTTCCTCTTTTTTGTTTATTTAACCATTATTCAAATTATTTAGTTTATTGACATTACAGACTAAAAATGTAAAAGCCACACGTGAATATTCCACATTGGGATCTTCTAATTACTAGAGATTCACTTATGCTAATGCTAAACCTCGCTCACGTTAGCCTGGAATACTATTCTTGTACTAAAATACACCTAGCAGACTTGTTGGGACGATGACCGTTGTGACCTTTCTCATATAAATTAATACGACAAAATGAATTTTCCCATCCCCAAATATGAAATCAATACAATAAAAATCTTTGGTTTTTTTCCAGGTTGACACTTCAGCATTTTAAAATAATCTGAAACTGACACATCATTAAAAATGCAAACCAATCAAAATATTTCGATTAATACACATCAGCTCTCCACCTTGCCACATCATCTCTCCAGCTTGCCACGTCATCTCTCCAGCTTGCCACATCATTTTTTCACTAAAAACACATCATTTTAAAATCACAACCAATTAAATTAAAATAAATAATACATACCATCATTTAATTTTTTTATTATAATGATATATGAATTTCTAATTTGTTCAAAAAAATATATTTACTTTAAGAATATATAAATATAAAATAAACATATTTAGATAATATTAAAAACAATCAAATTAAAATAAATAATACATACCATAATTTTAAAATTTTTATAAAAATCAAATTAAAATAAAAAATACATACCATCATTTTAAATTTTTTGATAATAATATATGAATTTCTAATTTATTCAAAGAAAACAAAATCATATTATGTATAAAATGAAAATATTTCCATAATTTTAAAAACACAACCAATCAAACTAAAATAAATAATACATACCATCATTTTAAAATTTTTTATAACAATCAAACTAAAATAAAAAATACAAACCATCATTTTAAATTTTTTAATAATGATATATGGATTTCTAATTTATTCAAAGAAAACAAAATCATATCATATATAAAATGAACATATTTTCATAATTTTAAAAGCACAACCAATCAAATTAAAATAAATAATACATACCATCATTTTAAATTTTTTGATAATGATATATGGATTTCTAATTTGTTCAAAGAAAAATAAAATCATATTATATATAAAATAAACATATTTCCATCATTTTAAAAACATAACCAATCAAATTAAAATAAATAATACATACCATCATTTTAATTTTTTATAATAATAAATGAATTTCTAATCACTTGTTTAAAAAAAATCAAAATTATATTATATACAAAATGAACATATTTCTAATATATTTATGCGACAGAAAAATTCATCACCCGCAGCGTAGCGTGGATCCGATACTAGTTAAAATAATACCAATACTGATTTTACAATGAAAAAGTATTAAGATCGTAATTATTATTGCTGAGAGAAGGACAATTATTATATGTTTGTGCTTAATATATTATCAATGCCTGTGTTAATATATAATTTGGTTAAAGTTACCTTTTTAATATACTGTACTTACATATTAAAAAAATTTGGCCACACCTCATATACTTTTATCATTTAATTAGATATTAGTTGTGTTATTTATTTTAGTTTTATCTTTTAGAGACAAATTTTAAAAACCATATTGTAAAAATGTTACATACAAAGTACAAAATATCTACTTTTATGGAAAAAAAATCTAAGAATAGTTAATATAATTGTTAGAACTTAGAACTCATTAATACATATAACGATTGATTTTTTTTCCTACGACAGTTGTTTTTTTTTTCTTATTTCTTAAGGCAGATGTTTTATTTTCATGACTACATATTTTTAAATCCCATAATGAGAAACTTGGGTTTTGAAGTTGAACTCCAAAAGATCTTTGAATCGTGCTGCGAGTGTAAAGGCATTACAACACATGATTTTTATACGTCGATCTTTTTCTTTCTTCTTACAACAGTAATAATTTTTTTGTGTGGATCATATACATAATTTTCAAAACTCTTCATAACCAAAATCCAAAAAAAAAAAAAACAAGTAGAATTTTTGTTTTTTCACTAAAAAAAAAGGTAGATTCATAATTGCATATGATTTAATTTACATCAAACACGGATGTTAGGTAAAAGATAGGACCCATCTTCTTTAAATCTGCTAATTAACGCAGGCACAAGAAACAGTAATCGGTACGACACCGTTTTTAAGGAATGCATTCATTGGCACAGAGCCGCGGCAAACGTTAGCGTTTTAAAACCCACTCGCTCCACACCTTACACGCCACGTGTCTTTATTTAAAACCCGCGTTTCCTTCACGCGATGCTCATTCTGCCGGAGCCGCGATTTAAAATAGTACTATTGTTTACCGTTGCGACAAATGTCTTATTGTCCTCTTAATGTCAGACTTATTTACGGAAATACCACTGGACGGTGTCCGTGAATTTATTTAACGTGAAGGGTATTTTGGAGAATGTATATAATTAGGGACGGCGTATTGGGGCGGCTAGCCCAATCCGACTTTTATTTACTCCGTTATGCGCTTTATGGGAAATTTCAATTAATTAAAAGCTAAAAATATTAATTAAAAAGTTGAAAATTCAATGATACGTCTTTTATTTTTGACTCCGAAAGTCTCGAAATAAATTGTTTTTTAAAAACAAAACCCAAATGATTCACCTTTTCTTAAAATGTACCCCGTTTGTCTTCGAGGAGAGATCTCTGGTCCACAGCTTTTTTTATTAGACAACTCAAAAAATTTTATATTCTTTTCTTTTCGGTTTTGTATTATGAGTTTTTATTTGGTATTTTGCAATTTGCACTTTATCCCTTCTCAAAGAAAGCTCTACAAAGCAAACACAATTTAAATTAAATTTCATATTTAATTATACCATGAGGCAAGTTCTTCATTTATTTTTCCTCACTTTTCTTTTTCCGGTTGCGTTTATACCATCTTTTATATTTTGTAAGAATATTACTGTTTATTTAACTTTTTTTGCTTACGGTATTTATAGTTTTGATATGTTCGTAAAAAATAATTGAAGTGTTGGTTGAATAGAGCTGACACAGCACCTGTGACTATTTGTCGGGACACATGTGTGAGAAGCAAAGCCTCTCATGCTTTCTTGCTTCTCTTTGTTTTTCTCTCGTCGTCTTTTATATATATATATATATATCCATCATGTATAATACTTTCTATGGTTATTGTTAGAAATTAAAAAAAAATTTAAGGGGTCACATATTAGTATATTTTCCTCTGGAAACTAAGAATCTGTATTTACACAAAGAATTACTAAGAATCTGTATTTACACAAAGAATTATGACAATGATTTAGGATCATTACTATCAGTAACAAATTTTAATTTTAATTTCTCAATTGATTATTTTGTCTGAAATATTAAAGAAACCTCATCTACACTCTACACATAGAGGGGTAATTTATGACACGTATTTTAGGGTCATTACTGTTATTGCAAAACTAAAATTTAAGTAAAATTTTCTTATATCGATTTAAATTACTTCTATGTGAATGAAAACCTTTTGATACAAATAATACTAAATGTGACAAAAAAAGAATACATAGTTCTAATCTCTAAAGAAAATTATGTACACTAAAAACGAACCATAGTAGAATATTAGGAAACATGATTTATGATTATTTTGCCATAAAAAATATGGTTTACTTTAAATATCTGTACTTCTGGACAATATAAAATTAATAAATTTTGGAAACTAATACCCATTTATATCCAAAATATATAAATATCTAATTCAATTTAACATTTTTAATTTATTTATATTTCGTTAAAAGATCTTGTTGCCTTGTAATGTCACCACCGCGTAAAACTAAAAAAATACTAATTAATGATTATGGGAAGAAAATTAATATTTTTTTTTTTTGTAAAAAATCGAAAATATAAACCACCCAAAAGCCAGATGTAAACCATATTCACTTTCTATCTTTCATTAGCCTTTCGTCTCCTTCTCTATCTCTCTCTAAACCTCCATAGTTCTTACGCAAGCTATTATCTCTTTACGCTCTCTTCATCTAAAAGCTCTTCAATTTACACTTACACGGAAGCGTTTGGTATTATACAAATTTAAAAATGGGAACTTTGAGTCGTTTCTTGGTTTTCATGTCTCTGTTTTCCGGTTTAGTTTCTGGATTTGCTCTGCAAAACCTTCCAATCACATCTTTTGAAGAAGGTTACACTCAACTTTTCGGTGACAAGAACTTGTTTGTTCATAAAGATGGCAAATCTGTCCGGTTAACGCTCGATGAAAGGACCGGTACGGTTCTTTTAATGCCCCTCTGTTTTTTTTTTCTCGTTTCTTGATCTTTCTAATGTTGTCTCGGTTTCGGTTAAGTGATGATTTGGTTTTTGCAGGTTCTGGGTTTGTTTCAAATGATCTTTACTTGCATGGATTTTTCAGTGCTTCTATCAAATTACCTTCTGATTATTCAGCTGGAGTTGTTGTTGCCTTTTATGTAAGTGAAATCCCTGATTTAGCTTAGATTCACAGTTTTGAGCTGTTGGGTATGGGTTAGAGCTAACCAATAAAGGATCTTTTCTCATAAATATGATTGATTCCACTATTGATTTGGGATTAGTATAAGTAATAATGATTTTTTTGGTGTGGTTTGTTATGATTTCAGATGTCAAATGGAGATATGTATGAGAAAAACCATGATGAGATAGATTTTGAGTTTCTTGGTAACATTAGAGGAAAAGAATGGAGGATTCAGACAAACATTTACGGTAATGGAAGTACTCATTTGGGAAGAGAAGAGAGATATAATCTCTGGTTTGATCCAACTGAAGATTTTCATCAATACAGTATACTCTGGTCTGATTCTCACATAATGTAAGTAAAAATTCATCCTCTATTAATCTCTGTGTTTGTTATTAAATCAATAACCTTAGAATCTTGAAAGGAGGTTAGGCTATTGACCCCATTTGATTTAAAGCGTTTTGGATTCAATAATGTCTTCTTCTATTTAAGGAAACCCAAGTGGGGTTTTAATGATGGGAGGATCTTTTTGTTGAAAAAAATTTGCTTCAAATTTCTTGGTGGATATTAATTTTTTTCCTTCTTGTGGAAAGTTTTGTGATGCTTGGGACATCATTTGCTTTTGGTTGTATTGTTCCTGTCAATTTCAAGTGTGTGAGCCCCCAAAATGGTTTACAGCTTTCGATTTTTGGCATCAAATATGACCCCATAGAGAGTATGTTTTTCCTTTGGGGGTCCAAATTACACAAGTTGAGAATCTTTACTTATTTCCATCAAAAGCTGAAAAATTTTATGCCAAAAATATTATCTTTCTAAGCTTATAATTTCAGGGTATTGATCGAAATCATAAATTTCCTTTTTTTTAATCCTAAATTGGCATCAATGACCCATGCAGAATCTAGCTTGCTTAATCGAAATATGTTTTTCATTATAGTTGTGCAATTGTTGTTCTTTTTGGTCATGCAGATTCTTTGTGGACAATGTTCCGATCAGAGAGGTCAAACGTACCGCGTCAATGGGCGGTGACTTTCCGTCAAAGCCGATGTCTCTCTACACAACAATATGGGATGGCTCTAAATGGGCGACTAACGGTGGAAAGTACGGTGTAAACTACAAATATGCGCCTTACATTGCGCGGTTCTCTGATCTAGTCCTTCACGGCTGCCCTGTGGACCCAATCGAGCAGTTTCCGAGGTGTGATGAAGGAGCAGCTGAGAATATCCGTGCGGCGCAGGAGATTACCCCGACGCAGAGGAGTAAAATGGACATTTTCAGACGGAAACACATGACATACTCATATTGCTATGATCGGACAAGGTACAAGGTTGCTTTATCGGAGTGCATGGTAAATCCCGCAGAGGCTCAAAGGCTTAGGGTTTATGATCCGGTCACGTTTGGCGGAATTCCGAGGCGCCACCGCAATGGTAAGCACCGGAGCAAGAGAAGCAGGGTTGATGGAACAGAGTCGATATGATAAATATAGTCAATACTCGCTAATATGGTGGTATTGGATGAGATTTGGGGGGGTTTCTATAATAAGTCCATATATTGGTTATTTATGATTCGGTGCATTTTCACAGTTAGAGGGGGCAGTTTTGTCATTTGTTGCTTGTATATGAATATAAAAAAGAAAATAATTATTATTTTTTTATTTGAGAGATTTTCGAGTTTGAATACTACAAATTGTTTCTTGTTTTTGTAAATACTGTCGTTTACGAATATTTTTGCGTTGTACGTTCAGCTGTCTTGGATATTTTTTTGTCATCATTTTCTTTGGCTTATTGATCGAATTTATTACATTTGTATTCAAATTGGGTACTTTCTGTGACGAAAGTTTTGTCTCTCTTGTACTTGTTTTTATTCAATGGGTCCAACGAATATTGTTTTAATTTTGTGTGCCCATGTTCATGCACATATGTATACATGCAACGAAAATTTTATGTAATCATACATGATACCTTTCGCATTCCAACAAATTTTGAGCTGAGTAAACAATTATTTTTGTCAGAGTAAAACAGCTTATGTTTCTTTCGAATTGATAAATTATTAATAAACTTTTGCAAACAAAATATATGAACAAACAGTTTACTTATATACGTTTTGAGTTTTGAGTTTCGAATGGTTGGTCTGAGTTTAGCCGCAAAGTAATAAATCTACAAAACTTTTGTAAACAAAAAGGAAAATATCGAAAAAAGATTATGAAACAAACAATTTATTTTATATACACATAGGTCGGATTTGGAAAATTAGGGACCATATAAGAGATAGAATTGTGAAAAGTAGACAAAATTGGCTTTAGCTCATTCTCATTTGTGTTAGTCGTTTTGAGGTTGATGTTTTGCTTTTTGCCAGCTATTTTCCAGCTGTAAAACCCTCTTCATGCTTCCAAAGGTTCTGCCACGCGCCTAGTGCTTATCCGCAAAACAACTTTAATCTTTTTTGCCTTTTCTCTCGAGTTGGGCCGGGTTAGTTCGGGTCGGGTCATTTCGGGCCGGGTATACCGGATCGGGTAATTGATTTTTGAAAAAACCCAAAAAATCATTTTTCTTCTTCTTCTTCCTAGTGTGTGCTCTCTATCTCAAGCTCACTCTTACTGTTCGATTGATTCCTCGAAAGGAGGTAAAGCTTCATTAAATCTCGTCTTTAGACTAATATAGTGCTTCCGTATTCTTCATGGGGTTTCGTTTCTAGACCTAAAGGTTATTCCTTTTCTAAGCTTTGTGTTCGATTTCAAAACCCTAGCTGTTCCCGATTCTATTGTAGAAACGTTTTGAGTTAGATTACTTAGGATTTTATCGCGAATTAGTCTGGATTCGAGTTGATTCAGCGTGAATTAGAACCGTAACTTCGTGGTGTTTTAGGAATGATACTGCATTGTCCTGTCTCTTCGTCACTTAGCTTCAACCTGAATCTTCGAACCAGTAGTATCGGAAATATTGGAGTAACAAGAGTCAACGCGAGTCAAAGGAATCATTCTAAGAAACTCACTAAGAATCTCCGTAATCCACGCCGCACCAAGCTTCCTCCTGATTTTGGTGTTAATTTGTTTCTGAGGAAACCCAAAATTGAACCAGTAGTGGATGATGATGATGATGATGTGCAAGATCAAGAACTAGTGGATGATGATGCTGTTGTATGGGAACCAGACGAAATCGAGGCGATTTCGTCGCTTTTTCAGAAAAGGATTCCCCAAAAACCAGATAAACCGATTCGAGTTAGGCCTTTACCACTTCCTCAACCTCACAAGTTACGACCTTTGGGTCTTCCAACTCCAAAGAAGAATATCAGATCAGCTGCATTGTCTTCTGTATCGAAGCAAGTGTACAAAGATCCGAGCTTTCTTATCGGTTTAGCAAGAGAGATCAAGAGCTTGCCTTCTTCTGATGCAGATGTCTCTCTTGTTCTCAATAAGTGGGTTAGCTTCTTGCGTAAAGGGTCACTTTCTATGACGATTAAAGAATTGGGTCATATGGGTTTGCCTGAGAGAGCTTTACAGACATATCATTGGGCTGAAAAGCATTCTCATTTAGTCCCAGATAACCGGATTCTCGCATCCACCATCCAGGTTTTGGCGAAGCACCACGAGCTGAAATTGCTTAAATTCGACAACAGTTTGGCTAGCAAGAACGTAATCGAAGCAATGATCAAAGGATGTATTGAAGGCGGATGGCTGAATCTAGCCCGGAAGCTTATACTGATTGCAAAGAGTAACAATCGAATACTCGACTCGAGTGTTTACGTGAAGATGATTCTGGAAATAGTTAAAAACCCTGACAAATACCATCTTGTAGTTGATCTTCTCGAGGAACTGAAAGAACGAGAAGATTTGATATTGAGCCAACAGGATTGCACAGGTATTATGAAGATCTGTGTGAAACTGGGAGAATTTGAGCTCGTTGAATCTCTCTTTGACTGGTTTAAAGAATCAAACAGAGAACCAAGTGTTGTGATGTACACTACGATGATACATAGCCGGTATTCAGAACAGAAATACCGGGAGGCGATGAATGTGGTTTGGGAAATGGAGGAATCAAACTGTCTTCTTGATCTTCCAGCTTATAGAGTAGTCATTAAACTATTTGTAGCATTGGATGATTTGGGAAGAGCAATGAGATATTACTCTAAACTCAAGGAAGCTGGATTCTCACCAACGTCTGATATTTATCGCGATATGATTAGCGTTTATACTGCTTCTGGGCGATTGACAAAGTGTAAAGAGATATGTAAGGAAGTTGAAGATGCTGGATTGAGGTTGGATAAAGATACTTCGTTTAGGTTGTTGCAGCTCGAAAAGCAAACAATGTCTCTTTAAGTAAAGTCCCAATTTTTTTTTTACAATCATTTTCGTTTTGTCTTCTTTGATCACTAGAAACGATGAAGATGTAATATACAAGAAAATACACTAATCATGATGTAAAGGGATATGTATAATTTTACTTTTTGAAGGTGTTTTCAGGTAAAGATGAAAGTGGAAACTTCACAATGTCAGAATCAGAGATAGCAACTCTGTTTTCTTCTGGAACTGATTCTGGTCCATCCATCGATGGTTTTATCACTGTAATGAACAAAATGTTGTAGAACAAGGTAAGAGCTAAGAGAACAAAAGCTGAAGATGTGAGGAACGATCCGGATATCTCAGGTGGTTCTTCAAACATAGTTGGATCATTGGTTCTGACCACATCTGATGATGTCTTGATGATAATTCTTGGTTTTTCATCAGCTTGAGATTCGATTTGTTGATCAAGCTGTTTCAGAGCTTCTCTTGCTTTATCTCTATCGATTTGAAATCTCTGTGAAGAAGAAGAAGAATCGTCTCTCTCAGTGGCTTGGACAATACGCATCAAATGTCTCTTCTTCCTCTCCACGGTTGCTCCATGTCCGTAGAAATTAAGAGACTGTAAGCCTAACACCACCATTATCAGTTTCCTCTGTTTCTTCTGCTACACTTCTCTGAAAGATGATAAATTCTGTGTGTGGACATCGTTGATGGCAAAGCTGTAAATAACTCAATTTCTTAGGGGCGTCTCATTGTTTACACACAAGTCCTATAATCTTACATTCAATATTGGGCCCTTTTGTAAAGTCTTAATGCGATAATTCAAGGCTTGAATGGCCCATTTGGTCCAAAAATGGTATGACATTATATTTTAATTCTTTAACAATTTAGAAAAACAAATTATGAAATTTAAATATTATTTTTGAGATTTTTTAAATATGAAGCATATATTTGTGTTAGTGTTGTTATTGTGTCACCATCCATATCCATATATTGCATATTTGCATGTGGGTATGTGTCTAAAATTACATATTTATATAAATATTAAGAGCATGTCTATTTGTAAGAAATTAATTTGAGTCTCTTACTAATATTATAACAATATTTTTAATGTAATTTAATTGTATAATTAAATTTTAAATTAGAAAAAGAAATATAACCAATCATATAAGAACAAATGTAATATGAGGTTCTTAAGAGTTTTTTATTTTAAGAGATTTTTCTCATACTCTTTCTCTCTCTTTTTTTTTTAATTTGTTTATTAATGAGTTTTTAATTAAGAGACTATGAATGAAGATGGTCTAAGCATTGTTAAGCTTATATAAATGTAGAGCACTTCTATCCATAGGTTCTCAACTTGAGTCTCTTAAAGAAAATAATAATATTTTAATGAATGAGAAACTTATTGAAGATTCTTTTAAGTAAGTTTTTTAAACTATTTGAAAGACTCATTCATTAAAATATTATTATTTTTGTTTTTTTTTTCTTTAAGAAATTCAAGTGTAGAAGATTGATCCCAAGATGGAACTCGTTATGACTGAGATTAGCACTTGCTGATTAAAGTGAGAAATAAGAGAAGGGGAGAGATGCAGACAAACGTATATACGAGTTCAATGACGTTAATACGACACCGCCCCTGTATCGCCGAGACCTTTAGTTTGGAATCTACTATAACTAATCAAGGTTTACAAAAGAAAATACTATGAAAAACTGCTCACTCGCACACACATAATGTGTTCAATATCATTACATCGATAGATCTGTTATAAATAAACAGTATAAATTAATTTGTGTTCAACTTTTTTCTTAGAAATATTATTTAAAGGAGGACAGATCTTTTGGACAATGTAGATTGGTGAAGAACATTGCCGGAAACATCATAATAGATTAAGTTTACTTGGGAGTGAGTGATGTGAAGAGACATGAAACCTTGTCCATCGTAATACAGTTTGAGTTCTTTTGGATCCCATGGCTGAACATCTCCTCTCCATGCCTTTGATCCTCCTCCACTTGTCAGGAATTGGGTTTCACTGCACCATTTCCAAAAAACAAATATTTAGTTTAGTTTTACAAGTAAACATTAAACTTCACTGAATTTAAAATAAAATGAAAATTGTTTATAAAAAAATTGATTCCACCTTTTTATACCGGATATAAACCAAACTTAGATCAATCGAAACCAATATGAATAAACGTAAAATTTATTAAGATGTATTTTTAATTAAAATATATTTTCGTTATACTTTACGAATACAACAATAATAAAATAATATCATTATCTTATTCATCCCTGATCCATGTTAGAGCTGGCAATCATAATTTAAGTTGGTTCAAGAGAAGAGGTAAGTAAAACTAGTTTACCCGTCAGTGCCAATGTGTTGCAAGCAGTGATCATGTCCATTTATGTACAAGTCCACTTTATTCTCCTTCAAAAATAAATGAAAGAAATCATGAAAAGTTATCATAGTTTAATTATATCAATGTAGAAAACAATAAAATAAAATAACATGTTTGCTGAAAAATGATAATTATGAATGGTTATTTTTACCTCCAGAATTGGAAGAAGTTGATCTACGAGCTCTTGGGTCACACCGTGATGACCTGCGGTTTTGATCCCGTGGTGTCCCACGACAAATTTCCATGTGGCACGCGACTTTTTAATCTCTAAATCTAAATCCTAATATTTCAATAGCAGAAATTAAAATTAGTAGAGAATATCAAAAGCAGATGGAGATTTGTGATTATGAAAGAAAATGTATTTACATGTAAAAGGTTTGAGATGTATTTATCTCTGGGTAAGACATTGCTCCAATCGTAAGTGTGGTCTTCTGGATCAGTGAAGTATTTTTCTACAAATGGATTTGTGTCCACGAAGAAAAACTCCACCATTCCTATAACCAAGAAAAAAATAATATCACTAAATAATTCATTGTACTGTGTAATATACTATTAATCTAAATATATATAGAACTAGATAATGTCTCACATATTATACACGGAATTAATATGATTTTAATTATTACATAAATTATAAAAGTTTTGTTTTTAGGATTTTCAATACGGATTTAAAATAAATCTCGGAATTTTTCGTTTTAGGATTTCTAATTTAGGAATAATAATTAATTATATACTAAAAAGGTATTTTTTTTGAATCAACCTTTAATTTATACTTAATTACATAAATATACCATTAAAAATAGTTAAAGATAATTAAATTAAGAAGTGATATAATAGTCTTTCAAATTATTTGAGGATGTTCTTTTCTTTTTGAAGAATTTGTATAATTTCTTAATTTAATATTTTTAACTATTTTCTAATGCCATTTCATGTAATTAACTTCATCATATGTTTGCTTTTTTGTTTAAGTTACCCTTTTAATATGAGATCAAATGGAAACAAAATTAAGAAAATTCTCAATTAATTTGAAAGATAATTTTATACTTTCTCAATCCAATATTTTTAACTATAATCTAATGGCATATCATGTAACTGATTACATACTTAAGATTTTATAAAAAAAAAGTTACCCTTTCATATAGTAGATGTTATTATGCTAGATTGCTAGTGCTAGTTTGATTTTATTATGCTAGATTTTTATTAACTAATCTATGTCAACTTTGATTTTATTATATGCTAGATTGCTAGTGGTAGTTTGTTTTAAAAATGTAAAAAAATTTACTGAGAATCCAACAAATTTAATAAATTTGAAGGTCAAATCCAAGTATTTAAGAAAACAATCTCCAAAGGTTGGAATATACGGATGAAACATTCTTTTATAATCTAAATTTTAATAAATGGAAGTATTAAAAAAGGGAACCTGAGGATAAGACGAAAGATCTGCGACAAAACCATCTCCAATCTTTTTGGGTGAGAACGTGACTTAGTTGTGCTTCAACATTTCCCCTGTAATCATGGTTACCCAAAACTGCAATAAAGTTTGAGTGTTTAGTCTCACGCGTTAATTAGGCATAGATTACACATATTTTATTAGTATTAAACATGTATGCATGTAGAACTTGATTGAAGGAAGTAAAATTACCTGCATACCACTGTTTTTGGAGACTAGGATGAGTGTAGATATGAGAGAAAGAGGCTTCAAAGGAAGGATCAGTGTCTCCTTTTAATCCGTCGTCATAGAAATTATCTCCTACTGATATCACAAAATCTATGTCTAATTGCTCTCCCACAATTCCCATCTGCCAGTTTTCCAAATTTTCAGTTTTACATATTTCATAAACAAAATCTTTAATAAAACAGATTTGTTTATAGGTTTTTATTAAGTCGATAGTATATGCGTGAAATATTTTATTTAATTGATTTAAGACATACAAAAAATTGATATTAGAAAAAAATTACTTACTTTGTTGCCAAACAAATAGTATTGTTTGTACATGTTAGTCAATTTCCTTTATTTTATATGAAATAGTTGAAACTATAAAGAAGTTTTAGAATAAAGAATGATTGAATCTAAATTTCAACTTCTTTGTCTACATCTTTTAAAAAATCTTCATTTTTCATCACTTTATTATTAGGAATATGCTTTCTAATGAAGCGTATCAATTCGTCAATAGCAAGAATACTTTCACGAATATGCTTTTTTCAATTAATGTTTTCATAATGCGTAGAATGAATGACTTCCTACATATGGACGCAACTTTATGCTCATGTATTAATAGATTAATGTTTATATTTTCATTACATAATTACGGGTTTCAACCTGTTAAAAGAATGAATGACTATATGCTCATGTATTAATAGAATGATGTTTATATTTTATACATAATTACGTGTTTCAACTTTCAACACTATATAGAAAAGAAAACAAATAACCAGATTAAATTAAATAATTTTTTCCACCAAAAATCAAACCTAATCATTTGGGTGGTGTAATTATATATATATATATATATATATATAAACACATATATGATATATCTAATATATAATATATAGTTCCATCTTACGAATATTTTGAGGGAAAATTAGTGTTCATTCTTTTGCATAGTCGCTCCATGAACACATATATAATTGCCACTAAGCTGTATTTTTCGGTTATCTGAACCATAATGAAAGTATAAATCTTAAATACGAATTTTTATCATATGCATCACATATATTTAAATTCAGTGGTGATCTAATGCAAACCACTAAACTACATATTGAAAAAGTAATTAATATTAAGCACCTGATGTGCAACGAGAGATTGGTTAAACTCTCCTTCGCGTCCCCAATCTCCGACGACCAGAAAACTCAGAGATCCATCAGATTTCGTCACCGGATGTTTCAATCTTTCAAGCTTCGACAAAGAACCATTGATGAAGAAGATACATAGAAACATCAAACTCACACTAAACCATACACCCATCTTCGTCTTCTTAGTTATTTAGCTGGTTTGAGAAAATCCAGCAAAACAAAATGCATAAATATATATAGAGAGAGATGTCATCGTAGCAATTAGTTAATATAGATGGATCCGTAAGAATAACATGGTCGATAAATTATTCAAGGATGTTTTTTTTGGGTCAACATTTCAAGGAAATATATAATCATTTTACTATATATTAAGAGGACTCTACAGCTTTTGTTTTGTAATAATATATACTGTATCTTTTATTCAAGGTATGGGCCATGCTGCGTGTTACTTACACGTTTAGGTAAAGAGATTTTTCTTCCTGGTAATTTTTTTTTAATTTATTTATTTCATATTTCATTTCCAATTATATATATCTTTCCCTATAAATGTCTAATATTAATATTTCTGGGAATATCTGTATAATTTGTATTAAATTAGGTAAAAATCAAATTATTTCTGCTTTTTTGTTTTGTTTAAATCATATAGACAACTATTAAGGATTCCTTTCTTTATGTGTATAAGTGAAAATAATTGACTATCTATAATGGTAATGAATTATACAAAGTAAACACGAGAACCATGCGTAGTATAATCTTTTTTTATTTTTATTTTTTTGAAAAAAATCTTTCTTTATTTTTGAGATTCTATTTAGATTATCTTTTAATTAAAAGAAACGAAAGCAAACCCAAATGTTTGGACTATATATATGTCTCCATGTATTAAAATACCCTTTCTCATAATTCATAAATAATTCGAAAACAATCACAAAACATTAAAAATGAGTAGGTCACATTAAATATCGTCATATTAAACAATGAAACTACTAATTTAAATAAATTTGTCTTACACGTTTAGGTCAAGAGATTTTTCTACTTAGTATATATATATATATATCTATATTTTTTTCCATATATATATATATATCCCTATAGATTTTTAATATTAATATTTTTTGGAATATTTGATAATTAAAAATATATCTGTATGAAATTTGTAATAAAATAGGAAAAAGTAATTTTGTTTTTGTTTTTAGATCATAAAAACAACTATTAAGGATTTCTTATCTTTTATGTGTATAAGTAAAAATAATTGAATATCTATAATAAATTATACAAAGTAAACATGAGAACCATACGTAGTATCTTTATTTATTTTTGAGATTCTATTTAGATTACCTTTTAATTAAAAGTAAACGAAATCAAAACTAAATTATTGGACTATATATGTCTCCATGTATTAAAATATTCCTTCTCACAAATAATTCGAAAATAATCACAAAACATTAAAAAAGTAGGTCACATCATGAAATATCATCATAATAAACAATGAACTACTAATATAGTAATATAATTAATTTTTATCTTAACTCATATATAAGTTATTTTAATCAGACCATCGATTAGATATCAGAATAAACACCCTTTTTGTAAGTGCTCCATCGATGCAAAACGAGACCAAAACCATCGTAAAAAACGACGCGTAGTTCAGCTTCGGATATGTAAACCGACATGAATCCTTGTCCATCATAGTAAAACCTCATCTCTTGTGAGTCCCACTCACTCACATCCCCTTTCCACGCCTTCGACCCACCGCCACTTGTCATAAACTGTATTCCACTATTAAACAACACACAACGCATTTCCCTTACGTTACAAATCCATAATTAATCTCATTAATTAATTGTACCCAATTATTATAATCACCTGTTGATGCTGCTTATGTGCTCCAAGCAATGATCATGCCCGTTTATATAGAGATCCACTTCACTAGCCTAAATTTCAAGAAAACTGATTACTTGTTTTTTTTTTTTTCATTTTAAGTATTCTCTTCGTTTCAAATTAGATATCATTTAAAATTTTGTCGCACATATTAAGAAAACAAATAATTTTTTATTTTTGTCCTTTATTAGTATTTTGTATCATTTTTTTATTGGCTAATACATTTAAACAATAGAAACAAAACTACAAATTTTATTTAAAATCTATGTTATAAATATAAAACGATAACTAATCTGAAACAAAATTCAAAATTTAAAACTACATCTACTTTGAAACAGAAATAGTAGTTTATATAAAATTACCTCGAGGATAGGTAAAAGTTGTTTCTCAAGCTCTATGGTTATTCCGTGGTGACCTGCACTTTTGATCGTGTGGTGACCTACCACTATTTTCCATTTTGCCATTGATTCTTGCAATGCCACATCGACATCCTATATGTTATTATGATTTATCATTTATGTATCACCGAATTGGTAAATGTTAATCACATATTTTTACTATTATATATTTATATATATACACAATAAATTTGTAATATAACTAGCTTATGGTAGAGTAATTAAGAAAACAAAATAGTTACCGTTAACAGATTGTTAAGATACTTATTTCTTGGTAATACGCCTCTCCAATCATAGACATGATCCTTTGGTTCATCAAAATACTTATCTACGAACGGTGTTGTGTCCACGAAGAAAATATCGACAATCTCTACAAAAAAGGTTGATTAAGAAATTAAAGTTGTATACATTATTATGAACTTGTTCTTGGTTTTGACCTCAAAAACACTTGTGTTCTTGGTATTCTACTTACCGGCGTTTACAACGTAAGATTTTAAACAAATCCATCGACAGTCCAAATCCCTGAGTATGGGACTGAGTTGCGCATAGACGTTACCTCTATAATCATGATTTCCTAATACTGCGAGGGAAAAGAAACATGGCAATAAGTGAATGTAAAAAACATTTATACAAAAACAGTAAATATACTATATTTTTTATTCATTTAGTATTTTTGTTTTTGTAACTGACAAGAGATAGTGTTATGGTAGAGTATAAATATAACTGATAAATTATTTCACTTATTAGAACTTGATATTTGTACTTACCGCTATACCATGGTTTTTGTAAGCTAGATACTGTGTAAATATTGGTAAATGATTCTTGAAATTGAGAATCATATGGACTGATTATCCCATCATCATAAAAGTTATCTCCAGTCGAAATGACGAAATCGATATTTAATTCCTTTCCTGTTTTCCCCATCTGAATGCAAACAAACTATGATATATAACTACTAAAGTAAATCAGGAACAAAAAAGAAAAAGAAAATTAATCTTATTAAAAAGATTAAGCAATTTTTTTTTAAAAAAGAATAAAGCAGTAAAGAAAAAAGGATAGCATTTAAATATAATAATAATAATGAAAGATACAAAATATTAAAAAAAAATTATATTTTTTTGGTCGTTTTTTGGAAACTGTTAGCTACGAAAACCTTGTCCATTTCCCTACAAACTAAAACAAAACTATAAAAGGATCGACCAATCAGTGTCTACATATACGAATCTTCATCAATCAGAAACATTTACTTGTAAGATAATGGAAAGCAACCAAAATCAAAACGATTACGTGGAAATGCAACAATGGACAGGCTTGAGATTATTAGTTTTCCACGTAAGTTACGTAACGATGTTTATCAAAAGAAAAAATATACGTAACCAACTTCAAATGTAACTTCGCCTTCACGGCTCGGATACTATAATCATTAACGTCCCCACTCGGATAAAAAAAAACACAGTGGAATACCAAATATGCCTAAAATATAGTCATCCTTCCGCTCATTAATGATATTCTTATTAGTATTCAGATATTATATCTGTTAATACGACTCCAAACATGTTTACAGGCAATACTCAGTGCAGTATTATTATTACTATTATTATTTTTATTTTTTGTATGAATGTAAAATTATATTCATAGTACAAAAAAAAACTGTTTTACAAAAAATGCATCTTAGAGAGTTGAAAATTTGAAGAAATGAAGCTAGCTTTTACAACTTGAAAGAGAACTAATTAACTACGAGATTGAAACCAGTATTGTAGACCTCCCTCTAGCCCGGAGATTTGATTGTACGAGATTGAAACCAGTATTACTACTATTATTATTGATTACTTCGAGAATTGCCTGATTAGTAATTTACTCAAACGATGCATTCGACGTCAAGAAAATATAACTTTCACGCTTCTTGGTTCTTCTATTTTCATAATTAAGATTAGCTTAATTACAGACAAAGGATAGATTTTGATTTTTCATAAAAACAAGGTCATATCTACACACACACACACACACACTTATGTACCTGAAGTGCTACTTGGGACTGGTTATAAAAACCTCTTCTTCCCCAGTCGCCGACGACGAGAAAACTGAGTGTACCATCGGGTTTTGGTTGTTGGACCAACCGTGGTAGCTCCGCCGTTGAATTACAAGCGGATAATATAATAATTAAACAGAAAACAGAAAATATGACTTCGATGGGCTTATCTCTCAAGCTATCCATTGAGAGACTTTGGGAAAAAATTGTAAGGGGTGATGGTGGATTTGTTGTGGCTTTGTGTATTTTATAGGTAGTCCTCATGAGGACAAGAATTAAAATAGAATAAAAATAAAGGCCGGAAAAATAATGTAATAACTGTGAAGTTCTGTTCTCTTGACGATTTTACGTTTAAAGAACATATTATCAAAATAACCCCTCAAACTAATTATAAATTTAAAAGTCGAAAACAACTAAGACCCTGATCGTTTCTCCATTCAGATGAGCTGTTAAAAATAATAAATGAAAAATATATCTTTATTTATAATCATATCTCAAATAATTTTAATTTTCTATAGATTTCTCATTTTATAATTTAAAAATCACATATTTGCACCCAAAAAAATCTCTAAAAAGTGTGAAATCACGGATTATCATTTTCAGTCAAAATCATAAAATCGCATAATTGCGTTTTTTCCCGCCCAAAAAGTAAAATCACGATTTTTGATAGAAAATTGTGGAATTGCGCTTTTCCGCAAAATCATGTTTTTCCGTCAAAACTGCAAAATTATATTTTCTCGCCAAATCATGTTTTCCCATCAAAACCGTAAAATCATGTTTTCCCGCGAAAATCATATTTTCCCGCCAAAACCGTAAAATCATATTTTTCCGTCAAAACCGCAAAATCATATTATTTTGCCAAAACCGCAAAATCATGTTTTCCCGCCAAAACCGCAAAATTATATTATCTTGCCAAAACCGCCAAATCATGTTTTCTCGCCAAAACCGTAAAATCATGTTTTTCCGCCAAAACCGTAAATATAGTTTGTATATGTTAAAATAATAATTTAAAAATTATTTAGTTGTAAAGATATTTTAATACAATAATTAAATTAATATAGCTAAAATTAAGATTAAAAATAGAGAAATGATTAGATCAAAGTATTGATATTTAGTCATTTTTTTATTAAACTCATCTAGATGAAGATGAAAATTTATAAAAATTAAGCAAACAAACAAAAATTCATTCAGATGCTCCATCCAAATGAACATCCAAAAATTGAAATGAACAACATTCAGATGAAACATTTGGATGAAACATTTAGATAGACCATTTGGATGAAAATGTCAAATGATCAAACGAACATACTCTAATTGTCTTATTTCTACTATCTATCCGGAACCAGCTCTTTATATAAGTGAAGATGGAATTTAGACAATTACGTGAAAATTATTTGCACGTCAATGACTCAATGTAAATGGGCGGTGGATGAAATTAGGCGTCAATGTTCCATATTTATGTGACGTGGCATATATTGTTCCACATATGTTTTTGACATTGCATATTAATAGCATATAAATAACATTTTTATTTCCATATATATATTAACAAGGACAAAGAAGTTGACCGGATACTTGAAGGTGAATTTTTTCTTCTTTGCTAATTGCTATGTGAAAGCCCATTGCACGCGCTATCAATTAATAGTTTTTTTTTTATAAATCTTATCGGTTGTTCCGGTCTGCTCCGAAAAAAACGTATCGAAATGTTATATAGTGGACTTCTTCCCACAAGACCACTACACTGGATGGATCATCTAAATGAGTTTTCCGACAAAGATGATTTGATTATGGCCCTGTTCGTTTCTCCATCCAGATGATGTTCACTTCCGTCAAAATCATAAAATCGCGGAATTATTTTTTTTCCCACCAAAAAAGTGAAATCACGATTTTTGATAGAAAATTGTGGAATTGCGTTTTTCCGCCAAAACTATAAAATCATATTTTCTCACCAAATCATATTTTTCCGCCAAAATCGCCAAATCATTTTTCCGCCAAATCATATTTTCCCGTCAAAACCGCAAAATCATATTTTCCCGCCAAAACTGCAAAATCATATTTTCCGCCAAATCATGTTTTCCCGCAAAAATCGTAAAATCATGTTTTTTCGCTAAAACCGCAAAATCATGTTTTCCGGCGAAAATCATATTTTTCCGCCAAAACCGCAAAATCATGTTTTCCCGCCAAAACCACAAAATCATATTATCTTGTCAAAACCGCAAAATCATGTTTTTCCGCAAAACCCGTAAAATTAGTTTGTATATGTTAAAATAATAATTTAAAAATTATTTAGTTTAAAGATATTTTAGAGCAATAATTAAATTAATATAACTAAAATTAAGATTAAAAATAGGAAAATAATTAGATCTATGAATATTTTAGTCATTTTCTTATTAAACTCATCTAGATGGAGATGAAAATTTATAAACATTAAGCAAACAAACAAAAATTCATTCAGATGCTCCATCCAAATGAACATCCAAAAATTGAAACGAACAACATTCAGATGGAGCATTTGGATGAAACATTTAGATGAACCATCTACATGGAAATGTCAAATGATCAAACGAACATGCCCTATGTCACTTGAAGAGTTACACAGAGTCATTCATTATACAAACAAGATGATAACCATGAAGGAGGATGATTAATTACAGCTTGAATAAAAAATAATGTTTATAGTTTTAAAAATTGTTATACATATACATATTAGTTATAAACAGAAATTGGAAATAGGCCTATGCGTTAATTAGAAAGATTCAAGAGGATCGATGCATCACCTAATTATTTTCTAAATGGTCACTTCCGCATGTAAACTTATAAAATAGTTTTTCAACATCAAATTATTCATTGTCAGTGTAATCCATGATAAACCCGAACATTTTTCCATGGCTATTTGTCCAATTTTGGGGGTTTATCAGTTTAATTCCGGAAATTTTGTAATGAGAAGTTCCTAAATATTTGGAACCCATCACCCATACCCATTTTCTTCTTTAATTTTTCAATTAATGATCTTTGTGTTCATGTGGTTTTCTTATCTTAATAAAATCCAAGAGAGGTGTCGACAGCAAAAATATCCACAAGGCATGTGAGAGTCGACGAAAACTTCCAAAATGTTGTCAATTATTTTTAGATCGCATACAATACATTCATATACAAATGTTAAAATAAACAGCATCCACGTATATATGATGTCGGATCTATCCGAAATCTCAAATGAGATTCTAGGCTTCGGAATGATGAATTAATAATGGTTGTTCATATAAATAGTACTTTTTTAGGGTGAGATTTTTATTAATAAGGCTTCATCGTTTTTATGAATTGATTGGTCTGTTCCACAACATCAGAGTCTTGTCTCTAATGTTAGATTCTCTTCTTCTCAGTCTCATTATGAAGAAGCTTGTTTACTCGTCCTCATACCCATCTGACTAGACAACAAACCTTCTCCATTAAAACCATCGTAATCGAAACATTTCTCTGCAAGTTTCAGGAGAGCTCATGCTCCATCCACCCCAAATACCAGTAGATACGTATGTCTCCGATGATGACTTTTGATAATTAGGCACAACAAGCTCTTCAGAATTCCGTCCAGCATAACAATCTATAATCAATCGATTGATCTATCAACCTGATTTACAAATCAAGCTCACTACTTTCAGAACAAAACCCAAAATTTATGGATTCAAATCTAACAAGAAAAAAGAGAAACACTCACTTTGTAGTGGGAAGCTTTTGATTTAACTGATGATACCCTTTTAACGTAGTGGGAACAAAGTAAAGAATTTAGAAGAATTGATATCTTTTTAATTCTATTAAAATGTTGCAAAATATAATCATTAGAATTATAAAGATAGATGTAATTTATGACTTTAAAGAAAGATGTAATTTATGACTTTAATTCTATTCAATCAGATTCTATTAAATTATTTTATCCAATACCCCTTCCTAAAAAAAAAAAAAACCACAGATATTCTAAGACTCACTTTGCCAATTGGGCGCTCAAAACAATTTGTAGTTAATTCAAATTAGAACCAGGTCAAATTAGAAGCCCAAATCAGCAATTGAAAGATGAAGCCCAATAGCAGCCCAATTGTCTAGATGCTTGTTGAAACAGATTTTGTATAGAAAGACCATATTACCAACTCGTCTTGGTTAACCTTCATTGACTTAACCAAAATTGATTTCCACTCGATTTTGCTCATACCCACCTGAATCAAACTGAAATGAAATAAGTAATTACAGCCAAATTCAAAGAGGACAATACTTATTGGTGGAGAGCAAATAATGGAACATCTTTTTGGGTTGCCTTCGGTAGGCTATCCCAACTTTTGCAATCCAAATAATACCAAATCAAATATAATTACAGTAGATGTTAAATAGTTTAATATATATATATATATATATATATATATATATACACATGTTTAGTAATAAAATTGTGAGATTGAAAAAAAAAAAAGTTGTATAGCAAAAGAATCTAGTGCTTATACGCAGAGTGGTCATCTAGTTTAATTAAAAAAGTTATCCTACCTAAAAAGGAATTTTTGGTCCCAATGGTCCCTAAATATAAATGGATTTAATATAGCGTTGTTAGCTTAACCACTAATAGCATTTTTAGACAAGTTTGTTTACATTATAATAGTACTGCATTTTTATACTGTAATAATTAAGAACTAGTGAAGGTATTAATAAATATCTCTTCGAAGAAAAGTAAAATGTAATGCAATATCGGTATCGTGGGTATTTTTTAATTGGACAAAGATGAAGAAGATATTAGAAATAACTATTTGTAAAGTATTTGCACTTTTATCCTAAATATCCTCTGGGCTGGTAGGAAGAAATTCAAAAATTCACCGACCAGCCAATGAGATTCAATTCCTTCTATATATATTTTTTAAAATTGATGAAAATTTCACTAAAATAAACTATATATAGTACGTATATGCAAAATATGATAAATTAAGTACATTTTTTTTAAAAAAACCCAATATTTGAGTTATATTTATCGTTCCCATAGGTAATAATGTGCAATGACAAATCAGATAAATTAAAATATATCAAACAAAATGATAAATTATTAAAGAAAAAAATAGTTAGGACTTTATAAATGAGATTTTTAGATATTTTTATTAGTTAAATAATAAAATGATTGACATAAATTGTGACACCGAAAACTTATATAACAATTAAAAACTGTAAATTTGCAGAATAAATTTATTTGAAGTGAACTAAATGCAATAGTTACTTCTTCTTTTCTCATCGGTTCGTATAGTTATCTATAGTTTATCTCTATGTTGCATGGAATCAAAAGCGGATACGCGGAAGCGAAGCGTTTGGAAGCGTGGAAGTGGTTTTTATAAAAAAACTTAGGAAGCGGATACGCATTGGAAACGTATATATAAATATTCATATATATAACATTAAACATCATATCATTTAAATATTTTTAGTGAACCACATAAATCTAATACATAAATTTTAGATAACTCAACTAAAAATATAAATCAAATAGGTTATTTTTGTGTTGTGAAGAGAAAATCATCAAATTCAAGTCTCTCAAAACTAATTTAAGTCAATTAATCACTTCCAACATTTCACATATAATTTATGTCATTGTTACATTTCTAAACAAGGTTAAAAAGAATTACAAAGATTAGTATGCAAAACTATAGAAAATCATTTCAGTTTCTTATTTATTTGTAATATCAAATATTAAAAACGGAGGCGCAAGCTTCCAGAACGGAAGCGTAAGCTTCCAATGAGCTTTCAATGCTGATTTTTCGGAAACGCCACGAAAGCGAGATTCCGAAAGCTTCCGAGAACTTCCGATTCTGATTTCGATTCCGAAACGGGAAGCGGACCTCGAATGAAGATTCCGTGCTACATAGGTTTATCTTTTAGACTAATAATTTTATCATTCATATATAATAGGAATTCCCGTCCTACTGAGATATTTCTCATCCAATAAAAAGAAAAGAGACAAAAATAGGAATCTTTGACCATAGAAGCCCAACAATTCTTAAGATTATCTTAATAAATTATTAATCATTGGTTATTAATATTAATAGACATGCCGCAAAAAGAAAATTTACCAAACCCTCCCATGCGATCTTTTAAATGAAATCCAACTTTCTTGGAATCTCGATTGTCCTGATCTTTGTCTTTTTCACCGGGAAAATGTCAAAGAATGTAGTTAATCAATTAACCTATTTACCGTATTTGCTTGGTTAAATTTAAAAAAAAAAAAAAAGTTGATTAATTAAGATAGAAGCTTCGATAAACAAAATCAAAGCTATCATTACAGATTTATAAATAAACATATTAGAATTTATTACTGAACCCAATGCACGAAATAATGGACAATTTGTCCGGTTGTAACCAAAACATTTTAAAATGAACTATCTAAATAATATAATTATAATATATTAATGTACATAGTTGAGTCTGCATAATTTTACAGGTTTGCGTGTATATTGAGTCTGTGAACTGGTATGGAATGAACCAGTGTATCAATATCCAGTTTATGGCTCTCATTTAGGCCAATGTCTGTTTGTATATAAACTTCCAATTGTATTTTTTTACTAATTAATGAAAATAAAATTATTTTTTTAAAATAATTAAGAAGTCTTTTCAAACTAGAGACCAAAACATTTTATATGGTTCCTTCTTAAATATCACTCGAACTAGCGATCTCTTTGTTCTCGTTTAAGATAGTTTACCATTTTAGTTATTGACATTTGGAAAAAGAGAAAATGATATTATTTACTCATATAATGTCATATATTTTCATAGAAATAAACAAATAAAAGGTCGAGACGGGAAATTTACCTACAATCTCATGTTCAAAACTTTGATATTACTATATCTTGTGTGAAAATAACATATACACTTCACATTTCCGAAACTAGAGTCTAGACTTACGACTCGCATTCACCGCGACATTAGTGCTCTCATTTAAATGTATACATATAAAAATACACTTTTAGTATCTCCCTAAAGAGACGAACATATCAAAATTATGACACTCTTCTGATGATCTAATTTAAACTTTTCGATAGTAAGAAAATACCGTTGGGATAAAAAAAAAAAATCCTTATTTCTCATAATGATCCGATACTAGAGAGCATATGAACAAACATAAGACAGAAAACAATCAACATAGTGTTTAACATTCTGACATCTCTATAGTTTTTACACAACGGCGAGGGTTAAAAAAATTTAAATTTAGATATAGCTGTTTCAATTCTACAAAACTATTTCTATAAATAAAATAAGTGTGTAATATTATTTAATGTTAATAATAAAGTGGATACAATATATACTTTATGGAAGTAAAAAAAAAAGTTGGAAAAAACTAAATCTTATTTCATTGTTACTCTATTTCAAAAAAAAAAATTTGCATGTCAACGCTATTTTAAAGTAAAAAATATGAGAATTGGTTGAAGAGGCTCTTACATATATGATCCCCCATATCAAACATTAATTGCACCTTTAGCCTGAGTAAAAAAGCAAGTATTGTCTAGAGCCAAATTTGCCAATTTGTTGTTTGGTATGGTGCATGTCTTATGTCTTAGACTCCTAGCTATATTTATTGAATTATTGTTATAGTCATGTTCCTCTTGGCGTACATTACTGTAAGTGCCACGTGTTGCTTTTTGGTTCATTCTTACTTGTCTACAAAGATTTGTTTTTTGGTTGGCATACTTGTGTACAAAGATTGTAATGGATACAATTCGACCAAAATTTGCTTACATCTCTTAAAACACTTTTCTCTCATTATTTTTTTCTTCCTTTTTAGAAAGTGTGTAAATGTAAAATATTACTTCAGTTTTTAAAATCAAAATAAGTCATCAAAAGAAAAGCTACTTTTTAAATTATGTAGTTATTATATGAAACTAATTTTGATTAATAAAAGAAAATTCATTTCGTGAAACTGATATTAATTACTAACATTGATCAATATATTCGTCAGTTTTTAGACAACCCAATACCAATTACATTCTTGTGTGCCTCGTGTGTATGCATACACACACACACATATATATATATATATATAGATAGATTTCGTGGAGTGACCATTGAGAATGGTTGGACCCAGTTGGACATATATGGTTTTTTTGTTGGCTGCACTACAAAGTGCAAGTTCCATACCCAAAACTTTGTTTTTTTATGCAACTTGCTCCATATTAAGCTACAGTGATACATTTATTTGTTTAATCGAGTAACAATATGTTCTTGGTCAAATTTAAAATAATTTAAAACTCACGTTAACCAAATATTGCCGTGACCAATGGTAATTAATTTAGCTAGAATTGAAATCATGATCCCTATCAACAACAAGAAATCACTTGATTACAAACACCGTAATGATTCTTGGTTTTTTTCTTTTTCTTTTTTCCCTGTTAAAATGGTTCTAGGATAGATTAGTGATCCATTATTTTCAAAATACCCGAAAACCACGATAAATGTTATAAGTTGTTTGTTTGGTTTGAAAAATGTTCTAATAAACCAAGTTCTTTTTTAACTTTCTAAAATCTTGACGTATTTACCGAAAACCAAGATAAAGAATACTATTTTCAAAAAGAATCAATATTTGTTTAGTAGATACTAGATAGTCATAAAATGCATAAAACCTTAAACATAAGAAGACTATTATGAAAAATATGAAATCCTTACAAACATATATGGTATTTATAGGAAAGGATATTAAAACAAAATTTTTGTTAGGGCATTGTGCAATAAATTAAATTGTCATGTAATAAATTAAATAGTTATATGATCACACAGACGTCCCCATAACAAAATAACGAATTTGAATGGTAACTTTGTACCGCTACTAGTCCATTTGGCAAATTAAATTTATTATTAAAGTTATTAATCTCACTAGTTACTACATATACGGGTTGCATAACTTAATGTTGTAGCTCTTTCTTATATGGTGGATACTATTGCAGTGTCATGTGCTTATTCTTTTTTGTCGTATGTTTTTATTAAAATTGCAAAAGAAAGATACATTGTCGGATTACATATATCGACGGAAACACTAAAAATTTCCGGAGACTAAAAGCACAAAAGAAGAAAGCGATGCACTAAGTTACATGGAAACTAATTAAAACTGAAAGGAATACAAACCACAAAAGACGAAAACAAAGGTCAAAGACTTAACTATGAGCTCGAGAGAAAAGTACTTGCCAAACTTGCTCCCATACCAATGAGAAAAAAGCTAGCCACAAAGGACGACATGCGTCCATCTTGCAGTTAGCGAAACCTCCTATTGCGAAGCTAGGGTACCTCTTAAAGCGATTGAACATAAATTTCTATTCCGACAAGAATGACACGAGACTCATAGAACAAATCCCACAAATCTTTCGGAAACGTCGTTGTCGTAGACTACGACTTATACTTGCCTCGTTAGAAGTTATGAACTGACGAGACCTCGATCAGGTCTTGAATGTAGATACAAAGAACGAAACAAACCTCAAACCGGATAACACTAATTTCGGAGGAGATAAGCACACGATCGAACCGGAGAAATCACAATAAAGCTCATCAAAGGACAACATCAAGTTCAGCAAGAGTACTAAAACAATAGAGCGCTAGCAAACCAAGACCAAAGCTTCGGGCTATCAACAAGAGAAAGGAGAGCGAGGCAGCCATATCACAGTCTCGGATTACCCATAGAACCAGAGCCTAAACTAACCTACACTACCCCTTAAGCTGCCTAGACCAAAGATTTATACAACCCTAAAACACAAGCAAGAGACCAACGACAACAAACCCACAGACGGAAGAATACGAAGGTCAGATGTTACCGGAGAGGAGGCTAATAACATCTCGGCCGCAGTAGTAACGAACGATTGGACTAACAACATCGAACGGCAATGGTCCAAATAACCCAGATCTGGAACTATAATCAACGAACGGCAACGGCAGTGTCATGTGCTTCTATATAGTATGATATTTGTGCATAATGTATATAGTATGACTCACAAGTTACAACAGTGCACCAAATTAATACGACGAATATTTACCATACAATGTCACCACTAGCAATTATTGGTGGAGTAATTAGCTGCTCACAATTATAAGCCGAATAAAGAAATTAATTCAAACTAATATCGAAATTAATATATCGTTAAACAATGGTAAGCCTTTGAATAAAAATATGTAGGGTCCACAGTGATTAGACCGACCAAAAAGTGAAAATATTTTAATTTCTCTGCTATAAGAAAGTTTATGACATAACGATAAGATACAAAGACCAATATAAGAACTCTATAATTAGAAGAACATAATATTTTCTTTTATTCATATTATACCTCGCCAGCTCATTTTGTCATTTTTCATTATAATAAACTGTTTACATATCTTCACTTAAATTTTTTATATGCGATGATTAAAATAGTAACAAGTTGGACACTCTTCGTTATTAAAAATAAGTAAGGTAATCGTTTTCAGTGTTTAATCTAAAACTAATACAATTAAGGACAAAAATTGATTGGTTTCAAATTAATTTGTGTGGGATTTAAGGACGTATACAATGTGATCAAGGTGGTTTGATGTCTAACTAGTCCAACAACCAGTAATAATAACTGACCAATCATCAACCTTCTTTTCTTTGGAATTTTTTAAAAAGCTCAATAATATCGTCGGACTAATAAACGATATTAAAAACTATATGGTATAATAATCATCGTCCACGTCATATTTTCACCTCTTTCTCTCCGGCTTTGCATGGCTCTTTCTTTCTCCTTATCTCCCTCCCTTACTTTTTATACTTCCTCTACAATTCCATTGCTTCTTGATAAACCTCTCTCTCTCTCCTCTTTCTATCTTTTGTTCTTTGTCTCTCTCTCTTTCTCTATAGCAATGCTTGGAAGCTACAGAGAAGTGAGTATTTCGTAATTTTAATCTTTATGTCGGATTAACCGGACAAAATCTACTTATAATTTATTGTTATTCTCTCTTGATCATTAATCTATGCAAATCATTATGTGGTATCGATAAGGTTATGTGGCCAAGACTTGTGGCCAACAAGATCCTAAGGAAAAGCGTCGGGAGCAACAACTTTGTCGCCGATTTCCCACCTGATACCGATCAGAAGCTTCTAGAAGCTTCCGGATTAGCTGATGAACGACCTTCTTTCACTTCTAAATCAATTCTCCTCGAGCAACACAAAACCACTCATCTCAACTACAAGTAATACATATTCCCTTTGTTAACATTTTCTTCTATAAAAAATAGTTATCTTTATTTGTATTTTCAAACCATTGAACATATACTTGGGAAGAGAAGAGAGCGGATCACAATACCGTTTAATTTACTGACATAACTAGTCACTTTTCTTGAATTGCACGGCATTTAAACCTAAATCCAAATGCGCAAACCATTAGAGCTAATCAACACGTGGATGACAACCGTAATCTTAAATTGGATTCTAAGGAAATCTTAATTTGATCCCTTTCTGTTCCATGAGTTTACAAATTTAACAAATATAATGTATTATAAATAGTGGAACGTTTGACAAATTAATTTTTGTTAACGTATGACTTAATGTATATCTTTTAGGGTTTTTGTAAGCACATGGAACGTCGGTGGTATCGTACCGGACGATGGGCTTGACATGGATGACCTATTGGAAACACACAAAACACCGTGCGACATATACGTGCTTGGGTGATTAATAAACTCTACAATTAAAATTAAATTTATATAGCTATAATCGTATGTATTTTATATGTCTAAACCTAGAATGAAAATCTAGGTTTCAAGAGGTTGTGCCTCTTCGAGCTTCGAATGTATTGGGATCAGATAACAACAAGGTCTCTGCAAAATGGAACTCTTTGATAAGAGAGACTTTGAACAAGAGAGTAGCAGAACGACCTCATCGAGACAAGGACTTGTCGGACTTCCAGGGCATTAATGGTATTTCACAAGATTTCAGATGTATCATAAGTAAACAGATGGTCGGAATCTTGATCACCGTTTGGGTCCGAGGTGATCTCTGGCCGTACATCCGGCATCCTAGCGTTTCATGCGTTGGATGCGGCATCATGGGTTGCTTAGGAAACAAGGTAACTATTTTTTTGAATGTTTTTACTTTTTAATTCAAAATAAAATCTCACTGTTATAGATGTCGACTGATTTAGGTGTTGACTGTTAATAGAAAATGATTACGTGCGTTCGCATTTGTATTCGCAAATGATTATTTTAATTTGTGGTTGAAATTGAACTTATAGTTATATTTATATGAATATATAATGCAAGTTTGACTACGATTTATATATAATACATAATAATATTGTTAGTATATATTTTCACCGTCTCAAAACCTAAGTTTATTTAAACTTGAAAGTTAGCATGTGTGAGTTTGATTTTTGTGCCTAATAGTGAACGCCAACACAAACAAATTTGCATTTCAATAAATAAATAACTGTCCTGTTTGTCGTTGGTTATCATTATTATACTTACACCATAATATTTGGAGCAATCAGATGTTTACGTTAATCAAGTTTTTACTCTTTTTTTTTATCATTAGGGATCGGTATCGGTTAGGTTTCAATTGCACGAAACGACCTTCTGTTTTGTTTGCTGCCATCTAGCTTCCGGTGGCCGCGACCGAGATGAAAGGCAGAGAAACTCCGATGTCAACGAGATCTTAGCGAGATCGAGTTTTCCTCGAGGCTCATGTCTAGATTTACCCAAAAAGATTCTTGATCACGAGTAAGCTTATATTTTGATATAACGCTAATTTCTTGAAATGAATTCATTAACACTTGGTTCAGATACTTCGTGCAAATTAAAAATTTCCAACTTGTTAGTAATTAACTATATAAGGTCAGACCAAAATTAATATAATTTAAGCAAGTTGACCGGTTAAATATAATAAGACTTGATATTGTGAAGAAAAAAGGCTAGTTTGGTAAGTAAGTACTTGCTAAGAAATTACCCAACTTGTGATATTTCTTGTTTATATAATTTAATTAATTAAAGTTATTTTTGTTTTCTCTTTGTTGGATCAATTTATACAGTCGAGTGATATTTCTGGGAGACTTGAATTATAGAATTTCATTACCCGAGGAGAAGACAAGATTATTGGTGGAAAGCAAAGAATGGAACATCTTACTAGAAAATGATCAGGTAATTAAATTGTTTATATAGATTTAATTCAATATTTTACATGTGTTAAAAGTTGTAAACGCGCCATTTTAATTCTTATATTGTTTTATTTATATACAATTAAGCTAAGCATGGAGATCTTGAACGGCCAGATTTTCAGAGGATGGCAAGAAGGAATTGTCAAGTTTGCTCCAACTTATAAATACATTCCAAATTCGGATTTATATTACGGATGCATTACATCCAAAAAAGACGAGAAGAAACGAGCTCCTGCATGGTAAGTATCGTATATAATTTACATATTACTACTTATCACATATTCTTTATTAAAAATATTTATCACAGATTTTATCAATAAATAATAGGTGTGATCGAATAATATGGTACGGAAATGGGCTGAAGCAACATGAATATACAAGAGGAGAAAAGAAGATATCTGATCATAGACCTGTCAAAGCAATTTTTACCACAGAAGTTTCTGTTATACGGCGTGGTAAAAAGATTCGTAATTTCTTTTTCTCGGACAGATTTGAAGACACAATTGACGTAGATTCGAAAGACTACTCGTGGATATCTACGTAGTTTTATTAACCGGGGTGAGTTGTTCATATATATAATACACCCAACTGTAGTTATAGTTTTTTTTATATGTTAAAAAATGCTTATACATATAGAGTCTTGTTTTATACATTTTAGTTCTTAGCATCTTGTAATAAAAGAATATATAATAGATGATTTGTGAAATATTGATTAAATATGCAATCTTGGCGACAAGTGACAGTTGTATGGTAAAATATTATTCAAGAATTACAGAGTATATAGAGTTCTTTCAATATATATGCAAAACATTTATGCAGTTCAACAACTATATGGCCCGCGGTCATATAAATATTTGTAAAATTCTCAACCACAATTTTAAAAAAGAACTTCTAATGAAGAATCACAAATAGTAAAACCCAATCTTTGATCTTCAACACTAAAACGAATGATCAACCACCTAGAATATCACTGGATCATCCATTTAGCTATAAATTATATAACTTATTTAAGTTATATGGAGGGTGACTTTCCATGCAACAACATACATATATATATATATATATGACTAACACTTTAACAACAAGAAAATACTTATAAATAGAAGATGAACAAGCCATATGGTTGGTTACTTTGGGAATTGGCATTATGTGTGGACATGAGGCTTGGAGCATGAACAAATGGGTATTTTTATACGATAAATGAGCTAATAAAACAATCATATTTTATTTTATCTTGTTTTCGCAAAACAAATAGATATGGTTTTGTTAATTATAATGGCAAGTGGTTTTAGTAAATGCATATGAGTTGTTGTCGTTTGTCTGCCAAAATTATAGTTGTTGGAAATAGGATAATATCAAATACGAATATTGAGTGAATATTGAATGGAACTTTTTTAGTATATAAATGGGAAAAATACAAATGCAAAATATCTCGTTACCAATAAACAAATGAATCGTTGTAAGAAAATGGAAAAAATAAATACATAATATCTCATTTTACCAACAAAGAAATGTTTCAAAAGATCAATGAATCCATGATATATACTTGTAATATGCCAACAAAGATTCGCTTATGAAAATATTTATTTTGATTGGGCCTATCTAAGATAATCAATGGGCAAAGGATCACTTATAGAAAAATAGGATAATATCAAGTTCTTCAACTACAAATATGTTAATGTGAAAAATACAAATATACAACATATATATTCCATCAACAAACAAGATATGACTCGTTGTCAAGAATTGGGAAACCGCACTACGTTTGTTAAGCAGTAAATTTACACATGTAATAACATTTTTTATTATGCAATAAACTAAACGTGTCAAGTAAAAAAAGACCAAAAAAAAAATCTCATTACCAAAACACACACGGGATTAGTAAAATAAAATTATACATTGGGCCTATTTAATATAACGAGCCCAGGCCCATCTTAGAATCTTGTCGAGAGATATCGATACAAAAATTGAAAGAAAAAAAAGGTTATCGGCCTTTGACCCCGAGTGGGAGTTTCAGCGCCATTGAAACATTCAAAATTTTCACGGTGGAGCTCCAAAATCTGGGAGGGAGAGATGTCTACAGAGATCGTTCATCTGCGACGGAGATTGGTCGAGTTCCTGATTCAGTCTTCTACTGTAAGTTTGATCTTCATCTCAATCGTTATCTGTTGAGGTTCATTTAATTCACTTGTGATTTTTGTTTTGGATCTGGGTTTTGGCGATGATAGCAACTCGAACTTCCTCCGATCGTTAAATACTCAGCACTATCTCTCTTCTTCGATCGATTTCGTCCTTCTGTAGTCAGGTATTACGATTTTTACTCCTCCGATGATTCCTGATTTTAGAATTTTTGGTGAGTTCGATTGCTTTTTTTTAGGGTATAATTGTGGAATCCAATAATCAAATCGGTGAAATTTCTCGTTTCCTTTGCTTCTGATTCGATTAGTTGCGTATCAGATACTGTGGATTCGGATCAGTGCTTGTTTCCCGAGGATTTGAATAGATTCATATCAGTATTTGATTGCCTTATTTGATATTTATCGATGGTTCATTTCATTGTAGTTGCGATATTAACGTGTAGTATATGCTTAAATTCATGTTGGATGACTACAAATGTTACAATTCATGTGATTTGGTTTCAATCTTGTATGATGGATTTTAGAATTATGGTGAAAATATAGGCATCATGTCATGTTTTGTGAATCCTTGGGTTTGTAGGTTTTTACAGAAAAAGAAACCTGAGCATTGGCTATTGCAACCTTTGACTGAAAGCAATCTGCAGCTATTTGTGTTAGTGTCCATTTGGATCTCATGTAAAGTGGGTTTTACTTCCTTACTTCTGATAGTGTTTTTGTGTGTTTGTTCTCTTATATGTGTACCTAGAACTGAATTGTTTGCTTCTGCAGATGCATTGTACCCGAGGTTTATCTGTTCATAGTCTGAAATCGTTTGGGGATAAAGTGATTACAGAGCAACTGTTCATGGTTAGGGATTTCTTGGATGCGGTAAGCTACTCTTGAAAAACGTAACATTGTGACTGAAATTTGTTAGATGCTTTGATATTTTCAATGAGTTTGGAAGTTCTTTTCCAGGAACTAGTTTTTCTGAAGGTAGCCATTGTACACTTGGGGACGTTCTCTACGCTATAGAAAGCTTACTCAAACTAATTGGTCTGTCTTCCTTATTGAACATGAGGAGCAGGTTTTGAAATTTGAGATTGGCACTTTAAATATAGCTTATACACTGCTCGAAGACCTTTCTATTCAGTTCAAGTAAGTTGTTTCATCCTTATCAAGTATCTAAACCCTTAAAGTTCCTGCTTAAAACTAAAATAATTGAATGATAATGTGCTAGTCCATTTTCTTATTATCTAACTCCTAAACCATATTTTCTTCTATTAGAGAAGTTGCAAAGGTTGGAGAACTTTTGAACTTTGAAGCATGTATGGACATGTTGGATCTTCTTTACGAGAAAGAGGAGACATCCCTTCTTTATCAATCTTCAAAATTTCTGGCTGCTTCCATTTTGGTAAACTTAATTGCTCTCCATTACCATCTGTTTGAATAGACATCAAAAATGAAATGAAATTATGTTCTTCTCTTGACCACAGGTCTCTTCTTACATAATAACAGTGCCAAAACAGCAGTATGACTTCCCTATCCTCCCTTGGGGTAAGCATTCATACTTCTGCTCTTTCTATCTAAAGCAATTTATATTTACAATTATCAATGATAGATCTAGATTAATCAAGTCATAGGATACGGAATTGGATTAGAAACAGGTTATAGCATAATAAGGCCCAATACCTTTTTGACGATGCATTTCAACATCATACAAAGAGTACCTTGTTCACACATCAAAGTCTTCTTCATATTGCCCCTTAGACCTGGACATTGTATGTTCCTTACCTAATACTTATTATTATGATAATGAGCCATCAAGGTTGACTTATCAGTTTATGACCACCGGCCATATACGGTTTACGGATCAATCAAATCTTTTGTGGTCCATAACATCTTGCTAAACCTAGCATATCTCCGGTCCGGCCACCCTCAAATATTGTACCGGACCGTATATAGGAGACAGTAATAGTATAAGTCACTAGTCAAACGTCAGCATTTCCTTTTTCCCATTGAAAAACCATACCTCATTTTCATGGAGTTATAGCTGTAATACACTCACACACAAAAGATAGAAAGAAGAAAAGTCTATTTCTATTTATTTCAAAGGGTCCCTCTCCAAAATTTATTCTTCTTCATTTATGGAGTCCACAATACATTGTTAGGCTGAGAATTTTCACTATATACCCTTTTTTTCAGTTTTTCACATTTCATGGTAACAAATAGGATCTGTTTCAGACAATACCAATTTCTAGAAGAGATGATTTATGTCCAAATCTTTTACCGACTCTTTTTTATATATACACATGTACATGTTGATCCCACGTGGTATGAGTCTTTACTATAAAGTAAAAAAAAATGTTAGGCCTATCTTATTTTTAGGGACCATTGTAGAAACTAGAAAGAAGTAGAGTGAGGTTTCTAAGGTTAGGAGAGGGTAGGCACTAGACATAGTTTTATTCTGCTTCTGTGTTACATGACTGTTATATCTATTGATGACCAGAATAAACAACAAAAATTTAAGACTTGCAAGGCAATGATGATCCTGATTTTTATGAGTAGGGGATATGTAGTTTTATTATTCATCAATATAATGGGGCCCTTCTTCGACCTACCATTTTCATTATCAGTTAATTAAAAAATGGATAAGGTGTTGTGAAATAACAACTACTACAAATTTAAGTATCTTTGAAATTTTTGCAATAGATAAAAAACGTCCATTGAGTTTATATTAGTGTTAGCGTTTTAGTTTTGTTGGAATATCGACAAAAATCACCTATTTGGATATTTCCGTAACAAATTTTAAAAGTTTTTGTTTCCATAATACCCTTTCTAAAAGAGTGTCTATTTCCGTAAAAATATCTTCCATTTTATATATATGTTTCTTGCTTTCACTTAAAGCTCGATTCTTTGTTTGTTTAGGAGGTTCATACATAAAATAAAACCAAAATTGTACACCAAAGATGTTTGTTGAGTTAGGAGTAGTTTCCAAGGAGTTCCTTTGAGTATTGATTTCTGGAGCCATCTGAAATTGGCTCTTTATAACTCTTTTAATATGATTATGAATTTTGTTTGTTGGCAGTTAAAATGGTGACAAATGAGGAAGAAAAGGAAGTAGTGGAGCTTGTTCGATACATACTTGCTCATGTCCTTTACTCTTCTTACCCTTCCTAACTCTCCTTAAACCCTACAGGTACACCGCATCTTTAATCCCTTCTTATCTACTACTACTACTACTTTTTTTTTTTTTTAGCACAATTTAAGGTTAAAAATAAAGTATGCATATATATTTCTGAAGATATAAGGACATGTAGGGTCTATATAACATACACACGTACATATTATATACACATCAATTATGCATTTTCCTACTTTTAAAATTTAATTTTCTTGCTTGCAAACTGTTATTTTTTTTTATATTTTTTTGTTAAACCGTGAAAGTTTAGCTTTTAGTCCATTCTAATTTAAAAAATGTTTTTCTATTTTTAAGGAAAATTGAATTTGAAGCACAAAAAACCAATCTCTTATATTATCACTAGACCATCGTTCTTTTGGTCTGCCAACTGTTGTTGATGGTTAAATATAAATTCCACTCACGTTTTGGTCCAATAATTTTGACCTTTAAATAAATTGAATTACTGAGTTAGGAGAAATACTAGATTATCTGAAAAAACTGTGGTAGACTGATAAGGTTATTTCTGTTTTTATAGTACGGAACTATCTTAGTCATTCCACTTTACATGACTAAAGTTTAAGGAGCTGGGACACGTGTATTTTGTGATGTTTTATGAAATTCTAATTCGTATACGTAACAAACCGGGATCGATATACGTAACTAATGGGGATCTAGTGATGTATGTAATATTGTAATGCTTCACAAGGCAATGACGGTTGCGCTGCGACATACCAGGCATGTGATTTATCATTTACTAGATCCACTTCGAACCATCTAAAATAATTTATTTTCACCTACATTAATGTGCGAATTTATTATACTCCTAAATGATATTGGTACTTTAACTCTGAATATTTGTCCTTACTGTACCACATTAGGCTTTGTCTTCTCCAAATATCCTCGAATAATTAGTTTCACTATTTAACCGAAAAATATCACCAACATAAAGACAAATAACTAATGCTGACAAAAGAAAAGACAAAAAAATGTGAAAATAAAGAGAGAAATAACCAATTTCACTTGGCATTTATAGATTTTTGTTTGTAAGCTTTCTATAGTTGAATCCTAACTTCACTGTAATATTACTGTTACACAAAACAAAAGTGAGCTGTGCTATAACAAAACTTTTGAATAAAATAACTATTTGACCCTTCCAAAAATAAGAGTCTTTGAATTTAATGTTTATTTGATTTTCAAACAACCAATAATTCAGGATTGTTGAGTTGTGAACTGGGTGTGCCACGTCGATGATAAAATCCAACCACTAGATAAGTCATAAGTATATGATTAGATGGAATGATTAGACACTTAATCCCAGTGGCATCCTAAGGGGTTTAGCACATTATTATAGTGATTTTTTACCTCTTTTTATTATTAAGTCACATTTAGTGTTGTTTTGATAAATAATTATTTTTGCTTATACTTCATGATATATTTGTTATATGAAACGAATATTATGATTAACTGATTAAGTACAATTCCTTTTATAATGGGAATTGTTAAAAGTGATAATGTTTCTTCATAATCGTATCACGACTGTATCCAGCACGACGTTGACTTTTAATATTCAGTCTCCCACACATGCGGTATTAAATTGGGCGATACATTAACAAAACAGAAAAAAATGTTTTCGTAAAGATTGTTAGTTCATGTGTCTAATTATGTTTTATTATTGGGAGACGTATATATAACTACTCCCATTATTATTATATCATATACTTAATGACAGAATCATGGAATTTAAATTGCTGCGAATAAGTCTTAAGGTTATTGATGTATTGTATAATTGCATGGACCGTATTAAAAATCTCTTTACACCCAAAGTTGAACCGATTCTACTTGTCTTTTTCTGCCCAACCACCTTAAATGGGCTTTTTTTTAAAAAATTCCAAAAGAAAAAAATTTACCACAAAAACATTATAAAGGTAGATATGTATAGATATTATTCTATCAAAAAAAAATCAATTAGACACTTAACACTAAAAAAATATGTCAACAAAATTTGGATAGTTATTCTTAAAAACTTTATTGGTTAGAACTATGTTCAATACCTTGATTATGTGTTAGCTGAAATTTCAATTCTATTTTCATTTAATTAATGTCGTTTTTCTTAAGTAGACTATACTCTAACCATTAAAAATAACGTTGAATATGTATGGTAAAATGACATTAATACTAATTTGATAAATTATTGAACTTGATCGTTACTCGTTTAGATAAAACTATGTAGGTAAAAAAATAAAATATAAACATATATAATGATTTGCAGCTTGATTAGTTGGTATGGAGAGGAATAATTATGTTTGAATGGGAATGGGATACTAACAAAAGTTGTTAATTAAATTTTTAAAAAGAGACTCCTACTTTTCTTAATGAAATTGGTGGAGAAGAGCGGTAATGAGTGACCATACTTTTGATTTAGACCAAATTGGCATCTTTCTTGTTATTAAGGGGGGGTACTTAGTATCATTATCATCTTTAATTAATCAGAGCACACACTAACAATAGAAGATTCTGTACTCCCCATTTTTGTAGTATATTTTCTTCTCATGATTATTGTTTGGTTGATATGTTTTTTATGCTAATATTGTAGATAGTAACAATTATTAGTAGAACAATATTATATTTGATTTCGAATATGTACTTTTATATATGCAATCGTATATTATGAATATTTAGATATCTTCGTCTAACTTCTGTTGACATCATATGTTATCTACCTAATTCACTATACGATTTAAAATATATATAGATGATCTCTAATATGTCGGATGAATTGTAATTTATGATGTCTAACGTGTCATATGAATTTTATAATTACAGAACAGTAAAATAGCTAGAACAATTGATAAAAACAAATTACTGCATACTTACAACCGTTAAAATTTAAGTTGTTTAAAGAAAAAAAATAAGAGTTGTTATAGTAGTATTTTTAGCGTAATATTATTAAGCCAATTTTCAGAACATGAAAATTTAATAAATATTGTAAATGATAAAAAATAGTAAAAATATTTCTTTTTTCTAAAGAGCGTTAGTAACTTGTAGAAATAAAATAATCGTCACGTATATATATAACAATCGGTAGTATAATTTTTCAAAGGGAAACAAAAATTTATCGTAAAGTTTACACTTCACCGTCAAAACACAGCTACTTATGTCAGTGACTCTTCTTCTATCACCACTACACGACATAAAAATACAAACACACTCTCTCATAACTCGCGTCACCTTCATCCCTCAACTCTAATTGGAACGTAACGTACACGCTCTCTTAGCGGCAACGCGCTTATCGTCTGGCACACTCACCAGCACCGTACCCGTCGTCGGTCTTTTCGCCAATTTATCGTATTTTTCCGTGAAACAGAATAATATATTAATAATAAAGTTGCATAATAAATTATAACGTTATAAATTGAATGATATAAATCCCTGTAATAACCGATTTAAAAGAAGCTCATTATTGTTTTTTTTTTTATTAAACTCTCTTCCCTGTTGCTACCTGTTCTTCTCTCTCTGTTCATTCCTTTTTCTTTAGCCTAATTCAGCAAATTATTGTCTTTGTTTCTCTTACTTTGCTCTGTGTTTTTGGGTGTTTCTTTCCTCTGCAAAGTAAAGTAATGTGAGCTTAATAAATGTTTGTCTCATCTTGAAGTTTCAGATCTGATGCTTGTTCCTGCAAGTAGTTGTCTCTTTCTTGTTCGATTAAGCACCAATTTTGTGAAGAAGAACCAAAAAAGCCTTTTGCTTGCTTCAAGATTCTAACTCTTGAGAGAGTGAGGAGAAATTTTAGCTGAAAATGCTGGAAATTGGAAGTCCCAATGCTCTGTTTTTCCGTACGAACACTACTTGTAATAATCTTCTCCGTGAGCTTCAGGTTTGTTTCTCTTCCTCTTGGGAATTTTGGGGTTTCTTGATGATGACGGTTGACGAAAAAAAAGTATGTTTTTTTTTTACTCTCAAGGGTTAATAAAGCATGATTCTTTTGGACTCATAATGAGTTTGGTAGAGACAATTTAACTGGAAATTAGTCTTTTGTTTTCTTTATCTTAGGTCAAAGGGTTCCTGTGAATTTTGACTAAAACATGTCAATTTCTGGAAATTTGTTTTACTTTTTTTTTGGTCTACATGTAACTGTTGATGTTTTTTGGTAACAATTTCATGCATAAGCTCTTGTACTCAAAGAAACTCTGTTATTTTTGTCCTATGGAGGCTATTTTCATGAGTTAAATGAGTTTTTTTTTTTGGCGTATGAAACAGAAAATATGGGTTGAAATTGGTGAGAGTGAGACTGAGAAAGATAGGATGCTAATGGAATTGGAGAGAGAATGTCTCCAAATCTATCAAAGAAAAGTTGACGAAGCTGCAAATTCTAAGGCAAAGCTTCATCAGTCTGTTGCAGCAATAGAAGCCGAAGTTGCTTCTCTAATGGCTGCCCTTGGAGTTTTAAACATCAACTCACCGGTACGAACCTATCTTCATGTGTATGTTTGGCTTCCAACTGTAGCTCATTGTTAAAATTGTGTTTCTTGTTTTGCATTTTGATGTTCAGATTAAACTGGATAAAGGTTCAAAATCATTGAAAGAAAAGCTTGCAGCTGTGACCCCTCTAGTTGAGGAATTGAGGATTCAAAAAGAGGAGAGAATGAAGCAGTTTTCCGATATAAAGGCGCAAATTGAGAAGATTAGTGGGGAAATCTCAGGATACAGTGACCATCTCAACAAGGCCATGATCAGTTCCTTGACTCTCGAAGAACAAGACTTGACTCTGAGGAAACTTAACGAGTATCAAACACATCTCCGCACGCTTCAAAAGGAAAAGGTAAAGTTTTTGTCACACATCTATATAGAGCAATGAACAATATCCATCATTTCTTTTTTCTTATAAACATGTTTGTGTTCCTTTCATGCAGTCTGATCGTCTCAACAAAGTGTTGGGTTTTGTCAACGAAGTCCACTCACTGTGCGGTGTTCTTGGAGTTGACTTTAGTCAAACAGTGTGTGAGGTTCATCCTAGCTTGCACAGGACAGACCAAGAGCAATCTACGAACATTAGTGATAGCACATTAGAGGGTCTTGAGCACATGATTCAAAAGCTAAAAACTGAAAGAAAAGCCCGATTTCAAAAGGTAGCCTCTACTTATATACATGTTTGCACAATACTATTCTTCTATTTCATATTCATATATTGATTAGTCATTTCTGTGTTTCCTATAATACTTCCAAATATGCAGCTGAAGGATGTAGTTGCCTCACTTTTCGAGCTATGGAATCTAATGGACACTCCACAAGAAGAGAGAACTAAATTTGGGAGAGTTACTTATGTTGTAAGATCATCTGAATCTAATATCACTGAGCCGGGAATCCTTTCGACTGAGACAATTGAACAGGTTCATAAGAAGCAATTCTATTATTCAACAGTTATGTCTTTAATCACATTCTTGATCTGAGTCTTTGTTTTGCCTTTACTTTAGGTATCTGCAGAAGTGGACAGTCTCAGTAAACTGAAAGCAAGCAGAATGAAGGAGCTTGTAATGAAACGAAGATCCGAGTTAGAGGATCTGTGTAGGCTAACTCACATTCAACCTGACACAAGCACTTCTGCTGAGAAATCAACTGCATTAATAGATTCTGGTAAATGTGATTAAGCTTTTGGTTTTTGAATAGCTGGTATATACTTGCCAATTCCACTTTTTTTAAGCCTAGCTTCTCCATGTTTCTTCAGGATTAGTGGACCCTTCGGAGCTTCTTGCAAATATTGAAATGCAAATAAACAAAATTAAAGACGAAGCACAAAGCCGAAAAGATATCATGGACAGAATTGACCGTTGGCTCTCCGCATGTGAAGAAGAAAATTGGTTGGAAGAATATAATCTGGTATGAGAAGCTTAAAGCTTGAAACTCAAACAAGAAAAATGGATTCTTTGATGGATGTATTCTAAAGATTCTTTCTTTGGTTTCAGGATGAGAACCGGTATAGCGCTGGAAGAGGTGGACATGTAAACCTCAAGCGGGCAGAACGAGCCCGGGTTACAATCAATAAGATCCCTGGTACTTTCCAACTTTCACCTTTTTCTAGTTTCTGAATATGATGAAATCAAATAAATAATTGTAGCTTATACCTTTGCGTCTTGTTTACGTCAGGAATGGTTGACAATCTTATCAAGAAAACACTTGTATGGGAAAATGACATGCAGAATTCATTTCTATACGACGGTGTAAGCTAAAACTAATTAAAGTAAGTGCAGAGTCATTAACAGCCAAAGTCCTTTCTTTGAATCTTGTTACTACTTTCTATAGGTTCGATTGGTTAACATACTAGAAGACTATAAACTGACAAGGAAACAACAGGAAGAGGAAAAGAAAAGATACAGGGTTTGTCCAAAAACACTCTCTTAAAAACACTCAAGATTTTCGCTTACCCATTTAAAACAAGTTCTATATCTTTGTGCAGGATCAAAAGAAGAGGCAGGATCTCCTGCTAACTCAAAGGGAATCCATTTACGGATCAAAACCGAGTCCAAGAAGAAGCAGCAGTTTCAGAAAGCCCAATGGTTTCAGCATCAGCAATGGGAATGGTTCAGTGCCTCCCACGCCTCGTAGAAGCTCGGTAGGGACAACAACTCCTGACGTTCTTCTAACCCCAAGATCTTACTCGGGTCATCATCGCCAAAACGGGTATTTTAAAGAAGTTAGGAGACTCGCTTCTACTCCCTTAAACTATGTGGCCATGCAAAAGGAAGATACTGTTTCTACTACCTACACATCGATTTATAGCTCTGAGCCAGACTCGCCTCTCCAAGGCTGACTTGACTCTCTTTTGCACCGGTAAGAGAAAAGATCAAAACTTTAAAGCATCAATTGATTAGCTTAACATGCCCTTATAGTAGAATCCTCAAATGACCAGGTCTTTTGTTTGTTCTTGTGGTGATTTGAAACTTTGTGTAGACAGAGATTGATGTTAGAAGTTGGATATTTGGTGCAGGATATGTGGAGTAATGTTAATGGTAAAAAGAAGGAAGTGAAGAAGATGCAGACTTGTGAATACAGAAGGTGACTGACTTTTAGGAGATATGGTGAGATAAGAGTAAAAAATAAATGTGAAATTTGTTATTCTTTAGAGGTTACAAGTTTATATATTTTGAAGTGAAAAAATACTACTGTTTTGTGTAATGCCCGTGTGAAAGTGTGAATGGTCCTTGTTGTGCGTACGTATTTGTGTATAATATACGTATTTGCTTTGAGCTTTCTTTTTGTGCTTTTAGTAGTGCTTTTGAAATTGAACTATTGCGTCTACTTGAAGGTAAGATGGATAGATTCATTATGTGTTGTTTGCTGTTCAGTTGTTAAACGAGTCACAAATGCACATTTGTTTAAAATCCTAAAAAAAATCGTGACTGAAATCTGTCAAACCTTCTTCATCTTCTAATGGAAACTCTAGGGGGTTTGCTAGCCATGGCTTTCATTGTGTCGCGAATCTACTTGAATTGTTGTGGAAGGAAGAAAAAACAAAGCCAGGTTCACATGGAGATAGCGGGCAATGTAGTTTATCAACAACTATGGAAATGAAGTTTTGTTTTTTCGTACTTTACTCTTTTACAGATTCTTTGTATTGAGAGAGATATGTTCACTTTCACACTCACAGCTTTTCCAATTTTGGTTTCATGGCTCACTGGGGCTTCACCACAAACTGCCCTCTATGGTCGATTCACTTTCATCGCAAATCTAGGAATTTTGGTCCGGTTAAAACCCAACTCATTTGGTTCAATTCATTTCCTCTCATTCCAACTGAAACTCTAATGGGCTCTAGAGTGGTTTTTATAGGCCGTGTAATATTTTCTGTTTTTTTATGCAATTTAAATAGAACTTCTATAGTTCTATCAAGTGACCAAAAAAAAAAAAAAAACAGAACTTCTATCGAAAAAAAAAAAAATAGAGAGGAAATTTGGCAAAAAGAATGTAAAGGGAGTCAGTTTTCAGTTGTAAAAATTATTAGGAGAATCGAAGATGAAAGTGGATATGATGGTGTCTCGACTCTCGATGGTTGTCTTATTAGGTTTTGAAAAAATTTGATTATATATATTATTACATATTTTAGTTAATTTTAATGAGTTTGCAGAACAAAATCTATTTGTTGATATTTTTTAATTAATTACATAAAATTATACTAATTAATGGAAAGTACATTTAAGTAAATAACATAAAACTTGTTAAATATTACATGAAATTCCATTACAACAAATTTCATTACAAGAAAAAATTAAATAAAGTAGTAATTAAAGATAAAAAGGTTAAATGAAAATCTTTGTAATTTAATAGTTTTCAAAAACAAAAATACCTGATTTAAATCTAAGAAATATTTAGTAGCCAATATTTAAAATATTTTTGAAAAAAAGTTAAAATAATCTAAATATTTTTAACTTGATAAAAGAAAAATTAAAAGCTCAAAAGTCATGCAATGAGAAATCAAGGTTAACATTAGTACGATTATATAGTTTTTGTGGTTGGTCTAGAGAAAATGCAAAATATCTTAGTCTTATGTAAGACGAATTAAGTGAGATGTGTCATGTCAAGTGTCAGATCCTAACCCACCCCATTACACTCATATGAAAACTAACTAACTGTATTAAATTTTCATAATATGGACTAAATAATGTAACATTAAGACTTACATTTTGCATAACAATTAAACTACTAATTTATAATAATCAAATTCACATGATAAAAATTCATTTACACATACAACAAAAACAATCATATTTATAATCAGTTAGCCAGTTACTTTATTCCATGAAAACACTACAAATTGAAATCATATAATTTTAATATATAAAATATGTAACATCACGAAAAAAATTGTGATTTCATTAAAATTTTAACTCAAAAACATTGTGATTTCATAATTTTAACATATATTTTGAACCATTTGTCTTTAACTGTAAAATTTAAAAATAGATATGGATTTAATTATAGCTTCATATGGTGGTAAAAAGTTATAAGTATCACACTATGATAATCATTGATGGGTTTTAAAAAAAAAATTGACAAAAAAGCAAATAATAAGAGAAAAGTAAGCAAAACATAAATATATAAACAAAAATGACAAACACATGACAAGTCAATTTCTATTACTTACAGTTAATAGAAATTTAAGTTAATATATAAAAAACAATGAAGTAAAATGATGAATATATTTAACACAATCGACAAAAAAGGTTCCAAAATTCAACTTCAACATTAAAAAAAGGAACGTAAATTAAAAATGTAAAATTGATACTTTGACCGTAGAAAATCAAAATCTTTACATTGTAAAATTAAAAATCACATTACTTTTTACTAACTTGTTTTAACTAAAATCTTTTATCATGAGAATTTTTTAATTAAAACAAACTAGTTAAAAGTAATGTGAAAATACATGGTGCAGGATAATAAAATTGATGAGAAAAAAAAAAAGATAATAAATTGTTAATTTGGCTTAATAAGTATAGCCCAGTTAAGGCCATATATTATCTTCATAAAACACGGCCCATTCTTAATTATGATTATACTGAAAATGGCCATGGACTCACTCATTAAGAAACTAGAAATTAAAACATTTTCTAAGCTGTTAACCGAATCTGACCGGACCGGTTATCACCGAATAACAAGTATACCGAAACTTTGGTACTGCATCGAACTACTACCTTAACCCGACATAAAACTTTAAATCAAATCGCCGGCTATAAAAAAAAAACATCTCAAAGAACCGATCGACTAAAATCTCAATACATGAGAGGTTTGATTTTTTTTTCACGGCTCGAACTCGTGAACTTGTTGAAGAACCCGGTAGATGGTGACATTAGATCTTCGAGATGTGGTTTCGTCATCATGAGATCTCGTGAAGAAATTGTTGTTCCCTTCCACGTCGAATGAGTTGTGTCTTTTACGTACGTTACGGACATGATGACGTGGCGGTGCATAAACCGGAGTTTCGTAGCTGGCTCTGTGTTTTACCCAGCCAGGTTTAGATTTCTCCGTTGATTTCTTCACAAAATTTAAAATGGATTTGGCTATGATTTAATTGGTTAAATGACAAATTTTGGTGTAACTAATTAATTTGAAGAGACTAAACTTACGTGGATGAGAGAAGATGAGATTGGTACGGGGCATTTAACCGGACGATCTTCTTCTTCCGGTTCAACCGGATGCTCAACCGGACAGAATTCGACGTCGAATTCATTGGTTTCATCAGCGTCTTCCATCATCACTGTCTCCTCCACACTCTCTCTTTTGCCCTAAAGAAAACAAAAGATAATAGGGGTTTCTTTGCAAGTTTCAAAAATAACGTGTCCAAATTCGTAAAACAAATGAAATCAAAGGGTTTGTATCAAAATTAATAAGTAGAGAAAGCTTTGGTTAGGAGAAAATAAAAACTCACTGAGGAATCGAAGTCCATGAGCTTGGTGAAGATGAAATGGGATGAGAGAGAGTGAGAGAGAGGAATGTGAAGGTGGGAAAGCTTGTGTGTATAAAAGGGTAAAAATAAATAAATAAAAGTTGGTTTTCGCATGAAAAGGAGGGATTTTTAACCCCACAGTGAAAAAAGATGTGAGGCAGAAAAAGATTCCTTAACCTCCCACTATTTTTTCTTTCTTTTTTCAGCACCATTTTCATATCATTCAAATGGCGTATGGGTGATAGAACTTTTTGTAGATTGTTTTTCTTAATATTAGCAATCGGTGCCAAACTTCAAAACATGAAATGTGTTAATGGAGTGTATAAAAGGTAATATTTTTTTTATATAAAATTATCACATTAAAACACCTATAAACAAGTTATCAAAATATAAGTAAATTTTTCGTTACAATCGAATATATGTTTTTTTTTTGTTTTTTAAACTTGTCAAATGACAATCACAATATCGATCCAAAGAGTAAATTTAACAATTTATATATGTCTCGTATATGAATCATTAAAATATATAATAGCAATACCAAAATTAATTTCTGTATTTATGGAATTGTATCACTATTTGGTTCAGGGTCTAAAAAGAGGTTAAAAACAACTACTATATATTATATACACTTTCTTGCTTTTAACAAAAGGAGATGCTATCTTTCTTTGAAAATCCGAACAATCTTTCGCTTTGTTTCATGTCTTACTTTTTTTTTCTTTCTTCTTTCCCTTTTAGGGCTTTGAAGAAGATTGGTGATGTAGAGAAAAGCTATTGATTTGCTCGTATTCCGTTACAATTACAAATAAATATAAATTGCAGAAAAGAAAACAAAAACCACTAAAGCCGGCCGTTAAGGGGAAAGCATGAGGTACACCACTTTGCTTTACTTAACAAGCCGTTTTTGTATGCGAATGGAAAAAGCAAGCTTACTATAAATACACAAATATAGTGTATATAAAAGACCATAATATAGGGTAAAATATCATCAGCGGTATAATATATAGTTAGCCATGTAATTATAATAGAAACAAAAATTGTAGAGAAATTTGCTGAATCTGATTTTATGAAAGATCTAACATTTAGTTATGTAAAAAAGTATATATATATATATATATATATATTAAAGTCTGTTATTTGGGTGACTATAGTATAAATGAACACTCGTGTTTATATTTACAATTAATTCACATGCTATGTGCGCAGATTTTAGGTTACTTCACGCGGATGAGATTCGAATATATGAATGATTGTTTTAAGAGATATCAATCAGTGGGGTTATAAACCATCATATAACAAACGGCCAAGAGACTCTTGAAATCAAAACAAAATTTGTTAAAGTAAACGTAAGAATTTTGTTAGAGAGGTTATTCAATTAGCTTTCGAATTAATCTCGTAGTGATTTGAAAAGAGTATTATAATTTACAGGGTAATAACTCCTCGGGGTTTGAGTTAAGTAGGAAAACTTATTTAATAAGCAATGTTAGTTGGTCTATAATAGACGTTTATTTGTGTTTTTTTTTATATAAACTTACTATTTTCATTCGTAGTTATAAGTTATCTTCTGGGATCTCTTGATCGGAAACAAACTATTATAATAGAATTAGTGACCTAAAATGAGTTCCAACCTCCCTTGGTACCTCATTATCTACCAACACATCTAATCAAGTTATTATGATATTATGTTGTTATATGGTTTATACTGGCTATTTTTGTGAGTCGTACTATTCCTATATTGCGTTGGTAGACCGGGTATTGTTCTATTATCTCATCTTCTTATTTCGTAATTCAATTGCTGGATAAGTTAGTTCTATATATTTATTATTCCGTCCTGAATTTAGATAATTATATGTATATACAAATACATGAATACTTAGTATATGAAATCTGATTGCATTGGTAGTGGAACGTGTGTTTTGAAATTTAGCTCTTTTTTGAACGGTTGTTTGCTCACATAAGCTATGATTTCTTATGTAGGTAGGTAAGTGTCTTAAGATGACTAGATAAAATAGTAAAAAAAAACATTTGCCAACTTTTTCTCTTGTCACTTGTATTTTCACTAGTGTTTTCTTTTGGATAGACAAGAAAGAACATGACAACAAATCGATTGCCTATTTTAATACTAAATCTGAGGGAAGATATCATCGAGGATTGCAACAATATTCTTATAGTACTCCAATACCTTAGTTTCATCTTCATCTCTTGCTGCATAATCCATCTACTTTTTTCAAAGTAGAGTTAATAAATTAACAGTAATGAGTATATAGTAGAGAGAGCGAAATGAAGAACTGTACCTTGGTGATTGAATTGAAGAGAGAGGAATAAAGAGACCTAAAAAGAGGTCTATCCATAGGAGGCTTTGCTTGGATGATTAAGTAAAAGTCTTGCTTCATGTTTGATGCACTTCTCCTTAGCTCTTTCCCTCCTTCTTTCCACAACTTCTTTTCTATCATCATCTCTTTAATTCTTTTTATATTTTCTGCATTTTTTCTTAGTCCTTCCTATCAACCACATCCAAATACACGAAACATTCATATTTTGTATAATCTCTGCATTTTCTGTTTTTCAGTGGTACTATTTGTCCATAACCATTGTAACTCTTGCTACAAAGAGTCTTCCACACACATATTACGGATAACTTAAAGGATTAAAACCCCAATAAACCATAGTGATTGATAACTTACAAATCTATGTATCAGCCTTAGCATTCAATATTCTCTAAAGAAAAGTTTTTGTAAACCTACTTCGGATAAATCACTTGATCAAAATTCGAATAATCTAAAAACAAAAAAATGTTCACACAAGAAAATTAAAGCTTGTGACTCTAAGTTTACATTGAATATAAAGAGCATTGCAATTTGTATAAGTCCATCTGAGGAGTAAACAAAATTTATTGTTGTATAATATAACACACTGTTTTTTAGTCGAGACAACATCTAAAACAAATGGATCAAAGTATAACTAAAGTGAGTCTTGATCTAGTGGTGTTCTCTCGAGGGTCTCTAGTTTGCATTTCATTTGGGAACGACTATTGTGATGGGGAAATTAATGTATGGACTATGGACCTCCAAAACTCTTCAATTAACCACGAAAAAATGTAATGAAAAATCAAGACATAAGTAGTTTAGACCTGTGCAAGTTCGACGGTGCGTTCAGGCTCAGGTGGAGGGCCGCCGAAGTTGAAAAAATCAGCGGCATTCGCAGAAGAAGAGCGTTTGAGATCGAAGAAAAACAGTTGAGGGATTAGCGTTCCTGAAATTGAAAGTAAAACGTCTCTTCGTCTTCTTCTTCTGAATGTATCAATGCAAAGTGTTAAGTTAGAATCCGATGTATCAATTAGAGAATCTTGATTGTGAAAGAAGGTGAAATGTGGTGGTGGCTTTGAAATCGCCATGTATTAGCGGTTCAGTGAGCACAAGGAAAAAACAAAAGCAATCAAAGTAGCTGCGCCATTGAACAACCTCACAAGGATAAGAACCAGAGATTAATCTAACGACCACTGACGATGGCACGTGTCAACTAGTGGAGATATGACACTTCCAACTACCCGCCAAATTTTCATTTTTTTTTGTTTGTTATCTTGTTTTCATCAATTTCTCAAATATGCTAATTGTCATTTAAAGATACATAACTTAACACGTAAGATTCTATAAAAATCTCAATTTACGTTTGACGAAAAAATGTTTCAAAGTAAGAAAACTAATAGTTGTTATAAAATTCAAACCATAACCAAATACCAAAACAGAGTTTTAGAAAGAAACAGAGCGAACTGAACAAACAAACTAAAAGTCTTAAACTCAAATCATAACCAAATCATCTTCGTTGAATATTAGAAAACATCGAACTCGTAATTATAACAAATTAGAAAAAAAAAACTTGTCATGAGACGAAAACTTTTTCCCGGCGAAAAATGAAGATATGGAGACGAGCAAGCGGAGCTATAAAGGACAAACTCAGTCTAATCACTGCGGCGGATGAAAAATTCACGGCGGCGATTATCAAAGCGACGAGCCACAACGATCTCTCAATGGACTTTGAAAACGTTCAATTCATCTACAGATACATACAGAGCAACCCTTCCAGTTTCAACCCAATCATACGCGCCATCTCGTTACGCGTAGAACGCACGCGTAATTGGACGGTGGCTTTGAAATGTTTGATGTTATTACACGGCTTGTTCTTCTCCGGGATCATAGCCGTCGATTCGATCGGACGGTTACCGTTCGATCTTTCCGGTTTCGGGAAAAGAAAATCTCGGTTTAGTAGAACCGGTCGGTTTAATATCTTCGTTCGCGCTTATTTCTTGTTTCTTGACGAGAGATCGATTTTCTTCTTCAACAAGAACACGATTCGACTTGAGATCATCGTTAAAATGCAACGAATCGTTGATTCATTGATGAGAATCAAACCGATTGGTGAAACGCCTCTTGTAATCGAAGCTATGGAATATGTTATCAGCGAGGTTTTTGAGATTAACTGCCGTATATGCCGCGGATTCGCCGGTTTCTTATCCGATGTTCAGTCGAATATCCTGGAGATATCGTCCGCGGAGGCGGAATTGGCGATGAAAATCGTGGCGAAATCTTTGTCGCAGAGAGAAGAACTCTTCAAGTATTTCGACTTCTGTAGAGATTTTGGTGTCACCAACGCTCAAGAAATCTCTAATTTCGTACGAATCACGGAATCTCAAGTGATAGTGCTCGACAAGCTTCTCCATATCGCCCCGGGGTTAGATCAGAAGGCGGCAAAGGTAACGCCGGTAACCGGGGCTGATATGGCGGAGGTGGATTTGGTGACCAGTGAGGAGCGTTCTTCTGAGAGAACCAAGATAAGAGATGATAACAGTCCATCAGATTTAATTAGCTTCTAATCACGTAATTAGTGACTAATCATGTTCTAGTCCACCTCATTTGTACATCTATGTTAATGTGTACACTCGTTTAAACGATTAACATTGCATTATTAGTTAAACTTAACATATGTAACAATTTGTACAAGGGAAAAATACAAAAAAAAAAAAAAAAAACAACTTTAAATATAGTTCTTCATCATTCAAATTGTTTAAAATAACAACATTTTATCATAACAACACCTGATGTTACAAGTTAACATTTTAGACCTAAAGATGAAATGAAATAGTTGCAGAAGAAACCAAAAAAAACCCAACATTTTTGTTTTCTACAGTTTTTTTCAAAGAAATCTTCAAACAAACAGAACAGAACGTTAAGAATGTAAGAATTAAGAGATGATAAAACCCTAAAACGAAGAAGTTACCTTGAAGACGAAGAAGGATGACAAAGGTCACAGAATGTTGTATATACACGATCAGTGAAAAAAAAAACATGAGTTTTCCAAACTACCTGATCGTGACGAACTTATTGGTTCCATGTCTAGCCCAATGACTCTTCAAATCAATCGCATTCCCAAAGCTATAACCTTCTGTAGCTAATTTCTCAAGGACCTTCTTAAACGCGCCTTGACTCATCTTCCTACCGGAAATCCTTGCGCCGCGTCGCTTAGTACTCATCGGTAAAGGATACACCGAAATGTTTGTTGTGCAACAAGCGGATTGCCATCCGCCGCATCCCCATCGGTAACATTGCTGAGGAGTTCCGGTGCAAGTGCAAACCGGTACAGGTAAACCAGAAATGTCCATACTGACACCGTTAATCACAACATCAACACTCTTCTTAACCGGTTTCACACGCTGCTGTTGAACATTGTTAGTAACGTCCCTCTCCTCTTTCGGTTTCCGCGGCTTCTTAGCTTTCGGTATTGTTGTTGTTGTGATGCTGCCTCTCATCTTTCTCTTCTTAGTAGGCTGAACGATTTCATCTTCACGAGGAGGAGGATGAGGAATCGGATTTTCCTCAAACCGGGATGAATTAACAACCGGTTGAGGAATCATCTGCATCGAACTCGAACCAGATGTTTCGGACAGGACATTACTGTAATTCGGGGTGCTTATAGGCAACATGTTGAAGAACTTGTTGTCCTTGGGTTGATTAATCCAGCTACAGTTCATGGGCATTGAGGCCTCGTGCTCTCGCGGATGATATGAACCATTTGAACCGATCATTAGATTCGATTCACGTCCGGGTAAAAACGGTTTAGTGTTCCGGTCAATTGTAGACATAAGCTGCAAACCAAGATTACCTTTAAACGTAGCAGCCGCTGGTTCATAGTATCCCCAATTGCGAAATCCATCATCGTCCATTGAGATTATAAACTACAAACAATGCCATTAAAAGTTAAAACACACAAATTCTTAAGTTCTATAAACACAATTCAATCCAAACCAATAACAGAACAAGACTATAATCGAAAAGCTTCTAAATTCGCGGTTGAATCTGATTCTAAATCCTCGGATTCATCGCGAAATTAACACAATATCAATCCATTTTCTCAGATACAGTAACAGAGTCAAACGAAAGCACACATCTTTGAGATACCCAGAAACGAAAATTAGGGTTTTTCTAATCAGAATCGAAAGATGAATCCAATTATTTCACATTTGTTTCAGAAACCCATATTGCAGATCTATAGATCTGACAAACCCAGAACCAGATCTAATGAAACAGGACATAAGCATCGATCTTTCCACACAGAAATGTTCCAGATCTCGAGTTTGGTAATAAGATATTGGATGAGAACATCACAGAAATGGAAAGACAGTACAGTACAAAAGGAACCAATCTTATAATTTCAAAAAAATTAAGAGAGAGAGAGAAAGAGAAAGAGACATAGATTGATGAGAGAGAAATCTTACATGGGTTTGGTCTAAACGGCTCTTTAAGGAATTTTTTGACCTCCTGAAGAGAGAGGAGAGAGAAACCTGAGAGAGATTGGGAAAGAGAAAAAAACCTAAGAAGAGAAGAATATGAGGGATGAGAGAGGAGAGAGAAGGTTAAAGATCTCTCCCAGTTTTTTTTTTTTTCTTTGTAAGATAGAGAAGAGAGAGAGAGAGAATCCTAAAAATGACACTTTTAAGTTTTAAATATATATATAAAATAAAATCTTCCAAAAACCAAAAGGCTTTTTATTAAAAAGAAAATTGTGAAGAGATTATTTGTAGGACAGAGGTTACGGTAAAGCCATGTGAGGAGAAGAAGAAGACAAAAAAACAAAATCAAAGCCCACTGCTTCTCCTTATCCTTTACATTGTACTATTGATAAAATATACATATTGTATTTGTCAAATTCAATTTTTTTAAAGAGTATATATACATTTGGTCAATATGATGATTATGTGTAAACCAAAACCAAAACTAAAACCACTCAAGGCAACCAATGTGTCTACAATTTAAGAAATATATAGTTTTATAAAATTATTACAAAGGAATGTTTATTCGTGTCGGATTTTGATACGCAAATAATAAAATCCAAAAATGATTTGATTTGAGGCCCATTTGTGCATTTGAGTAAACATTATAACAATGTGAAATTTAGATTAATTTTTTCAAAGGTAAAAGCCACTCAATCATGTTCCTTTTTCAATGTATTACACTCGTTTGATGTAGGCATTATCCCCAACTATATAAGGTTGGTGTACCCAAACCCAACTGCGTCAATCTACACAAATATGGTAGCATGATTGTTTCAAGATGAGGAAAGGGACTCTGAACAACAAATAAGGATAATAGTGTGACCTTGTTTTTTATGGAAGATCCGAGAAACAAGGAATGAGTTGCATTATTTCGATTTCCAGAGATAATGCTAAGCAACTGCTGGTAGAGCAAATGAATGGTTAAATACGAAGTCAAAGGAGAACAACAAGCCACAAAGACAAACTTCAAGGTAGATGCATCATGGTATAGAGAGACAAATATATATAGAATATGGTGGACTGTAAGGGATGATCAAAGTAGGATGATCCATAACTATGTTATATTTTGGATGCAAGTGTAGCAGCCTTAGTATTGGATATGTCTTGTGTCAATAACTTGGGCTTTGCATATGTTGTGTTTGAGAGTGATTCCAAGACTCTTATTCAGTTTGTCAAAGATTCTCTCATATTGTCAAGATTGAAAAGATCGGTGAGATCTTAGGTCATATAAGGGATTCTAAAACCAATTTTTTATTCAATGTAAGACAATAGATTGCATTAACTGACTTGATAGCGAAGAAGACAATTTCTTGTAATCTTTACTTTGCTTTTTTAGATTGTAGTAGCCCCTTCATGGTTATTACTATTGGTGAAAGTAAAAAACCTATGTATGGACATTAGTGTGTGAACAAAAAAAGTTCAACTGTCAAGTATCAAAACGGACGAATCTAGAGAGATAAATGCAGTCAAGCAAACAAGGTGAACGATCACATCGCACTAAGAATAAATCAAAGCGGGAAATTAGTAAATCAAAACGGTATTATCTAGTGTTTAATTAGAAAGAAATGATGCAATATTGGCAATAATGACTTAAAAATAGGAGAAATGAAGATGATCCCCATCATCTCCATCTAAAAATCCTAAAACTATTTATCTAGTTGGAAAAGAATATGTGTTTATTGATGATTTAATTGTGTTTCTCTTTACTCTTTTTGTAACATATTTAAATCACGAGTACACATTTTTTTTTTCGCCTAAAATCTCACTTAAATAGTAAAAAAGTAAATTATTTTTTTGGTATTTTCCAAAGTACGTTACATTTTCTTAGCAAAAGAATCAAAATATGTCAATTTTGCTTAATTATAGAAAAGATTAGTTAAATCTTTAACTATTTGTCTTGGTATCATAATGATCATGGTTAAGGTATCCTTACACCTTGTCTCTTAAAATTTTCAATTCGTAACTAGTACATATTATGAACAAACACAATGGGTTTTTAATAGAGAAATTGGAAAGAATAACCAAAAATCATAATTAATCAAGGGAGTAACCATGTATTTCATTTAACTATGATATATTGTGTATAAATTATAATATACTAGTGTTTTGGCCCGTGCTTTGCACGGTCTTTATATGATTTGTGTTTTTTATAACATTTAATTAATAATAAAAATATAGTGACAAAAAATAGTTTTAAAAAAGGAAAAAAAACTAAAATTTAAAAACATGTGACGATCGTGCGAGATTCATCTTAGTCGCTGTAAGATATGATTACCACGACCAAAAATCTTCTCAACCTACCATAATAACCAAACATTATTACAAAATCTCAATCGGTGAAAAAAAAAATCAAAAACCTGTCGGAATGAAACAACATGTCGAGGATTAAACTTTCTCGTAAACATCGCGATGGAGTTCATCGACGAAATTTATAGTTACTAACACTGGACATTAAATTTATAATTTTACTGTTTTTTTTTCTTTTCAACAATTATTGTGTTTCTAAACTGTAAAAAAAAAATAAAAATCTTTCCTCTTCCACAATTTTTTTATTTCTGAAAAATCTAAAAACTGTAATATTTTAAACGATCAAGCTTGAAACGTTACACTAGACCTTTCCTCTTCCATACAATCCAAGCCTTTTATAGAGGCTTGTATCCTATCTCCCTGTTTGAAAAATCAACAAAAAAAATTGACCAAGAGGTAAAAGAAAAACAGTAGTTGGTTTGTATTCTTTGATGAAACAAAGTATAGCGAACTTATGAAATAATAAAATCTTACCTTATCATCCACAAGGAGAAGATCGAGTCTTGTAAATTCTTCTGGTTTATCCTTTTTAGGAAATCGCCAAACACGGGCAATCCGAACATTGATCTTGCATGGTTCCGTTGCTTGACCTATATGAGAAATATGTGTAATATCCAGCAGCATAATTAGAGAACTGAAATTGGCACCTGAACCTGCAAACCCAAACGCCAAATGAATATTACACCTATATTCATGGTGTGATCATAATACCTGATCGTTTGTAATTTCACTTTTCAATTTTCTTAAAAAGTTATAAGAACACAACAATACCTGATCGTTTGTAATGACATGGTGTGATCATTTGTGGTTTTCCATATAAGGTAATGCAAAATACGTGTGCAGTTCCATGGATAACATATTTTAAGAAAAAGCATAAATAGAATATGTTTCCTCGTTACAATCTGACCATGGAAAACATATTTTAAGTTTTCAAACTTGTTTGATTGGCTAAACAACTAAGCAATTCAGCATAATAATATTAGATTGTAAATATTGCAGTTCAAATCAAAATCTAAATCCAAAGGTAAAATTCATAATTATGAAAAATAATAAAAATTATGAAATAGAAAATTGGATGGGCATTAAAAACGGTGATGAAGAAACTAAACCAGAATTAAGAAATTCGAACACAAAATTTGTAAATTGAAAGATTTTGAAATAGAGAACACTGCAATAAAAAGAGATATGCGATTGATGAAACCCTAAAATCAGATCATGTAAGAAAAAACATAAATAGAATATGTTTCCTCGTTACAATCTGACCATGGAAAGCATAAATAGAATACTTTAATTTTTTACACGATAAAAGCTAGAGGAAACAGGAATCAAAAAGGAAAGAGAACTGAAAGCTTTTTGTATGAACAGCAATACCTTATCAGAGACGACTGGAATCGAATTCCACTTGATTTGAGGGCGAGAGAGAGAGAAGACAACAATTCTGGTGAGATTCTCACAGAACTAAGTGGAGAAATCTAGGTTTTTGGGTTCACTAAATCGTCGGATCTGAACCGGAGATAAGGTATAGGAAAACAGAATCGGAAAGGGAAGTGAGGTGGAGGCTTTTTGTCTCCGAAATAATGTTACCATTGTTGATGAAGGGAAGGGAGGAGAAGTTGAGAATTTGGAAATCGTGGGATGGAAGCAGTTGATTAAGAAGTCGATGTTTTGGGTCTATTTTTCTGTGAAATAATAATTAAATTGGTATAAAAATTTAGGTTAGTGAAAGGTGTAAAAATAAGACTTTTGCCACGTGTCAGACAAAGAGAGTAGAAGTTGGAGGTAAAATTACTTATGAATTATATTATAAGGGATACTAAAGCACACTAATGTCCCACATACGTAAGGATTTATCATTCAACCAAAAACGAAATTTGCATCCTTGGGTGTTAAGAATTTTTGTCATTACATATTGTTAACGGGTCACATGAAAACTGAAAAACTGTAAAATATTTTGAGAGTTCCAACATTCATTCGGTCCGTCGAAACTATGACCTACTCACATAATTTTTAAATTATGATTTGGGTTTAGAAAGAGAAAATAAATAAAAAAGACATTAAAACACGTATTAAACAGACAATGTTTTATTTGAAAAAAAAAAAAAAACAGATTACCCTTATGTTTAACTTTAACACGATGCATTATTAACATTCGAGAAAATATTTCATTTTATACATTTTCTTAAATAAAATTATCATATATATATAGAAGAAAATAAATTATAAAAAGGTGCTACATTTAATATACACGATCTATTGACTTTGGAGTTGGAATCCAACTTTACGGTTACTATGATACATCATTTAGGCAGGCCCATATACGACAGGTGGACTGATTTTCAAGGCCCAATAATCATTTAGGCCTCTAATCACATTTTTGTTTGGTCGCCAACTTATTTCGATTTTAAATATTGAGTAGCCAACTTAATAAACACACATATACATACATACATTTTAACTAAGAATTTTTGTTCACTGAAATTATATTTATCTTAATTCGATTTGAAAGATTTTAACACACATATATACATCCGTATATGTGTTTCTTTTTTTTGGCAGCATTTTAGAGTTTATGGATGTATGCCAAACTTGAGAATGAAGGCATGAGACCAAAATAGCCGAATAAAATGAGTAATGATGTACTGGGAATGTTCTTTTTCAAATAACTAATCTATTTTACATGATTTTTAAATAAAGATATATGAAGATAAAAGGAAAAGATAAAGAGAATCAAAGGGAGGAGTTGGGGGAGATGATGGCATTTCTTTGCTTTGTAAATTTGGAGCATGTGACTTGATCTCTCTTTCCAACTCAAATCTCCTACTTATATTCAATATTCTCCTTATCTTGTTCCTTCTCTTAAATTAACTTCTGAAATTATTACTTATCTTTATCGTTTAGTTAATATTTGTTAAGATATCCTAGGCTCAGTTGTATGGAATCGGAAGCGGGTACGCGGAAACGTTTAGAAACGGGGAAGCGTATTTTTCTAAAAGATTAGGAAACCGGTACGTGTTGGAAGCGTATATATATATATATATAGTTCATAAAATACTAAACGTAGAATCATATTAAAATAAAATGTTGTTTGAATAATCTATATGAAATTAACAACAAGTACATATATTGAGAAACAACACAAAAAACAAAAAGAAAAAGAAAGCAGAACACAACAATTAGACAATAAGCACGATTAGAAAAACTATCACTCTGAACAATACACGAACACTTTGGAAACAACACAAAAAACAAGCACGATTAGAAAAACTATCACTCTGAACAATACAAGAACACTTTGGAAACAACACAAAAAACAAAGTACGATTAGATTAGTATTGAGAAAAATAGATTTGAAATTACCTTTGTTTCTTCTAGTTCGTGATTTGGGAAAAAAATCAGAGGCTTAGCTTACGATAACAGAGACTTTTCAGCTCCCAACTTCTCATCTAGGTTTTAACTTTTAACTTTTATGTTTATTATAAATTTATAAGTGGGTTAAGTTGGACTTGGACCACAAAACAAATTATAAAAATATAAGCCCAATTAATACAGCCTAATGACTTCATCTTCTCCGATCAACACTATCAACGATTCTGAGCTACACCTTTGGCGCTTCCAATCCCGAATCGTACGATTCCACCACGCTTCCAAACGCTTCATTTTGGGAATCGTGATTCCTAGACGATTCCAAGCAATTTCCAGCGCTTCCGCTTCCGCTTTGAGAGCGCGAAACGCAACACTTCCGACGATTCCATACAGCTTAGATCCTAGGTAATTTATACATAGATCTCCGAAAACTAGACCTAAGAACATCTATACTTAATTTGGAGTTAAATTTCAACTTTTACGTATAACTATAACTTTTAACCTTGGATCAACCATTTGGAAAATGCCATCTTATTTATGACTACCGAAGTTTATGTAGGTTCTTATGATTTTTTAAATTTTGTTTATCTTTAACTAATGTATTATATTACTATAATTTATCTTTACTTAAATTAATTTTCTTTAATCACGAAAATAGATTTCTTAATGCATCTCTAAGTTGTAAATTGGTTTTTATAATTCACGAGTTCGAATAATATCGATAAAAATAAGACTATTGTATTTCATCTAGCATGTTGTGGGCTTCTCAAGTCCCACAAGATTATAAATTACAAATTTAGAATTTCTTAGTTACGAAATAAATATCATGCATTATGTATTAGTAAAGGAATAATCAATGGTAGTCGATAAGCAAGTGGTTAAGTAAGAGTCGGGAGAGTAATCTCATCTTAGATAATTATTACAAGCACGATCTCATTTCTTTTCCTTTATACAAAGCTGTCACCATAACTCGATCGATCATATCTTCTCGTTTCATTAGTTTTATTTTTCCTTTCGGTCCATTTGAAACCAATTTTAGACAACTGACATAAAAACATTAAGGAAATTTAAATTATTATTCGACATTAAGGAAAATATAAAACTAGTAGCGCGATCAAGCTAAGTAATACATATAAAAACTACCATTGAAATAGAAAAAAAAATATGACTACACATTCTATGATATTTAAAGTCTCTTATAGTTTAATCCCAACCTTGTTTAATTACTATATAAAAATGTATTTAAATATGATTGAGAAATTCTAGATCATAATAATGATTAATTTTGGCAGTTTTCATATGAGTTCCACACTTAGATCTGTTAATGCAACCTTCCTAAGGAACGACTCTGAAGATAAAAGGAATCGACAGTAAAGAGTAGAGGGGAAAGAGGTCACGTGAGTAAGACATAAAGTCACGTGCGGGATCGGTTTTTTTCTTGTTTTTTTTTCTTTTCTTCATTTCTTTAATCGGGATCGAATATGAATTTATTAATTTAGGGTTTTATAATAATAATTTCACATTTTACTCTTGGCTTGATTTATTATTTTACGCATGTATTTTGATTTATCTGTCATTTTGTTTCCCTTAAATGTATGGGCACTAGTACATCCATTATATAAGCCAAATAGAAAAAATAATAGTTTGTCTGCATTATTGTAAACTTACAGAATTTGGTATTTAATGCAATTATGCAATTTTATCCTTGGATTATTCACAAGAACTATATACCTTTTTTCCTCTCCTTGTTTCCAAGTGTAATTCGAAAAGAATCTTAACATGTATGTGGACCAACCTTATAGAAACATGATGACATAACATTCATATATAGTTAACAATGACTAATTTTCTAACATTGTCTATATATTATTGGATTGCTCTAACAATAATGGAACGCAAGATGTGTAAGTGATGTATAATCACACTATTTATAGGACTTGAGAGTGACTGTCAAAAAGTTAATTAGAAGTATGTTAACCTTATTATTTAATTACTTCTTACATCATCTAAGAGTTAGCACAATATCAATATTTATAAAATTCTCTCCTAATTTGCCAATACAATAGACCTTTGGATATTTTAAGTCTCAATAACCTGCACAATCTTTTGATTATCCAAAAAATTCTAAAATTAGGTCAACCTGCAGTGGAGATATAAATTCCACACAAATCAATGAACTGTAAGCCTTACATGTGGACGTATGATCACAAATTTAAGAGTGTATGTATAGAGAAAACTCAAGTAGATAATCAGAAACATAAACGAAAATGTTTCAAAATTATTAAAAAATAGTTTGTGAAGGTTCAAGAAAATCAGACATATTCATCAATCAGACAAGATATGGGTCCAAGCCAAAAATCCATATATCCAACATGCTCTAAGCAACAAAGTCTAAAAAATAAATACTAAATAACAAAAAGAAAAATCTAAATCTAAATCTAAATAAATAGCTCACCCTCTCTCTTTAGCTACAAGAGTGTATGTATAGATTATATGCAATGATGGCACAGTGCAATGAGCTTTATAAGAAGAAGCATTATAGACATCAAAGACCCCTTACTTGCTCTCAACTCTCAAGTGTATGAGAGAGAAATAGCTTGATAAGAGTCAAAATAGCAAAGAGAGAGCTAGAGAGAGAGAGGCCTAAGAAATTAAAAAGCTTTCATCATATAAAGAGAACTTTGAAGAGCCTAAGAAAAAGTTTGAAAAGCCTTTGTAGCAGAAAGCTTAAAAGAACTTTTCTCTCCCTATCTCTATCTCTCTTTATTACCCTTCCTCATCTTTGTAAAGCTGAACCTCCCATTATCTTCAAATTTTCTTCTTCTTCTCCTTTTTTTTTTTTGTCTTTGGGTCTTGTTGTTTCATCAAATATCAATCTCTAGAATCCAAAATACAATAAAGTCAAAAAAAAAAAGAGATCAAGAAAAGTAGAGCAATTGATGAGAACAGATCAAGTGATGTTGTCCAACAAGAACAGTAACACATGTTGTGTGGTTTCTTCTTCTTCTTCTGATCCTTTCCTCTCTTCTTCAGAAAATGGGGTCACCACCACAAACACATCCACTCAGAAGAGGAAAAGAAGACCTGCAGGTACACCAGGTAATAATAAATCCCCACTACTGAAAATTTAATTTTCAATCTTCTTTTTTTCTTGTTTTTATTTCCTTATGACAAGTTTCAACTTATGGGTATTATTGGGTTTCCCTGGTTTTCCCTTAAACCCCATTTAAAACCACACTTTTTTTTTTGTTAATGTTCAGACATATTTTTTGATACGTTTGATTTTTGAAGCTTCAATTTTTTTTTTCTTTTCTTAATAATACCAATTCAAGCTTATGGCTATTAGTGGGTTTCTTTTGCCTTTTCTTAAACCCCATTGAAAATCTCAACTTTATGAATTTTTACTGAAATCAAAGACATGTGTTTTGATGGAGTATGCCTTATCTGCTCTTCAGATCCAGATGCAGAAGTTGTGTCTTTGTCACCAAGAACTCTTCTTGAATCAGATAGATACATATGTGAGATCTGTAACCAAGGGTTTCAAAGAGACCAGAATCTCCAGATGCATCGAAGACGTCACAAGGTTCCATGGAAGCTTCTGAAGAGAGACAACAACATAGAGGTGAAGAAACGAGTATATGTTTGCCCTGAACCAACTTGTCTTCACCATGATCCTTGTCATGCTCTCGGAGATCTTGTCGGTATTAAAAAACATTTCAGAAGAAAACACAGTAACCATAAGCAATGGGTTTGTGAGAGATGCTCTAAAGGTTATGCTGTTCAATCAGATTACAAAGCTCATCTCAAAACTTGTGGCACTAGAGGACATTCTTGCGACTGTGGTCGCGTCTTCTCCAGGTATAATTTCTTGTTCCTCTCACTATAATTTGGTTTTTTAATCAGAAAGATTCCAACTTTTTTATTTATTTTGAACCCATTTTTATCAATATGTTGGTATTATGAATTCAAGAAAGATGCAAAAGTTGCTCAATATATACTTAATTTGGCTCTGTTTGTTATGTATATTTAGAAGATCATATAAAAAGTCAAAAAATAGAAAATTGCTCTAGCGACCCAAAACCAAGATTGATAGATATAGTACAATTTGATTTGACTATCCCTCATGATTTTTACTAATTCTGTTTATTGATGTGTATGCATCAGAGTTTTCTAATATATCTCTTGACTATTTGTTTGGTTACTTAGATTAGTGACATTGACCCCAATCTATAAAGAAATATTATATGTTTGTAGACTATTATTGGACCTAAACTCATAATAAAGATATATATATATATGTATATATTTTAACTCCAACATTATTATTTTATAAACGAGGTTTAAACAGAAAAACTTCATATAAAATTATTAAATTTGTCACTGCATAACAATACGTCATATGAATTTATTATATTGATAGGTTTCTTTGGTACTTTTAGGGTGGAGAGTTTTATTGAACATCAAGATAACTGTTCCGTACGGAGAGTTCACCATGAACCGCCTCTACCGCCACAAACCGTGGTAACAGTCCCGGCCTGCTCCTCTAGAACCGCGTCAACCGTCAGCACTCCGTCTAGTGAAACCAATTACGGCGGTGCGGTTGCGGTTGCGACCCCTCTACCTCTAGAAGGCCGTCCAATTCATCAGAGAATCTCACCTTCAATTCTCACTCACTCATCAAAAAATCTCAACCTCGAACTCCAGCTTCTTCCATTATCGTCGAATCAAAACCCTAATCAAGCAAACCAACAACAAAAAGTTAAAGAACCATCTCATCATAATCATAATCATGATACCACAAACTTAAACCTCTCCATTGCACCATCATCATCATATCAACATTACAACAACTTTGATCGTATAAAAGAGATTATGGCTAGCGAGCAAATCATGAAGATAGCGATGAAGGAGAAGGCTTATGCTGAGGAAGCTAAAAGAGAAGCGAAGAGGCAACGGGAGATAGCGGAAAATGAGTTTGCGAATGCTAAGAAGATAAGGCAAAAAGCACAAGCTGAGCTCGAGAGAGCTAAGTTTCTAAAGGAACAATCTATGAAGAAGATAAGCTCAACAATCATGCAAGTCACTTGTCAAACTTGTAAAGGGCAGTTTCAAGCAGTTGCAGTTCCGGCGGCTGCAGCTGAAGAGACATCTCTTGTGGTCAGTTACATGTCGTCAGCGAATACTGACGGAGAGTTTGAAAATGGATTTTAAGTAAAACCAAAAAAAAAAAAAACTTAAATTAAGGTTATTATATTTTTTTGTATTAATTACCCGGTTGTGTTAATTTTTTAAAACCGTATACTATTCTCTTTCAAAAAAAAAAAACTACCATATACACTATGTAATGGTTATTAGATAGTTGTTAATCTTTGGTCCAACAGTATTAATTAGACTATCTATGTGTCGTGATTACTTTATTGTCCTAATATTTTAGGTTTAAATCTACAATTGCGCGGTTTGAATTGTTAGAAAAAAACCAAGCAACCCTCCATTACATCAACGAAAACCTTACAGGATGTTGTCACTCTTTTATAAAAATCTTACAGTTTACTGTATATTTTTTTTGATAGATACAAATATTAGAAAATTACACTCCCCACATGCACATTTCATAGAATCTTACATGTTACTGTCATTTCAGCCACATTGCACTTTTGTTGAAAATTAATTTCTTCCCGCGTTTCATATATATAGAACCTTTAATTAACTATATACACATATATTTGCTCAAATATATAGATATTTTATTTTCGTTTTGAATGTCTACGGTAGTTTTACAAGGAGCTAAGAGTGGATCTATATTAGGGGTGGGCACAAGTATCCGTTATTCGTCCGATACCCGTTACTCGCCTCGTATCCGCCTTGAAAAACCAAATATTTACCGTCGACAAGTAAAGTATCAAGCCACAAAATTTAATTACTTGCAAGTGCAAGACAAATATCAAGTCTTTAAAAAAAATCTTTTACCCGGCTTGTATGACTTGTTACTCGTTTTTTTACTTGTCCCCGTTAATCCAAAAGTTTAGGTGTAGTCTTTAAAAATGTTTATCTTTAAAGACTTTGAATGTTTTGTAATTTGTATGAGATTTTTTTCATATTCAAGTTCAAGTAGTATCTACAATATGATTTTCTAAAACAAGTATCATATTTTTGCAAGTATCAAGGCGGGTCAAATTACTTGCAAGTCATCAGATTTTGGACGGGTACTTGTACTTGTCTCGGACGAGTCAAGTATCAAGGCGAGAATTCAGATGCTTGAACGGGTCAAGGCGGATCACAAGTACTTGAAAATTAGCAAGTACTTGCCTTGTGCCCAGTCCTAATCTGTACATGGGTGTTTTGACCTTTGGCATAATTCCACAAAGAAAATCTCCGCTTTTTGCCACTCAAAAATTTAGAGATTTTGTGAATATAAACCTTTTTAATAAAAACATATGTTATGCTGGTTTAAATTTGGATAATGTAAATTAATTTATCTTTATTTTAACTACATTATTTTTCGTAAGCTTAAATTGATATATTGTGACAAAATTTCAAACATTTTACGGATCAAAACAATCCATGAAAGAGATTATATCAAAATCTAATGTGACCAGTAGTAAATGGTTAGGTTTGAAAAATACTTCATGTAAATTAATACAAAGTGGGTGAGTTATAGATTGCTTGGCACGAGTTAATATATGGAGTGATGGGAAATGTACTATTATGATGTCGTTTTGGTCCGTGACCGCTACACTTATAACGAGGTTCATAAACAAACATCGGTTCATTTTTCGTTAGATTCGGACAAAAAGTGTTGATCTATAATCATGATAAAACATCCCGACCCATTTTTACTTGTTGTTATTACAACTTTTAGCAAATTTTCTAGCTAGAAATAAATTTGACAGAGATTCCTGATAATCAATAAAAATAAATAAAATAATTTATAAGAAAATGCAAGTAGAATAAACTCTACTGTACCAATACTCAAAATAGTCCATATTATAATTTATATAGAATTGGTCGTGGGATTCTAAGTTAAATATTTAGACTATCTTATAAAAAACAGTAGACAATTAAAAAATACTTAAAGATTTATGCTGTCATATATAAATAAATAGTTATTCATCAAGTTGTTATGCATTATTCAAGTGTGATTAGTTCATTATTATAAATTTGAAACCGAATACAACCTTGCGTTAAGAAGATAAATCCATCGCAAAACTTTGTGGTGATAAACAAAAATTCGGTATGCACCTGTTGTTTTTTTTTTTCTTTTGACATAAACTAATACCTGTTTAAAACCACAGAATTGATATAATATATACATACATATGTATATTTGAGATTTCTTAATTAAAACATTATGGTGGTTATTCATGTTTCTAGCCAAACATTTTTAGATTGGACAGGTCTATGATGTATGAACATACATAATAAATGAATGTCGATACATGAAAGAGAAAGAATTTGATTGGGGCAAGTATATAGATGCATACATAATATGCAAATATAACAAAAGAAAATATTTGAAACAAAAATGAGACGATCTTTTGCGTATGAGATTAAAAAAGCACTACAAAAATCTAAAATCCGAGGTGGGTTTGGTTTTTGTACATCTTTTGAGACCAATTTCGATGCAAAAATTAGGAGGATAGAAAGACTTTTAATAATGACGAATGAGGACTTGAAGAAATAAATAGGAAATGACATGAATGTCTGTCTGAGAGAACTAAAGAAGTGGGTTAAGTAAACAAGAGAGTGACAAATGCCTGCTCGTTACTCCGTTTCAACTATATGGCACTGAAAACCATGGCGTTTTTTCCCGTTGCATTTAATGTGCACTCAATTGCATTGAAAGTGACTATTTCTCTCTTTCTCTCTCTCTAGTTCTCTCTCTCGTTTCCATCATTTGTGCCAACACGCAGAGAGGTTTGCAGATTCTGCAGCTATGTTTATCACAGAAAGAAAGGTGGAGAGAGAGAGAGATAGAGAGTGAGAGAGAGAAAGAGAGAGAGAGAGCGCATATTAGGCTTTCTCTATACCAATGGCCAAACACATGTGTGTGTAATATAACGCATGTATATATGTATATGTTTGATGATAGTTTATGTCACAAACTCGTGAATGTAAAACAATGTATGTAATAATGTCTAACCATGTGTATAATATGATGGAATTCATGTTATAATGTTATATATATATATATGCACTTTTAACACGATTTTTTTTGTCAATAATTAAATACATATATATATATATGTATATATATAAATGCCTGGAATTAGTTATTTTAAGATTATCAATACAATAAAATTAAAATAAGTTTTTTCTGTGTTGTCACATTAGTTTTTTTATGTTATAAAAAATTGACACATTATTAAAATTACAAACTAATTAAAACAAAATAATTAAGACACATCAGTTTCGATTAGGAAAAACTGCCAAATAATACCCAAACTCTGTCATTCTAGCCAAACAATATCCAGACTATATTGGTGGCAAAAAAATACCTGAACTTTTATTGACTTTTATGAAAACCAAATTTAATGTTGACTTGGCCAAATTAGCACGCTGTTATCTCTACTAACAGAAGTGTTAGAAGGCGTTAATTAAAACGTTTAGAAGAGGATAGTTGCCACTGAGAGAAAGGGATTTCATCGTTACATTGTAATAACTAATTGTACTTGAAGTGTAAGAAAGCGTTAATTAAAACGAATAAATTAGCTTAAAATTAAAAACGGTGAGTTCCTGGAATCAAACTCGGGTTGATGCACATGGGTAGAAGTTAGTTACCACTGAGAGAGTGGCATTTCATCGTTACAATATTATAATTAATTTTACTTAAACAGAGTATGTGCCTAAGTTTTATTAAATCCCAATTCACGAACCCTAACTCTCAAAATCCCCAATTCGATTTTTATTTTCTCAAATCAATTTCGATTGTCTCTCTCAAAGCTTTGGTCGAGGACGAGTGTCAGAGATGGTGAAGACAAGAGGGGGAGTGTAACGCCCGTGTTCTGGAAAAAATAGAATTGTCGGGATCGTAACAGAGGAATCGTATCTTGGCGTTTCAATTCTCTAAGGTTGGTGGAAATGTGATCTTTCTCTTTGAATCAATCCTAATTGTTTCGGGAATGAAGTTTCCCCGGGAACGGGAAGCAGATTGATCAAAGGTCGAAAAGTCAAAGTTTGACCAGAAGCTTGAGTGGATCGATCGATCCAGGTGTGGGATCGATCGATCTGGTGAAGTTAGAGAAGGATCGATCGATCCATGGTCGGTCGGTCGATCCGTAGCTCTGTCGTTGTGTGGCTGAAGGAGAGGATCGATCGATCCAGTTGTGGATCGATCGATCTGCCAAGTTGTGTGGACCGATCGATCCATGCGTTGGATCGATCGATCTGTCACAGAGGAAGGGTGGATCGACCGATCCAGTGGTGGATCGATCGATCCAAGCCTGTCGACAGCTTTCTTTTTTGTTCTCTTTGGCCTCACCTACCTCATTATTTGCGTTTTCTTCTTCCTTCTTCTTCCTGGGCGTTGGTTGGAGCTTTTGTGAGGAAAAAGAGAGTGTGAATTCAAGGGTTTGGATGTTGGGAGTGAGAGATCAAAGAGAGAAGGTTGTGGTTGCTTAGAAAGGAAGAAGCTTGGTGGTTAGGGTTGCAGAGGATCTTTTGTTGTGGCGTGGAGGTTCACCGGTTTCGTTGTGGGCTGTTCTTGGCTCTGTTATCCATCCAAAATCAAGGTGAGTGCATGATCTTGAGCTTATCTAAGCAATTGTGAAGCTTGTGTGTTCTTGTTGTGTTTGGCTTAGATTGTTGAATCCTTGGAGTGTTGCTTGTTTCTGTGGTTATGTGGTTTGTCTTCCTTGTTGTGTGGGCTTGGGTTTGTGCCTATTTGTCTGTAGGAAGCGAGGTTGGGTGGTCGTTGGTCGTGTAGGGTGGTTGGAATCGAGATCGGTGTTGCAGAAGCTCGAGGATCGATCGATCCAAGGCTTGTAGGTCATGTTAGAGTTGCAGAGCCGTGGGGATCGATCGATCCATGGAGGGACCGATCGATCCAAGTTTCGAGCTGCAGAAGATAAGGGGATCGATCGATCCAGGGAAGGATCGATCGATCCATTTGGTTCTGTAAGCTGTTGGTTTGGTCCGTGTGTTCAGATCGATCGATCAATGGCTGGGACTGATCGATCCGTACATGTTTTTGGGCTAGATCGATCGATCCCAGTGTGGATCGATCGATCCATTTGTTTATCTTTTGTGATTGTTGCGTTTTTGCGTTGTGAGTGGGTTATCATCTTAGTTGCTTGTGTGTATAACTCGTAGATGGGAGGACCACCTTACTAAGTATTTGTGATAATACTTACGCATCTCTGTGTTTTTCTGAGTTGCAGGTAAAGATAAAGTGTGATCGTGGAATTAAGGCGTTGAGAAGGGGATGATTAGGACTCGGGTGTTTGCTGTTGTTGTTGGTATTATTAATTGCGTTTTCTGTTGTTTGACGGTTTGTGGAAGGTTTAATAATGGCCGAGTTTTATTGGTGTTAATCCGTTTTAACTATTATGTATGGGTGTAATAGTTGTTTTAAAAAAAAACGGTGTGGTTGTTTCAATTTGGTATCAGAGCGTAGACGGTTCTAGGATTTCGTGTTGCTTGGTACATGTGTTTAAACCGTTGAATTGTTGTATGCTAGAATTGATTATGTGGTAGTTAATCAATTTATTTGAGCATGGGGTCTTAGAATCATCCTCTTCGAACCTCGAGATTCCACGGTAGGTTATCTTTCTTCTGTAAGTTGTTTAGTATCTTAGCCTCTGTTCTTGATGGTTCAGATGGCTAGAGGTGCTAGGGGTCGTGGTAGAGGCCGTGGCCGCGGTAGAGGTCGTGGTCGTGTTCCAGTGGTGGCAGAGAGTGTAGTACAGAGTGCTACGGTTGAGCGAGTTACGGCTCTGCATGTATATCAGAAGGGGTCTGAGGGCGTGGCCGGTGTGGGTGCCGGTGTGGCTGGAGTTCCAGCGGATGCTGCGGGTGTTGCAGCAGATCTTGCTCAGGCCTGGGATGATCGTATTACGGGTTTACTGGCCTTGCTGTTGGAGCGGTTACCAGAAAGGGTACCAGTGCAAGCTCCTGTTGTGCCACCAGTGGTTGAGGTGCAGCCGAGAGCTGCAGTTGCAGAGGAGCTCCCATCCTACCTGAGGATGATGGAGCAGTTGCAGAGGATTGGCACTGGATTCTTCCTGGGAGGTGCCAATCCTGAGGCCGCGGATGCGTGGAGAAGGAGGTTGGAGCGGAACTTCCTTTCGATAAGGTGTCCGGAGAGATACCGGGTGGACCTGGCAGTTCATTACCTGGAGGGTGAAGCACATCTCTGGTGGAGAGGTGTTTTGGCCAGGAGAGTTCAGGCAGAGATGGCCTGGGAGGATTTTGTGGAGGAATTTAACTCCAAGTATTTTCCTTAGGAGGCGCTTGACCGGTTGGAAGGTCGGTTCCTTGATTTGTCTCAGAGGAACAGGACCGTCCGGGAGTATGAGGCGGAATTTAACCGTCTCAGTGTGTACTCATGTCGAGCGTTGGAGGATGAGCGAACCCACGTACGGAGATTCTTGTTGGATCTTCGGGTGGAGTTGAGGAACCGTTGCCTTGTGCGTGGTTTTGGTACGGTTACTGAGTTAGTGGAGACAGCTGCCTTGCTGGAGGAAGGTCTGAGAGATGAGATGGCGGTTGTTAGCCCTAATTTTCAGGCGAAGAGGCCGCAGCAACAGCAGTTTGGTCCGAGCAGAGGCGGTAGGCCAATGCAAAGACAGAAGCAGAAGATGGAGAGTTCTTCCAGTGTTACCCAGAGTTGTCCGGGATGTTTCAGGTGTGGGAGTAAGGATCACAGGATTGCGAGTTGCCTTCAGAAGGGCGAGGCGCGTGTGGATACGCGTGTATGCTATCACTGCAGGGAGACGGGGCATATCAAGCCGAAGTGCTCCAAGTTACAGAGGGAGACAGCGACGGTGTCGCCAGCTAGCCAGAGTGCAGTGGTGCCCCGAGTGTATTCCATTGTGGAGACAGGAGGCCCGAGTTCCAGGCCGATCACAAGTACTGTTTAAACTTACCTGAGTTAAATTCTTGTGTTATAGAATTTATTGTCTCTGTAATGGGGTGTCAGGGTTCTGAGCATATGAAAAATATGCAGGGACCCTGGTTGTGGGAGGTGTTGAATCCCACGTGTTGTTTGATTCTGGAGCATCGCATTGCTTCATTACTCCGGAAATTATCGAGAAAAGTAATTTACGGGGAGCAACCGAGGAGCGGTTGGGTTTTGTTAGAGTGGCTAGAGGGAAGCTACTGACTATTCACGGTCGAGTTGGAGACGTGGATGTCCAGGTGGCTGGAGAGTATATGCCAGCGGATTTGGTCATTTGCTCGGTGGAGCTTTATGACGTTATCTTGGGCATGGATTGGCTCGGGAAGTTCAGAGTGCATCTGGACTGTCACCGAGGGTGTGTTGTTTTCGAAAGAAAACAAGGGAGGTTGGTTTATCAGGGAGTGAGACCGACTTCTGGGAGTCTCGTGATCTCGGCTATGCAGGCAGAGAGTATGATCGAGAAAGGTCGCGAGGCTTATCTGGTGACGATTGTTACATCAGAGACTGTTGGAGAGGTTGCGGTTGGGAATATTCAGATAGTTCGGGATTTCCAGGATGTTTTTCTGTTATTGCAGGGATTCCCGCCGTCTCGGTCTGATTCTTTCACGATTGAGTTGGAACCCGGGATAATGCCGATATCTAAGACACCGTACAGGATGGCTCTAGCAGAAATGGCAGAGCTGAAGAAGCAGCTGGAGAAGTTGTTGGGTAAGGTTTTTATCCGACCGAGTACTTCACCGTGGGAAGCGCCGGTGTTGTTTGTGAAAAAAAAGGATTGGAGTTTCCGATTGTGCATCGATTATCGGAGACTGAACCGAGTCACTGTGAAGAACATGTATCCTCTTCCACGGATTGATGAGTTGTTGGATCAGTTGAGAGGGGCTACTTGGTTCTCCAAGATAGACTTGGCGTCGGGATATCATCAGATTCCGATTGATGAGAAAGATATCCAGAAGACGGCTTTCAGATCAAGATATGGACACTACGAGTTCGTGGTGATGCCATTCGGGTTGACGACTGCACCAGCAGCGTTCATGCGGTTGATGAACAGCGTGTTCCAGAAGTATCTGGATGAGTTTGTGATTATCTTTATCGATGAAATTTTGGTATATTCGAAGAATCCTGAGGAGCATGAGGTGCATCTGAGAGTTGTTCTGGAGAAGCTGCAGGAGCATAAGCTATTTGCTAAGTTGAGCAAGTAAAGTTTCTGGCAGCGAAAGATCGGATTTCTGAATCACATTGTGTCCGCAAGGGGAGTTTCGCTGAATCTGGAGAATATTCAGGCTATTAAGGAGGAGCCGAAGCCGAGGAATGCTACTGAGATTCGGAGTTTTTTCGGATTAGCAGGTTATTACTGGAGGTTCGTCAAAGGTTTCGCGAGTATGGCTAAGTCTATGACGAAGCTGACAGGAAATGATGTTCCTTTTGTTTGGTCTCCTGAGTGTGAGGAGAGTTTCGAAAACCTGAAGACGATGTTGGCAAGTACGTCTGTATTGGCATTACCTGAGCCGGGTGAGCCTTACGTGGTGTATGCAGATGCTTCGGGAGTTGGTCTGGGTTGTGTGCTGATGCAGCAGAAAAAGGTGATTGCCTATGCTTCGAGGCAGTTGAGAAAGCATGAGGGCAACTACCCTACCCATGATTTTGAGATGACTGTGGTGGTGTTCGCCTTAAAGATTTGGATGTCTTATCTTTATGGCGGAAAGGTCCAGGTGTTTACAGATCATAAGAGCCTGAAGTACATTTTCACTCAACGTGAGTTGAATTTGAGGCAGAGGCGCTGGATGGAGTTGGTGGCGGATTATGATCTGGAGATAGCTTACCATCCTAGTAAAGCTAACCTGGTTGCGGATGCTTTGAGTCGCAAAAGTGTGGTTTCGGCTCGGAAGCAGGACATGGAGTCGTTGGTGTGTGAGCTTGGTTCATTGAGGTTGTGCGTCTTATCTCAGGAACCGTTGGGTTTGGAGGCAGCTAATCAGGCGGATCTTCTGAGCAAGGTTCGGTTGGCTTAGGAGAATGATGAGGGTTTGGTTAATGCTTCCAGGGAAGCGGGTTCGGAATATCAGGTCTCTGCTAATGGGACTATTCTGGTGCATGGGCGGGTATGCGTATCCAAGGATGAGGGTTTGAGGCGAGAGGTCCTGAGTGAGGCCCATGCGAGTATGTTTTCGATTCATCCGGGAGCGACTAAGATGTACCGAGATCTCAAGCGGTATTATCACTAGGTCGGGATGAAGAAGGATGTAGCTAACTGGGTTGCAGTATGTGATACGTGCCAGTTAGTGAAGGCAGAGCATCAGGTTCCGAGCGGATTATTGTGGAGTTTACCCATTCTAGAGTGGAAGTGGGATATTATTACGATGGATTTCGTAGTGGAGTTGCCAATTTCTCGGACCAAGGATGCGATTTGGATCATTGTTGATCGTTTGACCAAGACTGCACGTTTTCTGGCCATCAAGAAAACCGATGGAGCTTCGGTATTGGCTAAGAAGTACGTGCAGGAGATAGTGAGACTTTATGGAGTACCGGTGAGTATTGTGTCAGACCGGGATCCTAAGTTCACTTCCGAGTTCTGGAAAGCGTTCCAGACGGAGATGGGCACGAGGGTGCATTTGAGTACCGTGTATCATCTTCAGACGGATAGGCAATCCGAGCGGATAATCCAGACTTTGGAGGATCTGCTGAGGATGTGTGTACTGGACTGGAGTGGTCATTGGGTGGATCACCTGAGCTTGGTAGAGTTTGCTTATAACAATAGCTACCAGACGAGTATTAGAATGGCTCCATACGAGGCTCTGTATGGCAGGCCATGTCGTACACCATTGTGGTGGACCCAAGTGGGGAGAGGAGCACATTGGGTGCAGATTTTGTTCAGGAAACTACGGAGAAGATCCGAGTTTTGAAGCTGAACATGAAAGAAACTCAGGATCGGCAAAAGAGTTATGGCGATAAGAAGAGAAAAGAGCTTGAGTTCGAGGTGGGAGATAGAGTGTATCTCAAGATGGTGATGTTGCGAGGTCCGAACATGTCCATTACCGAGACTAAGTTGAGTCCGAGGTATATTGGTCCGTTTAGGATTATTGGTCGCGTTGGGCCAGTCGCGTACCGGTTGGAGTTACCGGAGATTATGCAAGCATTTCACAAGGTTTTCCATGTGTCGATGCTGAAGAAGTGCTTGCATAAGGATGATAAGGTGTTGGCTGAGATTCCGTCAGATCTCCAGCCCAACATGACCTTAGAGGCGAGGTCAGTGAAGTTTCTCGACCGTAGGGTCAATGAGCTTCGTCGGAAGAGGATTCCGATGATGAGAGTCTTGTGGTACTGTGACGGTGTTTAGGAGAAAACTTGGGAACCAGAGGAGCGAATGAAAGCTAGATTCGAAAAGTGGTACGAGAAGCAAGCTGAGGGTTGAGTAGTTTTCATCGCTGGTTCTAGTTTCGGAGTTTAAGTTGTTTACTCGTTGTATCATTTTGTATTTCGTTTGAGGGTGTGAATGATTAATACATTTGATTGTTAATAAGATGTGTATTTCTTATTGGTTATGATTTGTAGTGTCATGAGGTTTTGATAAAAGTTTATGAGAATATGAATTGGAAATATCCTTCGTATTGGATATGAGAAACTTTCCTGTGAGCTGGGATGTTCCGAGTTGACCTGAGGTTTGGTCATGGTTGAGGTGATATTCCGGGAGGGAATATGTGTGGTGACGTATTGCATTGCGATGCATTATGTAGACCATGTGAGGTAGTTTTGGTCGGAGATACTTATAAACTTTTCGTTAGACTTTATTGCTTTAAGGACGGTTTGGTCCTGTACAACTCGTGAGGGAGGATTAGTCCCTAAATACCCATAGCTCAAAGGACATGTGACCGGAGGGTGGGAGTGGTATGAGAGTTATCCATAGCCCGAGGAACGTGTAGCCTGAGAGTGCGAGTGGTATGTGTAGTACCGATAGCTCAAGGACTTTGTGTCTAAGAGTGGTACAGGTTTTGTTCCGATAGCTTGAGGGACTTTGTGACCCGAGAGTGCGAGTGGCATGTGGTACCGAGAACTCGAGGGACTTCGTCCTTAGGGTGGAGTGGTACGAGTACAAGTTGTGTTGAGAGCAATGAATGTCTAGGACGTGGTTATAAGTTTAACGGCTGAATGTAGACCTCGGAGGTTGATAGTGTTCAATCTCGTGTTTGTGTTGTATTGGTCGGGCAGGTTGAGGAGAGAATCGTTGCGATGATTGGGAGTTGGAGTTCTTTGCGGAGGAACTGTATTGCAGATTTGAGGACGAATCTATGTTAGTGGGGGAGAATTGTAACGCCCGTGTTCCGGAAAAAAAGAGAATTGTCGGGATCATTATAGAGGAATCGTATCTTGGCGTTTCGATTCTCTAAGGTTGGTAGAAATGTGATATTTGTCTTTGAATCAATCTTAAGTGTTTTGGGAATGAAGTTTCCTCGGGAACGGGAAGCAGATTGATCAAAGGTCGAAAATAGAGAGGGCGAGAGAGAAGAAGATTATCCTAGTGAAGATGAAGCTAGAGATGTTGATGAAGCTGAGGTTAGAGATGACGAAGGTGGAGAAGAATTGATTGAAGAACCTGCAATTGAAGAACAAAGTTGTGTGGAATTGGCACTGTTATTTGGTGATTAAGTAAGGGAAGATAACTGTGAGATGGATGAAGATAGTGGATATGATGTTTGTGATCAGAATAACATCCCGGAGCCAGCTTCATCAGATGAGGAAAACGAAGAGAATGGGTGGCTTGGTGAGCCTTATAGGGAAGATGTTGATCCGGAGGAGCTTATAAAATTAGGAAAGACGTTTTGTGATGTTGATGACTTCAAACATGCTTGCGTGAGGTACACTCTCAAAACACGATACAACATCAAATTCTACCGATCAGGAGCTTATAAGATTGGAGCAAAATGTGCTGCGACACCTAAACCAAAGCATCCTCCATGCCCCTGGAAGATATATTTTTCTTTCGAGAATAGTAAGATGAAGCTGCATATCAAGACATACATTAACGTTCACATTTGTGAGAAAACAGGTACATTGACGATTGTTGTGTTTTGTTGTTTGTTGGTTACATGTTGGAGTTTGTTGGTTTTGAATTAGAGGTTGATGGTTTGTGTTTTGTCTTGTGGTATTTGAACTTCAAAATAGGGGTACGCTGAGAGGCTTAGGTTAAATTCGAAGACCACCACAAAAGAGATAGCGGCAGAGATAAGGCGAGAGTTTCAAATGAACGTCAGTGAAAACTCTTGTAGCAAAGCAAAGACCAAACTGATGAATGAAAAGAAGAGAACCCACGAACAACACTTCGACAGAATTTGGGATTATCAGGCTGAGGTATTCAAGCAAAATTCAGGATCCATGTTTGATATTGAGACGATTCTAGGGCCTGCCATAGGGAGCAAACAACGATTCTACCGCTTGTACATGTGTTACAAATCATAGAAGTTATCTTGGAAGCGAACATATAGGCCTGTTTTCGGATTAGATGGTTCTTTCTTGAAATGGGATATAAAAGGCCAACTACTGGCTGCGGTGGGGAGAGACGGAGACAATAAGATTGTTCCTATTGCTTGGGCAGTAGTGGAGATCAAAAATGAAACGAATTGGGAGTGGTTCATCAAACATCTAGCTAAGGATTTGGATTTAGGATATGGCAAAGAGTTCACAATTTTGTCTGATAAACAGAAGGTAATAGTTATATCTTTTTAATATTTCATGATTCAACTGTTCTAATGTATGTGTTTTATGAATATGCAGGGATTGGTCAAAGCAACTAAAACATTTCTCCCTGAGGCTGAGCATAGACAATGCTGCAGACACATCTATGAGAACTGGAAGAAAGGTGGCCAAGATTTAAAGTTAGAAAAGCTATTTTGGTTCATTACTCGGAGTTATACTGAAGGCATGTTCAAGTATAACATGGGAGAACTGGAGAAGTATAATCCTCATGCATACGCTTCTCTCCTGCGTACTCATCTGGAAACATGGTCACGAGCTTACTTCAGGTTATGATCCTTCTGTAACGATAACCTGAATAACCTTTGCGAGTCTTTTAATAGAACCATAAAAAATGCTCGTAAGAAGTCTATGCTAGATATCTTAGAGGACATTAGGCAACAGTGCATGACAAGGAATTACGAGAGGGCTAAGTTAGCTAAGACGCTGAAGACAAAGTTTACCAAAAAAGCTCACCGTGAATTGGATAGAGTAGAGAAGAAGTCGAAAGAGTGTGAACTTCACTGGACAATTGGGCCATATTGAAGTAAAGTACAAGGGACACGGGTATGTTGTAAACCTGGAACAACAAACTTGTGCGTGTAGAAGTTGGCAGATGAACGGTATTCCTTGTATCCATGCGGCTAAAGTAATTCTTGCCTTGTCGAAAAAACTCTCTGACTTTGTTGCTCCTTGCTATCTAACTACCAAATGGCAAGAGACCTATAGCTATGGAATTAAACCGATTAATGGGATCTTAGAGTGGCCTGTCACTGATAGATTAGGTGCTCTTCCACCGCCTATTAGAAATGGAAACCCAGGTAGGCCTAAAAACTATGATAGGTTGAAGGGGGCAAATTGAACAGTGAATACGGGGAAGAATGAAACCAAGCTAGACCGTTCTCATCGAGTGATGATTTTTTCCAACTGCAAAATGGAAGGCCACAATAAGATAACCTGTAAAAATGACTTTGTTGCTATGCCACCTAAAAAACCAGCAAGAAGACCTAAGAAAGAACAAGTAGTCTTTCGATCATCTCCTTCATCTTCTTGCGTTTCTTTTTCACTTACTTTGTTTAATAAAAATGTTTAATGATTTTACAGGGACTGCAATTTCAGGAATCTCAAGGCTCTCAACAACAGTTTTCATTCACTGAAGCCTCTCCATGGGAAGTCCCACAAGCGACACAATACTCACAAGATCAGTCCTCACACGCAACAAATCAACAAGAGGACCGAAGTTCTCAGTACCAAAGCTCCCAGTGGGAACAAACTTCTCAAGATCGATCAACTCAGAATATTGGATGGGGTCATTGGTTTTTCTGAACTTAGAAGACTTTTTTGTACTTGCTTTGTCTTATTTCTTGCGTTTTTGTGTTGCTTTTTGTGTTGTTTCTAAAACAAGAATTTGGATGTTGCTTTTGTTATGTTGAATTTGAATTTGAATGTTTGCAGTTTCATGTCCATTAAATCGTCTTCTTTTCATTCTTCCTAATGTTTTTAAAGTATTTCATACTAAACAAATTTACAAATTGGAGACCACGTTCGATTTGCTGCTGCTCGTTTTAATAAAACGAGGCACAGACCACGTTCAAGTACAATTAGTTATTACAATGTAACGATGAAATCCCTTTCTCTCAGTGGCAACTATCCTCTTCTATTACATATCCCACCTGGGTTCGAACCCAAGAAGCTACGTTTTTAACATTTTTCGTTTTTATCAAAACGACGTCGTTTTTACTAAACGGCTCACTAAACATCTTAATTAACGCCGTCTAACACTTCTGTTAGTAGAGATAACAGCGGTCTAATTTGGCCAAATCAACATTAAGTTTGTTGGTTTTCTTAAAAGTCAATAAAAATTTATGTATTTTTGGCCACCAATATAGTCTGGGTATTTTTTGGCTAGAATAACAGAGTTTGTGTATTATTTGACAGTTTTCCCGATTCAATTAACCACTAATAAACTAATATTTATTCAGTTGTAATTTAATGAATTTGAAAAAATAAAATCCAAGATGCTATTAAACCCAATTCAGCATTTTAAAAATATGAGGACATTGAAATAAGAGATCCTTGTACAAGATTAGATATATTTCTTATTTCAATGTACAATGAAGTTCATTTTCTTATTTCTTTGGTGTTTTCTTATTTAATAGTATATTTTTTATCTTATGGTTTGTTTGTAAAATCTTAAGCATACATATTTTCTTCCGACTATAACATATGTTTTCAAGGTACTTAAGGAGATAAAAGAATGAAAATTTTTCTATTTCATTTTGCATAATGTTGTGATATTGCCTAGAGACAACTACCGTCGAAAGATTCGAGATTGTGCTGTAATGTTTGATATTTAGTTTTTAAGAATGATGGAGTTATGACCACATGATTTTTTGAGGATAATAATCTTAGTTCGATTGTTAATGTTTATTGGAATTTTAGGATATGATGCAATCATAGATTAAATAATAATTCACAAATCCAACATTGCATGAAACGAAATGGACAATATTCGTCTCAATTGTTAGTGTTAAAAAAAAAGATTTATCCACCTAATAATGTTTACTACATTTAACGTTTAACTTAAGGTATGTTATATCCTTCACACTTTTTGATAAACGTTTATGTTGTTCTAATGATAAGTTTTTAAAATGAAGTTCTTGACAATGGTTTAAAAAAATTATTAAATTTAGATGAATAAATTAATTAATTATAATAAAATAAAAATAAAGATATCTTTAAAAGAAAATGTATTAAACTAAATATAAATCAATAAATTATAAAAATATTTCCCATAGCACAGGTTTTTATCTCGTAAATAGTAATTGCTTTAAAATTAAATAAATAAATTATAGATGATTGGATCATATATCTATAATACATAGTTGGTTTTGGGAGTTATAAAAAATTAAAACATACAGAGAAGAACAGTGGAACGTGCAACACAAAAAGGTTTAGCTTTTTATCTCTTCGGATAGCATTTTTTAAGAAGAGCATGTGCATATTTGCTTCTTTTCCCCCCTCCCCCAAACTTTCAAATGTCATGCCATTTTCAACCTAAAGGAACTTTTCTTATTTTAGCTACTTCAAATATTTTTTCTTCTTCTCTTTATCTTATTCTATTTACATGTTATTCGAGTTTGTGAATAATTTTTGTTTGCCGAAGATTTAGTCGTTTGATTTTGTTTATAACGGATTTTATCGTCTATATGTCTATGGACCATGCATGCACATAGATTATATGACTCATATTTCATAGATTATATGTTGTCATGAATAAAATGTTTAAATTTAATTATATGATACAAGAAATTGTGGAGTAATATTATTAAATAATTAAAGGCACCTGATATTGGTAGATCGACCGGCGTACTAGTTTGCCATTTAAATTTTTTTTTTTCAAATTTACGAATTCGAACAACTGAAAATAGGAAAAACCTAAATTAACACGCTATTGTTTTCGATTCAACGATATAATATATCTAGATCCGAAACTTTTTGGTTACAAAAAAAAAATAAAACAGTTGCATATGATCAAAAAATACCAAAGAACACTACTCAAACAAATAGTTAATTCATCTAATAAAAGTAACTAAATTATCAATTAGAAGTTTCAAGTAAAACAAAATCATTTATTGGTTTTTGTTTGTGAGCAATATAAAGAAAAGCTATGCTACTTGTCAAAAATATTGGAAAAGAAACAAAGCTAATATATAATTATTGGATTTTATTAATAATGAACATAGTTGTTAGATTTGGAAGTGGCTTAATCTCTCATCACATGGGATTGCCTCATACTTCCCCACAAAGGAACAACCATATGCTTAACTTTTATGTCATGACAAAAGTACCCCTCACTTCCTTGATGGGATGTATGCGTCGACAACCCTTTACTCAATGGGTATTTCCGTCTTCTCTTATTTGTTTACTTACAGCCATATTCTAAATTAATTCTTTTGTTTTCTTGTGTTATATACTGTATATAGGATAATCCAGACATTTTAGTTACAGATAAATGTCTATATAACATAAACGTTGTATATATGTTGGCTTGTATATTTATTTAATTATTACTCCTGATGAAGCAACTGAGGTTTGTCTTTATTTGCTTAAATATGTGTAAGATAATATTAAGTCTCGCTCAATTATATAGATGGGCCCCGCTTTTGCTATATCTGTGTCTTGCACTGAAACCTGAGGCATTTTTTTTTTTGTCTTTTTCAGTTTTGTTCTTATATTAGGTCTTAGTAAATTCAATTTTGGCATTTTCATTAAAATATATTTAAATCTTCAGAAACTGTTCAATTTCCTTTATGTATAGACGTGTACTTTGATAACGTTTGCCCATGACGCAATTTGTTCTTTGTTATCTTCCATTTAGCCACTTTCCATTGTATTCTCTAATAATTCAATCACTTTTTAAATATGATTTTGTTTCAGATAAGACATGCAACATGCAATACAATAATACGGGTTTAAAGATAAATTCATTTTAACCTAAAAATAATATGCTAGTTTTAATTCATGTTTCAAATATTACTAAGCGCTAGTCAGACGGTTAAAATAGATCTAGCGATTAATCAATTAATCAGAGATTACATAAACTTTTGATTAGTTTTTTTGGTAATTTTAAAATTTTTTGGTTTATATATATATTTTGTGGATTACTATCAAATATGTAGTATGACACAGTGGTTAAAACGTGTTGTCTTGTGTACAAGTAGTGAATTCGATCATATACTCGCAATTTTGTTTATTTGTTCATTTTAAGTCTAATGAACGACGTCTCTTAATATGTTAGATCCATTAAGAATCTATTGATTTTTATTTTGAAACAAAACAAAAATTAACTTTTTTCGAAATTGCCAATTTTTAAACAAAACATAATCTCGGTGACTTTCTTCTGTCGAGCGCCTAGCCGCCGTGGAATCGACCGCCTTGGCCGAGGTTTTGAACATGGTTTTATAACTGTTTAGAATTATTATTGGCATCGTGATCTATGATAATCATGAAAATGTAGTATTTTGTTCGCTTTCATTGATTTCGTTACCCTTTTATACGATGTGACAATTCAACTGTACTGCCATTTATTTTCCGAAAGAATAACCAAAAAAAGAAAAAGGATTATATATAATTATTTTTGAAATTACAATTTCCTTAAATATTGATATATTCGAAACAAATGATGTTTAGCAAAGACCAAAACTTTGTTTTCCAACAGGAAAGAGATAAGGCTGTGGAAAAGTGTCAGACACAGGAAAGGAAACATGCATTGTGGCATTGTTAGCTAAAAGAAACAAAATTCGAATTGTGACATATAAAAACAAAAAAAAACACATCAATATTCTTGCGAGGATTTGATACATATCTTATTATATATCGAATTACAGTAAGAGGAGTGTTCTTCTAGAAAAAGAACAATAAAAAGGCTAAAATTAACAGTAAAAAAAGCAAAGTAAGACAAAATTATTTACATATTTTGATGTAACAGAGGAAAGAGAAAAACTATTTGAGTCGTGATTGCAGTATCGTGGTTTGTTGCAGAGACAAATATACCCCGCGCCTGCAAAATCCTTTTACTCAGTTTTGTGTAATTGACATATTTACCCCTTAGGTACACTGTGACACACTCATCCCACCGTCGATATGTCTTGTCACACGTGAATTCTACGAAGATATTATTATTTCTCTGCTCTCTCTCTTCCACGTAAGATCTTTTATTATACAATTAACATTTATACGTCAAATGTATACCCAAACATATACTTATATATAGATTTGCGAAATGCGAATTGTTCAAATCATGAAGATCTGAGACCCAACTCTCTTAATTAGTTAACTTCACATGTTCCTAATTGTTGGTGGCGAATCTTAGTGAGGTAACACATCAAAAAAAATAAACAAAGTTGTAGTCTCTTTTATGGTCTGAAATATTTATTTTCCGACAAAAACATATATATATATATATATATATATATATATTAGTCCCACGAATATATAGTCTACATAATGAGAACAGTGATAAAGACAGAGGCTGAAACACTAAGATGGATACTTAGTGCTTAATCTGAGTACGGGCAAGTTATATTTGAAACGAACTCCAAGGATTTGGTGGCACTCGTCTCTTGTGAAGAATGGCCAGTAGTTAGACATGTTCTTCAAGATATCAACCACCTTCTCTATCACTTTCACGAATTCAAGATTTGTTTATTCTCCAAGAGAAGCAAATTAAGTGGCCGATAGGGTAGCAAATGAGACTATTTCGTTTACGAACTATGTCTCTAAGTTGTACTCTATTCTGCCAAGTTGGATATCTCATTATGTAGAAGTCTAAAAACCTTTGTAATTCAAGTTTTAGGACTAATGAAAAGTTGAAAGTTGAACCAAAGATATAGAAAAGTGCTAGAAGGGAAACAAAATCCATAATGGGCCTAAAGCTTCCAAATGATTCTCTTTTCTTTTTAATTCTTAATGGCTCAAATATATATTTCAAAGCTTCAGTTGTTAAGCCCAACTTGTATTTTTTCTTCCAAAGCCAAATTGTGTGTGTGTGTAAAATTTGAAAATTAGATTGATTTATGTGAGTCACTTATTGTTTAATTTCGAGCGTTTAATAAAACAAGAAGAACAATTCACCAATTAAAACTCTGATTTATTATAATTCGGGCAGTTATATATTTAGTAATGGAATCATAGTTTAAATTACATTAATAAAGGTTTAATACAAAATGAAATTTTAATCATTGATCCACCACACGTACATTCTCACAGCAAAAGAGAAAAGAGACAAATCATAGAAAACCAAAAAGAAAAGAAAAAAAAAACAGATCATCATGTCGTTACGAGCTGTTACTGTGACTGTGACTACTATTTTCACTTCCACGAAGTTCTCTCAACGAAGCAACCACTTGTAACATATTAGGCCTCTTTGACGGGAAATCGTCAACGCACCGTAACGCTATCTCCAAATACCTCAACATCTCTTTCACAATCACTCCTCCAAAACCTTCTTTTTCATTGAAAGTCTCCGAGGAACCTTCTTTTAGACTCAGAAGGTCTTCATCAATCACTTCCATATGTTTCCCTTCTCTTGCCTTCATCTTCGACCAACCAACTAAATTCGTATCACCAAACTCTTCTTTATCCGTTGGTCTTTTCCCGCTTAAAATCTCGAGCATCACTACTCCGACTGAGTACACATCACCTTTTGCGGTACATCTGAAACTTTGGTAATACTCCGGTGGTACGTAACCTGGCGTGCCTGCCAAGGTACTAACACTCAAATGCGTGTCTAACGCGCTGATCAGCCTTGCCATTCCGAAATCTGAAACTCTAGCTTCCATGTCTTGATCGAGAAGCACGTTGCTAGATTTCATATCGCGGTGGATTATATGAGGAATACAATTGTGATGTAAGAAGCAAAGCCCTTTCGCTGCTCCTTTCGCAATCTTTTTCCGCTCTTCCCAGCTTAAAATTTTCCGTTTTTCCCCTGTTCTTGGTCCGTGAAGCACCTCCTCGAGGCTACCATATTGCATAAACTCGTAAACTAGCAATCTTTCTTCCCCAATTTTACAGTATCCCAAGAGCGGTACGAGGTTTCGGTGTTTAATCTTCCCTAGCGTTTCCATTTCCGCCATAAACTCTCGATCTCCTTGACAACTAAGCCTAATCAGTTTCTTGATTGCCACTGAAGACCCATCTTTAAGCGTGGCCTTGAATACCTCGCCGAATCCACCGTGTCCGATCATACTCGCGGCCGAGAATCCGTTTGTAGCTTCAATTAGCTGCGAAAACTTAAGCTTCCTCAACTGTCGCTGAAACGTTGCTACGTTAATACTCAGCGGCTCTTTCTCCTTCTCGATCTTCCACGTTGTGGCAGAATTAACCGCCTGCAAACTGTGAAGCATCTTTGCATCTTCTGCGTCTCTCTTCCTCGCACGAACTGCAATCGCCCAAACGATCAAAATACAAACCGACGCAGCGGAAATCAACACTCCCAAAACAATGCTATTTGCCCAAGAAGCTGCTCTGCTTCCGTGTTTACCACGTGTCCCTTCTTCCGGTCCAGCAGGAAGCTGATTGTTACCATTCTTACATTCAGGTAAAGGAACACCGCAAAGTCCCGGATTATCCGCATACTGGCTCGCAGGAAGCGTGCTAAGCTGACCTCTCTGAGGAATCGGACCGGTTAACTCGTTATTCGACAAATCAATCTGCACCAAGAAAGACAAGTTCGAGAAAGATTCAGGGATTTGACCCTGCAACCGATTATCCGAGGCATCGAACACACCAAGATTCTTGAGCTGACCAATCGTAAACGGAATCTCGCCAGAGAGTTGATTATGCGAAAGCTCAAGAACTTGAAGAGCGATCATTTCTCCAATCTCATCTGGGATCTTGCCTCGAAGCTGATTGTAAGAAAGGTCAAGATACTCAATGGTTTGATATCTTGTGAAAAGACTCAGAATCGGACCTGAATACATTCTTGTGAAGTCACAGCTTTTAAGGGATGGAATCTGAAGAAGCCTCTCTGGTCTGATCCCTGAGAACTCAACCAAACCTCCAACACCTTTACATGAGTTTCCAACGTTTCTAACAAAAGCCATTGTGTTGCCTGAGAGTAAACCGGAAAGTGCTTTTGAACCGGGTTGACGACCTAACCGGGGAGGGATTTCACCGGTTAAGTGGTTTGTATTGAGATCAAGCCAAACCAGAGTTGTGCATTTTCCTAGCTCCGGTGGTATTTCTCCGGTGAAATTGTTGTTTCCGAGCTGAAGAACGGCTAACCGGGAAAGGATTCCGAAATCTTTAGGGACTTCTCCGGTTAACCTGTTGCTTGTGAATGAGATCCATTCGATGTTACTGCAATTGAAGAACTCCGGTGGGATTTCTCCGGTGAGCTGATTGTTGTTGAGGATCAGATCTTTGAGGTTCTGTAGTTTTCCGATCTCTGGCGGGATTTTTCCGGCGAGATTGTTGTACCAAGCGATGAATTGCTCGAGTTTCTGAAGGTTTCCGATCTCCGGTGGGATTGTACCGTTGAGATAGTTGAGACTGAGATCAATCGTTCGTAGCTCCGAGCATTGAGATATCGCCGGAGGAATCTCTCCGGTTACGAGATTGTCCGGGATTCTTAACTCTTCTAATGAAGCTGCTCCGGGACATAAATCCGGTGGAATCACGCCGGAGAATCGATTTGAGCTGAAATCAGCGATTCTCAAGCTTTTACAAGCAGAGATTGAAGTCGGAAACTCACCGGAGATCAAGTTGTTACTAAGAAGCAAGATTTGAAGAGATCCGAAGCTTCGGAGGATAGTGTTCGGAAACGGACCGGAGATGTTGTTGTTGGAAAGGTCAAGACTTTGTAGCCAAGAACAAGAAGACAATGACTCAGGGATCACACCAGTGACGTTGTTGTTAGAAAGATGGAGGTTTTGTAATGTCCGGCAAGTGTCTCCGATCTCCGGTGGGATCCAACCGGTGAGTCGATTATGAGAAAGATCCAAACTTTGTAAGAGTTTTAGCTCACCGAAAGATTTTGGAATCTGCCCATCAAAGTTGTTGTAAGAAAGATTCAAGCTTTTGAGATTGGTGCAGTTGATGAGTGAGTCAGGGATATAGCCGGAGATACTGTTACCGGAGAAATCGAGATACGATAAAGAGAAGCAAGAAGAGAGAGGAATGGTTATACCGGAGATTGAACCGGTAATGTTGTTGTAAGAAAGATCAAGGGTTTGAAGTTTCTTGCTGCCTAAGAAAAGATCATTAGGTAACTTTCCGGTGAAGTTATTGTAAGAGAGAGTGATGGAGATAAGATTTGAGTATTTGGGGAAGAAATTTTCAGGGAGGATTCCAATTAAACCAGAGGAAGAGAGTTCGAGGTGAGTTAGGCTTAAGGGAAGAAGAAGAAGAGAGGTTGAGTTTAAAACGAAGAAGTTCTCAGAGAGCTTAAGAACAGAGAGAGAATCAAGAGAGGTGAAAGCATTGAAGGAGACGGTTCCGGAGAGGCCACTACCGGAGAGATTAATCTCGGAGACTCTTCCTCCGAGACAAGTGACGCCGGAGAATTGACAAGGGGATTTACGAGGTGTCCAATTTGAGAGGATGTTGTTTGGATCGTCTTGGATCATTGTTTTGAAAGAGAGGAGAGCCAATGAGTCGGTTTTGAGTGAAGATTGGTCGGAAGAAGAAGATAGAGAAAAATGAGTAAGGAGGAAGACGAAGGAGATTTGGATCCGAGTCCGGATCCGAACCCGGATTGGTGAAGTAGTCATAGGAGGGAGGTGTTTGGAGTTGAATGGAGAAGGAGAGAAGTAAGTAAGTTGAAACATTTAGATGATAAAGAGATTTTTTTTCTCTTTTGAGGCGATGCTAAAGCAGAGGAAGGGGAAGGAAAAAGGGCTTTTTTGAAGAAAAGAAAAAGCTGCTCTTTTTTTTTTTTTTTTTTAGTATTGATGCTTATAATTTTTATATTAATTGTGAGAGAGACTAACATCTTTATCGAATAACCTTTTATTTTTACACATGATTTTTAGGTTTATCATCAATCTTATTAGGATTTTGTGGAATGGTGATCATGATTTGTATTATAATAGTTGTTACTAATGACATCTCTATATTAGAATACGTGTTTTTATGAGATCTTTTAACTATTGTCAATAAAGAAAAAGAAATGTTATATTCTCTCCGTTTCTAATTGATATATGTTTTAGAAAAAAAAATTGTTTCAAATTTTTTAGGTGTAGTTATTATTTTTTTCCTTAATTTACCTTTATAATATTTATTATTTTAAAGACACACTTATGTAACATTCAATAAAACAAGGTTATATTGTTATTTTATAATTTTTTTTAATATGTGTGAAAATTCTAAAACATGGATTTATTAGGAACAGAGAGAGTATTATATACGAACATGATAAATTTAGCTATAAATTGCAATCTTATATTATGATTTTTTTTTTTCGTTGAATTTGGTATTATATTTATGAATTTAAAAAGTCATGATACAATTAGTCTGTAAACCAAATAGGAGGAGATAAACAATCAGAAAACAAAATCAGAAGTTATACAACCGTGTTTAGCTAAGAGATGTGCTACTTTGTTACATTGTCTTTTACAAAAAAAACAAATTGGATATAGAGAAACCGAGTAGCCCAAAACAGAATATCATGATAAATACCATCAACTGAAATGTCATATTGTTGACCATTTAATATACTGATGAGCATCTCACAATCTCCTTCAAAACAAACTGAAGAAATGCCTCAAATCCACGTTTGTTGCATCGCTGCAAGTAGTGCTTTAGCATCTGCTTCTAACGGTGAAATGGCGGTAGATAGAAATGAAGACCCTCAACCTTTTGTGCTTCTGTTGCTGTCTCGTAGAATCCAGCCACCCGTGACCTGATGAGTATGCGGATTAAATCCTGCATCATAATTGCATTTGATGAAAGGTAAAGTAGGACGCTTCTAGATCTGGTCTATCGTATGAGAAGTCGTTGTGTGGTCTCGTCCTTTATCAGATCGGGTATTCGCGATCCATTCTTGAACATCAGCTTGTGCTTGCAAAACTATAAATTAATGTAAGACTATATTTTGTTGTATTAAAGATGAGATTATCTCTTGACTTCCAAATACGCCATAATAACCAGAAGGGTACTAATTTATGTTCAAGTGAGAGCCCATGAATTTTTTGGAGATCAAAAATGGTAGCAATATTTCTTTCAGTCCATTGATGGGGATCGCAAAGAATTTAGTGGTATATTGGATAATCTCCAGAACATGGTGGCATAGGGGCATGTAAATGAAATAGGATTTATAGTCTCATCTTGTATTATGAATTTTTAAAACAATTTAATACTATATTAAAATCAGTTTGAGTATATTTAGTAACACGGTGACAACACTAATAGTTAGTAATTTGAATTAGAAATTTTAGTCTATAATCACATCAAGTTTGAAATTTGGGGAAATTTTGTTTTGTATTGTAATACCTTGTTCAACAAAAAAAAACACTTTTACTAAAGAATTGCCAAATGTCTTTGAAAGGAATTTGGGAGAAACTATTGCAAACCGCAGAACTATATTTCAAATGGAGGGATGTGTGGTCAAAATAATTGGGACCCAAATTAGTCATAATTTGCATCGCATATGAATGGTTTTTCGTAAAACTTGTTTGATCCAAGGTTCACTGTCGAGGCAGTAGCTAGGCGTGGGGGAATGAACAGAGATGTGACTTTACAAATTACAATAACAAACCTCCTTTATGGTGTAACCATAATGTTGCTCACTTCTTTTTTACATTTTTATTTAATTTAGTATCATATTATATGCCATAGATGAGCCTTTATATCATGTTCCGAGTCACACACTCCATCCTTTTCATCATTACACTGCCCTCTCCCACCAAGTTTATGAGTAGATTTCTATGAATTAAGCAAAATATTAGCTTGATTATTTCATCCAACAAAAAGAAAATGCTATTTTGCTAAGTTCATTGATAAATAGTCATATACACATTAATCATAAAGTCATATTTCCAAGTGTTTCAATTGGCTATACTCTAGCTACCATTCAATTGCACAAGATACTATTTCTTTAAGATCAATAGTTTCTCGTAAGAAATAATTATTCTTAGAACATTTTTCCATTACAACTAATATAAGTGCAAATCTTATCACCTATAGTGTGGTTGTGTGTTATAATATTTCACACTATTGGTGACTATCGCGTATATCTTATTGATTCTATTTAATAAAAAAAATAAACAAAAAGGACCGAATAGTGGAGAGTAATAGTGAAAAAGGCCCACAAAAGAAACAACATCAATTAGCTCGTGGTTTAGTGGCATGAGAGGTTATGATTCCTTTGCCCCCAATATTTTTAAAATACTTATTTATTAAATTCTTCTTTTCACTACCACTATTCTTATATTTCTGTTTTGTATGAATTTTGTTCAGTATTCTCTTGAACGTCAGTTTATTTGACCGCTCTAGCTAACAAACAATAAGTAATTCCAATCGAAATCAGACTAAATTCCAATTTAGCATGAGTAGTGAGTACATATACTACAAAGATTGACTTGAAGAATCAACATTTTGTTAGTTATTTCCAACTGTATATTTTACTTAGTTTTAGTAATAACAATTACTACATGTAATACATTTTGGGCCGGGTTACCATAAAGTTTAAGAGATCTTAAGGGCAAGATTTTGCCTTTTTTAAAAGGGAGACAATCCAAGATAGGAATAATAGATGGTTGATTTTTTATTTTATTTTCTAATCAAAACTAGAAAAATAAATTTTACGTAAAATTTGTGGCTTCTCTTTTGTCGACATATGTGATGTCTTGATTAGGTTCTCTAAGTTATTAACGTCAAAGTTTATAAGCACTACACACTTTTTTATTAATTTCTAATGAGCAACAACGAGGTTAAAAACCCAGAAAGATAATTATGATAATCGATGTGCATGATGCCGATGTAAGGAGTTCTATTTGAATGTTCGCGAACACATCAAACATGAGTTCTCTCAAATATTATCTTGGCACTTAGGGATATTTTTTGTAAGTTCGATTTACTCGAATTTTGATTACTTATTTTGGAGACTACATATATAATTAAAGTTTTAAATACAGAATCACAAAGAAACAATTTGTTTTTAGATTGTTTGAAAGCTCCTAATGATAAAATATTCAAAGATCTAAAACGGAAATTACCATATATTTTTAAAAATGTGGAAAGAGAGGTTTTAGGCTTTTGCTTATGTAGGTGTTGCAACTAAAAATTGAATTTCCAAACCTTTATTTAATTAAAGTTTTATTGTTGACAGAAAAAGTAATACATATATGTATATGTAAATACAAAGAAGACATATACAATAAAGATATATATATATATATATATATATAATTCTGTATACACACACGACCAAAAGCACTAATTACTCCTTAAAAATATCCTCTATTGACTATATGTTAACAGGCGCATTTACACGCAACCTATGATAAATAAATGAAATATATGGTATAATGGTGTATATTGTTCTTTTAACTCATTAAAAAGATATAAACATGCTATGTCTCGGTGGTACAAATCATTAGTGTATTATATAATCTTAAAAATCCTCGTAGCGTCACACATTTTTTGAGATCTGAGAATAAATATTGTTAACAATGCAATAATAAAATTTAGATATTATGATAGCCAATAGGGCTGGTGGTTCTCACCTAACCTTGCTACTTAGGCATGAAATGTTAAACCTCCCAATGTGTAATAGAAATAAGTTCAAAGAAAAAGTATTGTATATTGTGATAAACAAGAATTGTAAAATAATGGATATAGTAGGACTCCATTTTGATCATACTTGTAAATTTTTGTTGTTGTCTTCCTTCTTTGTCTAGTGGTTATTACCATTTTCAGCTCTATGTATCCAAGGTTTCAGCCCAGATTAAGTTGAGAATGCGATTTTGAGAATTCAGCACTAGCCACTAAACCAAATCAACTCACATTTACATGCAGTTAATTAAAAATAAAATGTAGTGGAGGAATCATTTTTAAACTCAAATGTGTAAAAGTCAATGGTCAACCAAGCATGACTTGAAGTTCAAATGATTAAAAAAACTATTTGAAGAATCATTGTTGTTTTAAATCATAGGTTCAGGTCGATAATAATTGGATAATATCTTTGAGAAAGGAGTCATAATGATAATATATATGATGTGCACTTATATCAAAAATCAAAGAAAATGTTGTATACCATGTAGATAAGCGTTCATATCTAACTACTCGAATATATTCAGATTTCAGCACCATATATTACAGTTGAAGCACTAAAGCTATTAAGATAAAAAAGCAAAAAATATGTACGCACTATATAGGTAATGTTCTGTCTTGTGCGTTAGATAATAAAAAGTTTTAAAAGAAATTAAGTATCATCGCTACACAGCCTACACTAGGTATATTAAAAGAAAAAAAGACAATAGTAATTAAATTAATTTAATCCTTTTTATTATGAGTGACATGTCTATGTGATCCACATTTTTTGATCAATTAATTCGATAACAATAATATTGTAAAATCAATTATAATTTGTTTAATAACGAAATAAATAAAACATGACTTTATGCATAAATCATAGTTGAATATAGACTTCCAGTTATTAAAATCATCCAAAAAACTAGTCAATATGATTAAATAGTTTGAGTAAATTACGTCATGGACGAGCTAACAATTTGAAAAAATATGTAAGATCATAACTTAATCAATTCTCTATCTTTAATTTTTAATATGTACGAATCAACAATACTCACTAATTAACGCAGTAATTAAGATAAGTTACCATCATCTAATTGCATTTTTGCACATTTAACCACACAAGATTATAGGTGAAAGAAGAAACAAAAAGACGTGGAAATGTATGCATGTGATATTGTGATGCTATGAAATAATTCTGTTATTTATTTGTTTTGTAAATATTTTAATTTATTCACGTTAAAAAAGTTTTTTGACGGGAGGCTCGAGAGAGAGGGACCGAAGATGTCGTGAATGGCACGCGTTTCTTTATCCACTTTTTCTTTTTTACTGTGTTCAAATGATTGGTGTGGACTCTGTTTTTGTTTCCTGTTAAATTCTTGTCGAAACATTCAGCTTTTTAACCTTTTTACTGAAAACAGTAAAACACACTCTCTCTCTCTCTTTGCACACGTGGCATAAATATTACCATGCAATCGATTTTATTTTGAAAATTAAACTTTAACATAGATATTATGATCTCAGTTTGTATATAGACTTGTCAAATTTAGATTTGACCAAGTGTGAAAAGTACTTTTAAGTGGTGGCCCGTCAAAGCGATATATAATTATTACCATCGATCCCAAAGATGTGAAATTTTAATAATAGAATCAAACTTAAAATTGAGTTGGAGAAATGATGATTTCGATCATCCCTATAACACAAGCACGCCTGTCTTTTGTTAGTTTTATAGCTCTGGCATGACGTCATATTGTTGTTTAATGGGTTTTAAGGCCAATTACGATTCAGCCCAACTCAACGAACAAAACCGGAGAATCGGAAAAATTAGGCTGGTTGACGACCACGTGATCTAATTTTTGCAAACTTGATATTTATCAAACTTGAAAGGGCAGATTATCACACATGCCCTTTTGAGTCCCATACTTCTTTCAAACTTGATAACTTGTTGTACTAAGCAAGAAGTTAGGTACTCACTGCTTACTATGGTTTCGTTTGGACACATCTCCAATCAATTAGTCCAACTTGTTGGACCGATTTTTTACTTAAGCCAGTTGGGCTTAGTTGAATCGAATTGTGTGAATGTGAAATGAGTCATAATGGATTGGCTCAGCTCAAGTCGGAGCTTCGGTGGATGTCAAGTCGGATTTTGAACGGAGAAAACAAGTTTCGTCTTGCTCACATTCGTGATTTTGAAGAACTCAGTCTCTTCTGTTTTTTTGATTCCTTGAGATTTGGATTCATAGAGAGATTGGTTGCTTCTTCACGTCACCCACCTCCCTAGATTTGCGATTGACTTGGGGTGTTTTGTAACAAAATGAATTCAAACCTAAGTAATAAAAAACCTCTTTAAATACTCGATTAGTTCTTCTCTTTGAGTAACGATTACACACACATCAAATAGCAAAAACTCCAACAATCTTAGTCTAAAGTAAGTTTATTCGAGAGTATCGTAGGGTTAAAGTTCGTATGAACCGTATTTCGAGTGCTTGCAGAATCGGTTGTTTGTGTTTGTATCTTGTGACTCTTGAATCTCATATTCCCGTCGCACTACGGGTGATTCAAAAAGTTAAGGAAAGAGTTCTATAGACTCGCCTCCACTCGTTCTCTTCCCTTAACGTTTATGATTTCTAGATTCAATTGCATTTCCATAGTGTTGCAATTTTTTGCTCATACATACTTAACTCTTTGAATCCGTTATTGTTAGATAAACATCTAACGAATCGAAATTGAGAATCATAAATGTGTAAGCTTGTGTGTGATTACAAGTCTCAGATTTAGTTTACCAGTTGCGACTGGTCAAACTTCAAACACATTACGACGAGAGCTTGCGAGTCTCGGAGTTGTGAAGTGATTGCATCAATCGAACTCTCATTAGAGTGAACACCGCTTAATGGTTCAATTTCATATATGAAATTGTAATTTATAAGTCTGAGACAAGACATGGAGTTTTCTGGTTCTTTTAAAAAATAAAAATAAATAAAGCGAGCTAGAAAGTCTGGTCTCAGACTTATAAATATAAACTTGCAACTTGTTTTCGTATTTTTATTTTTATTTTTTTCAAAAGAACCAGAAAATTGCAGGTCTTGTCTCATGCTTATAAATTACAATTTCATATATGAGATCGAATTACTAAGCAGTATTCACTCTAATGAGAGTATCAATCACTACACAATTTTGAGACTCTCAAGTTCTCGTCGTAATGTGTTTGAAGTTTGATCAGTCGCAACTGGTAAACTAAATCTGAGACTTGTAATCACACACAAGCTCTCGTTACACATTTATGATTCTCAATTTCGACTCGTTAGATGTTTATCTAACAATAACGGATTCAAAGAGTTAAGTATGTATGAGCAAAAAATTGCAACACTATCGAAATACAATTAAAACAAAAAATCATAAACGTTAAGGGAAGAGAACGAGTGGAGGCGAGTCTATTGAACTCTTTCCTTAAATTTTTGAATGCCCGTAATGTGACAAGAATCTGAGATTCAAAAGTCCCAAGATACAACCACAAACAACCAATTTCGCAAGCACTCGAAACACGGTTCTATACGAACTTTAACTTTACGATTCTCTCGAATAAACTTACTTTAGATTAAGAGAGATTGTCGGAGCTTTTCCTATTTGATGTGTGTGTGATCAGTATTCAAAGAAAAGAACTAATCGAGTATTTAAAGAGGTTTTTGGATTACTTAAGTTATTTTTCCACAAATCTACCCAAGTCAATTGCAATCTAGCTAGGGAGGTGGGCGACGTGAAGAAGCAACCAATATCTCCATGAATCCGAGTCTCAAGGAATCAAGAAACAGAAGAGATCAAATCCTTCGAAATCATGAAACAGAGCAAGACGAATGTTTTATCCGTTCAAAATCCGACCCGACATCCACCAGAGCTCCGACTTGAGCTTAGCCAATCCATTATGTCCCATTTCACATTCACACAATTCGATTTAACTAAGCTCAATTGGCTTAAATAAAAAATCGGTCCAATACGACTTGCAGGAATACACCGACCCTCAACTTGCGATGGGGGACTAGAGAAGAACAAAAGATAGATGAACATATAAATGGAAAAGACTATTGTAATAAGGCCCTAATGGAATCCAAAGTCACTTGTTCCATTGATGTTGATGTCGACTAAATATGATGGTAATGACAAAGATGAGGGTAAAATATAGGAGTGAAATAACACGTCATCATGACTTTTGAATTTTTGTTCATTTTTACTTCTAAAATATAAAATATCAAATTTCTTTAATTTATTTTGCTCTTTTTTTTATGATGAATTTACCACGTGTCAACATTTGATTGCATAAGTAATTAGTATAAGGGAGTTTTGTTTTTATAATAATTACTCGTATAAGGGATTTGATCATACGAAAATCAAATGTCTTTAAGCACCAATAATAATGAGATAACGTTTTAGTTAAATTTAGATACTCATGTATATACCCTAATTTTTATACTGTATACAGTCTATAACTCAGACTAAATATAACTTTAAAACCTGAGTGTTCCAGTAAAACTCCTCCCTAATGCTAAAACTATAACCAAACTTCCCCACAATAAAAGAAGCTAAAAAACTTTGAAAAAATGTAAACTTAAGAATAATCTAAAAAATAATAAAATTAAGAAACCGTGAAAACCATCAACCCATAAAATCACTATTTAAAATAAAAGAAATCTCCCGATTAAATGTTGTACATATCAATTAACAAAACTCTAACTAAGAGTATAAAAACTTAAGGAAAACAAAACGAAAACCCAAACTCCATTGACTTTTCAATTAAAAACTTGACGTGGATCAAATCCATGTCATCTTCATCATCATCGTCTCAATAATTTCTTCTTAATCACAAGATTTCTAATGCGAAAATTTAATGAACCCGAATCGAATGCTCTGATAAACTAATCCAGATGTTTTTATCACCTAGCAGAGAATATCATAATTGTTGAAGAATATCATAAGTAAACGGTGTTACCTCGTCTACTTTTTTGAAGATCTTCACTCGAATTAAGTTAGGTGCTCGAAATCTCACACTTCCAACTTGAGGGGAGTATAAATCCTAGTTATATACCCTAGTGTTTATCTAATTAGCTTTCCTATCTCCATCTAGATAGGAATATTGGTATAATACACAATATTTCCAAAAAGTATTTCAAATAATGAAGTCACAAACCAATAAGTCGTGGAATCTAGTCGCCGGCATCGTCTTTTCGATCATCAATTTCATCCTCTCGGCTCCTCTCGTTCGTCGGCCACGCCTTGTATCTCTTCTGCATGCGTAACGACCACTTCCCAAGTACGCCACGTGTACAGACACTCGTCAGCGTCTCTCTCCTCGCCGTGTTCCTCTGTTTCTCCGACCACGACGGCTCGGCTACTTCCTAGTTATTGTCTTCTTCATCGGCTTTGCTTACGCCGGTGTGTACGAGATGCAAAGCCGGCGGTTTCCACCGACACCAAAGTGGTTCAAGGGCGAATATAGTTATGGACAACGTAGATCAGAACAGTATCAAGTAGTTAAGATAGAACAAAATCAAGGACGCTTGCAAAATGTTCATTTACGGTTCGTAAAACTAAATAAAAACTATTTTTTTTTTTTAAGTCAAAGGCATATCAATCAATACAATAAAAACACTAAGAATCTCTCCAGGCCTAACATATCAGTATTTTGGGCTGTTTTCGACACATCATTAAAATAGTTATCCAATGAAAACATTTCGATTAATACACATCAGCTCTCCAGTTTGACACATCAACTCTCCAGCTTGCCACATCATTTTTTCATTAAAACACATTATTTTAAAAAGACAACCAATCAAATTAAAACAAATAATACATACCATCATTTTAATTTTTTAATATTGACACATGGATTTCTAATTTGTTAAAAGAAAAACAAAATCAAATTATTTATAAAATTATTTAGATGTAGAAATTGACTACTTGAATTTGGACAAATCTTTTGCCAAAATCTCATTTATTTGCCTACCTTTGCATTTGCTGCACTCAACACACCAATTTTATTTGATAAGGAAAAAGAAAGAAAACAGTCAAGATTGCTTTGTAGCATGCAAATGAATAATAAATTAAGTCTTTTTTTTTATGGCAGAACAGTTTTTTAAGGTTATTTATTTATTTTGGATAAAAATATAAACAGAGTATAGATTAAGGTTAAAAAGAAGTAAAAGAAAACAATTCTTGTTAAGTAATTCTTATCCTAAAAAAAACAAAGGATTAATTGATTCGTAAGTACCTTAATGCAAGGTAACAACCTTCTATCATACCGTCGGAAGTAATAGCTGTCGAAAAAAAAATTACGAATCAAAAACTCTTTTTATTTAGTTTTCTAGAATTAAAAACATGAATTTTTTTTTCTTAATTGAAACTACATTAATAACATGTGCTGGCGTCCGGGTGCCATATTTTTTAAATTATAATTGTGTTTTTATTAATTAAATTTTATATTATGTTTGGGTGTTAGAGAAGAGTGTAACTACTAATTGAGTAATTGATTTAAGTTATATATGTGTTATAGGTAGCTTTTTTCTTCCTAAATCGAAAACATTTTTCATCATTAAGAAATCATAAATAGAAATCAAGACGCGTGCTAGCGTCTGGAGTAAGATAGTTTAAAAACAACATAACTCTTGATAATCCGTGATGGTACCCATAGATAATATTTTATTTTTCATTTATTTATTATTATAGTAATTAATTATATTATAATTTTTTATTAGTGTGTAGTTTATGTTAATCCAATATATATAGTAATATATTTAAGTTACAAAATATAGGTTCATACCCGATTTACATTTTTTTAACAATTTTTTGATAGATATACAAAGAAATAATTTTTGTAACAGCTATGTGATGTTAATATATGATGTATATTAGTATAATAAGAGTATGAGTTAGTCCAAAATCAGTATCATAATAATCAAACATATTAAATAGTTTCATAATCGAATTTGTGATTTTTTTTTATGAATGAAATTACATGTATTAGATTCAAAATAACACATTCGTCCATTCGATCCGTTTTTTATCCGTTAAGAGAAAACATCAACACTAATCCGCCCTACCATATGATTGTGGATGAATATATGTGGTCATAAAGTAAAATATATATTTGAAATTATAACGATAAGTGTAAAAAAAAAAAAAATATATATATATATAGAGAATTTATCAACTAAAATACATATTTAGTTAAGTTGTATATTTTTGGATTAATTATCAAAGATGAGGAATAATTTTAGTCTATATTGCATAATACCTTAAATTTTTATTTACTTAATATATTTATAATATTTTAAAAATTTTATAAGGTTAAAATATTAAAGATATAGAAATTTTGTAATCTTGTAAATTTATAAAACTCCTTTGTTAATATTATTAGATAGATTAAATACCTTTAGTAAAACTGATTATAAATTAAAGATTTGTTTTTGGTCACTAATTTTTTTTTTAACATTATTACAAAACAACGACGTTTAGTGCTTACGCCAATTTTCTAATTCGTGTGTGAGTCGAAAGTTATCACTTCTAAAATTAGATACGATGGTTTTTCGGTAGATCTTGCGCCACCGTCACGCTCAATTATACTTCGACCATAAACAACCCTTTTTGCGGATCTCGAAGTTAAAGGCGTCGCTCACATCTCAGTTCCAAACCGCCGGTAAAGAAGTTCTCAATTTTGAGTAAACTCATCGTAGCATCACCCATTTCTATAATCTCGCCACCGCTTCTCAAGCTATGTCCCAAGGAGCAATCATTGTTGCTATCATTTTCGTGCTTGCTTGTAATCCCTATCTCCTAATTTCGGGTAACGAATCAAATAAATTTCGGGAACGAATCGATTCTCCTTTAATTTGTGTTCCCACTCGTGTGCAAACTGGTTTTTGGTTATTTTTTAAAAATTATAAATAATTTTTTTTTGGTTGTACTTACGAGATTAGGTAATTAAAATACATTTACTATGTTTTCATGTATTTAAATGTGTAAAAATATTATTATTGTATGTTTTCTCATAATTTGTGGTTGATATATACAAACTAACCTTAAAAGACTAAGGTTGTTTATGTAAGAAATTGGATTTATATGATTTAGATTTGATTATAATATAAATTTTGATGTTATTTTTTAAAATTAATTATAATATTTAGAATAAAATAATATATAAAGGAAGAGGGTAAAATTGAGTTTTGATGTTGTTGTAAAAAGGTGGGGGTATTGAGAATAAGTTTGGGTAAAGATGATTAGATTTGATTAAAAAAGGGCATTTGAGATTTTGATCCTTTTGTGAGCAACGCTTATGGCAAAAGGACTATAATATTTTTATTTAATTTTTTTTAACCAATTTTTCTACCAAAAAAAAACTTTTTGGTAGACGAAAATATTGCGATAAAAAAAACATTATGTATGAAAAATCAAATTCAAAATTTTCTGCAAAATATCTATTTTTGTATATTTTAAAAAAAAAACATTGTATTAATTATGCAAACGATTTAATTATCGATGTTTTACGTTACGAAAGAAACTTGTGAAATGGTAGATGAAAGGCTTAGGGCAGATGATAAAACTTTCTATAATCGGATTTTTTTTTTTGGTTACAATGTCGTTATATTTATTTTTCTTAAATTTAGTAAGTAGCACTTTTCTATTGGTAGGGTGATTCCCGTTTTTGTGCTTTTATAGGGTCTTATTGCATTTCATGTGATTGTAACAATCATTTGTAATGTTTTTTCTTACTCTTTAACAAACTCATGATGACGATAAAAATAATAAAGTGGCCAAAAGAAAAATATATATCAATTGTGTCTCGTTTAGGAAATTGAACAAATCAAAACGAATTAAACTAAAATTCATCAATTGGAATATGAACCTAATTTTATTATATGGCATGAATGATATAGTAATTTTTATACTGAATTATTTGAACTAAATTTAAAGTTTTTTGCAACCAAACCGAATAAACCGAACACTAGAAATTAAGGTGTTAACTAAATATATAGATAAAAATACATTCAAATATATTAAAAATGTTTACATTTCAATTTTTATTATGATCTTTTTCATCTAAAATCCAACCGAGTCTGAACCTAACTGAAATTTGTCAAAAATCGAACTGAATTACCAAACATCCACCCTAATCTCGTTAATCATTTCAATTTTCAAATACAACGTTGATGCAAAGGAAGTTTGCAAAATATTTGGATCAGTACAGTATTATTTTAGCTATGGGAGCTGCTTTAGATCCGAGATTAAAGTTGCAGATACTTAGGTCAGCTTATGATAAAGTAGATCCCATCACTGCTGAGGAAAATGTTGCTATTGTGAGGAAAAATCTGATTTTGCTTTATAAAGAATATAACTCCAAACCTGCAAGTTCTTCGAAGTCTTCAGCAACACTAACTCCACACGAGTTTCTCACTGAATCACCACTTGAAGATGATTTGAATGATGTAAGTACAACAATATATTTGAATATCTTTCACTCGTCTCGTTTAACTAATAATGTGCATTTGTATATCTATAGGATCTTTTTGAGCTTGAAAGTAGCCTCAGATCTTCTTCAAAAAATACCAAGTCAACTTTAGAAATCTATTTGGATGATGAACCGAGACTAGAGATGAAAACTTTCTCAGACATGGAAATTTTAAGCTTTTGGAAAGAGAACCAGCATCGGTATGGTGATTTGGCTTCCATGGCATCTGATTTGCTTAGCATCCCAATAACCACAGTAGCATCAGAGTCAGCTTTTAGCGTTGGAGGTAGGGTGTTAAATCCTTTTAGGAATCGCCTTCTTCCCACAAATGTGCAAACATTAATTTGTACTCGCAATTGGCTACGTATATTTGCAGATCTTGAAGGTAAAATTTTAATATTAATTTATTAACTAATATGAATTATTTTTTTGAACTGATTTATATCATTAAATTGTAGGAGACATTGAAGATCTTTTTGATGATGAAGATAATGATGCTACAAAGATAGCAAGTAGCTCAGGAGTTGGAGCTTTTAACACATTATGAGGTTGAATTTAATTAATTTGACTTGTTTTTGGATATTGCTTTTGGATTTGGATTTGTAATATGATATTTATGGGTTTTTTGGATTTATAATATGATATTTACGGGATTTGACAAAAAAAATGATATTTATGGGACTTTTATTTAAGCTTTTAAAAAACAATAATTGAAATTATTTATAATTTATAATTTATATGTCTATGATATTAGTGTCTCCATTTAATAATTAAATAATAGTGTTATCAACATTAAATTTTTATTAAAAAAGTAATTTTCTTAAGTATGAGAAAAAACTAAAAGATTAAAAAGGGTCAGAATAAGGTTCAACCCTGTTATACAAATTTTAAAGAGTTTAAAAAGGGTTATGGCTCATTGAGGGCTGACTTTAATAAAACAGGGCCGGGATGGGCTTAAAAAACCTATTTTAACATCCCTACAATTATGGTTGAACTAGAACATGAGCTTGTGGAGCACGCAATTAGAACGAGAACAACCTTTTCTCATATTTCTTTGCATCTTTACCAACCAATAATTATAATCTTACTTATTAACTGGTTTCCAGATAGTGTGATTAATAATTGTGTAATTAAGGACTATATGAAAAGAATTTTGATTTTAATAACAAATAAAAATATTGGTTGATAAATTTAGCTTTTTTTTTAGTTTTTCTTAAAATCATATCTCTCATGCAATAAAGGATCAAATGTAAAATAGCTGGACTCACTCGTCGAATGTAGTAATGTATACTGTTTATTGCATTAATAGAAATAACTATAGAAAACCAAAAACAATTATGAGTAAAAAATGTGTATCGTTGGAGTTTACTGAGTGGGGGTTAGAGGGTCCAGGAGGTGGTGGGCTTAAACTGGATGCATCTTTTTTCCTCACAATATGAACTTTTATACTTTACAGGTTATCTCATTTATTTGCCTACCTTTGCATTTGCTGCACTCAACACACCAATTTTATTTGATAAGGAAAAAGAAAGAAGACAGTCAAGATTGCTTTGTAGCCTGCAAATGAATAATAAATTAAGTCTTTTTTTTTATTTTTATGGCAGAACGGTTTTTTAAGGTTATTTATTTATTTTGGATGAAAATATAAACAGAGTATAGATTAAGGTTAAAAAAAAGTAAAAGAAAACAATTCTTGTTAAGTAATTCTTATCCTAAAAAAAACAAAGGATTAATTGATTCGTAAGTACCTTAATGCAAGGTAACAACCTTCTATCATACCGTCGGAAGTAATAGCTGTCGGAAAAAAAAATTACGAATCAAAAACTCTTTTTATTTAGTTTTTTCGAATTAAAAACAAGATTTTTTTTTCTTTCTTAATTGAAACTACATTAATAACATGTGCTGGCGTCCGGGTGCCATATTTTTTAAATTATAATTGTGTTTTTTATTAATTAAATTATATATTATGTTTGGGTGTTAGAGAAGAGTGTAACTACTAATTGAGTAATTGATTTAAGTTATATATGTGTTATAGGTAGCTTTTTTCTTCCTAAATCGAAAACATTTTTCATCATTAAGAAATCTTAAATAGAAATCAAGACGCGTGCTAGCGTCTGGACTAAAATAGTTTTAAAACAGCATAACTCTTGATAATCTGTGATGGTACCCGTAGATAATATTTTATTTTTCATTTATTTATTATTATAGTAATTAATTATATTATAATTTTTTATTAGTGTGTAGTTTATGTTAATCCAATATATATTGTAATATATTTTAGTTACAAAATATAGGTTCATACCCGATTTACATTTTTTTAACAATTTTTTGATAGATAATACAAAGAAATAATTTTTGTAACAGCTATGTGATGTTAATATATGATGTATATTAGTATAATAAGAGTATGAGTTAGTCCAAAATCAGTATCATAATAATCAAACATATTAAATGGTTTCATAATCGAATCTGTGGTTATTTTTTATGAATGAAATTACATGTATTAGATTCAAAATAACACATTCGTCCATTCGATCCGTTTTTTATCCGTTAAGAGAAAACATCAACACTAATCCGCCTGACCATATGATTGTGGATGAACATATGTGGTCATAAAGTAAAATATATATTTGAAATTATAACGATAAGTGTAAAAAAAAAAAAATATATATATATATATATATAGGATTTATCAACTAAAATACATATTTAGTTAAGTTGTATATTTTTAGATTAATTATCAAAGATGAGGAATAATTTTAGTCTATATTGCATAATACCTTAAATTTTTATTTACTTAATATATTTATAATATTTTAAAATTTTATAAGGTTAAAATATTAAAGATATAGAAATTTTGTAATCTTGTAAATTTATAAAACTCCTTTGTTAATATTATTAGATAGATTAAATACCTTTAGTAAAACTGATTATAAATTAAAGAATTGTTTTTGGTCATTAATTTTTTTTAAAACATTATTACAAAACAACGACGTTTAGTGCTTACGCCAATTTTCTAATTCGTGTGTGAGTCGAAAGTTATCACTTCTAAAATTAGATACGATAGTTTTCCGGTAGATCTTGCGCCACCGTCACGCTCAATTATACTTCGACCATAAAGGCGTCGCTCACATCTCAGTTCCAAACCGCCGGTAAAGAAGTTCCTAATTTTGAGTAAACTCATCATAGCATCACCCATTTCTATAATCTCGCCACCGCTTCTCAAGCTATGTCCCAAGGAGCAATCATTGTTGCCATCATTTTCGTGCTTGCTTGTAATCCCTATCTCCTAATTTCGGGTCTAGAATCAAATAAATTTCGGGAACGAATCGATTCTCCTTTAATTTGTGTTCCCACTCGTGTGCAAACTGGTTTTTGGTTAGTTTTTAGAAATTGCGATCTTAGCTGGTTCCATTTTTTTTTCTAATTCATGGGTTTATTGAATTCGCCCCGAAATTGACACTACTTGATTTCATATTTTTATTCATGGTGTTCTTCATTTGTATTACACTATATTTAGTTTAACTGCTTGAAGGTTATTAATGTTTTAATTTTGTCATTACTCAAATTCGTTTTGCTTAATGGTTTTTAATTCGATTCGATGCTTAGTACCTGGGTTTAAGATTTGATTTCACAGTTCAAGAATTGTGAATTGTTTTGGAAACAAACCCTACAAAATTTTCATATGATCTTAAAGAATGACTTAGTGCAACTCGTTTGACCGCAACTTGGTTTTTTTTATGAGTTTAGTCATTTGGTTTAGTGCTCATCTGGTTTTACCATTTTAGAAGAAAGTATCAAAGTAAATTGTGGACATGTAAACAGATGAATGCGTCACAATAATGTCCAAACACGTTTCCACGCGTAAGCCTCCTTTTTATATTAACTATTAACGGTCTCTTTAAATTGTCATGATTCATTTGAGTTTGTTTTTTTCCTGCAAGAAACCATGTGAAGACTGTCACCTCTTTATCTCTTGGTGTAAGGAGTTGTGCCTATTCCATCGACCCTAGTCCCCAAATTAACAAAGTAATGTTCTGGTTAGTTTCCTAAATATACTCAAGTGTTTATAATTGTCTATTTTAAAATCACTGAAATCGTGTGGCATAAATAGTTTCTTGTGTTCATGTTGAATGGAGATAGCATTGATGTAATCATGTCAGCTGAACATTTAGTACTAATAATCTGTTAGATAATCGTGGGGGTCAAATACATTTTTTTGGCCTTCTGTGTAAACTTGAAAAAGTTTAGTGATGGTCTTTTCTGTAAAGTGAAGAAAGTAGTCTTCAAAATTCAAAGCACCGCAATTCTTCTTTTGGCTTTTTTTGAAGAACATGTTAGAGCAAGCCCATCTTTTGGAAACATATGACATAAATTGTTGAAGTATAAATTAGAAAACTTCTTGATATTCAACATATGAATAAAAATTTTAACAGTAGTTCAACTATACTGTATTTTAAGAGACTTACAATTCATATGCCAAAATACATTTTAGTGTTTAAGAGAAACATAAATTTGTTTAATTTGATAACTTTTGCATGAAGTTTAATATAATGTGGATAAATGAAAACATAAATAATAGTGAAAACAATTTGACCAAAATAAAAAGACCCGAGAAATAAGATAGATAAAGTACAATCTAAAATTATATGACTATTAAGAAGAATCATGAACAATCTCTTTTAACCCTAAAAAAAAATGAGAAACCAAATTAATATAATAATATAGGCAAGTAATATACAGTAAGTTTATTATTTAGAAAATTGCAATCTAACATAAACTCCTCTAACTTTCACCCTCCAAAACCTTAGAACACAGATGATCGTAGATATATCGTTTGCAACCACTTGGCATTGAAGAAAGCAACAAATTCATTATAAGCAACACATTGTAGTTCAACACCACTGTATAAGTTATAGAAAACATTCAATAAGTAACGGATATGCAATGTAGATACTAATTTATCAGTATAGATATATGTGCTCAAAAATATGATATATACATAACTCAATGTCACGTAAGGAAAACCGTATACAGATAGGGTCTGATTGAAATTTGCTCTCGTAGGAATCTTTTTCAACATAATGAAGTTGTTCAACTTTAGTTGCCTTTCCAATCAAATCTAAAAAATAAACAAATCAATGTCATAGCGACAGAAAAAACTTCCACTAATTATAAGAAAAAATGAAAACATACCTATGGATGTGTTAGGTATGGTATAGTAACCATCGATCACATCTTGGAAATTCACAAAATCGAAAAATTTGGCATTGTTCTTCAAACTAAAATCACTAAGTATAGTATCAGCTTCAAATATTATCCTGTTTTGATTGGTTGTATGTTTCAAAAGTCTATCATCATAAACAACTTTGAATTTTGCTAGAATTTTTCAATCTCCTTACTTAAGCTCAGGATAAACAAACTTCCAACATGTTCTGGTACAGTAGGTTGAATCTTTTCTCTCTTCATCGTTTTTTGCATTATAAAATATAACTAAATCCTTTGTAATTACAAAAGTAGATCAAGAACTATTAAATAGATATATTAATAACTTACATGAACATCACTTAGGATAAGTTCAGTGTTATCGTCACTTCCATTGATTACTCTCTATTTTCTTATAACTTTCACACATATTCTCAAATCAAAACTCCACGAGTGCAAGTCTTTGATTTTGTCGAAAACAACCATTCTTTTTTTTAAAACGTTGTGAAAGGTTGGAGAGAAACTGAGGAACTTCTATGAAAACTGTTATGGATAACTTAAAGTAGAAACGTATTATATAATGAAAATTTGTGTTAAACTACATCTACTAAATCTTTTTATCAATAGGTTTTTCTTTTGAAAATGTCAACAATCAATATTCACGCTAAGAATATAAGTACAATTTCTTTCTCAAATTGTTATTGATTCGTAATTTTAGGAAACAGATTAAAGATAATATTGAAGATCAATATATATCGTTATACTTTCCAAGACTCAATCTTACTCAATTTTAAACAAATGTATTTTTTAAGTCAAAGGCGCGCGTATCTAAATAAAATCTGAATCCCATCAGAAGTTATAACAAACTGATACCTATAGTAGATTTGATATATATATATATATATATATATATATATATATATATATAAGTACCTTAAGGTAACAACCTTCTATCATACCGTCGGAAGTTACGAATCAAAAACTCTTTTTATTTAGTTTTTTCGAATTAAAAACAGGAATGTTTTTTTCTTTGCTTTCTTAATTGAAATTTTAAAAACTACATATTTCAATTTGTTTTTAATATTTGAAGCCGTGAGATGCATGGCTTAATACTAGCTAGTAAACTCTAATTTGTTGTTGTTGTTAAGACTGGGTGCTGCATGCGGCCAGAGAAATGCAAACTAGAGACGGTCAATGCAACATTCCCGGTTACAAGAAATCTTGAAGGACCACCGTTGGAAACGGCAGTGGTCTACGGTCGAGTCGTTACGGTGGCAATGCAGTCATAAAGGATCGGTGTTTTCGTATCCTCCCTCACCTCTTTGTTTAGATAGATCACAAATTAGCTTTTGATTTAGGGTTTTGGTTCATGAGGATTACCTTTATCAGAGAGCTGTTATCTTTTCTCGTTTGTTGTGGGAAAAATAGTATATTTCTCACTTCTTAGTGATTTGTATTTTGTCTATTGTGACATATCTATGAAGCGCACAACAAACTAGCGATATCAGCATGTAGCTTCAGATCCAAGAAGATATATAATAATAATAAAAAAGAAAGGATACAAAGTAAATAATTAATTACCAAAAAAACAAGATAACTCTCTAAAGTAGTAGAGCAGACAGAATGACTCAACTAAACAACATCATAGTTTTGTCTAAATCCATATCCCAGTAAACAAACACCACAAAATATTATATAGAAAAGAACTTGAGCACTTTCCGTAAATTGCCGTAAGAAAATCAGACCATAGAGCCATTTGGTATTGGGTGTCTGGCTTTGAAGAAGCCTTCTTCTTTATCTACCTAAGGACGGGTTTATCTTCTTTGTTCTACCAAAAATCGTAAGGGAAGGTGATTGGCAGCAACAAGTTTACTCGCATTTAATCGACCGGTAAATGTGGCGGACGAAAAGGAGAGCGGCGCGGAAGCCAACGGCTCCAAGCATGAGGAAGAAACCGTAACAAATGCAAGCCATGTAGCCGAAGAAGAAGGAGGTTTGCATGAAACCGGACATGTCTGATCTTGCGTAGTAATAGTACAAGCAGTACGCGTAGATGAACAGACCAGTCGATCCACCGCATAGGAATGATCTGCAATCAAGAATTTTAATAGTATTATAACAATGTAGCTGTAATATCACCAATCCAAATTCCAAGTCGAATTTAAAATCTACAGAAGGATTTAGTAGATGTGCCTACTCAGGTTTAACCAATTCAAACCAAATCGAAACCCTACCTAAGAAACCAGTCTGAAACAAAAGAAACCGATTCGGTTCATTTTTTCTCTGTGAAAAGACTGTAACAGAAACTGAAGGGAATATAATGAAAAAAACGATTCTGATTTCACACACAAACCGTAGCAAACCTAAGTGAATTGTCTTCCATATATCAAAAACTACAATGAAAACCAGATTGGGTGGAAAATTTTACCTCCACCACCATTCGTGATCTTCAGCAGCGAGTTGGAAGTAAGTAAGGGCAACTGTTATAAAAGCAGTGACGATCAACAAGATGATGAAGACAATGAAGAGGATGCTGTAAATGGTGTAGATACGATGGCCCCAAACACTGGCAAAGATGTAATATAGCTCGATATAGATGGCACTGAAAGGAAGAAAGCCAGCCATGGCCATCTGAGGTATAGCACTCCTGTACCATGGGAGTGGCGGGATCTCCCGAGGATACTTCGTGGTGCGACATGGAGCTTGGAACTCCGCTTTGCTGTTTTTACCGGCAATACCACCTAACACAAGTAAAGGCGAAGTGACTAGTGTCCATATGAGGACGATCACTACAATGGTTCCAAAGGGAAGAGCGGCAGTTGCATTGTAGGCAATTGCAACGGTGTTTAGGAAGCAGAAGGTGAGGAATAGTGGCCCACAGAAGAGACCTCCAGTTAGCAACAAATTTCTCACCTGCAAAAGAAGAACAGTGAGAAATGAAAAGTTTATCACTTTATGTTGAAAAGAGTAAAGGGAAAGGGTTTACAATATATACCCAATTTTTTCCTTCGAGTTGACAGTAGAAAGAGGAGGCAGTGTATCCGGCAATTCCAGATGTGAGAGCGTAGATAACGACCAAAGCGGTGAAGAGTGCTCCACGATTGTATGGATAGAACACTCCAACAAGTGAAAGCATGAAAATGAAGATGGTTCTGATGACATATGAGGTATATTACAGTTAGTAATGGCAAAGAATAAATAAAGATAAACGAAGGAAGCTGAAAAGAGACTTACAGAGTGAACAACTGGGTACCGCTACCGAGAGATGCAGCAAAGAGAGATTTGTGCTCTGGGAACCGGAACACATCCCCGTGAATGTATTTCCATCCAGTCTCCTCTTGATCGTCAGCAGCTTCCTCATCTTGAGCATACCTATAAAAGTTGGGGAAAAATTTTAAATCCGGAAAAATAAATGTGCAACGTGGAATCGAGCATGAAGAGTAGTAAGTCAGCATTCAAAACTTACTTCATGAAATCATTCTTGAGGACCCGCATCAAGATAGTTGCAAGGAAACCAGTCAAAAGGAGGACAGTGACGCATGAGTTAATAATGGAGAACCAGTGGATTTCCAAGTGATGTGGAAGAGAAGAAGACATGGCGTACTTGTCCATTCTTTTCTCAAAAGGAGTCTCGGTTTCTTTCCACTTCACAGTGTACATAAACTCAGCATCGACTTCCTTGTCCTCAGTGAGATCCACAAGCGAATGAGGATCCATTCTAGCATTGATTTCAATCACTCGGTCCTTGTTGTACAAAATCTCAAACTGAATGTGCTTGTAGAGGAAATATTTGAACTCGCTCGGATCTGATTTGCTCTCTTTGTCAACCTTTCCAATGAATCCCCAGATAGGCAAATCATCATAGTACATCTGAAAGTAATAATCTTTTTCAACAGCTCTTCGAAACTGTTCGACTTCTTCTCTGCTAAGCTTCTTTTTGCAGTAAACCTCTGAATCTTTCTCATCTCTGAAGTTAAGCTTGTATGGAGCACTAACAAGCCTATCTCCATTCAAAACCTCACCAAGAGCTTCCTTCTTATCTTTCACACCCTCTGCACAAACCAAAAACAATGCATATGACCAAAATACAGAAACCAGGAAATAAGAAAAAAAGTGAAAACCTCACGTAACAGAGGAGACAATATTGAGCTAATTTTCTCATGCCATCACCTCCAATTTATCACTAAGCATATGAAACTCACAACAAAGGCATATAAATTGAGTACCTGGAATACAGAAGGGCAGATCGAAATACCGATACGTCTCACTGCGAAAAATCATCAAACACAAGTAAAATCAGACATATGAAGATGAAATCTAAGATCTATTGCAACATTTCCTGAGATCAGATTACACATTCTAGAGAATGAATCGAATTTTTCGAGGTCAGATACAAATTTCGATACAATCGCAGCTTTTACAGCAACCACGACGATCAATTTATAACTCGTCCACGAGAATCTCAGATCTGACCAAAGATTTGAAAACCTACCGACACGCATAGTAGAATAGCTTACCTGGGATTGTGAAAGGGGCCGACCTTGTTGGCGTAGAGAGGAACGGATTCGCCGTCCTTGTAACGGTGATCAGAGGCATCGGATCTGACAATTCCGGCGCCGGAGAAGATGAGAGCTCCGATAAAGAGGAGCAGCGTCGTCGATAATCTCATGATGGTCGTGTTTATGTGAGGGAAGAAAAATCGTGAGATCTGAGTTTTTGCTTTATATTTTGTGAGGGATCAAATTCGAGAAGACATCTCACATACCCCTAAATCTGAATCTATAATCTGAAAACTCCCCCTCTAAAAACAATTTAATTTACAATTTTTTTTAATTCAAAATGAAAGTAAAATACTATATTATCCTAACAAGAATCAAACAATTACAACTAATACCTAGTCCACCCGAGATTTCTACCCATCCGAAAACAAAACAAAACTGAACTCCTAATTTCTTTCTACACCCGACAAAATCAAATCGAAAACTCCCACAAAATCTTCCAAAATCATAACCGATATAATCTCAAATTCGACAAACTAGGTATAACTAGCTTACCCATCCGATTGTGATTCTCTCCAATCGCGACAAAATCAAAGACCTTTCGGCTTACTCGATTTTCGATCTCTTTCGGCTAACTCGATTACTCGATTCTCTCTTTTCGCGACAATGGTGAAGACAAGGTGGGGAAGAAGAAGGATGAATATTGTTCCAAATGTAGAGGAAGAAGGTACTCAAGCTCCGTTAGAAGATACTCAAGACGTAGAGAGGACGACTTTGGTCACGGTTGTTGAGGAAAACCCCACGAATGAAGGAGAAGAAGGAGAAGGAGTCGGAGAAGGAGCCGGAGAAGGAGCCGAAGAAGGAGCCGGAGAAGAGAGTGTCGGTGGCAGTGAAGAAGAAAGAGCCGGAGAAGAAGCCGGAGAAGAGAGTGGCAGCCGAAGTGAAGAACGAACCAACTCAGGAAGTAACTCGGCAACAAGCTCAAACCGAACCGTTAGCAATCCCAATGACTCAATCGTAAGTATTTGCTCTTGAGCCTTGGATTCAATGATTGAATTGGTAGAATTAGAGAACGTTTTATGTTAGAACTGTAGTATAACTAGTTAGAACTAGATACAATTCGGTAGAACTGGGTAGAATTGATAGAACAATTTGTCTTGAAATATTAAGAAAACAGTATAACTTGGTAATACTAGGTACAATTATCGTGGTTTTTGTAATACTGGTATAACTAGGTAGAACTATACGTATTTTGAGAAATTCCTGAACAGTATAACTTGGTAATACTTGGTTAAACTGTGTTTTGCAGGATTCCGAAGAACCAACTGCATTACAACCTCTAAGAATGTACTTCCCTCCGACGGAGTACAAGAAGAAAATAAAGCTGTCAACGAGGTGCTATATACATGAAGCGTTGACAACGCTAGAGAGTTTGGATCCTCCTATGAGTAATGTTGAGCGAAAGTGGTTTGAGAACCATCCCCAATTCAGACACATCTTCCATATGCCAAGGGATAAAAATCAAAAGGTTATGGGCATGTGGATGCTCCTTCTCCGTACGGCATGCATCGAGAAAAAGAAGGAAGCTTGGTTCATCGTGAATGGCGTTCCGATCCGCTACGGTATGAAGGAACATGCCTTGATCTCGGGATTAGACTACCGCAACTATCCTATCGATTACAGGAAAGCGGGGAGTCTAAACTTTGTTAACAAGCATTTCACGTCTTTGCCTATTAGACATCAAGACGTGAAAGAGAAGCTTGTGGGTATGGAACGTTCGAGAGATAGGTTGAAGATGGCGGTCCTCTACTTCTTATCCAGTATTGTCATAGCTCAGACAAAGACTGGAGTAGATGCTACGCCTGTTGATAAGTTCTTTCTGAGAGTGGTGGATGATCTGGACTTCTGTAAAACGTTTCCTTGGGGGAGGTTGTCATTTGATCATATGATAGGATCCATCGCGCACACGATGGCTCATTTTGGAGGGGCCAAAGAGGGTGCATTATGGCCAATTCCAGGTTTTTGTATTCCTATGGAGGTAAGTAAAAATTTATATGAGGTATTGGTCATTGTTACTAGTTCTTATAATTGAAGCTAACTCCAAATATATGTGTGTTGTGTAGCTTTTAGCTTTTGAGGCAATACAAGAATTGGGAAATAAGTTCAGAGAAGATATTCCAGGTGCAGACGTCAATTGTCCTAGGATGTGCAAGAGAAGGTTCAAGAAAAGTGAAATGAAAGGGTTTCCTCTTTCGAAAATAAATGATGAACTTGGTACAACTAAGGTTAGTTATACTAGTTATCCTTTGCATATGAATTATTTTGGGTTGTTGTGTTTTTAATATTTCTTAATTATTTGATATCACAGGACATTGATAGTATCCTAGTAGTTGTCGATGAAGAAAGGGATCTTATGGCTGACATCACAGAAGAAGAAGATGATGATGATAGGCATGATGTCGTTGTTGACAGCTGGAAGAAACGTCTTTTTGAGGGATATACCGTATCTTTCGAAGAGATATACAACCAAGATGTGCAGGTCCGATTAGGAGAGAAACCTGAGAATGCGGTGAACGAACCTGTAGTCTCCATTGAATTTCTGGGAAATCCGACTATAGCTGAGTTGGTGGATCTCATGAAAGCAATGGAAGAAGAGGTGGGAGAAAAGATGAAGGAAATTCTGGACAAGGTTGATGGGTTGGACAAAAGAGTCACACCGTTGGAAGCTTTTGTGAAGGAGCAAATAGGAGAGAAGGTAAGATTTTGTAATACTTGGTAATATTTTGTATATCAGTTGGTAGTTGGTAATATTGTATTCGATTGTAGGTAGCTGCAGTCCCAGCAAACGAGGATACTGCTGATTCCCCAGCCCCAGACACAGCCCCAGCCCCACCAAGCGAGGATGTTGGCCCTTCCCAAAAAAAAGGGTGTTAAACGGGCTGGAGTGGAGCCCCACCAAGTGACTAAGCGACTGACAAGATCTAGGAGATCTAAGACTATATCTTAGACTATATCTTTGTTTGGATTGATGGGTTGTTGTTGTTTTGTTTGGATTGATAGACTATATATGTTTTTATGTTTCGTATTACTGGTAATACTTGGTAAAACTATACAGTAATCGTTTTTGTGTTTCGTATTACTGGTAATACTTGGTAAAACATGTAGTATTACTGGTAATACTTGGTAAAACTATATCGTATTACTGGGTAAAACAATGTAGTATTACTGGTAATATTTGGTAAAACTATGTAGTATTACTGGTAATACTTGGTAAAACTATATCGTATTACTGGTAATACTGGGTAAAACAATGTAGTATTACTGGTAATACTTGGTAAAACTATGTAGTATTACTGGTAAACAAAGATAAGTCTTACAAAACAAAGATAAGTCATACAAAGAAAGAGCATAGTAAGTCTTACAAAACAAAGATAAGTCATACAAAGAAAGAGCATAGATAATTCCAAGATATCAAGGCATAGGCCCAAAAAGCTTTTCGATTCGACTCACAACACTCGCCACTAACTCCTTCAGCTTTGCAATCTCTTCACCATTGTTTGTCAGCTCCTTACGCATTTGTTCCATTTGAAACTCAAGGTGTGTAAAGCTTCGAATCTTCTGGGACTGCTCATCAACCTCCTTCCTTAAACTAGTGACCTCTTCTTCTATAGCTGCAACCCAAACTTTCCGAACGTGGAAGCCATTATTCTGTACATAGAAACATATATTCAGTCACATATTCATTGCCATTAACCTAAAATTGATGTCATCTCACCTCAAACACATTGCATGTAAAGTATCTCCTTCCTAGCTCTGCTTCGGTTTGAGAAGTCTCCTCGATGATGCGTCCACCACATGGACATCTTTTAGGAATACCATAGTCACCATCAGTTATGGCATAGTATCTGTCGAATAGCTCCTTCTTCTTCTTCTTGTCACTGTAATATGGGTCCTTCTCCTCCATGATTTTGTTTAACCTTAATCGAATCAAATAGCAATAATCAATGACAATTGATTTCAACCATAATTGAAATCGATTGAGGTCCTTACCCGAAACCGAAATCAACTGAGATCCTTACCCAAAAGATTGAAATCGATTGAGATGAGAAAAAGTTACCCAAACCGAAAACAAAAATTAAATCGATTGGGATCCTTACAATCGAAATCGATTGAGATGAGAGAAATTGATTGAGATGAGAGAAAGCTTACCTGAAATCAAAACGATAGAGATACCCAATTGGAGAGAAAAAGAGAGAAAATGAAAAATGAAGGTAAGCGATTTCTTTTTTTTTCTATTATGAAAAAAAATGAATGGAGGGAAACCCAAATTCGATTTTAAGGAGAGCGCCAAACTGAAAACAAAAATTTCGATTTTAAGATAGAAGTTCCTCCACGTGCGCCGTCTTTTTGTCACATGTGCGTCCCCAAAATTAACACATAGTTATACAGAATATAGTAATTATACCAAAGTTCCACATAGTTATACTTTGCTTGTTTTCTATTTTAATTAGTATTACCTACCCTTACAATTTGTTGTTTTAGTTTTACAGTTGCTTTTAGTCGATTAACATATGATTCTTAGTGTTTTATATATTAATATGTTAAAAACCTACATTTCTCTAACTTTTTCATAATAAGTAGATTATTATTTTAAAAGTGATCTTAAAAGTATAAGGAATATATTGTGTAAATTGTTTCATAACATCCTAATATGATATAGTTTCGTAATTTTTTTTTAATACATAATGGAACATTAATTTATATCGTTAACAAAACCAGTTTTTCCTTAATTATGTTAAAATTATTATTTTCCTTAATTATTTTTTTAAAAAATTATTATTTTCCTTAATTATTCAGTTTTTCCTTAGTTATTCCAGTATTACATAATATTACATAATCAAAAATCAGTTTTACGTAGTAATACCAGAACCAATACATAGTATTACATAATCAAAAACCAGTTTTACGTAGTAGTACCAGAACCAATACATAGTATTACATAATCAAAAACCAGTTTTACGTAGTAGTACTAGAACCAATACATAGTCCAATAACCAATATATATTCAAACACCACTACAAGTTCCAAAAAACAACCATTGGAGTCTTTGTCTCGGCCGTATCTTATTTTGCGTCCTTGGACGCCTTTCTCCAGCCGATGGAAACCTTTTCACTTTCTTTCTTTCCTGTTTTTTTTTCTGATCCGGAGGTATAATTTGTTTGCTTTTGATGTCATCTGGGACATCCCATTGAGACATATCCGGCACTAAATAGATTGTCTTGTAATATGTCATTGCCCACATCTCCGTCAAATAATATTTCGAACACAAGTCATGTAATTGGATATCACGACCTCTATCTTCATGCCTTAAAAATTCAATGAAAGATGCTAATGCATGCACACAAGGATACCTTTCAATATCGAAGACCCTGCAACTGCAACTTTTCAAGAGCAAGCTCACCAAATAAGGCTTTCCATCACTACCAATGACATTGTATTCAAGCTCGAATGTGTTTAGCTCCGTCACAATCAATTTCTCAGCAACAGCCCATAAATCATGCATGCTGCTCTCCACAAAAAGCACCAGTTTATGTTCAACTGATCCAGCCACAGCCTCCTTTCGATGTTCATTAAACCAATTAAAAAATGTTTTAATGATTGTATCAATCATGGGTATTAAAGAGTACCTCTTTGCGTTCTTAAACACACTGTTCAAAGATTCCACACAATTGCTTGTGTCTAAGTTGTATCTTTTCCCTGGAAAACAACACCTTGCCCATTTTTCTTTCTCGGTACTCTCCTCCAGATACTTGGCTGCAGAAGGATATCTCGTCTTAAAAGAAGTATAAGCACAATTAAACTCAGCCACTGTGTAATGCCTACTGCACTCGATGAATCTCCATGCGACTACGTCTTTATTGACGTTAGGAGCATGACCTTTCACATTTTGTGACAAATGCCATATACAATACCCATGATGAGCCTGAGGATACACATTAGCTACGACGCTGATGAGCCTTGCATTTCTATCACTGATAAATACCAATTCGGAAGAGTCCCCTATAACAGTTTTCAACATCTCCAAAAACCATGTCCAACTTGCATCATTCTCACCATCAAGTACACCAAACGCTATGGGATAATGGTGACGATTAGGATCTTGAGCTGAGGCAAAAATTAGTACACCACCATATCCGTTCTTGAGAAAAGTTGCATCCACAATTATCACTTTCCTCATTACTTGAAACCCTTCAATGCTTGCTCCCAAAGCTATGAATAGGTACTTGAATCTTTTCTTCTCATCCAATTTCACACGTGTTATTGTACCATTATTGACCTTCTCTAACATGTGCAAATAACAATACAACATCTTGTAGCTTTCCTCCGGGCTACCACGCAAATCACTAACAGCTTGATTTTTTCCTCTCAACGCTGTGGAGTATGATATATTCACTCCTAATTTTGTCTTAACAAGATCCATGATAATTTTAGGAGTTGGAGTTTCCATTTGTTCTGAATAATCATCATGCAAAAGAGCTGCAACTAACTGCGGTGTGCCTTGCCTCTTCATGTTGCTGTTGCTTCTACTCTGACTAGCCCGAGAACATGTATGCACCGGGATGTACCTTCTAATCGAGAAACTATCAGTCTTTGCAATCCTTGCAGCTCGTAAACCCCATTTACAGATATCTTTAGTACATTTTAACACTAACCGTCCCTTATCCGAATGTTTAACAACAAAACTATAACTGTTAACAAATGAAGCTCTATGCACCACATCTTGCAATGCCTTCTTATTTGGAAATTCTTGCAGCAAACTAAAACCCAAACCGTCGTCCCAAGGCTCTATAAACTGACTACCTTCTACAACATCTGAAAACTCAATATATTCATCACCCATATCCGATCTACCCATACCGTTATCCTCATCTTCATCACTTGATACATTTCCACCCTCTACGATACTTTCATCATTTGCTTGATCTTTTTCTACGTACAGAGTAATGGCATTAGCTCCGATTTCATCATCAGTTGACTTGTCATAGTTCATACCAACAGAACTTTTGCCCGCTCTAGACAATTGCTCGGGCAGTTCCGAGTTAGTGATGACCTCCACATACAAGATACATCTACGATTCTCTTTATCAATGGACGTTAAATAAACATACAGATCCTCATCATCAGAAATAATCCATTGTTCCTCACATCCCACCAGCAATGGAATATAACTTAATTGCAATTTAACCTTACTTTCATCTAACACAAGCTTCTTGTATATCCTAGCTTTTACCATCGACAAAGTTATCTCTTCCACTGATGTCTTCAACATTAAACTATACATACGACCTTGGCATTTAAAATGAAACTTTAATCTCCACAGCCCCTCCGTACAACACAAAGAATCTGAAGACCCTTCCATAATCTAAACACCCCTCTCTAAGATGAATTGGCATGTTTGCCCTTTTAAAAAAAAAAAAACCAGAAAAAGAAATAAAAAACGGAACCGACGCATCTTCCTCTCACGCAGGAATTGGTTGGGTTTAGGGAAAGAAAAATTAAATTCCAAACCAACCAAAATTTAATTCAACCAACCAAACCAAACAAAATTGAATTCACCCAATTGAACAAGAACGCGTGGTCTTCTTTCTCCTCTTGCGTCGTCTTCTTCCTCTCTTCGTTCCACCATTGACGAAAATAAAAGCTCAAAATTGAAGGTTAGAGGTTTCGTTTTTCATGATATTTTCGATTTCATGATTGAATTTTCAAGTTTATGTAATATGTAAAGCAATTAATACTACGATTATATACTTACGATTGTTTTGTTCTTTTCAGGAGTACAAGTGGTTGTACAGTCATATGTTTTGACTATGGAGGATTCTATTCAAAGGACGGTGATAACATTATATGGAAATCAGGAGAAGAGGAAATTCACACTTTAGTGATGAGGAAATCTTTGGAGGATGTCACTTATGTTGGATTAGTTGAGGGAATTTGCATAAAGGTTTCCATAGATGCAGCTACATCTCAGCTGAAATTGAGTTACTATCCATTGGTCTTGAACACGAAGAAACCATCATATATTTGGAATGATGAAGATGTTTTTGGTTATCTACTACAAGTGAGTAAAGATCAATGTAGAAGTGTTCTACATGTGGAGGTCATCAAGAGTGTTGATGGAAGTAATGGAAGCGTGCATCTGTCAAGAAAGGATGATGTAGATCCAAGTAATGAGGAGCTGTTTTCTACCACTAGAGATAATTTTGAAATGCCGGATAATGAAATGCAAGACAATGATATGCAAGAAAATGATACAGATCCTATAGGAAGATATGAGTACGTGTATAATGATACTGAAACCATGCCTTCCCAAGGAAACTCGCAAGTAAATGAGGGATGGGAAGATGGTTTAGATATATACAAAGGTCAGGAATTTAACGATAGGCAGGATCTGCAAGCTCTCTTGGCGAGAGGTGCACATGAGAATGGTTTTGAGTATAATCAGAAGAAGTGTGAACGTTCACGTTTCGTGGCAAGATGTAAGGGGGCAGAAGAAGGATGCAAATGGTATTTAAGAGCTTTGGTGCATATGAATTCAAAGAGTTTCACTATTGTCACTTACAACAAGGTGCACACATGCTCTCGGGTTACTACAAGTATGATTAGACAAAAAAGGAAAGGCACACCACACTTAGTTGCATATGTTTTGGCTCAAGACTATCCAGGTCGATTCGACACACCAAATCCAAAATCCGTGATCAATATGGTTCAAAGCAAGCTTGGCGTGAAAGTATCATACTCGACAGCGCTGAGAGGCAAAAAAAAGCTGCTAATGAGGTGCGGGGAAGTTCTGAAGAGAGTTAACGATTACTGTATTCTTATTTGTACATGCTCGAGCAAGTGAATCCTGGTACACGGACGTGTGTGGAATTAGATGAGATAAAAAGGTTTAAGTACCTATTCTTTGCATTGGAGCTTGCATAGAAGGGTTTCTATCGATGAGGAAAGTCATCATTATAGATGGAACCCATCTGAAGTACGTGTTTCGTGGAGTTCTAATCGTTGCTTCAGCTCAGGATCCTAATCATCACCATTATCCCGTTGCTTTTAGTGTAGTTGATGGTGAGAAAGATGCAAGTTGGACGTGGTTTCTGAATCAGTTGAAGTCAGTAATACCGGATGTCCCTGGAATGGTGTTTATTTCGGATAGGAATCCAAGCCTGATCAATTCAATACGAGAAGTGTTCCCTTTGTCTCAACATGGGTATTGTGTAAGGCATTTGTCCCAGAATGTGAAAGGAGACGTTTCTACCAATCGAGATGCATGTTCGAAGAAGTTCACAGCGTGCGCTAGAGCTTATACATAGATTGAGTTCTTCAATCTCTATAATGTTTTTAAAATGAAATATCCAACTGCTGCCGAGTATGTAGAGAAAAGCGTTGAAGCGGAGAAATGGGCAAGGTGCTATTTTTCAGGAGAAAGGTACAACATAGATACCAACAATGTTGTAGAATCTATTAATAGTATTTTTAAAGACGCAAAGAAGTATTCGTTGTTGCCAATGATTGATGTCATTGTTGCAAAATTGGCTGAATGGTGGAACACTCATAGGCAGGATGCCGCCAAAGTCCCAATGTCACAGAAGCTTGTGCCTTTGGTGGAGAACGAATTGGTTAAAAGATGTGAGATTGGAAAGACCCTCATGTTACAAGAGTTAAATAGCTATCTCCATGAATACAATGTGATTGGGTTTGATGGGAAGAATTATTTGGTTGATATGACTAGGAAAACTTGTTCTTGCAAGTATTTTGATATAGATAGATACCCATGTGTGCATGGAGTTGCTGTTGCCATCCATATGAGCAGAGATAGGGAACTTCATCTACAAGAGTTTTGCTCCAAGTATTACTTGGTGGAGTAATGGACATTGGCGTACAGCAAGACAATTTATCCAGTTCCTCATATGTCTGAGTGGATTGTACCTGAAGAGGTTCGAGAAAAAGTAGTCGTACCTCCGGAATATGTGTCAAAGAAAGGAAAACCGCAACAGAAAAGATACCCATCAGTTGGAGAACATCATGGAAGAGGAAGAGGAAGAGGAAGAAGAGGAGGAGGAAGAGGAAGAAGAGGAAGAGGTGGAGGTTGGGCTGAATGGTTAAATCTCAGCGCTGGGATTGGTAGTAGTGAAGAATAACCGTTTGTATTCTAACTCATATACCGCAGGTGTAACGGTTTCTATTATGAACTCATGTTTGTATCTTTTGAGATGGTACTACTGGAACTATTAGGTCAACTATGTTATTATGGGACAACTAGCGTAACTTGGGCACAACTAAATTTAGTTTGGACAATTAGTTTAACTAGGGATAACTAAGTATTATTTTTCTTAGATTAGTTTTAAGTTTATTTTACTTGTGAAACATATACAACTCGTGAAACATCTACAAAAACTCGCGAAACATCTACATATATGTTAGTTTGTGAAACTAACTAAATTTTTTTTAAAAAAAAATATTAATGTTACTTCCTCCTAAACTAAGCTATGATTATATGGTAAGTGTGACAATGCTACCATCATTATTAGGAGAAAGAAGCAAATTTAGTATTTTATGAAATTTTATACTATGCAAATATTCAAAATGTTGTTTAATAATCTTGCATGATAAGTACTACTACCAAAAAAATTGATTCTCTCATGGTATAACTAAAAAAACCAAAAAACTGTCAAAATATAACTATGTGTATTTGGGTACTACCCATTACCAAGTATAACTATGTTGACAATTTTGAATCTTTTTTAAAAAAATGACGGCGCCATGTGTTTAATATGTTATTATATTTTAAAAATAACGGCGCCATGTGTTAAATATGTATTAAATATGTATTTTTTCTGTTCTCAGTAGTACCTAATAACACTAGTTATACTTGCCCAATTTTTCAAACATAATAACAGTTGTTATTTTTCAAATCTATACTTGTTTCAACCTGTTTCAAAACCAAATAATCCAAACAATTGCCAATCATCCAAATCACATCCTAAAATATCCAAATACACATAAATAAATACCAAAGTTCCAAATCACATCCATAGATACCAAAGTTCCAAATCACTTCTAAAAACATCTAATTCTAATTCTTCTTCTTCCTCTTCTTCTTCGCCCATTTAACTATCTCCGGTTTTTTCCCCTCAGTAAAAGGAGATTGCACCCACTGTGATGGAGTACATTTTCTCTTCGGCTTTGGAGTCTTAGTCTTTGGCTTCTCACCTTCTTCCTCTTGGATGGGTCCGCTTTCTCCCATGATTATCACCGATTCTTCTTGGATGGGTCCGCTTTCTCCCATGATTATCACCGATTCCTCATCTTCGTCATAACTGTTAAGCGACAGCACTTCCACAAATGGGACCAGCGCCCAACATTTTGGATCATACACTTTCTTTTCTTCAGCTTCTTTCTCTTCTATTGTCTCTTCTTCTTTATCCTCTTATACTTTCTCATTCTCTTCTTCTTTATCTTCTTGTTTCTCCTCTTCTTCTTTCTCTTCCGGTTTATCTTCTTTTTCGCTCTTCTCTTCTTTTTCTTCTTTCTCCTCAACTTGTTTTTCCACTTCTTCTTCTTCTCCTTTCTCCTCCACCTGTTCTTCTTCTCCTTTCTCCTCAACTTGTTCTTCCACTTATTCTTCTTCTCCTTTCTCATCCACCTGTTCTTCTTCTCCTTTCTCCTCCACTTGTTCTTCCACCTCTTCTTCTCCTTTCTCCTCAACTTCATTCTCCTCACCTTCTTTCTCTTCATCAACTTCCATTGGCTCATAACTTTCGCCTCCCCAGTCTTCTTCCATTCGGTGCTGATAAGCATCAAAACTGTTCACGGTGGCCTTCTCCTTCAATTGGCTTAAAACCATCTTTTTGAACTTACAGTGGGCATTTTTCTGAGAAATGATCTTCTTCTTTATTACACGCTCTGTTTTTTTCATCTTAAGGACCCTCTTTTCCATACGTTCAAGCCTAGTCTTCAGGTCCTGACTCTCGCTTTGTACCATCGATGTGATCCTCTCTTCAATCTCTTTCAAAGTTTCCACGTTCAGCACTGACTCTTCAACCTCTTCCTCTTTTTTCTTTGGGAATTCTCGGTTAGCCAAATCCAATTCGTATAACTCTTCCCACCATATCTTCTTCTGCTGTATACTCAGATACTCGTTCCAACTGATTCCTTCACCAAATTCATCATCCGGCTCTTCACTTATAATGCGAGCCATCATAACTTCCTCTTCCAACGTAGGTAGCAATATACTTTGAATATCCTGTAATTTAAAATAAACAAGTTATTATAACAATATCTCTAAAATTTCACCTATCTAAAATAATTACTCATTCTAACAATTTCACCTATCTAAAATAAATACATTATAACAATTTCACCTATCTAAAATTTAAATACTCAAGACTAACCTTAATATCTCCAATCCCATCACATATATCTTCAAGTGGATAGCCTCTCATGCCTTTTCCTGCAAATTTCCACTGGCACATCCGTGGGCAACCTTCTTCACGACTTGCCGGTTCTCAAAATGCATTTGTCAAATTGGGAATGCACTCGAACGCCAGAAACTACAAAATATATAAACCAAATCAATTTTTATAATAATGAAAATATAATCATTTTAATATATACAAAGTAAATGTAAGTAAATGTAACATTTACCTCCAAAGGGATTATGAATCCCAGAAACGTATAAGTCTTATTTGCAGTGCCTTTCATCAGACTCTTCACGTGATCAATTTCCTTCACAGTATCATCAAAAGTCAATCGCCCCCACGAAAAATCCCTACACACCTCCAGATTATCGACCAATCTCAGTATCAAAGGATCTATGGGTCCATCCGCCTTTGTCACTCCTCTGATAACCGTGCACAGAAAATATAGAACAGCCATCTTCAACCGCTCTGTAGATTCACTCATCTTTAATAGCATCGCTTTCACCTTTGCACTTGTTATTGTTTTCACCTTCTTAAAGTGTTTCTCCCTGAACCTATTGCTCCCCAACTTGTCAATGTTAACTGGATACTCGTTGCAGTCTAATCCCAAAATTAGTGCATGCTCCCTCAAAGAGTAACGAATAGGAGTGCCATTCACCACAAACCACTTCATTGTCTTCTCCTTAGTTACTACTGTGCGAAAAAGTACCATCCACATTCCCATCAGCTTTTTTCCTCAGGCATGTGAAATATGTGACAGAACTGAGGGTGACTTATGAACCAACTCAACTCTGTCTCATATTCTTTCTTCTTCAAAAGATCAACAGTGTCGTACACATGACACCTTGTTTGAATCTTACAAGGCTTCATATACTGGCTGCTGTCGAAAAAAAACTCCAGAGGTTGGTTTGGTCCACTATCCTGCAATACAAAGACAATTTCAACATAGTTAAACTCTATAATACATAGTTGTCCAAGACAAATACTACTTTGCCAAACAAATGCAAACCTACTATACATAACTTCCTAACATGAGCAAACAACACACACAAATGCGTGAGATGACAATATCCCTAAAAACAGAAACAAAGACTGATAAAAAAAACATGATACAATGTGAGATATCACACATAAAGCAAGATCTAAACAGCAATGCAGTAGATTCGCATAGCCTAATGGAGAAACAAACACAGCAAGCAATCAAAATCACAACAGATGCAACTCTAAACTACAATGCATCACTAGCCATGGTCATGTTACATGTTATGAACCCATTTGAAATATGCTTTTCAAATCATATACTAAGCTCGTGAAAGCCACATAACTTCCTAACATGAGCAAACAACAACCATTTTCTTCCTCTCGATGTCAGTACTTAACAAACTCGATCAATCACAAACGGATTCAACAACAAATATGACACACGATTCCTCTTAATAACAATTTCGTTTTTAATTACATACCTTTGATGATGCAGTCATTTCTTCATGTTCGGAACTAGAACTTGACTCTCTTTCCGAACTCAATTCTTCTACTACTACTTCTTTTGGAGCCGGATTTGGATTTTTTTCTTCTTAGCCGCAAATCCTCTCTGTTTGCTCTTACGCTTTGCCATTTCAGAGAGCAAACACACACACGAAAAAGAATTAAGACGAAGATAATGGGAAGAAGAAGAAGAAACCAACGAAAAGGGACAGCTGATTTGCCGGAATTAGATTTACTCCGATTTAGGGTTTCTTGTCGGAATTTGGGGGAGAATGAGAGGGAGAGAGGAAAATCGCGATTTGGAAAGGAGAAAGAAATACGGACCTTTGGCCGTTTTCTTAATTTCACACCAGATCCGTTAACATTCAAGATTTGGGCTCGGTTTTGGGCTTGAAACGGGTTTGGGTCACAAAGAATGGATAATCCGATTGGCGTCGATTTGGATCCGATTTTGGCTTGGTTTATTCGTAATTTCTCTGATCATTAAATCCTTCTTCGTCTTTTCATTGCTTTTCTATTTAAAAGAAAACCAAAAAGAAATGAAGTTTTATAAGGGGGGCATCACAGATTTTTCAGTTGTACGGAGGGGCTATAGAGATTAAAGTCGTTTAAAATGTATGCTAACGTTAATGCTCATTGTATCCTGCCAAAACAATACAAAAACGTATTCAGTAATACTAGTTTTACTAGTATACTACATATATCAGTTATATCAGTTGTACTAGTTATACTAAATTTATCAGTTATACTAGTTGTACCCAGTTCTCCTATCGCAAGAACCATTGAAATCGATTTGTTTCGGGTTCTAGTCTATAATTCACTACGATTCAACCATTGAAATCGATTTGTTACCAATTTAAAGTCCTAATCGATCAACAAACAATAGTCAAATACCCAATGTGTATAATCAAATCCAATTGAAACCAATTGTGGATTCAATTTCTGAATGTGGATTCAATTTCTTCAATTTAGGTTGAAAAACAGACCTGAATTTTGAATATGCAAACTAACGGCGATGAATCATGAGCTCGTAAGGTCGCCGGCGGTGGGGGAAGTGGAGCTCGAGCCGAAGAGGAGGAGGAGCTCGTTGTCGGAGAGCTTCTTCAATTTTTTTTTTCGTTTTTTTTTTTAAATTAAAAATAAAAATCATAAATTAAGAAATAGATGTAAGAGTAATTTTGTCCAATCACATTTGATTAAAATTGAAAGAGGCATATAAATTAAAAAGGGATATAAGAAATTTACAAAACTCCAAAAGGGGTTTTGAGACTATGTCTCATCAAATTCTCATATCTCCTTCTCCCTTCAAATTAATTCTTGTATGCCCCTCTTATAAAATTGATTTTTTTATTTATTTATTTTGATTCGAAAAATGGGTAAAAGACTAATCAATTTATGGTAATTGAGATATTTACGACCCAACCTAAACTTTTGGATCTATATCCATTTAATTTCGTATATTTATTCATTTATCTATCCCAATTCCAAAATCAAAATCCCTAATCCAACTTTCTTCTTATTTTTTTTTTCTATCGACACTTATCACTCTTCTTCTCTTTGTCGCCTCCTTCATCTTCTCTCTACCGAACGGAAAGCTCCTTGTCGCCGCCGACCAACCTCCTTCTTCTTCTCTCGTTTCCCTTGAATCTCCTTCTTCTTCTCTCGTTTCACTCGATCCTAACTTCCCTCTTCGACGGAGACAAAACCTTCTTCTAGTTGTAAGGTTTTTTTTCTCCATTCCCAAACTCTCTTTGTTCCTTTTGTTTGATTAGGATTTCGATTGATTGTCTTGGCGGGTTTAGGTTTTTGAATTGTGTGAAACGGATTTGAGTATGTGTGAGTTCTGAGTTTGTGAAATGTGTTAAAGCTTTTCTTATGTGTCTTTGTGTGTGAGTTTGATAAAAAATTTAAGGGTTTTCTTGGTTCATGTTTACCCTCTAAAAGGTTCCATTCTAGTTAAATACCCATTGTCTCTTGGATAGCTTGTTGCTGATCTTATCTTTTAAGGACAGCCTCTCAATTGTGTGTTTTCTTGATATTTTAATTTGTGAGGCGGACTTTTAGTAGCAGTTCTATATGTAGTAGTCTTGCGTAATTCTACCTAATACTTGCAGGTTTGGGCAACGAGACTATTTGCTGGTGAAGCAGAGGGCACTGTTGAGTATTTGTTCTTCAATGTTTCAATTGATCTTACTGATGCTGGGCATGGTGGGTTTCTGTACTCTCCTGTTTTTCTTTAACTTTTTTCTGTTGAACTTTCCCCACTATCTCTCTTCTTTATTGTGTTCAATAAATAATATTATTGTGCTTGACGTTAGTAAGTACCTGATACATTAAGTGTTTGCCATGTGCGAGTCTTTATGTTTATGGGGACAATACTTTTGAGTATATAATGTGTTATCTAAAGCAAATGGCTGCACTAATGTTTTAGTGTGTCTTTTAGGAATAAGAATGTTATGTGCATGGAAGTGAGAGTAAAGAGGTAGTATCTGAAATTGGGTTTGTGAGTGGTGTTTTGTGTAGCGGAGGAGGGACTCTCCAGTCTTCAGAAACAGGTGGGATAGTCAAAGGAGAAAGTGAGGCTGCTGGTGGAATCACTACTAAACCGAAGAGGAAAATATGTCATTCACAGTATGTCAGTACTCCTTTCACGGCTGAAAAGAAGAAGAAGTGATATTTTGTGTTTGTGTATTTGAAAACATGTCTGTTTGTGTTGTGTGGTTCTTATTTTTTTTTGGTGTCTATGCAATATTTTTATGTAAAACAGATGCGTCAACTAAGTTTATGGATTATTTTAAAAATGAAGTGTTTTGGTACAACTGGATATTTTCAGGTACAACTACAGAAATTGTTGAAAAATTAAACAAATTAATTCATTTAACACATGACGCCGTCAAAATATCCACATAAAAAAAATTAATTAACTCATTTGTGAAACTTGGCGCCGCCAAGTAACCCACATATATAAAAATGCATTAAAAATTAATTACTATGCCATCAAAAATCACATAGTTGTACGGGTGTACTGGGTTGTATTCAATTGAACACAGTTGTACTTGGTTCCAAAAATCACAAAAATTAGTTGTACTCTATTATAAATAATTTTTTTTTGGTTGTACTTACGAGATTAGGTAATTAAAATACATTTACTATGTTTTCATGTATTTAAATGTGTAAAAATATTATTATTGTATGTTTTCTCATAATTTGTGGTTGATATATACAAACTAACCTTAAAAGACTAAGGTTGTTTATGTAAGAAATTGGATTTATATGATTTAGATTTGATTATAATATAAATTTTGATGTTATTTTTTAAAATTAATTATAATATTTAGAATAAAATAATATATAAAGGAAGAGGGTAAAATTGAGTTTTGATGTTGTTGTAAAAAGGTGGGGGTATTGAGAATAAGTTATGGTAAAGATGATTAGATTTGATTAAAAAAGGGCATTTGAGATTTTGATCCTTTTGTGAGCAACGCTTATGGCAAAAGGACTATAATACTTTTATTTAATTTTTTTTTAACCAATTTTTCTACCAAAAAAAAACATTTTGGTAGACGAAAATATTGCGATAAAAAAAACATTATGTATGAAAAATCAAATTCAAAATTTTCTGCAAAATATCTATTTTTGTATATTTTTTTTAAAAAAACATTGTATTAATTATGCAAACGATTTAATTATCGATGTTTTACGTTACGAAAGAAACTTGTGAATGGTAGATGAAAGGCTTAGGGCAGATGATAAAACTTTCTATAATCGGATTTTTTTTTGGTTACAATGTCGTTATATTTATTTTTCTTAAATTTAGTAAGTAGCACTTTTCTATTGGTAGGGTGATTCCCGTTTTTGTGCTTTTATAGGGTCTTATTGCATTTCATGTGATTGTAACAATCATTTGTAATGTTTTTTCTTACTCTTTAACAAACTCATGATGACGATAAAAATAATAAAGTGGCCAAAAGAAAAATATATATCAATTGTGTCTCGTTTAGGAAATTGAACAAATCAAAACGAATTAAACTAAAATTCATCAATTGGAATATGAACCTAATTTTATTATATGGCATGAATGATATAGTAATTTTTATACTGAATTATTTGAACTAAATTTAAAGTTTTTTGCAACCAAACCGAATAAACCGAACACTAGAAATTAAGGTGTTAACTAAATATATAGATAAAAATACATTCAAATATATTAAAAATGTTTACATTTCAATTTTTATTATGATCTTTTTCATCTAAAATCCAACCGAGTCTGAACCTAACTGAAATTTGTCAAAAATCGAACTGAATTACCAAACATCCACCCTAATCTCGTTAATCATTTCAATTTTCAAATACAACGTTGATGCAAAGGAAGTTTGCAAAATATTTGGATCAGTACAGTATTATTTTAGCTATGGGAGCTGCTTTAGATCCGAGATTAAAGTTGCAGATACTTAGGTCAGCTTATGATAAAGTAGATCCCATCACTGCTGAGGAAAATGTTGCTATTGTGAGGAAAAATCTGATTTTGCTTTATAAAGAATATAACTCCAAACCTGCAAGTTCTTCGAAGTCTTCAGCAACACTAACTCCACACGAGTTTCTCACTGAATCACCACTTGAAGATGATTTGAATGATGTAAGTACAACAATATATTTGAATATCTTTCACTCGTCTCGTTTAACTAATAATGTGCATTTGTATATCTATAGGATCTTTTTGAGCTTGAAAGTAGCCTCAGATCTTCTTCAAAAAATACCAAGTCAACTTTAGAAATCTATTTGGATGATGAACCGAGACTAGAGATGAAAACTTTCTCAGACATGGAAATTTTAAGCTTTTGGAAAGAGAACCAGCATCGGTATGGTGATTTGGCTTCCATGGCATCTGATTTGCTTAGCATCCCAATAACCACAGTAGCATCAGAGTCAGCTTTTAGCGTTGGAGGTAGGGTGTTAAATCCTTTTAGGAATCGCCTTCTTCCCACAAATGTGCAAACATTAATTTGTACTCGCAATTGGCTACGTATATTTGCAGATCTTGAAGGTAAAATTTTAATATTAATTTATTAACTAATATGAATTATTTTTTTGAACTGATTTATATCATTAAATTGTAGGAGACATTGAAGATCTTTTTGATGATGAAGATAATGATGCTACAAAGATAGCAAGTAGCTCAGGAGTTGGAGCTTTTAACACATTATGAGGTTGAATTTAATTAATTTGACTTGTTTTTGGATATTGCTTTTGGATTTGGATTTGTAATATGATATTTATGGGTTTTTGGATTTATAATATGATATTTACGGGATTTGACAAAAAAAATGATATTTATGGGACTTTTATTTAAGCTTTTAAAAAACAATAATTGAAATTATTTATAATTTATAATTTATATGTCTATGATATTAGTGTCTCCATTTAATAATTAAATAATAGTGTTATCAACATTAAATTTTTATTAAAAAAGTAATTTTCTTAAGTATGAGAAAAAACTAAAAGATTAAAAAGGGTCAGAATAAGGTTCAACCCTGTTATACAAATTTTAAAGAGTTTAAAAAGGGTTATGGCTCATTGAGGGCTGACTTTAATAAAACAGGGCCGGGATGGGCTTAAAAAACCTATTTTAACATCCCTACAATTATGGTTGAACTAGAACATGAGCTTGTGGAGCACGCAATTAGAACGAGAACAACCTTTTCTCATATTTCTTTGCATCTTTACCAACCAATAATTATAATCTTACTTATTAACTGGTTTCCAGATAGTGTGATTAATAATTGTGTAATTAAGGACTATATGAAAAGAATTTTGATTTTAATAACAAATAAAAATATTGGTTGATAAATTTAGCTTTTTTTTTAGTTTTTCTTAAAATCATATCTCTCATGCAATAAAGGATCAAATGTAAAATAGCTGGACTCACTCGTCGAATGTAGTAATGTATACTGTTTATTGCATTAATAGAAATAACTATAGAAAACCAAAAACAATTATGAGTAAAAAATGTGTATCGTTGGAGTTTACTGAGTGGGGGTTAGAGGGTCCAGGAGGTGGTGGGCTTAAACTGGATGCATCTTTTTTCCTCACAATATGAACTTTTATACTTTACAGGTTATCTCATTTATTTGCCTACCTTTGCATTTGCTGCACTCAACACACCAATTTTATTTGATAAGGAAAAAGAAAGAAGACAGTCAAGATTGCTTTGTAGCCTGCAAATGAATAATAAATTAAGTCTTTTTTTTATTTTTATGGCAGAACGGTTTTTTAAGGTTATTTATTTATTTTGGATGAAAATATAAACAGAGTATAGATTAAGGTTAAAAAAAAGTAAAAGAAAACAATTCTTGTTAAGTAATTCTTATCCTAAAAAAAACAAAGGATTAATTGATTCGTAAGTACCTTAATGCAAGGTAACAACCTTCTATCATACCGTCGGAAGTAATAGCTGTCGGAAAAAAAAATTACGAATCAAAAACTCTTTTTATTTAGTTTTTTCGAATTAAAAACAAGATTTTTTTTTTCTTTCTTAATTGAAACTACATTAATAACATGTGCTGGCGTCCGGGTGCCATATTTTTTAAATTATAATTGTGTTTTTTATTAATTAAATTATATATTATGTTTGGGTGTTAGAGAAGAGTGTAACTACTAATTGAGTAATTGATTTAAGTTATATATGTGTTATAGGTAGCTTTTTTCTTCCTAAATCGAAAACATTTTTCATCATTAAGAAATCTTAAATAGAAATCAAGACGCGTGCTAGCGTCTGGACTAAAATAGTTTTAAAACAGCATAACTCTTGATAATCTGTGATGGTACCCGTAGATAATATTTTATTTTTCATTTATTTATTATTATAGTAATTAATTATATTATAATTTTTTATTAGTGTGTAGTTTATGTTAATCCAATATATATTGTAATATATTTTAGTTACAAAATATAGGTTCATACCCGATTTACATTTTTTTAACAATTTTTTGATAGATAATACAAAGAAATAATTTTTGTAACAGCTATGTGATGTTAATATATGATGTATATTAGTATAATAAGAGTATGAGTTAGTCCAAAATCAGTATCATAATAATCAAACATATTAAATGGTTTCATAATCGAATCTGTGGTTATTTTTTATGAATGAAATTACATGTATTAGATTCAAAATAACACATTCGTCCATTCGATCCGTTTTTTATCCGTTAAGAGAAAACATCAACACTAATCCGCCTGACCATATGATTGTGGATGAACATATGTGGTCATAAAGTAAAATATATATTTGAAATTATAACGATAAGTGTAAAAAAAAAATATATATATATATATATATATATAGGATTTATCAACTAAAATACATATTTAGTTAAGTTGTATATTTTTAGATTAATTATCAAAGATGAGGAATAATTTTAGTCTATATTGCATAATACCTTAAATTTTTATTTACTTAATATATTTATAATATTTTAAAATTTTATAAGGTTAAAATATTAAAGATATAGAAATTTTGTAATCTTGTAAATTTATAAAACTCCTTTGTTAATATTATTAGATAGATTAAATACCTTTAGTAAAACTGATTATAAATTAAAGAATTGTTTTTGGTCATTAATTTTTTTTAAAACATTATTACAAAACAACGACGTTTAGTGCTTACGCCAATTTTCTAATTCGTGTGTGAGTCGAAAGTTATCACTTCTAAAATTAGATACGATAGTTTTCCGGTAGATCTTGCGCCACCGTCACGCTCAATTATACTTCGACCATAAAGGCATCGCTCACATCTCAGTTCCAAACCGCCGGTAAAGAAGTTCCTAATTTTGAGTAAACTCATCATAGCATCACCCATTTCTATAATCTCGCCACCGCTTCTCAAGCTATGTCCCAAGGAGCAATCATTGTTGCCATCATTTTCGTGCTTGCTTGTAATCCCTATCTCCTAATTTCGGGTCTAGAATCAAATAAATTTCGGGAACGAATCGATTCTCCTTTAATTTGTGTTCCCACTCGTGTGCAAACTGGTTTTTGGTTAGTTTTTAGAAATTGCGATCTTAGCTGGTTCCATTTTTTTTTCTAATTCATGGGTTTATTGAATTCGCCCCGAAATTGACACTACTTGATTTCATATTTTTATTCATGGTGTTCTTCATTTGTATTACACTATATTTAGTTTAACTGCTTGAAGGTTATTAATGTTTTAATTTTGTCATTACTCAAATTCGTTTTGCTTAATGGTTTTTAATTCGATTCGATGCTTAGTACCTGGGTTTAAGATTTGATTTCACAGTTCAAGAATTGTGAATTGTTTTGGAAACAAACCCTACAAAATTTTCATATGATCTTAAAGAATGACTTAGTGCAACTCGTTTGACCGCAACTTGGTTTTTTTTATGAGTTTAGTCATTTGGTTTAGTGCTCATCTGGTTTTACCATTTTAGAAGAAAGTATCAAAGTAAATTGTGGACATGTAAACAGATGAATGCGTCACAATAATGTCCAAACACGTTTCCACGCGTAAGCCTCCTTTTTATATTAACTATTAACGGTCTCTTTAAATTGTCATGATTCATTTGAGTTTGTTTTTTTCCTGCAAGAAACCATGTGAAGACTGTCACCTCTTTATCTCTTGGTGTAAGGAGTTGTGCCTATTCCATCGACCCTAGTCCCCAAATTAACAAAGTAATGTTCTGGTTAGTTTCCTAAATATACTCAAGTGTTTATAATTGTCTATTTTAAAATCACTGAAATCGTGTGGCATAAATAGTTTCTTGTGTTCATGTTGAATGGAGATAGCATTGATGTAATCATGTCAGCTGAACATTTAGTACTAATAATCTGTTAGATAATCGTGGGGGTCAAATACATTTTTTTGGCCTTCTGTGTAAACTTGAAAAAGTTTAGTGATGGTCTTTTCTGTAAAGTGAAGAAAGTAGTCTTCAAAATTCAAAGCACCGCAATTCTTCTTTTGGCTTTTTTTGAAGAACATGTTAGAGCAAGCCCATCTTTTGGAAACATATGACATAAATTGTTGAAGTATAAATTAGAAAACTTCTTGATATTCAACATATGAATAAAAATTTTAACAGTAGTTCAACTATACTGTATTTTAAGAGACTTACAATTCATATGCCAAAATACATTTTAGTGTTTAAGAGAAACATAAATTTGTTTAATTTGATAACTTTTGCATGAAGTTTAATATAATGTGGATAAATGAAAACATAAATAATAGTGAAAACAATTTGACCAAAATAAAAAGACCCGAGAAATAAGATAGATAAAGTACAATCTAAAATTATATGACTATTAAGAAGAATCATGAACAATCTCTTTTAACCCTAAAAAAAAATGAGAAACCAAATTAATATAATAATATAGGCAAGTAATATACAGTAAGTTTATTATTTAGAAAATTGCAATCTAACATAAACTCCTCTAACTTTCACCCTCCAAAACCTTAGAACACAGATGATCGTAGATATATCGTTTGCAACCACTTGGCATTGAAGAAAGCAACAAATTCATTATAAGCAACACATTGTAGTTCAACACCACTGTATAAGTTATAGAAAACATTCAATAAGTAACGGATATGCAATGTAGATACTAATTTATCAGTATAGATATATGTGCTCAAAAATATGATATATACATAACTCAATGTCACGTAAGGAAAACCGTATACAGATAGGGTCTGATTGAAATTTGCTCTCGTAGGAATCTTTTTCAACATAATGAAGTTGTTCAACTTTAGTTGCCTTTCCAATCAAATCTAAAAAATAAACAAATCAATGTCATAGCGACAGAAAAAACTTCCACTAATTATAAGAAAAAATGAAAACATACCTATGGATGTGTTAGGTATGGTATAGTAACCATCGATCACATCTTGGAAATTCACAAAATCGAAAAATTTGGCATTGTTCTTCAAACTAAAATCACTAAGTATAGTATCAGCTTCAAATATTATCCTGTTTTGATTGGTTGTATGTTTCAAAAGTCTATCATCATAAACAACTTTGAATTTTGCTAGAATTTTTCAATCTCCTTACTTAAGCTCAGGATAAACAAACTTCCAACATGTTCTGGTACAGTAGGTTGAATCTTTTCTCTCTTCATCGTTTTTTGCATTATAAAATATAACTAAATCCTTTGTAATTACAAAAGTAGATCAAGAACTATTAAATAGATATATTAATAACTTACATGAACATCACTTAGGATAAGTTCAGTGTTATCGTCACTTCCATTGATTACTCTCTATTTTCTTATAACTTTCACACATATTCTCAAATCAAAACTCCACGAGTGCAAGTCTTTGATTTTGTCGAAAACAACCATTCTTTTTTTTAAAACGTTGTGAAAGGTTGGAGAGAAACTGAGGAACTTCTATGAAAACTGTTATGGATAACTTAAAGTAGAAACGTATTATATAATGAAAATTTGTGTTAAACTACATCTACTAAATCTTTTTATCAATAGGTTTTTCTTTTGAAAATGTCAACAATCAATATTCACGCTAAGAATATAAGTACAATTTCTTTCTCAAATTGTTATTGATTCGTAATTTTAGGAAACAGATTAAAGATAATATTGAAGATCAATATATATCGTTATACTTTCCAAGACTCAATCTTACTCAATTTTAAACAAATGTATTTTTTAAGTCAAAGGCGCGCGTATCTAAATAAAATCTGAATCCCATCAGAAGTTATAACAAACTGATACCTATAGTAGATTTGATATATATATATATATATATATATATATATATATATATATAAGTACCTTAAGGTAACAACCTTCTATCATACCGTCGGAAGTTACGAATCAAAAACTCTTTTTATTTAGTTTTTTCGAATTAAAAACAGGAATGTTTTTTTCTTTGCTTTCTTAATTGAAATTTTAAAAACTACATATTTCAATTTGTTTTTAATATTTGAAGCCGTGAGATGCATGGCTTAATACTAGCTAGTAAACTCTAATTTGTTGTTGTTGTTAAGACTGGGTGCTGCATGCGGCCAGAGAAATGCAAACTAGAGACGGTCAATGCAACATTCCCGGTTACAAGAAATCTTGAAGGACCACCGTTGGAAACGGCAGTGGTCTACGGTCGAGTCGTTACGGTGGCAATGCAGTCATAAAGGATCGGTGTTTTCGTATCCTCCCTCACCTCTTTGTTTAGATAGATCACAAATTAGCTTTTGATTTAGGGTTTTGGTTCATGAGGATTACCTTTATCAGAGAGCTGTTATCTTTTCTCGTTTGTTGTGGGAAAAATAGTATATTTCTCACTTCTTAGTGATTTGTATTTTGTCTATTGTGACATATCTATGAAGCGCACAACAAACTAGCGATATCAGCATGTAGCTTCAGATCCAAGAAGATATATAATAATAATAAAAAAGAAAGGATACAAAGTAAATAATTAATTACCAAAAAAACAAGATAACTCTCTAAAGTAGTAGAGCAGACAGAATGACTCAACTAAACAACATCATAGTTTTGTCTAAATCCATATCCCAGTAAACAAACACCACAAAATATTATATAGAAAAGAACTTGAGCACTTTCCGTAAATTGCCGTAAGAAAATCAGACCATAGAGCCATTTGGTATTGGGTGTCTGGCTTTGAAGAAGCCTTCTTCTTTATCTACCTAAGGACGGGTTTATCTTCTTTGTTCTACCAAAAATCGTAAGGGAAGGTGATTGGCAGCAACAAGTTTACTCGCATTTAATCGACCGGTAAATGTGGCGGACGAAAAGGAGAGCGGCGCGGAAGCCAACGGCTCCAAGCATGAGGAAGAAACCGTAACAAATGCAAGCCATGTAGCCGAAGAAGAAGGAGGTTTGCATGAAACCGGACATGTCTGATCTTGCGTAGTAATAGTACAAGCAGTACGCGTAGATGAACAGACCAGTCGATCCACCGCATAGGAATGATCTGCAATCAAGAATTTTAATAGTATTATAACAATGTAGCTGTAATATCACCAATCCAAATTCCAAGTCGAATTTAAAATCTACAGAAGGATTTAGTAGATGTGCCTACTCAGGTTTAACCAATTCAAACCAAATCGAAACCCTACCTAAGAAACCAGTCTGAAACAAAAGAAACCGATTCGGTTCATTTTTTCTCTGTGAAAAGACTGTAACAGAAACTGAAGGGAATATAATGAAAAAAACGATTCTGATTTCACACACAAACCGTAGCAAACCTAAGTGAATTGTCTTCCATATATCAAAAACTACAATGAAAACCAGATTGGGTGGAAAATTTTACCTCCACCACCATTCGTGATCTTCAGCAGCGAGTTGGAAGTAAGTAAGGGCAACTGTTATAAAAGCAGTGACGATCAACAAGATGATGAAGACAATGAAGAGGATGCTGTAAATGGTGTAGATACGATGGCCCCAAACACTGGCAAAGATGTAATATAGCTCGATATAGATGGCACTGAAAGGAAGAAAGCCAGCCATGGCCATCTGAGGTATAGCACTCCTGTACCATGGGAGTGGCGGGATCTCCCGAGGATACTTCGTGGTGCGACATGGAGCTTGGAACTCCGCTTTGCTGTTTTTACCGGCAATACCACCTAACACAAGTAAAGGCGAAGTGACTAGTGTCCATATGAGGACGATCACTACAATGGTTCCAAAGGGAAGAGCGGCAGTTGCATTGTAGGCAATTGCAACGGTGTTTAGGAAGCAGAAGGTGAGGAATAGTGGCCCACAGAAGAGACCTCCAGTTAGCAACAAATTTCTCACCTGCAAAAGAAGAACAGTGAGAAATGAAAAGTTTATCACTTTATGTTGAAAAGAGTAAAGGGAAAGGGTTTACAATATATACCCAATTTTTTCCTTCGAGTTGACAGTAGAAAGAGGAGGCAGTGTATCCGGCAATTCCAGATGTGAGAGCGTAGATAACGACCAAAGCGGTGAAGAGTGCTCCACGATTGTATGGATAGAACACTCCAACAAGTGAAAGCATGAAAATGAAGATGGTTCTGATGACATATGAGGTATATTACAGTTAGTAATGGCAAAGAATAAATAAAGATAAACGAAGGAAGCTGAAAAGAGACTTACAGAGTGAACAACTGGGTACCGCTACCGAGAGATGCAGCAAAGAGAGATTTGTGCTCTGGGAACCGGAACACATCCCCGTGAATGTATTTCCATCCAGTCTCCTCTTGATCGTCAGCAGCTTCCTCATCTTGAGCATACCTATAAAAGTTGGGGAAAAATTTTAAATCCGGAAAAATAAATGTGCAACGTGGAGTCGAGCATGAAGAGTAGTAAGTCAGCATTCAAAACTTACTTCATGAAATCATTCTTGAGGACCCGCATCAAGATAGTTGCAAGGAAACCAGTCAAAAGGAGGACAGTGACGCATGAGTTAATAATGGAGAACCAGTGGATTTCCAAGTGATGTGGAAGAGAAGAAGACATGGCGTACTTGTCCATTCTTTTCTCAAAAGGAGTCTCGGTTTCTTTCCACTTCACAGTGTACATAAACTCAGCATCGACTTCCTTGTCCTCAGTGAGATCCACAAGCGAATGAGGATCCATTCTAGCATTGATTTCAATCACTCGGTCCTTGTTGTACAAAATCTCAAACTGAATGTGCTTGTAGAGGAAATATTTGAACTCGCTCGGATCTGATTTGCTCTCTTTGTCAACCTTTCCAATGAATCCCCAGATAGGCAAATCATCATAGTACATCTGAAAGTAATAATCTTTTTCAACAGCTCTTCGAAACTGTTCGACTTCTTCTCTGCTAAGCTTCTTTTTGCAGTAAACCTCTGAATCTTTCTCATCTCTGAAGTTAAGCTTGTATGGAGCACTAACAAGCCTATCTCCATTCAAAACCTCACCAAGAGCTTCCTTCTTATCTTTCACACCCTCTGCACAAACCAAAAACAATGCATATGACCAAAATACAGAAACCAGGAAATAAGAAAAAAAGTGAAAACCTCACGTAACAGAGGAGACAATATTGAGCTAATTTTCTCATGCCATCACCTCCAATTTATCACTAAGCATATGAAACTCACAACAAAGGCATATAAATTGAGTACCTGGAATACAGAAGGGCAGATCGAAATACCGATACGTCTCACTGCGAAAAATCATCAAACACAAGTAAAATCAGACATATGAAGATGAAATCTAAGATCTATTGCAACATTTCCTGAGATCAGATTACACATTCTAGAGAATGAATCGAATTTTTCGAGGTCAGATACAAATTTCGATACAATCGCAGCTTTTACAGCAACCACGACGATCAATTTATAACTCGTCCACGAGAATCTCAGATCTGACCAAAGATTTGAAAACCTACCGACACGCATAGTAGAATAGCTTACCTGGGATTGTGAAAGGGGCCGACCTTGTTGGCGTAGAGAGGAACGGATTCGCCGTCCTTGTAACGGTGATCAGAGGCATCGGATCTGACAATTCCGGCGCCGGAGAAGATGAGAGCTCCGATAAAGAGGAGCAGCGTCGTCGATAATCTCATGATGGTCGTGTTTATGTGAGGGAAGAAAAATCGTGAGATCTGAGTTTTTGCTTTATATTTTGTGAGCAACGCTTAGCATCCTTGATGGTGACACAAAGGGTGTCTTAATTATTTTTTTATATTAAATTTAATATAAAAAACAGTTTGACATTTCATGTACATATATATGTGTGACACTCGAATGAAGTTCTTAAACATTGAAAAAAAAAAAATTAATGTTTGAAAATAAAAAAAAATTAAAGACAGGAAAGTATATGATCAGGTTTTCACAATTTGCACAAAAATGATAGGAAATATGAAAACTTTTTCTTTATATAAAAATATCAAAACGGAGCATACATAAGCTGATCGCAACAGCTGAATTGTGCTTCAGAATTTGAGTACTACCAAAAATTGCAATCAAGATCGACTCAGAATCCATGTAATGAAACTACCAAAAACAGAACCTTGTAACTATTCCAACAAAAGCATCTTATCATCATATTACAATATGATGATCATCAGGTCGCCATGTTGTTATCTAATCCGTCAGACTTGCGACATTGTTAGAGATATCTTCAATTGTGTTGCTTTGTAGTGCAGTGACAATTTCCTCTTGATAACTTTCTTTTGCTTCTTCGAGTAGGACTTGGTACATTTCGCATTGAAAAAAATTGTCTTTAGGCACTTCTAAAGCAACAAAAACTAAATCAAGAACACTACAATAAGCTATATAGATTATAGATGTAATTCGACCTGAATACTTGCATCTCATTAGAGAGATGGTGTCAAAACCCAAAACAAAGCAGTTGGCCAAACCAATGCAACCTCTATTTCAGCTAACGAGAAAGCACAAATGAAAACAAACCAACCATAATTCTGCTTGTGGAAATGTAAATCAACATCTATCCTAGAGAAGAAAAAAAACAAGCTAGAGAGTAGAGACCTGAAGTTGTGTTTTTATTAAAGCTGTGTTTTTTATGCTGCAATTGAAAAGACCTGAAGTTTAAGGTTTCCGCTATAACTAGGAGAATCAGGATGAGCAGAGAAAATGGAAAGCAAAAAGTATTAAAATTTTCAAATTATACGGCAAAGTTTCCCAAGCAATAGATAAGAACAATGATGCAAATCTCAGAATAGTAAGGAAAAAAAGAGCAGACCTTCAGAGGTGCGTTTAACACCAGGAGGAAGCAGCACCGGGCGGCCAAGCAGCTTCCTGATGCTGAAGCAGCTACAGATACGCCAAATGCGATGCCGTCGTGTTAGGCAAATGGTGGTACATAGCAGAAGACGATGTAAGAGTCCCCGAATAGTTGCTCGAAGCTTCGGATCCGTCGCGAGCTAAGAAACGAAAGGAGCTAAAAAAAAAAAAGCAAACTTTTGGAACAATTGAAAAACGCAACCAAGAAATCTAGCAAAGACTTTGTTTGTATGGTTCATCAACTTCTATCTACCCCAATAGCTAAGTAATAGACGACTAAAGCTACATCAAGATTCAATTATGGGATGGGTGTAGTCATCAACTCGGATTGAAGTCGCCTATTTGGTCTGGTTAAAGAGTAGAGCTTTATCTATGGCTCAAGTTGAAACAACACTCTCAGATAAAAACTACCAATAAGAACAACTAGCCAGAAATTCTAAAATTAGGATTCAGGGATTCGAAACTGACCAAGTCTTGGTTGATGACGTGACACTTAAACTCATCGTCCTAGCCATCGTGCAAGTTATTCTCCTTGACCAGATCTCCGACGCAAATATACCGGAGATTTGTGGCCTCGGCCAAAGCAGCAGCCGTCGTTGATTTACCGGTACCAGGAGTCTCCGTAATTAGTAGGTTCGGCCTTGGGCGCCTTGTCCCATTGTTAACTCCTCCCGCCATGTGCAGATTTAGCTTCGCCGGCGGAAATTGGAAGTGAAGAGGCACAGAGAGAATATGTTTAGAGTTTATTATTGTTTGCCCTTTTTATCCGATCAGAGACCGAATCAAGCAAGATCGAGAGAAGGACGAAGAGATCTCTCACAGACGCTTTGCGAGAGAGAGAAGATGAAGCGTGAGAGAGAGAAGACGAAGCGTGAGAGAGAGAGAGAAAAGCGTGGCGAGAGAGAACAAATCAAACTGCGCCACGTGTAAGGAAGAACCGAGGAAGAACCATTTCAACAAGTTCAGTCTATTGAACCGTGTCTTCACTTATTACGCAAAAAAAATATTATTTTATTTGTTTTAAAACGTAGACACTCTTAAAGTGTCTCCGTTGATGATGCTCTTATGGCAAAAGGACTATAATACTTTTATTTAATTTTTTTTTAACCAATTTTTCTATCAAAAAAAAATTTTTTGGTAGACGAAAATATTGCAATAAAAAAAGCATTATGTATGAAAAATCAAATTTAAAATTTTCTGCAAAATATCTATTTTTGTATATTTTTTAAAAAAAACATTGAATTAATTATGCAAACGATTTAATTATCGATGTTTTACGTTACGAAAGAAACTTGTGAATGGTAGATGAAAGGCTTAGGGCAGATGATAAACTTTCTATAATCGGATTTTTTTTTTTTGGTTACAATGTCGTTATATTTATTTTTCTTAAATTTAGTAAGTGGCACTTTTCTATTGGTAGGGTGATTCCCGTTCTTGTGGTTTTATAGGATCTTATTGCATTTCATGTGATTGTAACAATCATTTGTAATGTTTTTTCTTACTCTTTAACAAATTCATGATGACGATAAAAATAATAAAGTGGCCAAAAGAAAAATATATATCAATTGTGTCTCGTTTAGGAAATTGAACAAATCAAAACGAATTAAACTAAAATTCATCAATTGGAATATGAACCTAATTTTATTATATGGCATGAATGATATAGTAATTTTTATACCGAATTATTTGAACTAAATTTAGAGTTTTTTGCAACCAAACCGAATAAACCGAACACTAGAAATTAAGGTGTTAACTAAATATATAGATAAAAATACATTCAAATATATTAAAAATGTTTACATTTCAATTTTTATTATGATCTTTTTCATCTAAAATCCAACCGAGTCTGAACCTAACTGAAATTTGTCAAAAATCGAACTGAATTACCAAACATCCACCCTAATCTCGTTAATCATTTCAATTTTCAAATACAACGTTGCCACATATTGATTTTTTAGATGTCATATAAAATTAATATTCTCCATTTATAGGTTTTCTAATGATCTTTTTCGTTTGTTAAAAAGATAAGGGTGATAGATAACTAACGGGCTTATTCAATTCAGTATGAGACTAAGGCCCAAACTTCAAATAAGTCCCCCATAGAAAACAATCACGTCGTTTTATTATTTTGGGACCTTTATCGGACCAAATAACACACCTATGTTTTCTCTATGTCGCGTATCAAGTATTGTTATGGTTTTTTTTGTTGGAATGTTTTTAATCAAGAAAACATAGGTGTGTTGGATCATTTTTTGTAGGAAAAGTGGCATATTGCTATGGTTCTTTTGTTGGAATATTGCTATGGTTCTTTTGTTGGAATATTGCTATACACTTTGTGGTTCTGGTTAAGTCATTCGTTACGTGAAAAGAATATATTCACAATTTATAATGATTCATGTTCAAAAAAAACAAAAAAACAAAACTTATAGGGATGACAAAACAAATTATTTATAGCTAAACAAAGTATATATATGGTGGTAACGTTTTTGTCGGGAGGTAATTTTATTATCGCATAATTATAGAAATCATGGAGTAACACGATCGAGCTACTCTTATCTATAATATATACGATAATAATAAGATTTCCGATATTTCCATGAAAAACTTTGAGCAACTTTCTACTCTATTCAAAACCTCGAAGTTTATATCGTTGGCTGGTGGCTCGTACGTCGATACAAAATCATTTGATGTTGGTTAGTACGCATAGTCACAACACGTTACATACGTTTCTACGTACGTAAAAGAATTCTTTGACATATCTACTGTTCCCCATAGACCTACGCGGTGCGTAATAACTTATTTTCCGAAAGCTTTTTCTAAACACTCGTCACTATGAAAAAGTTTCAAAGGCTGATAAATTGTGGTTTGCTAGCTTCGAACCTAGTCCATAATTTAACTAATTGCATATTTTTCGTTTTCCATTCTAATCCTTTAATTAGTGCTTCCTTTTTATTTGAGCATCCAAAGACAATAACACTAAACAATGTTTTCATGTATAGGTCAAACTTGTCTCCAGAAAACCTGTATTTAAACATTGACAAGTGTAACGTATTAGGTGATTTTAAATTGACACGAACTTATCTTCTTACACTTATCTGTAGTATTTATCTAAAAACGTACAAAGCTGAGCCCATATATATAATTGCGTTATCTGAACGACGATAGCAATAATTTGGACATATTTTTAAGTTTACTTAACGGTCCAATACAAATAATATTAAATATATATATTTTGTTTGTAATCTTCTGTTATAATTATGCTTAGTTGTATAACTCTACCAAAAAATGACGAGTTCAGATGCATAATGTTTTGGACATACTTGATTGGATCTAATTGGTTAGATCCATTTTGACTTATCTAATTTATAACTCTTATCTCACACAAACAAAAGTATTATTAATTAAATTACTGATGTCAGATGATAGCTACCTGAAAACACAAATTAGATCTGGATTTGACTAACTAGGTTTTAATATTAATGTATTATAATTTAATCTAAATTTTACAATTCAAAGGTTTTGTTAACTTAACAATCAATTTATATTTTATAATCAGAGCTAGTGATCATTATTTATAACATTAACTTGTATTTATACACACTTCTATATTCACAACAATTAAGAATAATACGAGTTTCGTTAAAACTAATGATTTTTTATTACACCAAAAAAAAACTAATGATTTTTTAACTAACACATACTATTAGGTTTTATAGCAAACAAAAAAAAGAAATAATGGGATTGTAAGAATGTACTCATTTTCCAGAGTAAAGTTGAGAATTTGAGATTATATTTTTGGTAATTGGAGTGTGGCGATTCGAAACTAAAACTATGCATTTAATAACTTTGTGTTGGAGTAAGTTCTTTCACATATATAAAAACCATAAACATATCAAACTCCACAAAGTCAAAACACACACACATCAAAGCTCCACACATTAGAGACTCAATGAATGTTTTTGTAGACTAGTAGTCCAATTTTGAATAGCCAATTGAATTTGCGATCATTTTGAAATATGAAAACAAACGTTGTTCAACTTTAAACAGGTAAGAGGTCTTATCAAAATAAATGAAAAAAAAAAAAACCATAACCATGAATCTTTTAGCCTTTTTAGGACCAAACCAGTTTTTGGAATATAATTAATTGTCTGGCTTAAGCTTAGGAATAAACCCAAATCTAATAAATTCTATCACACAAAGCACCCTTTTTCATCGTGTAAATTACTACATCCACTTATACTATGATATATAAAAATATACAAAAATCTGAAATAAACTAGATAATTTAATTCCATTATTTATTATAATTTCGGTTATAAGAACTACTGTTAGCTCCTGATAAGAAAAATATATTTTAGATTAGAAGAGTTGGTGGGCTTAAATTCGTGAATGATATATATTAAACAGTAATAATAATAGTTTTAAGAAGTAAACGCAGTGCTTTAATTGATTAATTACAGCCAACAAACACATAATACTTCTTTTAATTCAAATACATACATACATGTATATATATAGCTCTATACTTATCTATTCCCTTTCATCTTTCTTCTTCTTCTTCCTCACTGTCATTGTTGTTGTTTCTTCTATAATCGAAGAAAATGGCGACTGTAATCGACGCTTCGAAACCGTACAGGCTTATAGAGGAGGAGGCCGAGTCGTTATCTTCTTCGAAAGAAGAATCTAGCAGCCCCGTGGACGCCGTTCTCTTCGTCGGAATGTCTCTGGTGCTGGGTATAGCTTCTAGGCATTTGCTTCGAGGAACTAGGGTTCCGTACACCGTCGCTCTCCTCGTTATCGGAATTGCTCTTGGATCTATCGGTTCGATTTCGATGAATCCTTTGCATTTAATTTCAATTTCAGCAGTTGTATTTGAATTATCTTGGAAGAAGAGATAGTTCATGGATTACTGATGAGATAAATGTTTCAGAATATGGAACTCATCATAACCTTGGGAAGGTTGGCCATGGGATTCGTATTTGTAAGTTGTTAGTTTTGGACAAAATATAGCAAAAGCTTTTGGTTTGTTTCAGTTTGGGGTTTTACAATCTTTTAAACATATGTTATTTATTGTCTAGGGAATGATATCGATCCTGAGCTTCTTTTGGCTGTGTTTCTTCCGGCTCTTCTTTTTGAAAGTTCGTTTTCAATGGAAGTTCACCAGATCAAGGTTTGTTTTTTCTTTTTCTTCCTCCAAACTCGAGTTTCTGTAATTGACCTCCTCTCGCTCTAACTCCTAGTTAAAGATGATAAATTCTCTGGTTATTGTAGAGGTGTCTGGGACAGATGGTGCTACTTGCTGGCCCTGGAGTTCTCATTTCAACATTTTGTCTCGGATCGCTTGTTAAGGTATGCAGTGGTCTATCATTAAGTAGTATTCAGAAAACAAACTAAGGTAATGAAAGTATACTATGATGCTATTTGTAGCTCACGTTTCCGTATGACTGGGACTGGAAAACGTCGTTGTTGCTTGGGGGACTTTTAAGTGCTACAGATCCTGTTGCTGTTGTTGCTTTGCTTAAGGAGCTTGGTGCTAGTAAAAAGCTTAGCACCGTTATTGAAGGGGAATCCCTGATGAATGATGGGTAATCATGTTAACCTCTTATAATCTTCTGTCATAGTCTGCTTAATTTATTATGCTTACATCATACTTTATGATTTGAAAATTATTCCAGGACGGCAATTGTGGTTTTCCAGTTATTCTTAAAGATGGTTTTGGGGCATACTTCTGACTGGAGTTCTATAATCAAATTTCTGGTTAAAGTGGCACTTGGAGCGTATGTCTTGATCATCTTTTCCTCTTTTAGTTGTTGTGTTCTTGGCATCGTAGATTTATAGCGCATGATTCTGTCTGTTTAGTGTAGGCATTGGTCTGGCTTTCGGCATTGCCTCAGTTCTTTGGCTCAAGTTCATATTTAATGACACAATAATAGAGATTACTCTTACAATTGCAGTGAGCTACTTCGCATATTACACTGTACGTTTTCTGTAGACTTTGAAATCCTGTGTCAAGATCTTATTTTTGTATACAAATGAGAGTTAGTTACTGTGTGACAGGCTCAAGAGTGGGCCGATGCTTCTGGTGTTTTGACAGTGATGACTTTGGGCATGTAAATTTCAGTGATCTCCTTATTTTCTTTCTTTTGTTATCATGTAAGAAGCCACTTTTTATAATAATAACTGTAACAGGTTCTATGCTGCATTTGCAAGGACAGCATTTAAAGGTGACAGTCAAAAAAGTTTGCATCACTTCTGGTATTTCTCAAACTTGTGGAATTGGAATTGTTTTGTATAGCTTAACTCTATGAAAAAAGTTGATCTAAGTAAGACAGTTTTTTTCCGGTAACGTGTGCAGGGAAATGGTCGCATATATTGCAAATACTTTGATTTTTATCCTAAGGTAAGGGTATAATCATATAGACGCATCCCATGCTTGGGCCATGCCAACCCAAAGAAATAAGCTCATGGGTAGCAAAAAGCTATTTTACTGCAGTCTACTCTTTAGCCGATGCTACAGTATTTAAGTTGCTTCTCATTTTATTTTTGCAGTGGTGTTGTCATTGCTGAAGGCATTCTCGACAGCGATAAGATTGCCTACCAAGGTGTCATTATTTGTTTTAAGTTTGCAGTAGTATTTTTCTAGCTAAAAGTGATTTCTAGTCAGGTTATATGAACATAGTTTCCGTCTAAATTTTCTACAGCCAATTGCTTATTGAATTTGAGTCCCTAGTCATTGCATTTTTCCACCTATTATCATAGCTTGCTATCACCGTGAACAAACCTCTGTATTCGTGATATCTGGTCCTCGACGGGTCAATTGTTCCTTAGCGTGAGTAAGTTAAAAAAAGCAAAATATCATTTGTTTGAAGAAGTGATGAAATATCCACTGTGGTAGGACTGAAATAATGTGTTCTTTCACCAATGAATTGATTATTAAGTAGCTTTTAGAGATATACTGTCCTGGATTTATCTTTTTTTTTTTTCTCTGGAACCATACCCGCATAAGGCACACAATATCATTGACCTTACCTCAATAATATATTGTGGTTTAACAACTCTCGATGACCCATGTTTTTTACAGGGATTTCATGGGGATTCCTTTTTCTACTATACTTTTACATCCAACTATCGCGTTGTGTTGTTGTTGGAGTTCTATATCCATTGTTATGTCGTGTTGGCTATGGCTTGGATTGGAAAGAAGCCATTATACTCGTATGGTCTGGTTTGAGGGGTGCAGTGGCACTCGCACTTTCATTATCTGTGAAGGTTAGTTTTTCAAGAACATTGCCAATATTGTTCTTCTCTCTCTTGAATTTATGCACGTCGCTTATTCAGCCACATTGATTCAGTGTTGACCTACCTTATTCTCAATCATTTGTTTTAGCAATCAAGCGGAAATTCATTTCTCAGCACGGAGACGGGAACATTGGTAAGTTCTGGAAATAGTATGCAAGGTGTTATTGACAGCCTAAATGAATTATGGAAGAGTATCATCTCGCTCTCTTGATATTTTCAGTTGTTTTGCAGTTTATTTTCTTCACAGGTGGAATTGTATTCCTAACTCTGATAGTTAATGGATCCACTACCCAATTTGTTCTACGCCTTCTTCGTATGGATGGTTTACCAGCCACAAAGGTCAAAATCTTTTCACAGACTTCATTTCCACTTTAGTATGCAAATTCATGAATCATGATACTGTCATTGGGGTACCAGGGAAATCTGTGGTTATGCCCGTATCAGTCAGTAATAGCTAGCTCATGATTGGTTCCAACAAAACCTGCAACTCTTATCTCGAAATGTTCATTCCCTTAATTTATTTGAAAATTTTCCACTTTTCTTGATGACAGAAACGAATATTGGAATATACAAAGTACGAAATGCTGAACAAGGCCTTACAAGCATTTCAAGATCTAGGAGACGATGAGGAGCTAGGACCTGCTGACTGGTCTACAGTTCAAAATTATATTTCAAGCCTAAAAGATTCAGAAGGGGAACTAGTTCATCCTCACAATGGTTCTAAAGCTGAAAATCTTGACCCTAAGAGTTTAAAGGACATACGCATACGGTTCTTAAATGGTAGTTATGATCATGTACCTTCTAATATTCTTTATTAATTGGCAGACTATTGACACTTTGAAAATTGGATGAATCAGGTGTCCAATCAGCTTACTGGGAGATGCTTGATGAGGGCAGGATATCTGAAAATACTGCTAATATTTTGATGCAGTCAGTGGATGAGGCGTTGGATCGGGTTTCTACTGAGTCTTTATGTGACTGGAAAGGTCTAAAACCGCATGTTAAGTTCCCGAGTTACTACAACTTTCTTCATTCTAAAATTATCCCACGCAAGTTGGTCACATACTTTGCTGTCGAAAGACTAGAGTCTGCTTGCTACATTTCCGCTGCATTTCTTCGCGCACATACAATTGCACGGCAGCAATTGTATGACTTCTTAGGTATGTGCATTTCACATTCTGGATTACACCTTGGAAACAATGAATAAAAGAAAATTATATGATTGGACTTTGTTGATCTATTAGAGTTTTTGTTTGCAAGTATCTCAACTTGGTAAGAACAATACTTTCATCCAACCAGCTTTCTCTTAGTTATATATTTTCTCTATACAGGGGAGAGTAATATTGGTTCCATTGTAATCAATGAAAGTGAAAGGGAAGGAGAGGCAGCGAAAGAGTTCTTGGAAAATGTCCGATCTTCACTTCCTCAGGTTGAGAGTCGCGTCACTTCTTTTAGGTGATTTATCTTTCTCGCAATGAATCACATATAATCTTTGATTTCGTTTTTAGGTTCTCCGTGTTGTGAAAACAAAACAAGTAACACATTCAGTGCTGAATCATTTACTCGATTACATTCAAAACCTTGAGAAGATTGGCTTGTTGGAGGAAAAAGAAATCGCTCATCTTCATGATGCTGTCCAGGTACCAAACGAATCCAATTTCTTCAACAAATGGTCCTTTCTCTTTTATCTAATGTTATTTCTCTCTTTTTCTCCGCAGACTGGCTTGAAGAAGCTTTTGAGAAACCCTCCGATAATAAAACTTCCAAAATTAAGCGACATGATCACCTCACATCCGTTATCAGTTGCTCTTCCATCTGCAATATGTGAACCTCTAAAACACTCGAAAAAAGAACCAATGAAGCTGCGTGGTGTCACACTTTATAAAGAAGGCTCAAAGCCAAATGGAGTCTGGCTTATTTTCGATGGAATTGTTAAGGTAACCCAAAACTTAGTTTTACTTTCAAGTCATGATTCTAAAGATCCATTACCTTCTTCATCACTGAATGTGTTATTATAATCCTACAGTGGAAAAGCAAAAGCTTAAGCAACAATCACTCGCTGCATCCAACTTTTTCTCATGGTAGTACGTTGGGACTCTACGAAGTCCTCACTGGGAAGCCATATATGTGCGACATGATTACAGATTCTATGGTTCTTTGTGTTTTTATCGATAGCGAAAAAATTCTTTCGATTCTACAATCAGATTCTACTATCGATGATTTCCTTTGGCAGGTACGTCTCTATTGGAATCTATCGAAGCAGAGACTACTCTCTTGATTGTTGATAGCATCAACTTCTTTCACTTTTTTTGCAGGAAAGTGCATTGGTTCTTCTCAAACTCTTGCGTCCTCAGATATTCGAAAAAGTGGCAATGCAAGAATTACGAGCACTTGTTTCTGCTGAAAGCTCGAAACTGACAACATATGTATCTGGAGAATCAATTGAAATCAATTATAACAACATTGGTTTGTTATTAGAAGGATTCATAAAACCAGTTGGTATCCAAGAAGAGCTTATAGCATCTCCCGCTGCATTATTAACTTCTAACGGGAATCAAAGCTTCCATAATTCATCGGAAACTTCAGGTAATTAATTGCACATACAATACAGAAGACTCAAAACCCTTTTAAAAAGTCAGCGAATCATTAAACCGAATCAAAGCAAAACTGTGTTTTGATTTTTTTACCACAGGTATCATGAGAGTGAGTTTCTCACAACAAGGAACACAATACAGTGTGGAAACAAGGGCAAGAGCAATCATCTTCAACATTGGAGCATTTGGAGCTGATAGGACTCTACCTCGAAGACCATCTTCGTTAACACCACCACGTAGCTCAAGCTCTGATCAGCTTCAGAGATCATTTCGTAAAGAACACAAAGGTCTCATGAGCTGGCCTGAAAGTATTTACAAAGCAAAACAACAACAAGAGGTCAATAGAACGACATTAAGTTTATCTGAACAAGCAATGCAACTTAGCATTTTCGGCAGCATGGTAAAAAAAGATCACAAATTGAGATTCTATTGATCATTGATGAACTTCTCGACTAACCCGAAGCTTCTCATCTTTGGATATTCTCAATTAGGTTAATTTGTACAGAAGGAGTGCAAGTTTCGGTGGGATATATAACAACAAGTCACAAGATAACTTATTGTACAAGAAACTTCCATTAAACACAGCTCAAGGTCTCGTATCAGCCAGATCAGAAGGTTCAATTGTGACGAAGAAGCAGCTTGATACACGTAAATTTGCGTGTCAGCTTCCTCTGCAAGCGGAAAGCAGCACAAGGCGAACAACGATGGTTGAATCAAGCGATGATGAAGATGAAGGAATCGTTGTGAGAATCGATTCTCCGAGTAAAATCGTTTTCAGGAACGAGCTATGAGCATTGAGATGTTTGTAACATAATAAAAAACAAAAAATGTTAGCTTACTCAACTCTTGTTCGAAAGCAAAGAAAAAAACCAAAGCAATTTGATAAACGTTGTAAAAATCAGTCTAAAAGTTAAAGTTGATAGAACAGATCCATGGATACAATTCTTGTTATATTTCCGAGTTATTTACTCAATAAATCAAGGTTTTTGTTAAAACAATATCTGCCAATTTTGTAAAGAAAAATATCATCATATTTGTTTATTGATGTTTGCGTAGTCATTTTTCTCCTCCCACTTTTTAAATTTCTTTGGCCACTAGTAGTAGCCTACTACGGTCCATCTTCTTCTTTGATAAGTGGGGATAATAATAATTATTTATGATACTTTTTTTTTTTTTTTTTAAATCAATGTTTAACGCAGGGTTGTCAAAAAGAAAAAAGTTGGACCCCGACTCCACTATTAAGGTCAAAACTTATATTAGTCTTTCGCATAAAAACTATAACTACCCAGCTAAACTTATAATGCCACGGTTCGTGAATAATTCACTCAAGACAAACATTTGAATATTTTCATTTTCAGTTATAGTAATTAGCTAATGTGGACCATTTCAATTTATAAACATATATCCAACTTTTCACATATCTTTTTTTGTTAAGAATGTAAATTCATTAAAAATAGAACTGTTTAGGTTTTACAAAATTGTATAATCTATGGATTTGGTCTCATGACAAAAAAATTTTAAAAACATGGAAACAAAGACAAACTCAAAAATTCAGTCCATCGACAAAAGCAATGAAGCTTACATGTTAGATGAGGTGATAAACAAGTCTAAAATATGAATTTCCGAGAAAAAGAAAAACGAAAAGGGAACTTGAAAAGACTGTGCTATCAATAACTTCACATATTGGAAACCTTTCGTTGGCAGCTCGAAAAAACTGTGCAATAACTCAATGTCTTTGATCATAGACTCTTTCATTGTCATATAATCTTATCTATTCAACTCAGCTGATGCATAATTAATAAAGAACAAAACTTAAGTCATCTAACTATTGTTCACTACTAATTATATACAAAAATATCACAAAACTAAACCAAATCAACGATGAGCCACATGCATGCACTTCTATCTTAGGCAATAGGCATATGACCAATTTACCACTTTTCGTTTTTCCTTTTTCTTCTTACGTACAGCTTAGTAGCTCATGCCGACATAAGCATTACGTACGTTATTGTATGTATACCTAGGCTTAAATCGCCACCGTTTATTTCCATCAATTCATCGAGAAACGGCGGTGATCTAAAGCTGATATTATTGCCATATATTAAAATGAATGGCACGGACTTGTTGTATTATCATGAGTGGGTTACAGAGAAGAATATTAAATCTTTATATAAAAATCTGAGACTCAAACTAGCAAATAAGAAATTGTTGACAAACAAAAATAACAATTTAATAAATTTCATTTTCTTTATCTTTTTACTTTTTATCCTTTACTTATTAAAATTGCATCACTTCGTTTTCTTTTTATTTATTGGTTCTTTATTTCCTTTATTCTCATTGTTTTTTCTTTATTCGTGTTTACCCATCGTGCTTTATATAGCTTGTAAATATTCTCTCTTAATAAATAACAAAATGTTTTGCTAATTGAAAAAAGTATAAAGAGTAAAAAGCTCAAAATGCGAAATCCAAGAAATTCAAAATAAGATAATATACTATTCTCATTAGAATAATCCACCGGATATTGTACAACATTTTCAAAATTTACGTCGCCTAACTTTCTATACAAAAGTTGAATGTTTATCTCATATATAGCCAATGATCACTTTGGCTTTCTAAAACCTCATTTATATTACACATAACTCCCCACCTAATTACCGATATTACATAGTTTATCCCTTAGTTCTGATTATAGTAATTGTACCCCTCCCTTGTGTTTGGATCTTAGTAAGGGCCACAACGGCTTTTCCGGAGAGGCCCGGTCCACGGCCAGAGACGCATGGTCGAGAGGCAAAGTCTCCTACAGGATGTCGAACCGGTCGAGACGGAGCCATCAAAATTCTTTCGTTGATATCATTTAGGGTCACATCATTTTCTCGACCACCTGGTTTCACCAATCCAAATGGGTACACTAGTTTCGTGATTAGTCTTTTGCTCTTATTACCACAACTGGATGAGGATGGTTCGGTTGGAGATGTTTCTCGGACAGAAATTTTGCCGGAAGAGACGGAAGAGACGGAAGTGTCGGGAGACTCGTACGCGGTCGATATCGTCTCCTCAAAGTAACTGACCCCACTTTTACGTTCATCTGTATATTAGTAAATTCTAATTAAAAGGCTTTATTAAGGGTGGAAATAGAAGTATGTATCAAAAAACAAGTTTACTTTAAAAAAAATGTACTGTCATTTGGATGCAAGACCGTCTCAAACTATTTAGAAGTTTTGGGACCATAAATATGTTGAAAAACAGTGATGTTTGGACGAAATGATTACCAAAAAAAAAGCCAAATCTTTTTAAAAGTGCTATGCTATTTCATTTCTTTTTAAGACAAAAATAATAATATAATCGTGATTTCATCCGAATAAGAAAACGTTGGTCAGCTGAATCTAAAACTACTTATATCCGACAATTAGTTCAAGTTATCTTTTTTTCTTATTTGGGTTCTAAATGAATAATATCTTTAAAATTTATTAATAATAAAACAAAAGTAGATCTCACCTGTGTTAACATGTGGAGTGACAAACTGACTATTCAAACAGCTATAACTCTCATGCAGGCCCCAATCGTTCTGTATATTCAACAATCAACAAATTTCAAATTAAAGAAATATATGTATTGTTACCAAATCATTTGGAAATGATAATTGAAGAAATTTTGCATAAAATTCAAGAAATTACACAAACCTGCGAATCGTTATCATCAAAAGATTTTAAAGGATCCTCGAACAAGAGACGTCTCCTTTTGCTTCTCTCACCGGACTCGATAAGTGCGTCTTCGAGGTAACCTGTGGAGACGTCAGAGTAATCCAAATCCGGTGATCGAAAAATCTGTTCCGGCGATCCATTCATGAAACCACATGTATCTGCAAACACACATTACACTCTTTTCTTATCATATAAAACCTTATTGCATTATATGTACATAAACATCTTTTATAAAAAAGTTCTTGAATAACTTGTAAATAAAATACATGCACGTCGATACATTACATATGCGTATATATATACGGAGATGTCATATATATTTATGTATATATACCAAGATTGAAGTCAGGCTTGAAGAGTGATCCAAGGTTATGGAGATCCCAAGTGGGGAGAGAGTAGAGAAGCTCACTCATCTCTTTTTTTTTTTTTTTTTTTGTGTTTTTCTCTTTGAATTATTTGCTGATTGTTTTGTATAACAAAAACTTATATGGCTGCCTATTTATCTTGGTGGATTGTGTCTAAAGTGAATGTAACTCAGAATAAACAATAAATTTGGAAAAAGAAAGTTAAGTAAAAAAAAGTAGTGGAGAGGTTTAGAAGAATGATGACGACGAATTTGTACTAAATACAGTCAACGGAAAAAGAAATAAAGCAAAAGAAAAATTGTTGGGTGGATAGTGTTTTTTCCTCCTTGACATATGAAAATGTACAAAATATAACCTTTTATTTATTTACTAACAACAAACATTATGCAAATTTGAACCCTCAGGTCTGTCACAACCATGCATGCCGAAATTGATACAAATTACAAAATCACTAAGTTACTTATCATAATCATATAATTTTAAATTATATTATATATTAATGTGAAACTAGTTATATTTTTGCCATTTAACATATATTCTCAATTACATAAATATACATATTACATTTTCCGTATAATTTATATAGTTCCGCAACTTGAATGGTTTTAATAACAAATAATATTTAGAACTAATATTCGGGTGGTTTATGACTAAATTAAAATCTATGTTGAATAACTATGTTATCTACCTCCGTAAATTGGAAAAAATATATGTATATATACACCAATATAGTTATTTCAACGTTAATAGTAGAGATGTTCCTTTCTAACCCGTACAAATGTTTGAATTTTGTTAGGGTTTGGTTAGATGGGGGACCTTATAATGCTAAAGGTTATGATATCACATCATGCTGTTATTTACTGTTCTGCTTTAAGCAAATTTAGTAAATAATCTTATAACTTGACTCACTCAAGATTATACTAGAATAAGAATATATCACAAGTGAATAGTACAAATTGTCGGCAATTTTTAAACGTAATTGATGTAATCAATGGTTTATTTACGTGATTAAAGTATTGTTTACATTTTTTGTGAAATCAAAGTTTTTAATATTATGCAAGCCATTTTTCGTAATCATGTGTGTAATGAATTGATTTTCTATGTGCAAATAATCTAATATCACTTTTCAAATTCTAAGTGTTACAAAATGATTGATATAAAACACGTTCATTTCACTGTTCAGTTCTGAGTAAGGACGATGATGTTGTGTTTGTGTTATTAACATATATAATTATATATAGTTCAGTGGTAAAATATTGGTGATAAAAATTAACGACAAGAATTTTAACTTTTACTGTTATAATGTTTAATGTTTTACTATTCATCGCTGATATCAACATCACTACAAACTTTTTACTAAAAAGAACATATATATGGTCAATCACGATTAACAACAATATTAGTTATTATTGGATTGTTTAAGTCATAGAATTATAACGTTTTCAAAAAAAGTGATGCATTTCACAGTTCATTAAACCATTATCCTCAATTTCAAACGACAATAGTGAGTTATGTAATATCTACTTCTCTTTTTTTTCTTTTCTTTGGTTAATCCAAAAAGTCATGTGGAGAAGATTTTTTTTGTTTTTTCGACGTATTAGAGAACTTCTGTCTAGTTTATTTTTATATCTTGATTCTATTTTGCTTCTGATTTGGTGAACAACCGTTCTTCTTTTGTATGCTTTTCTGAGTTTTTTCTTCATTCTTCACAATGGTGGGGTAGTGTCACGTCCTTTCACGTTTACCTTCTTCCATTATTACATCCCTTTATTTCAATTTATTTTAATTTATGATTTTTATTTGATTTGACTTGATCTGATATGATTTGATAGGATGATGAAGTTGTTCGGAATGGTTGCTATAGAATAAGTTTGGTCGTGGTCGTTGTGATACAGTTTAGAGTTGAGACGATACATTTATCATCATGATAATTAGTTTTGATTGAATATTGTAAGAGTTAGAATAATCATAGTGATTTAGCGAATGATTTGCTTAGTTTAATTAGTTATATGTATATAATGTTATAATAAACTGCTTTTGTAGAACCACGAGACAACTAACTATTTTCAAACTATACAAATAGTGATGTTACCATAGTGCGTTTAATTTGATTGAGTGTATAATCACAATGTAAATTTTTATATCTATATGTTTGTGAATTAAATTGCAACTGTATACAAATATCCCTTTCTAAAAATATACTATTCATTTGTAATCTTTTGTCCATTTTTTTTTTTTTGTCAGTGTATGTATTACTTTTGTCCATTTACTAGTTTTTCTTCTAGACATGTTTCCCCGAGTACGAACTTTTATTAATGGGCCCAAATGGGCACGCTTGTGGGGCTCATTTAGAAAAGACGAAAAAAATTGCGCCGGTATTATTCGAGGGACCCACATTCTTTAATTGGTCGCATAGGATAATATTTTCCGATTGCACAAAAAGAAACTAATTTGATTTTTATTGTAGTAGCATTCTTTAATATATTACTTTTTCTTTTAGATTTTGATACTTAAAAAAATAAATGAGTTGGCTAGTTTCTTTTTATTTTGGTCAAGAGTTAGCGACTTTCTGAGTTCCTATTTTTTTCTTTCTGATCTATATTATAATAACAATATAAAAAATATATTCTACCGTTGCGTCTCTTAGTTATAGTTCTTCATAATTTTTTAAAAAATAATTTAATTACAAAAATTAATATAAATGAATTGTTATAACCATTTAATTGAACTATTGTAAAATTTGGTTTATTTGATAAACCATGCAATTTTTAGTTTATTTTATGAACCGTTGCAACATTTAGTTTGTTTGATAAACCGTTGCAACGTTGCAACTTTTGGTATATTTGATATTTAAGATCACATCTCTCTGTATAACTCTTCATAGTTTTTTAATTACTAAAATATATTTAATTAAATTATTGCAACCGTTTAGTTGAACCATTGCAACATTTGATTTATTAGACGAATCATTGCAACTTTTGATTTATTTTATAAATTGTTGTAACATTTAGTTTATTTGAAAAACAATTTCAACTTTTGCTATATTTGATATCTATGGTCGCATCTCTCGATATAACTCTTCATAGATTATTAGTTTTTTTAATTTTTAATTACTAAAATTTATTTAAATGAATTGTTGCAACCGTCTAATTGAATCATTGCAACAATTGATTTATTTGTCGACCCATTGCAACTTTGATTTATTTTATGAACCGTTGTAACATTTAGTTTATTTGACGAATTATCACAAATTTTGATATATTTGATTTTTACGGTCGTGTTTCTCAATATAACTTTTCAATAAATATTCTTTTTTAATTTTAACTAAATATATATAAATAAACTGTTGCGACTGTTTAATTGAACTATTGCAATATTTGGTTTATTTGATGAACTGTTACAAATTTTGGTTTATTTTATAAATCGTTGTAACATTAATTTATTTGATGAATCGTTGTAATATTTAGTTATTTGATGAAGTATGCAACATTTGCTTTTTATGAAAGATTTTTGTGAGTACAATTAAAGATAAATAAAAAGAGACAAAAATCACTAAATAAAAATCTTTTTTTTAGAGAACACAAAATATCAAAACACTAAAAAACAAGCACTTTTTTTTCTCTTGGTGCGACTATGACGGTTCATAGTAACAATCATCTCTCTTTTTCATGAAGTTTCTCTTTTAGTTATAACGGTGTTGTCACGTCTCCGATCGTGTTTTCTCTTTTCTTCTCAATCAATTAATCAACTTGGTTTGAAATCAGAGCGCTTTTGGCAGGTTTTATTATCATCTTTTTAAAATAATAGAAATTCCAACAAATACCTTTGAGGATTACATTTTTAGTTATATATTTTTTTTATTTTATAATCGTTTAAAACTTTTTTATAAAATGTCACGTATTTTTCTATTATGAGTCTTCATTTTTTTTTTCTCATTTAAGGTTGCGTCTCTTCACCATAGTTATCTGTTAATTCTTTTTTATTATGGTCGTTTCTTTTCATCATCTCTCCGTTTAAGATAGTTGTATATTTTACTAATAGTTGTGTTTGTCAAAGCATCATCTTCAAGCTACGCATTCCAATCATGTATATCATCTCTTTCGGAATTGTTATAAACAGAGCCTTAATGAACAAACTCATATGATTGTCATATATTCTCTTGGATTACTGGATTTCTAGTCCTTGACATTTCTTTCATATAGAAGATTAGTTATTCGTTTATTTGAACTTCGGGTCGAAATTTTTTTATACATACATTCTTCTAAATTTTCGTTTATGAAATGATTTGCCTTCTAGATGTTTATTATATGGATTGGATATTTTGTTAATTTAACATGTTCAACCAAATGTAAATAGCTTACAAATTCATAAAATAAAATTCATAACACTGAATATTATAGCATCGAGAAAACAATAGGTCATAGCTTAAATTAATCGCCACTATTTAAATAATTACAGTGATATAATATTGCTACAAGATACTATATTACATCAATTAAAAAATGTTATAAAAAATTATATTGAAGCAACCGGTTAGCGCTATTATAGAAAGACCTATTATAGCATGCAAAGAAGCGCTATTGTATGGGGTGACCATATAATAGCTGGGTAGAAATAACGTTTAGAAAAATACTATTGGTTATCGTGAGGTAATAATGTGCATTTTTTTTGTAGTGCTATGAGCATAGCAATACTCCATGTATTGTCTTATAAGGTAGAACATAAACATCACTTTGGATATTGAGAAATACAAGCTTGGTTTCCAGTCCATGATTTTCAGTTCATAATTTTCTCACATTGGCCCTAGTTTCAAAAGAATCGTATCAAATAGAACGCTAGACTAGACTCGTAAGACTCTAAATCTCCACAATCAACATTCATTATATATAAAACATAAACCATGAAATTTCCACAAACAATAACAAAATCAATCATACTTTCTCATTTCCTCACCTTCAGGTCGAGAAGCAACGAATAAGACTGTCCGATCGACGATATTGGCTACATAATAAACGTTTGTGTGGTCGCAAAATTCCCTGTGAGATTCACGCGCCTCCGAACGTTGTTTACGCTAAAGTTTCGCCATGGCGTCACGTAGAAGCTCTTAAGTTTTTTTTTTACTTTTTAATTTAGATTAGATTTCAGTAGGAGTAAAATAGTCAATTTGGAACCATTTTAAAAAAAAGTTTTAGGGAAAAACCATTTTTAAAAATAAACATATAAAAAAGGCATTTCTAACAATTTTTCTTTTTTAATACACATTAAATTAAAATAAAAATTAACCAAGTTTTCTACTATAAATAATTATACAAAATTTTTACTATGCCATTCATCACGATCATTATTTTATAGACGTGGTTCGCCTTCTGTAATTTCTCTCCGATCGGGTTTTATTATAATCATCTAATTATAAGAAAACAATGGATGATTTGTGCAAACAAACCAAAGCCCTAAGGTGATAATCGCGACCGAATCTCAAATTTGCTCGATGGCGTTGGAGGAACTGAGAGGTCGGCTAGGCCGGTCCATTGAAAAGATGCGTGAAACAAGCAACATCGATGATATGAGGCTGAAGAGCTGCTTGAACGAGATCACATGCGCTTTGCTTGACCCCGATTTTCATTGATTGCTCGTGAATGAGATCGAGAGGAAATGCCAGGAGATTATCAATCTCTCTGCGACGCCCAGGAAGGGCAGACTAATCTACCAGGTTGATTCTTGTAATCAATCTCCTTAGGGGTTTTGATTTCTTGATATAACTAATTTGGAACCACCACCGCTTCAGATGATCTTAGCTGAGCTCTCTAGTAAGCTAGATCCGGGAAAATCTGCACTCATTCAAGAAAAGCGTGTACCTAGCATAGTCATGATCATCGGATTACGAGGTCAGTCTGTTATGGTTTTTTTTTTTTAGGAAATTTGTTTGAGAAAATGTATTTATGTAATAGGAGTGTGTAGGTGTTGATAAGACCAACACGTGTGCCAAGTATGCTCGTTACCAACAGAAGAAGGGATTCAGACCAGCTTTAATGTGCGCTGATACTTTCAAGATCGATGCTTTTGCTCGGCTCAAGAAGGCTGCGAAAGATGAGGTTCCAGTTTACGGAAGGTATAAAAAAGATTAGAGAATAAGCAAATTCTCTGTTTTTTAATTTCTTATCTCTGTATACAATTTTCAGCAACACGTCAGATCCTGCACAACTTGCTGCCCAAGAAATTGAAAAGTTCAAGAAAGAGAAGCGCACCAGTGGCCGGCATAAACAATATTCTGCTTTGTTTGAAGAGATGCGCCAATTAGCCGGATCAATGGTGTGCTCTCTTTTTTTTTTCTTTTTTTTTTGTTGTTGATGGTAGCTAGCTAACAGAGGCTTTTTTTGGGTCTTACAGAATCCAGATCTTGTTGTATATGTCATGGAAATCAGTATTGGTCAAGCTGCATTTGATCAAGCTCAAGCATTCAGTCAAAGTTTCACTCTTGGAGTTGTCATTGTTGCTAATATAAACGGCAACTCTAAAGCCTATGGTGCTATCAGTGCATAAGCATTATACAAGTTTTATTATTTTCATTTTTATAACATCATCTTGTGATCTCTTCTTCAAGTGCCTGATCTATTCATGCAAATGTTATTTTTCTTCATGTTTTTAAGTGGTGCAGCAACAAAATGTCCCATGATATTAGCTCAAATAGGAGAGAGGAGTGAGGAGTTTGAAGCATTTGAAGCTGAACCCTTTTTCGAGTGTCTCTTGCGTAAGCAAATACCTTCCTCTCTTATTCTTGTTTGCTTGGAGTAGTCATGATTGGTCCACACTTTTGTTCAGCGAACCCATGGGATAAGCCTCGTGAATATACTTTGAGAAAAATGTATACTTATCATAGGGGAGAATTAGGATTGGAGGTAAGTTTAATCTCTTAGTCAACTCTTGTTTAATTAATATTAGCAAATACAACAAGACATTGTAACTTAGAAGTTTCTACCAAATTCTTTGTAGTCGATTTTGTCCTTTGTTCCGTCTCAGTGTAAAAAGCTAAACTATGAGAAGATAAGGCGGCACACAACAATAATGGACTCCATTACAGATGGAAGTAATAAGTTATGAAAGTTTTATGGATGAAAACTTCTTTATTTATTGAATAATATTCTTGGTGTTTGGCTGAGTTTGATAAACCATATGTAAAGCAAATAAGCAAGGAAAAGATGATGGAGATAGCTAAAGCATCCAAGGTAAATGTGGGAGAAGTTGTGGATATGATGAAAACATACAAGATGAAGGCCTAGTTGTTTATGGAGTGTGAGGAGGATAGGATTTGCATGCAATCTGGTAAACCGTAGAAACCGCCTTTTTCTGAGGTTTGAGGTGGTCACGCCTACAAGTAAACAAATTTTGCATAGTATGCCTTTTGATCTTTTATCTGTATTTGTGATACTGGATTATGTTTATCCTACATGATATGCATTACTTTGAATCCAATTCTAACCTTATCCGATAAAATGAAACTTTGGATGACGATTTTATGTATCCTAACCGCTCCGATATAGTGTTTTTGTTTTCACCATTTCCTAACCTTCTAATAGAGTTTGCGAATTCTCCTTATAGAAGGTTTATGAAAATCCAAAACCCCTGTGAGTACTCAACCCCCAATAACTGGAGGAAGTTTCTCGCAGCAACAATGTCGCCGTTACAAGCTTCCGAAGTCTCCACCACCTCTTCTACCACCACCAGCGTAACCAAAACCGCCGAGGAAGCCTCAGAGTTTCACCTTACACGATGCAATGTGGGAGGATCCTTACAGTTGGATGTCTAAGCTGGACGATAAAGAGAAGTATACAGAAGCCGTTTTGGCAGATACTGATCGGATCCAGATCAAGCTTCAGTCTGAGATGGCTTCTCGCTTGTCGTTTGACCTCTCCACGCCTCCTCTTCACTGGAGACCTTGGTGAGATATTGATACAACCCGAAATGAAGATGAGTGGGCCTTCGTGGGCTTCCTTTATTTATTTACGGAGGCACTCGACCATCATTATCTTCTTCAAAGTTCTGCTCAGTTTTCTTAAAAAGCTTACTCCACTTCTGCAGCAAATGCAAAGCTTAAAAGTTTGTTTGGTCGATCTACCTCTCAAGACAGAGCGGGTAAGGCTTACTCAACTTAGTTACTTTCAATGATGCCACGTGAATAGATTTGACCAGTCTTGTTTTCTAATAAACAGGTACCGGTTTACCTGAGAGAGATATTAAACCTCATTATCTTCCTCTTCCGAAGCACGTTTGTCAAATATTTCCTGGCACAAACTACGACTTCAACTCTCCAATGATGCGGTTCACGAGGTTTAACAACCGTGCATATAAATGATATATAACTGGGTAGAACGATGTCTTTGTATAACTTGGTAATACTTGGAAAAACTGTTTGTTGTAGGATACCGATGATGAACCGATAGCATTACATCCTCTGAGAATGTACTTCCCGCCGGCGGAGTATAACAAGAAGATTAAGTTATCGACGAGGTGTTATATCGAGGAAGTTTTGACAACGCTAGATGAGTTGAAGCATACGCTATCCGATGTTGAGAGAAACTGGTTTGAGAACCATCTGTAGTTCAAACACATTTTCCACTTGCCAAGGGACAAAAACCACAGGGTTATGGGCATGTGGATGTTCCTTCTCCGAACGGCATGCATCTAAAAGAAAAATGAATTTGGTTCGTTGTAAATGGTGTTTCCATCCGCTATGGTATCAAGGAACATGCCTTGATATCAGGATTAGACTGCCGCAACTATTCAGTTGATTATAAGAAAGCTGGAAGTAAGAACTTCGTGAAAAAGCATTTTACGTCTAAGGTTAGACGTGAAGACGTGAAACAAAAGCTGATGGAAATAGTACCAATGGAACGGTCTCGAGATAGGTTGAAGATGCCTGTTCTTTACTTCTTATCCAGCATTGTTAGAGCACCGACAAAGAGTGGAGAAAAAGCTCCAAATGTTGATGAATTTTTTCAAAGTGCAGTGAATGATCTTAATTTTTGTAAGACGTTTCCTTGGGGGAAATATTCATTTGATCACATGCTCAGATTGATCGCGCACACGATGAATCATTTTCACGGAGCTGTCACAGAGGGTGTATTATGGCCGGTTTCAGCTTTCTGTATTCCTCTGGAGGTAAGTAAAATGTAAATGAGGTATTGGATGCTGTTACTTGTTCTTATAATTGAAACTAACTCTAACTATATGTTTGTTGTGTAACTTTTACCATTTGAGGCAATACCACAATTGGTGAACAATTCCTAGAAGATAATCCAGGCACAGACGTTAATTGTCCTAGGATGTGCAAGAGAAAGTTCAAGAAAAGCGAAATGAGAGGGTTTCCTCTTTCAAAAATAAATGATGAACTTGGTATAACTGAGGTTAGTTTTTCCTAGTAATTCTAGTTATTCTAGTTATCCTACTTATCTTTTCATATGAATTATTTTGGGTTGTTATATTTTTAATCTTTCTATGTTCACAGGACATTGATAGTATCTTAGCACCTGTAGATGATGAAGAAAACTCTTTTCTGGCTGGAATCACCGAACAAGATGACGACGATGATGCACATGATGTTGTTGTTAACAGTTGCATGAAGCGTATTCGTCACGGATATACCGTTAGGTTTGAAGACATGTTCATCCAAGATGTGCAGTCCCGAGGAATAGGAGGAGGAGTAGGAGGGGAACCTGAGAATGTGGTGAAAGAGGAAATAGCCACCATTGAAGGACCGGGAAATCCTAGTGTAGCTGATTTGGTGGATCTCGTAAACACCTTCAAAAATGAGATGGGAGAAAAGATGAATGATATTGTGGACTGGCTTGATGGGTGGGAAGAAAGAGTCGCACCATTGGAAGTTTTTATGAAGGAACAATTATTAGAGAAGTCAAATGTAAGATTTTGTAATACTTGGTAGTACTAGAGTATAACAGTCAGTTGGTAATACTTGTTAACACTAGAGTATAACTGTATTCGATTGCAAGCGCCTGCAGACCCATCAGACAAGGATATTGCTGATCTCACAAACCCACCAAAAGAGAAGGCTGGTCCTTAAGTCCCTTTAGACCCACCAGCCAAGCGAGTGACAAGGTCAAGGAAAAATCAAGGGTGAAGACTATATCTTTGTGTTATGGTGGTTGTTTGATGGTTATGTATTTGAAATCGTAGTAACGATATTATTAACTATAACTATGTTGTGGTGTTTTTGTATTTGAATTCGTAAAACTATGTTTGTGTTTTGAATTTGAAATACTGGTATTACTTGGTAAAACTATATTGTTTGTTTTTGAATTTGAAATACTTGGTTGTTAAAACTGCTGGTAATACTTGGTAAAACTATCTTACAAAACATAGTTAAGTCATTCAAAACATAGAACATTCTTACAAAACAAAGAAAAATAGAGAAGTCTTACAAAACAAAAGAAGATAGAAAAGTCTTACAACACATAGATAAGTACTATAAACAAATAGCATAGATAATTACTACAAACAAATAGCATAGATAAGACTTAGCGACACCAAACAAGAATCCCAAATCAATATATCAAGGCATAGGCCCAAAAAACTTTTCTAATCGATCCACAACACGCGTCACTAACTCCTTCAGCTTTGCAATCTCTTCACCATTATTTTTCAGCTCTATACGCATTTGCTCTCCGAAGCTTAAAATCTTCTCGGACTGCTCATCAACATCCTTCCTTAATGTAGTCACCTTTTCTTTGACAGCGTAATCCCAATTTTTCCGAACGTGGAAACCATTATTCTGCATATAAAGATAGATATAGCATCACAAAAAAATAAAATCGATGCCATTAATCTAAAATCACCTCAAACACAATGCATTTAAAGTATCTCCTTCCTTTGTCCGCTTCATTTTCAGAGATCTCCTCGATAATGCATGCACCACATGAACAACTTTTAGGAATGTCGTAGTCACCATCACCATCGGCATAGGCATCTAATATATAGATTAGCTTTTTGTTCCTCTTCATCTCTCTATAGTATGGGTCCTCCTCTTCATCTCACTGAAGAATCCGAGATTGTGAAAGAAAAAAGAGAAAGAATCCAAGAGAAGAAGAGGTCGAAAGAGATGCTCGAAAGAATAGAATTCGTCTCATTCTAGAATGGAGGAGAATGAAATGAAATAAGAGAAGAATATGAAGATTATTTGGGGGATTACGAATTTGGGGGATTTCGAATTTTAGAAATTTAGAATGGAGGAAAGCTGAAAAATGTTGAAAATTTTGGGAATTTCAAATATTGGGGATGGGCGCCAAAAATGTTGGAAGAATTTCCCCACGTGCGCCGTTTTTTCTCCACATGTGCGCAACGTTTTTAACACATAGTTATACGAGAGATAGTAGTTCTACCAAAGTTTCACATAGTTCTACTTTTGCTGTTTTTCATTTTAATCAGTATTACACACCCTTAAAATTTGTTTTTCTAGTTGTACAGTTGATTTATGGGGATTACCATATAATTATGAGTGTTTTATGCATTCATATGTTTCAAACATAGATTTTTGTAATTTTTTCATCCTAAGTTCGATATTATCTAAGAAGTGACATTAAAAGTATAAAGAACATATTGTCTAGATTCTTTCATAACAACCTACTTTGATATAGTTTTGTAATTTTCTTTTTAATATATATGGTAACATTTATTTATGACGTTTACGAACTCAAAATGTCTGTTGAGTACTATTGGTTTATGTTTTGTTATAAAAAAAAATTATTATTATTTTCAACATAGTTATACCAGTTTTTCTTTAATTATACCAGTATTACACATAACCAAAATATAGTATTACATAAGAGAAAACCAGTTTTGCATAGTTGTTCAAACCAATATATAGTATTACAAAACAGAATATAAAATCAAACACTAAACCGAGCTCCAAATAACAATCATTGTAGTGCTTGTCTCGGCCGCCTTTTATTTTGCGTTCTTGGACGCCTTTCCCCTGCCGATGGAAACCTTTAAACTTTCTTTCTTCCCTGTTTCTTTTTTCGATCCGGAATTATGATTTGTTTGCTTTTGATATTATCTGGGACATCCCATTTAGACATATCCGGTACTAAATAGATTGTCCTATAATACGCCATTGCCCACAGCTCCGTCCAATAATACTTTGAACACAACTCATGTAATTGGATATCACGACCTCATCTTCATGCCTTAGGAATTCAATGAAAGCGGTCAAACATCCAATATGCATAATGTGCATAATCAAATCCAATTCAAATCTCAATTTGCAAATCTAAAACCAAATGTGGATTCAATTTCTCAATTCAATTCCTTAAAATTGTTTAGATTGAAGAACATACCTGGATTTTGAAGGTCAAGATATACGAAATAACGCCTATGAATCGCGAGTTCGTGAGGACGCCGACGGCGGAAAAAGCTCGAGCTCGCAAGCTTTTTTTTTTTTTTTGTTTTCTGATTTGGTTTTTTTTCCATTTTAATTAAAACATTAAATTAGAAGTGAGAACAAAATTGTCAGATCACATTTGAGTAAATTAAAAAGAGGTATGTAGATTAGAAAGAAAGATAAGAGATTTCTTTTTTCCTAAGAAAGAGCTTTGGATGATGTCTCTAATCAGATTGCAAGAAAAAAAAAGATGAAATGTCAGCCATATTTGATGACAAGACAATGGAGATGCAATTGGCATTGGAAATGTGCTCACTAATGTAAGACTACACTTTGAGCCAAGTTCAAGAATGCTAGGTGTTCGAACCTCTTCTCATCTCTCTGTGAACCTAATTAAACAAGAATAGTTTCTTTAGTCCATGGTCCAAGAACAAGTTCTGGTAGATGTGTCTCTAGAAATTTAAGGGACGTTCCTCGGCAAAACTAATAATTCTAAAGTAACCACAGGATTTGTATACAGAAGAGCGTTCAAGAACAAGTTCTGCGATAGGTCATTAGTGGTGTGTAAGCCATAAAAAGAGATTGGAAATAAAAACCCTAGATTACTAATCGATCGGATTCTCCTATGATCGAGATATTACTCAATGAATCAAAAGAAGAAATAAAAGCCGATTTGTGTGATTTTGATAAAGAGAGTGAATTGATGTACCAAAGTTTTTAAATTCCTTTTGTTGGATGTTGATCCTCTGCGTGATACTCTACATAAGAAAAAAGTGAAGAGAATGAGAAGGAGAAGATGGAGAACACCATCGTCATTAAGGAGGAAGAAGAAGAAGAAGATGTAGCGTTCGGTGGAGAAGAGGAGCTACAGAACAGGAAACATGACGACTATCACTTAACAAGAAATAGTGTTTTGGGCCAATATGCATCAAGAGGCCCAGCATGAATGGGTTTCGTAGCTAGAGATTAAGGAAATGTTTAAGTGGCTAAACATACATCTATAGATTTCTGTAATGGTTTGACGCATGTACGATAAAGTTTTTCTATTAATTTATTGATTTTTTCAGTCATTTCTTCCATTTCTTATTTATTTATTTAGTTTATCCAAAATAATAAATATAAAATAGTTAACACAAGGTTGACGAAAAATAATGAAAATAGTTTACTAACAAATAAAAAATTATATAATATAGATCGGCAATCCTAAACTATAAGTCCACCAACTAAATGTTTAAAAAAAATATGGATTATTTAACTCAAATTGGTACCAAAAGATATTGATAACAATTAAATAAATTAATTACTACCTACATTATTAAGTTATGAAATATCGTATATGATTGAAATTAATATATTTTAAAAATATCAAATAAAGAGTATAAGCACCATATCATCTATATACATAATAATTAATGTTTACACTACACCGAATAATTATATATCATCAAATCACAAAAAAATAAAATTAATTAGTTACTACATCAAACAACTCATATTACTGGAAACGTTAAACAATCTATATATTTTCCTATAAAACAAATAAGGAAAAATATATATTATACCTATTACAAATTAAACAAACAATTCACATTAAATAGAAACCGTACAAAACTTACAACACATAAATAATATGTATAATATATATGATTACAAATTAAAATACATTAATTAACTCAATCATTATATTAACAATCAACATCTACTAGACTTGATACCAAAAAATAGTAATAATTTGATTGATTCATATACATTAACAAATAACAAATTTTAATATAATTTATCTTTTTACAAGTGCCCTAAAATACCAAAAATAGTAATAATTTGATTGATTCATATATGGGCGTAGCACATGTTATCAATCTAGATACCTTAAAATAATATAATTTAAAAAAAAATATTTTTACCCACTTTAGATATCATAATCCCTATTTTATATATCCATTACTAAATAATTCATACTATTAAGATTGAAATTTAAGATATAAACATTATCCTTTTGTATTATTTAAAACAAATACATTGTATTCACATATTACATACATTACATACTAACACAACTTTAAAATTTAAAATATAATTACTAAACTAATAAGCATATTAAAATATGTTCAAATTTTACCTCTGGGTGGCAGTACGGATTAAAATCTAATTTGCTTATTTATTTTATAGTTTGTAATTACAATAACAATTGTTTATTTAATTCTTCATAAAAATCATATAATTATATAAACAATTTTTACACTTTCAAAACCATTATTCTAATTATATATATATATATATATATATCAATTACTAAATGCATCCCATTTTTACTACTAAACCCTAAGATATAAACATATTTTTTGTATTATTTTAAAAAATTTGGTATATTTTATTCTCATATATTATCATACATAACTCATGAACACCACTTCAACATATAGTAACTTTATCTCTGAATTTATGGTATTTTGAACACTTAAAGTTATTTAAGTGTCTAAAATACTTATCAATATATAAAACACCGAAATAGTTTTTAATATTAAATTAAAAATTAATATACATTATTTAATTCAATCACACTAATAACAATTATCATGCACTAACACACTAACAATAATATAAATTATAATATAACTAACTAATACGACTTCAGTTACTTGGTTGTCTACGATTGTATTGTATAGATATATTAAATTTTGTTTCTTGATTTTCTTATTCTGTTATCATACTAAAATTACAAAAACATATTAAATTGTTTATGTAATAGTTTATAAAAAGAATTTACTTAATTAACTATTTTATCCACTTTAATATATTACAAATAGCATCATCTCTATTTTCTTATCTCCATTACATTATAAGTCAAAGTTATTTTATAAAACTTTAAGATATAAACACAATCCATTCATATTATTTCAAATCAAATACATTATTTGTTTGTAACTAAAAATACAATGACAAAGAAAAAATAAAATTTCTTAAAATGAAGTGTATTACCAAACAGAAATATATAAAACAGCAAAATCTTACGAACTAATAGGTTAGTCAACGAAAGTTAGTTCTTTCCATTATTTTTTCCATCTCCAGACGTTAGCACGGGTTAACAAATTATTGATTTCGTTTGGTACCAATCAAGAAAATCGTTTTCTACTGCTCTGAACCGCTCGAAATCGCTGAACTTCAAAAGCTCCTCCCCGCAAGCATTTGCGGTAGCAGGTGGCTCAAAAAAAGAAAAAAACAAGAGAGGAAAATTATCAAATTTAAAAATATATTATCAAGCCCTATTTATATTCACGATAATTCTCAAACTTCAATTTTCCAATATGAATAATTATTTGTGCTTTACTATAAAATTTATATGTTTAATTGTTAAATAGTTATTTAGTAATTAATAATTATTTATGGTTTTCATTATTAATCATGTTCAAATTTTTATATTTTTCATAAATATAGTTTTGGTGTTTTTTATATCTTTTTATAATTATATATTACATTTATTTTAGTAATTCTTTGTTTAACCGCTATCGTACCCGTTGATCAACCAATTATAAATCTCCCGCAAACGCACCCATTTTTAACCGCTAAACCAGTCGTTCAAAATGCTTAATAACGCTTGAAACTGCAACCGCCCGCTTCTGCAAACTCCCGCAACCGCAGCCGCAATCGATGTGTTTAAACTAGTCAGACCCTAAAATATTTTTTTTATACTGGATTAACATATACACATGCTATCAATTAACATGTATTAGTTAACACAATCACTCTACTAACAATTTACATACATTACACTCTAACACCATAAAATGATTATAGTTTAATTAATTTATACAATAACAAATTATAATTTAAAAATATTGCATCCGGACGTAGCACATGTTATCAATGTAGTTTGAATTGTAAGGCATTTATCCATCTACAATCTCAAAAAATCATATTTCATATACAAACGGTTTTTGATGAATAATTTTTACATTCATTCAAAAAAAAATTGAATGGAAAGTATTACGAAACAAAAGTTGCAACAACCGAGTGGAGAATTCAAATTTTGACGGAAGGAAGAAGTTCAGTTTTGAAAGTTGCTGACCAACTCGATCAATTGTTTATTTGTTACTCATTTTGAAAGACTTTTTTGTTTATTTAAAATTGTTCTTAATTTTTTTAATCTCAACAAAGAACAATGAAACTCCTAATTTCAAAATCTTTTGCTACTTTTTAGTATCTTTTATTATCTGTTAAAAAAAATAAAGAAAAGAAAAAGGTTTACAAACAAAATATTTCAAACAAATAGTATTTGAAGATACCTTTATTTGCAAAAAAAAAAAATTATAGATAAAATTTACATTTATAATAAATACTTTAGACTAATGATCATATCTATATACTATTAATTGGAAACCACTGGAAAATAAAAGACTTTTATGTTATCAAATGTTAAATGAAATAACAAACGAATCTAAAAGGACAACTCAACCAAAAAAGGACTCGGATCTTAAAATGACCCGACTTGGGGAGCACTCGGACAATCAAGTCAATAAGATTGATTCGGTTCATACTCTATTTTTTCATTATCGTAAAACACACACAAATATTAATATGGTATCAGAGCTTCATTGATTCAAGGGCCAGTGGAAAGCACAAAGAGAAACATAACAAAACCTGCAAAAAGTTCAAGCAAAAACAGAGGCGATGGAAGGAACATCACAACAAGTGATTTCCATATTCGATGGGGATGATGACAACAATTTTCAAAACCAGAAAATTGTGGACGGGGGTGGAGAACGGAGTCTCAAACCGACCGGCACAAGAGGAGCAAACTCCGGAAGCTTTGCGATTGAGAAATCAACGGGAGGAAGAATCAACAAAGGATTTGATGGCACTGCAAATTCTTCAAACTGCAGTTTCAGATCATATCTTCTCTCTCATAGCACCAGCGGTTACATAGAAAGAAGCGTGGGATGCTTTGAAATCTGAATTCCAAGGGACTCCACAAGTACGTGTAACGACCTATTTTCGGCCCAAGCCGAGGCCCAAATTGAAGCCCAACCCGGAGGCCCAATAAGCCCACTAACCAAAACACTAGATATCCTCTCCCCTAATTCTCTATAAATATAACTCATTTTCCCTTTTGTTTACAATAACTCTTCTGAGTAATTAAACTCTGCAGAATTTTCGCCAGAGAGAGAGCCACCGCGAACCGCCGTTGAACCATCCTCCGAGCCAAGTCCGACCGAGCAACCGCTGAGATTAGCCCAAGGTAACCTCCGAAAACCGAGATTCGAAAGCTTAGGTTTTGGTCCGTTTGGTATTTTTAAGATCCCTCTCTAACCGCTTCGAATCTCGCAAATCTAAGGCCACCATCGGATTCGTGACGACGAGACGAAGTTGGAGAGACCAACCGCTGCTGAAACCACCGCCGGACGCGCCGCCACGCGCCGCCAGCCCATCTGCACATGACGTCCACGCGCCGCCGCCTGTCGCCGGAACCGCCGCCACTCGCCGGAACCGCGGCCACTCGCCGGAACCGCCGTGACCGTCCACCGTCCGGTCACCGCCGGGAAGCCGCCGCCGTCTCGCCACCGTGCCGTCGTCGCCGCCGGTGACTTTTCTGGTAAGCCGTCGCCGGAATCTCGCCGCCGACCGGTTTAGGTTAACCGGTCGGTTTAATTCGATTGATTTCGATTTGATTCTGGTTTAGGTTAACTGGTCGGTATAAATCGATTTGATTTCCGGGTTAGGTTAACCGATTCGATTTTGAAATTGATTTCCGGTTTTGGTTAACCGGACCGGTTTGACCGTTGACCATTGAACGGTTCGGGTTGACCGTTGACTTTTCCGTTGACTTTGACTGGTTGACCCGGAAACTGTTTTTCGTCGTTCGAGGACCGTTTGACTCGATTTTTTTGTGCTGGTTTCAGATCCGGAGTCGGTTTAATCATTTGAGGTTCAGAAACCGTAATTTTCGACTTTGCTAAGGTGAGGGCTAATTCGCAAACTTCTGTACTTTGTTCGAGGATTCTAGTTACGGATAGTGTAGTAACTAAATGTGATCTGTTTCTATGATCGAGTCTAGTTAGTTTTCTTGTTTAAATTAGAAATAGGAATATAGATGATTCAACCCAATTGCTTGTTCATACTGTTTATGTTAACTGTTTGTTATATAGATATATATATATATATATATATATATATATATATATATATATATGGTTATATGGTTATACGGTATCGCGGATACAGAGATGGACTTCTGTATGGTGTCGCATTGTGTGAGCGAGGGGTGAGGGCAATCCATAGTCGATCTGTTGCCCTGCACCTTTAGATCGATAAGCGTCCCCTTGGCGGTGAGATTGGGCACTATCCCATAGTTGACCTCGTTGGAGGGTGAGATTGGGCACTATCCCATAGTTGACCTCGTTGGAGGGTGTGATTGGGCACTATCCCATAGTTACCTCAGTGGTGAGGGTGTGATTGGGCACTATCCCATATAGGACAATTGTCTGTTGGTTGAGCACTGTAGGTGCTGTGTTTGTTCATGTTTGGTTCTATTCTATTTTGTGATTAGTTTCTTAGACTGAGTCAGTGACAAGTGGATTTAGCATCCCATACCTCACTGAGTGACTCTCCGGTTGCTCACCCCTCTTTTCCCCTTTCAGGTGAGCCTGGCGAGTAGTTTCATACTTGACGTGTCGGGATGTTGTTTTGGGTTGATTCTTGTTTTCCGCATTTTATTCGTGATTTTAATAAAACAATTGTGTTGTGGATCTATTTGGATTTAATTGGATTTATTATGGTTTATGATTTTATCGGATTTATCGGATGATATTTAATAAAGAGCATTTATTTCTTGGAGTTATTTATGGTAACACGCCGTTCTCGAGAGTGGGTGAGATGGGTGTTACACGTGGCACACCGTTCCCGAGTGAGGGTGAGACGGCTGTTACAGTACGATTGATCAAATTACAATAGTTGTGAAGGGAGTATGAAAACTTGAAGATGAACGTCGGTGATAACATAAAGGTTTTCACGGACAAGTCAATTGATTTGGGAAATCAATTAAGGGTGCATGGAGAAGAGAAGATGGACTACCAAATTGTCCAGAAAATTCTCATATCTCTTCCCGCAGGATTTGACAGCATAGTGGCTGTGATGGAGCAAGCGAAGGATCTAACTTCGTTGTCGGTAATAGAGTTGATAGGAACTCTGAAGGCACATGAGAAGCGTGTGTTGTCTCGTGATGAAAGTATGACTGAAAGAGCGTTTCATGTTTTGTCACGAGAAGGAAAAGCTGTTGTACGACCAGGAAACATGAAGAGTAATTGGCGTGACAACAAAGGCAAAAAATGATGTGGATTTTGTAAGAAAGCAAACCACACAGAATTGGATTGGTGGAGGAAACCAAAGAAGGATCACAGCAATGCTTTAAAGGATGAGAAGGAATGTTACATCTGCGGGAAAGTTGGACATTTCTCAAGAGATTGCCGTTCAAAAAAATACGAACGAGGAGAGATGGGTATTCATGATGAAGATGATGAAGTGCACATGCTGTTTTGTGCATTTGAAGAATCAGCAAAAATCAAGGAAGAAGATGGCTGGTTGGTGGATAGTGGTTTCACAAACCACATGACCAAGGAAATGAAACACTTCACAAGACTAGAAAGAAGCATTAACGTTCCAATCAAAATTGGAAAAGGAGAATTCGTAGTGACATCTGGGAAGAAGAAATTCAACCACAAGAGTTGAAGAACTGAGGAGCAAGTTTGGTGTGAGACCGAAACTTAATTAAGAGGGAGTGTTAGTTTATAATTAAGTTTGGTCTATATATTATTTAATTATGTAATTAAGTATGTTTGTTAAGTTTACACATTAAGAGGCGTGTCTTGTCTTAAAAGTAATTTTATGTTAAGAGGCATAAGTGAAGAGTTACCACTCTTATTGTTAGTGTTGTCTATATAAAGACAACTTGTATTGTAACTTTGTATTCAGATTTTCAATTACAAAGAAGTTTCAGTTTTCATAACTCTGTTTCCCTCTTCTCTCGTTTAAGTCTCTGTTTTATCAAAGTTCTTCACAAGAAGATATAAAACTAACAAATATAAGGTACAATATTCCAAATCAAAACAATTAATGATTTTTCTAAAACACACTTGTCGTATATATTATAACCCGATTATTAAGAGCATATTCCTATAATCAAAAAAATTATAGATTTTTATAGATTTGTTCTTATCAAACCTAAATAGTAACATTGCATAAGCCAACTTCTTTAGCTTATAAATAGGGAATCCGAGTTCATCCTTCTAAAACCACATAAACTCCAAATCTATATTCCTCCGAAACTTATTCTCTAAACATATATCAATTTAAATGTGGATGCACCTGCTGGTTTCACATGCGACATTAAACTTTTCAAATCAAGCCGGAGAATCCAAGTCAACATTGGCCGATGAATCTGTAAGTTCCATTCTGAAACGTGTCATAAATCTATATAAGCAGTTAGATATCTATAGGTGTTCGTTATATAATGTTAATCTCCTAAATATGGATTGCTTGATATATATTGTCTAATACGAATGCTCTTATTTTGTAGGGTACCCTAATTAGCTGGGCAGTCTTCTACAACGAAGATTGAATGCATTGCTTCAATCAAGCTTGAGAAGATTAAGAATGGGATGGTTAAGGAGAGGTATAGCTGGTTCAGTTCTTCTTAGATAAAGCTTAAGAAGATGGTATACAAAGTAATCGATTTTTTTAAGAACCTTGAAGGAACGTATATCACAAACCTGGAAATATGCAAATTGAAAAACCTTATTGCCAATGGGCGATGGTGATAGTTATTTAAGGACCTTTGCTTCTTTCCATAGTCACGAAATAGATTAAACTAAACTTTATTTTGAATTCTCACTAATCCAAGAGACTGTTGTTGAACACATCTTTTGCTTGCAAAAGCAATGAAATCAAGCTACAGAAATCAAAGTCACAATTCACAAATTTAGAGCTGATTGAGTTCTTCATTGATAAAATTTTCAGATAGACTTAACAAAGACTAAAAAGAAAGGGACGAAAAAAAAACATTTATTCGAATTTGAAGCTATGTAATCACTAAAGAATAAGTTTGGTCGTGTGGTTATAATCAGAACAGGTCGTTTTGATACAGATTAGACGATGCATTTATCATCATGGTGTTTTGATTTAATATTGTAAGAGTTAGAATAATCATAGTGATTTAGCGAATCTTATGTGGTGAATTAAACGAAACAAGAGATCATCTTTTTTTCGCCTGCCCATTTTCCTACACAATCTGGTCGGAATTGACGAGATCCCTCCTCTCAAACAACGCGGACCCGGATTGGGTTATCACCCTCGACCAAATTACTAGAGGAACTGGGAATAGACTCCGAGACATCCTTATTCGTCTTTGTTTTCAGATTTCCGTTTATTATTTGTGGCGAGAACGAAATAACCGCATTCATGGACATCCGGCTTCAACAACTCGTAAGTTACTGCACACAATCGATAAACAGGTGCGAAACCGCATTGTCTCTCTCAACTACGAGAGGAACCCGAGACTCCGTCTTCTTCTTCAGCTCTGGTTCAGCCAAGCTCCCGTTCTTACAGTCTCCAACAATATTTAGTTTCTATGCTCCTCCCCTTGTTGTTTGTTTTGAGATTTGTTCCTCGTTGTGGTTTTTAGATTTCTTCAACCAGCTACCTTAGATCTTTTTGGTTTCATTCACATCAATAAATTTAACATTTCATCAAAAAAAAAAAAAAAAAATTATATGTATACAATGTTATCATAAAATGTTTTTGCAAGCCTTTAACAAAAAAGTAAAATAAAATATTTTTGTGTTCATTTCGTTTCATGTTTATTTTGTAAGAGAAATCCAACTTTGATCGGAAAAGCATTGTATGTATTTTAAAAAAAAATTAAAAACCAATTAACAAAAGAAAATGTTATAATAGTTAAACTGCTTTTGTAGAACCACGAGACAACTAACTAGTTCAAACTATACAAATAGTGATGTAACTATAGTGCGTTTAATTTGATTGAGTATGTTAATTACAATGTCAATTTATACCTATATGTTTGTAAATTAAATTGCATCTACAAAATCCCTTTCTAAATATACTCTTCATTTGTAATCTTTTTTTTTTGTCAGTGTATGTATTACTTTTGTCGATTTATTAGTTTTTCTTCTTCTAGACATGTTTCTCCGAGTACGAATTTTTTTTAATGGGCCCAAATGTAGGCACCTTTGTGGGCCCATTTAGAAAAGAAGTAAAGAAAGTATTTTGTTTGTCCAAAGAAACTAATTTTTAAATAGTGAAGAAAAAAACTAAAAATATATTAATGTTATAAATAAGAGAAAAAATTTATACCTGTTGAAAAAGCGAGATGCTGAATAAAATGAAAGAGAGAGATTTTTTTCTTTATAATCGAAGTTGTGTATTCTCTTACATTGATCAATTCTTTATATAGACGTACAAAAGTAAGTTACTATACATACATAGTGACGATAGGCTCCATACAATAATATTTTCTGCCATCAGTTTTGACATTCACAACACTTCCCCGTGGAGACCAGTGTCACTATGTTTCTTGCGTAATATCTTCTATTGCCTCGTTAAAAACCTTTCTAAGTAAACCCAGTGAGAAAAATCTCAGTAAGGTAAAAAAAGTACAACCTCGCAAACTCCCTCTCGAATGATCATGATCATATCTTATAAGTTTTATTGACAAAGCATTCCAATATTATGAACATGTTTCCTGAACATAGTGGTGGGTAATGATTTCGTGAAAAGATCTGCAGAATTCTAATATGATCGAACATATTTTACTTCAATATCTTTATTCTTCACGAGTTCTTAGATGTATGAAAAGAATTTTGGAGGGATATGTTTGATTATATCACTTTTGATGTACCCTTCCTTTGTCTGAGCAACACATGCATCGTTATCTTCATATAAGATAGTTGGCTCCATATTTAGATGAATTCCACTACTTGATTAAATGTGTCGACTTATCGATCTTGGTAATACACATTCCATACTTGCTTCATGTAGTATGATGATTTCAGCATGGTTCGAAGAAGTAGGCACAAGCGTCTGTTTTTAGAACGCTATGATATAGCAGTGCCTCCAATCGTGAATACATATTCTGTTTGTGATCGAGCTTTGTGTGGATCCGATAAATATCCTGCATCTGCAAAACCAATCATTTGACCATTTAAATTCTTAGGATAAAATAACCTTGAATCAATAGTTCCTTGAAGATAACGAAAGACATGTTTAATTCCATTCCAATGTCTTCGTGTAGGGGACGAACTAGGCGAGGATGTGCAGTCCGTTTCATATTCTCTTAAGGGAAATACAAGCAATCAAAATTCTCCTAGACCAGCATTTCTATCATCGATATCGATATGGGCTAATGAGGGGTTTGCTGAAGGAGCCGTATAAGCTTTTCCACAGGCGGGAGGCCCTATAGTGTACTCTCTGTTGACTACAATCTTCGATTTCTACAAAGTTGGATGGGATGCTAGGTTGACTGCCGGATGTTCTTCGAATTACCAGGACGTTCGAGGTTATGTGGTGACTGCCGGAAGAAGTGTTGGATTGAAGATGAAAAGTCTAGATAGTGACATTCCTGTTAACATGACAGAGGAAGAAATTTCAACCCTGCTATGACGGTGGCTGTTGGCAGGGTTTTTTGCGGACAGGTTAGTCATATTTTCAATATTTTTGATATTCTTTTCAAAACAAATTGTCATAAACTTTGATTTAGTTGATGTACAGTTGCTGGAAGAAAATATAAGCTGCAAAAGGAGTCGGACACTTCTCGAGGCTCTCTCTGTTTTTCTTTATTTTGAACTTAGTTTGAGGATTTATTTTGGTACTTCTTGTTTCCTTGTTTTGAATTTAGTTTGAAAATTACGCACGAAAGACAAAGATATGAGTATTTTAAAGCTAAAAGCTATGGCAACTTTTTACCTCTTATGGCCTTTTATCTAAAAAGAAAAATATAAAATACGAATTACATCATGTGAATGTCAACTATATATTACCCATATACATTAATCAATGCTTTGTATACACATTTACAGTAAAAAAAACACTTTTTGTGATAATACTTTGTTACTTCGTGTAACAAATTAATATCCATGTTGTCTTAAATGTGATTTTAATCATCATCTTATTGCCATTTTCACGATGGATAGTCACTGTTGATCTTTAGTGTTAATTGAGATCCGTGTGTATGCAATGGATAATGGGCGATGAGTGATTATTACTATTGGGAGAGTACATGCTTTTCTTTTGTCAATCACATATTAATTAAAAAGTTACTCTATGATTGGTAGCCCAATTTGAAGGAAACAAGTTTACAAAAGAAATCTTAGAAAAAAGTAATCTAGAAGATATAGGTAAACAATCCGCTCTAAAATTGCACAAACGAGAGATTTTAGATTAAGAGAAAAAAGAAAAGAAAGCACATAATACACTAAACTTGTCTAGAAGATTGAAGAAAACTGACCATTCCTCAAAAGATTTCTAAAAGACCGGAGAGTACATGCGTTTTTTTAAAAGATATCTTTTTTTTTTTAAGTTTTGTAATTGGTGATTTTATTAATTTTTTGGTATATTTTGATTGATTCTATTATATAAAATATTTCGATGTCTTTATTTGATTAATGAATACGAATATCACCGTGGACCATATGATATCAAACCGTATTCCTATGTTTAGATAATTTGAACCATTTCCTAGCAAATTTCTTTTAATTGCATTAACTTTTTAATTACAAATTGATTGGTTGAGAAATGAAACAACGATGGAACCTATAAAAAAATGTTAATTCTGATTTGATAATAATATTATGTTTGGATTTAAGTTATTTGATGATGGTTTTAACAATTTACATTTTTAATACAGTTTCTTCAAACTCCATTATTTTGGTATTTATATTTCCCATTAAAGAGTATTTAATATACACCGCTTCTAATAGTAATATTACAAAAATTAAATTAAAATTTTTAATTAAGATTTTTTAATTAAGAGATGCTAATATGTCAAATAGCTCTTATATGAGTGTAAAATTCTACCATTAGGCTAGTGCTATATGCATATTTTGATTCTAGTGAAGACACTTGCATAGCAAGTATATTTGGTGAAATATTTCATTTTGGAATGTTTTCTAGTAACGTAGGAAGAAGATATAGAGCGAAGTGTGTTATAATATTTTTGAATGTTTTCTAGTAACGGAAAAATAAAATCTTAACCCATATAGGAATTGTTTGACACTTTACATGATTGAAGTGTTGATGTACGGTGCTATCAGAATCAGCATCAAATTTGTTTCACTAAGAATGTTATTTTAGATTTTTATTTTTGTTTCACAAAGAGTATTGTTTTATATCTTCCATGTGATCTGTGAATTTTCAAAACAATTTTCTAAATTACCCTTAACCTAAAACTACTTTTCTTTGAACTTAAGTAATTATTATCTACTAGATTTGGACCCACGCATTACGTGGGTTTAATGATATACATTCAACTCTTATAATTTTGTATATTACATTATTTAAAAACATTTTTTTATAACAATACTATTTGAAAAAAAAAATATGAAATTCAATTGGCAAAAATGTGGTTATAAACGTTGCAGTGGTCAAAAATAATAGGAAGGTTATAAGTGATAAAATGTGGTGGTTATATAAATGACAAAAGTTTTGAAATAATTTCAGTATTTGAATTTGTATTAAAAAATAAAATATTAAATTTTTGAATGTTTATACGCGAGTGATACACATACAGTAAATCGTTTTACTGCAATAGAGGTGCAAGAAGTCGGTTTAGAGTTTTTTAGGGTAAAACTCCGCGTTTTGGTTAAGTTGCTGGACTAGGGCTTTCATACCGGTCACGGGGCCATGACTGGTCCCAGGGGTGGTCTTCACACCAGTAACGTTGGCTGTGACCGGTCCCAAGGGGTACTCCATGATTGGTCACAGTTTGTGACATGTTTCGTTAGGGCTTCCTTCAATCGAGTGTAAAAATATTTGGTAGATCGTATATGGTTGATTCTACTTTGTCTTGAATCTAGACTCTTCTAGATTTTCATAGAGTCCAAGATCTTTCAATTTGGTGCTCGGGAAGGCCTCCAATGGATGCCAAACTTCTGGTGGTTCGAGTCTATCGCGAAACGTGTTTTTCTTATCTTTTGGTTCATTTTGTCTTAAAACGTGTAAAACCTTTTTGACTCCAAAAATGCTTGATAATCCTCTCTTTAGTCTTGAAATCACACCAAACACTTCCTAAAAACATAAGAAAACAATAGATAAAATGGGTAAAAATACGGTGTTATCATAAACCTAATAAAAACATACTAAAAATGAGCTAAAATATGATGTTATAAGAATGCTTCAACTTGTCAATTTCAATCTCTTGATGATCACTATGAATATTATTATGCAATGGCATTGAAGTTTGTTTCTTATTGTGCCGACTTGCTCACTTTTACAAACATCTCTATCGATTTTAGGTATTTTGTCAACCATGGATTATAGAACCACTAGGAGAGATTCACACTCGCAGGACATTAAAGAAACAGTTCACATATACGAACCACTCGACGATGGACTTGATGAAAGAAGAACTAAGAGATTCCATGACAAAGCAAGCCATAAGAACAAGGGCAAGGAGAAAGAGGTTGAGGTTGAATCTGATTCAACAACTTGGAATAACGAGAGCGATGAGTACAATGAGGAAGATAAAGACTTCATTCTTGCATCGTTGTTACCCCCACAACTCCAAGCCCGCCTTCCACGATTATCACACCAACAACCAAAGAAGAAAGAGCCACCTATGAAGCTAGTTGGTCAAAAGATGAGACATGATGTTGATTATAGAGAATCGATCAACAAGATCAAATTAAAGCCCACCTTGCGAGTCGATTACACGACATTGCAAGCACTTGGACTCGCAAATGATGTTGAATGGATGTTGAATGCTCTAGGAATTCAAACCTTTCTGCAGTCCACTCGCCAAGAGATCTATGAAGAGGAGACGAGGCAATTCTTAGCCACGGTTTCACTCGCTTTCCCTCGTTCTCAATCACCTTCGGCGTGAGATGGTATGCTTTACTTCACAATCTATGGAGAGCACTTCATCATATCCATTCCACATTTTGGCTATGCACTTGGATTTGATTACCAAGATGCATTTGAATTTGGCCCCAAAGAATTTGATGATTTGTGGTCAAGAATTGGTAGTGGTACATTCGTTAGTGGAAAGACCAAAGCTTCCACAATCTCGCACCCAACCATTCGATGCACGCATGAGCTACTCACCAACACCATCTTTGCCCGGACCGCACAAAACTCCATCCTTGGCGATGAGCTTCTTGTTTTGAAGACCCCGTTTGTTGACTTTCCAAGGATAGTTAACTATGCTTCGCTTCTAGCGAATAGTATGGTGAAGATCAAACACGACGCAATCACTTGCACCAACGATAAAGCTTTCCTAAGCTTCGGTGGAGTCATTACCACGGTCCTGGAAGCTGCCGGAGTTGATCTCACGGATCTCCTGTTCACTGCCAAAGATAACTACATGGACCTCGCGAGCCTAGGGAAGATGAAGATACTAGAAGGTGCATGCATAAACCTCGATCAGTTTAGATATAGGGATAGCATTCCTCCTAGCATTATCTGTACTATTTTGCTACTTTCCACTACCATCCCACGTTTGACCGACAGAGCGACGAGCTGGGATCCACACTCGAGTGAGTTTCTATCACTTCGAGTCAGAGAGCGCCTACCATACACTATTGGCGAGTTCGTCAAGAAGAAGGCGATGGAATCCTTAGCCTCATAGAGACACACGAGCTATCGCGACACATCAGACAGAGACTTCCTCCCTCGAGGAAGTGATATGCTCAAATTATCCCTAGAGCTACTCTCTCAAATTAAGAGATCAGTGCAGTACTTAGGGGTCGAATCCACAGAGACTGATGTTCACACAATAGATTAGAAGTTTGGATCTTAGCTAAATAGTAAATAACAAAATGGAAAACAAGCTAACAAAAGTAAAAGTTATGAATTCAATATGGAAAAGGCTAGACTTAGGGAAATTCTTCAGAAATTCAGAATTGTTAAGCAGATAGACAATGCAGGGTTGGTTAAGAACCGTTCTTGAACTCAAAACACAAAATTCAAATCAATCAACTTTCGTTGCAGAGATTATCTATGTCTATAACAGTGAATCCCAAATTTCTTTGCGAATTCAACAATCAAAACATGCATTAAATTCAAGTTTGATATGTTCACAAAATCCCTAAATCAAATGTTTTTGCAGATAGGTATTTTGCTCATCAGGGTTTAATTCAGGGAATCAATAACACTTTCATGTCTATCAATTATCCTATGATCTAAATTCCAGGTGATCAATCTAGAACTAGCATTAATCTCAACCTAGATGAAGAACCATGTGATGACCCTAACAGAACAATCCAATTCAACAATTCATCCTAACCTTAGAAAAACCCTAAATCTGACAGGTGGATTACTCAGACATCATCAGTGCAAAACAAATCATAATCTGAATAAATTGCATTAAAATAGGAGTAGAAATAAAGGGAGTTCGAAATCTTCTCGCTACAATGAGTTCTGATCTGTCTCTCCACACAATCTCTCAAAATCTAAGGCCAAAAGTAAAAGATATGTTCTAAAACTCTAAAAACAACTAATTATACTCTAAAATACGTCAGGGACTTGTCTTGCAATTAGAGAAAACTTCTGGGCCACTTTGCAATTCTTCAAAAGTTCTTTAAAACTTATGTGCAACATGTGATGGATGAGTGTCGATCGACACTCAGACGCAGTGTCGATCGACACCAACACCCATTGTGGTCTCCGAGTTGTCCTTCTCAGCAACAGAATGCTAAATGCCTCCAATATGCATCCAATGAGTCCAAACCGTACCTGAACCTACAATGACTCGATAAAGACTCAAAAACACCAAAAAGACTCTAAAACAAGACTTATATCATGGTTAAAAACCGTAAAACCATGATATATCAATTCTCCCAGACTTTGCCTTTGCTTGCCCTTAAGCAAAACAGAAACATAACCTGTGGAAGAAATTTTAAAATCGCGGAAACTCCCTTTCTCTTAGACCAATGCTTTGAGCATTCAAACCAAATCCATATGCTCAACAGACTAATTCAAATTCAACCACCATGTACTTCTCCGTAGAATTTTCTGTAACCCAAATTCACCCCACAATTCCACAACAGTTTCCATTAGCCTTCATCGCCGGGTCTCATCCATGAAATCAGTGCCAAGAACCTTCTAGATTCATTCCCATTCAGTACCATAACAAACCAGCCTATTTTCATACCTTTTAGAACTCTTTCTCTCTCCCAGACTTGTTTCTTTCTCAACATCTTTTGTGTTGTTTCTCTTTTTTTTTTATATATATCCTCAAAAGTGTAGGCGAATAATTGTATCATAGGAAATTTTCCTAACCTCGCTTCCAACTTTTGTGTGATCATTCCTTTCAAAGTAAAATAATGGGGTCGTTGGAAATTTTTCTATCCCTTTATTTTAAAGAAAATCATATCATCTTTTATGCTTTAAAACACACTTTTTACTGAATAGGAGAGAGGAGTACCATCACTTTTTCTTGGGCTTTCGTTTGTTAGGTAAGAACGAGGAATCAAGTTCTATGAACACTAGTTGCATAGATGAGGTAAAAGAAAGAGCTCAGAAATTAACTCCGGCTTGCGTGGAATCTGTTGCAAAATATGGTTCTCTCTGGTTTATTGATCAGCCTTTGGATTTTTCATTAGTCGCATCTAAATTAAATCTGCATCATCAATCACTCAAGCACATAGAATAAGAAGAAAGATCGTAATTTCCTGACCAGTTTTTGACTCAATAAAACAAATTTGACTCAATAAATAAAAACAAATAGGTATGACAAAAACAAACACAACGTCAGCGACTACCTCCCCCAGACTTGAGAATCACTATCCCCAGTGATACCAAATCAAAGGTTGGCAAAAGAAAGAAAAATCAAATGGAACTAGATGGAAGAAGAAAAGTCATGGAGTAACCTGTGCCTAGTGTCGAGCGACACCAAACGTTAGTGTCGATCGACACCAAGTGCATATCGTCTGGTGTTGATTGGGAGTATCGGTGTCGAGCGACACCTTCAGATAGTGTCGATCGACACCATGCCTGTAAGCATAAACGATTTCTAGCAAGAAAAATCGAGTTGTTGATCTAAATCCAAGAATCACTGTAAACACGCATACATAGATCAAAAGCAATGACATAGAACATCATAAATCCATACATAATCCAAATAGTAGCTGACAAACTGACTCAAAGAAAGAAAAAAAAAATGACTCAAACAAAAAGTAAAAATAAGAGAAAAGAAAAAGAACCATGATAAACCGAAGGACTAATCCTCATCTGTAGCCTCATCATCATAAGGGGTGGGTGCACGGTGGGAAGAAGCAGAAGACCTGGTCGAGGGACGCACACAGCCGCAGCGAGATAGCCTGGAGATCGCCTGCCAGATGCTCTGAAAACTATCAGCCATATAGCGATGAAAGTCTGCGGTCTCCATAGGGATCGCTGGTGTAGGAGGAAGCTCAATGGATGGACCTCCAGCAAGGTCATGAACAGGAGTATCCTCTGAAGTAGATGGAGCTGAGCGTGAAGAACTACCCCGACGAACACGAGATGGTGGAGCTGCAGTCAGGAGGCGTGGGTCAGGCTGGAAGCTGAGGCGCAGAAGATCATCTGTAATGGCCGTAAGATCTCTCTGTGGCAGCTGAATCAGATGTGTGCCTCTAGAATCAGTGAAGCACCAAAGCCACTCAGGCTTAATCTAACGAGCACTCCTCAGGTGCTCCGCATCCATGAGAGAACGCCTGGTGATAATGCTGTAACTGTCTGTCGAAATCTCAAAATGCCTAAAGATGGGTGTCAGGAGGCTACCTATACTCTCTGTCTTGGAACCTCTGCCTGTAAACGGTTTAGTCTTCAGCGAGACTAAATGATGTGCAAAGACAGCACCTAGGTTGACATTGTCATCTAACTCAGGCCACTCACAACCCTCAACACAAAGATGACCAATCGCATAATAAAGCAAAACCAACTCAGACAAACGCATCTTCCCAGGTTCCATTTTGCACAATATGGTGTTTCCAATAAAGCGGATGACATACCTCAGTACAGGGTGTCTGACATCCTTCTGTGTGGACGTCTTGGAGTCATAACGTCCATTGCCGAAGTAGAACCAAAAGACCTGGGCATCATAAAAGATAGTGGGAAGAGCCACCCCTGTTGGGTCTCTCGAGAACCCATAGATATCACACAAATCGCGAAGACGTAACCTGTAACGAACTCCCCGAATCAGAAAAGTAAGCGTACATTCCTGAGCATTCTTCACAACCTCATTCGTGTAATAGACACGTGTAGTGGCAATGAATTGGCGAACCAAATCAGGGAACATGTCGTATTGCTTAGTCGCGATAGTGCCCAAGCCTATCCTGCGCAGAAGCCACAGAACCTCTTTGTGAATCCCCATTCACCGCATCGCATCCATATCAGCAAAATGGGTAGGTCGAACCTCAACACCTAGCCAAGCGTTGTAGAACAACGTGTCGTAGTCATCCTAATCCTCTGAGATGTCTCTGTAGACGCACTCGTCGCTCTCGGTTTCCTCCTTTGGGATTACTCCCAAACCCGCCCCGAGACAATATTCTTGTCTTCTCTCTTAGGCCAAAGAAGTCGTGAAAGAGGTGTGGCAGCTCATGGAGGTCGCGGCGGTGGCTGAGAAGACTGGGAGGTCGGCAGCGATGGCGGATTTGGTGGTGGCTGAGAAGAAGAAGCTCCGCCGTAATCCCGATTTCGCCTCTTTCATGACGCCATGAGCACGTATCAAGAAATTGGGGATAAAAAATAGATAGATCGGGAAAATCCGTCTAGATTGCTGCCTGGAATCAACAAAATTGCCCAAAAATCACCGAATTTAGAGAGTGTAGAGATGAGAGAACGAATTCGGGTTATGACGCTCGACACGTTATGGGTTTACAAACTTATGGTGTCGAGCGACACCATTGACTGGTGTCGATCGACACCAGCATCACTAGTCGACAAAGAGATAACTCAACGGTGTCGATCGACACCAAGTAAAGGTGTCGGTAGACACTGGAACCGTGGTTCAACAAGACTCAATTGAAATAAACGAAAACCAAAATTGAAGAAAATAAAAGAAATATGATACAGTGTTACCACAGTGGGTTGCCTCCCACTCAGCGCTTGTTTTGAGTCATTAGCTTGGCTTGGCAGTTGATTAAGTAGAGGGTGCATCATCCAAACGGATAATGTGTCCATCTGGTATTTCGGTATTCCCCCAGTATTGTTTCACCCTTTGTCCATTCACAGTAAACTCCTTGCCGTCAGAGTTCGTTAAGATTACAGCACCATATGGTCTAACCTCCTTGATGGTGAAAGGACCTGACCAACGAGAACGCAATTTTCCAGGAAATAAAGTTAAACAAGAGTTGTACAGAAGTACCTGATCATTCGGTTCGAATTTCCTGGAGATGATTTTCTTATCATAATATGTCTTTGTTCTCTCCTTGTACAGCTTAGAGTTCTCATAAGCATGGAATATGATCTCATCCAACTCGTTTAGCTGAACCATTCTCCTTTCCGCAGCAGATCTGATGTCGAAATTCATTATCTTAACAGCCCAGGCTGCCTTGTGCTCTAATTCCACTGGAAGGTGACAGGCTTTCCCATAGAGCAGATGAAACGGTGTGGTGCCCAATGGAGTCTTGAAAGCTGTCATGTAAGTCCAAAGTGCATCATCCAACTTGGCGGACCAATCCTTCCTGGTCTTGTTCACTGTCTTTTCCAGAATCTCTTTGATCTGTCTGTTGGACACTTCCATCTGTCCACTTGTCTGAGGATGATAAGGGGTGGCAACGCGATGATGTACCCCGTGCTTTTTCAACAGCTTTTTAAAGACCTTGTTGATGAAGTGTGAACCACCATCACTGATCATAATTTGAGGAACGCCAAAGCGAGGAAAGATAATGGACTTAAACAGCTTAAGAACCACCGCAGAATCATTCTTAGGACTAGCAATCGCTTCCACCCACTTTGATACATAATGAACAGCCACCAGAATGTACTTGTTCCCGAAAGATGAGGGAAAAGGACCCATGAAGTCAATGCCCTAGCAATCAAAGACTTTAACCTCGAGGATGAAATTTTGTGGCATCTCATGTCGTTTGCTGATCTTTCCTCTACGCTGACAGACATCACATGTGGAGATGAATGCATGAGCATCCTTGAACATTGTAGGCCACTAAAATCCTGCTTGAAGAACTTTGGATATTGTCTTGAAGGTAGCGAAGTGTCCCGCATATTCAGACCCGTGACAGTGAAACAACATATCTGAAACTTCAGATTCTGCAATACATCTTTTGTAAACCCCGTCAGAATAGTGCTTATACAGGTAAGGCTCATCCCAGTAGAATCGTCTAAGCTCGCGCAAGAACTTCTTCTTAGCGTACCACTTGAAGTTATCTGGCTCGTCATCCGCAGCAAGGTAGTTGGCAATATCAGCGTAACATGGACGATTCTGAACAGCAATAGAAGCTGTGTACCCTTCACGAACAATCTCCGGAGCTTCTCCCGATGGGTGTCGATCGACACTGAAAGTGGTGTCGATCGACACCAAGGCCATGTGTCGATTACTTGTGTCGAGTGTACCATCACTTGATCGACAATCATCCGTCTTGACGTATGTGGTGTCGATAGACACCCTGTTGATGTCGAGCGACACACTCACCGATCCGTAAGTATTCTGCAGATTTTGTCACAAGAAAGCCTGTAGATCTTGCTGAAATCTGGTTTCTACCAAGTTGATGGTTTCCTCAGGTAGAGAATCATGAATAGGAACACCATCATCAATCCGAATCCTTAAGAGATGATCAGCAACACCATTTTCAACCCTTTTTTTGTCCCTGACTTCGATGTCAAATTCCTTAGATCCTACCAGGTAGGTACAAAACTTCTCGAAAGCAAACACGACAGCCAACAACTCCTTTTCTGTTGTTGCATAATTCCTCTGTGCGTCATCGAGTGTTCTGCTTGCGTAGTAGATTGCATGAAGTTTCTTGTCTTTCTTCTGTCCAAGAACAGCTCTAACTGCGAAATCGCTAGCATCACACATTATCTCAAACGGTAGACTCCAATCTGGAGGTTGGACAATGGGAGCACTCACTAATGCTTGCTTGATCTGTTCGAATGCTGAAAGACAATCAGCATCGAATTAAATTGAACATCCTTACAGAGCAAAGCAGTTAGTGGCCTGGCGATCTTGCTGAAATCCTTGATGTACCTTCTGTAAAAACGTGCATGTCCCAAAAAACTCCTCACTGATTTCAGAGAGCTTGGAGGTGGTAAACTCGTCATTACCTCAATCTTAGCGCGGTCAACCTCTATCCCTGCTTCTGAATCCCGGTGCCCAAGCACAATACTATCGCGGACCATAAAGTGACACTTCTCCCAATTCAGAACCAAATGCTTCTCTTCGCACCTAGCAAGCACTTTGCACAAGTTGTCCAAGCAGTCCTTAAATGAAGACCCATAGACTGAAAAGTCATCCATAAAGATCTCCATGTAGTCTTCGATCATGTCAGTGAAAATCGACATCATACACCACTGAAAGGTTGCAAGAGCATTACAAAGTCCAAATGGCATTCTGCGATATGCAAAAGTGCCATAGGGACAAGTAAAAGTAGTCTTCTCCTGGTCATCGGGATGGATTAGAATCTGAAAGAACCCTGAGTATCTATTAAGAAAGCAGTAGTACGAGTGACTTGTTAACCTTTCCAGCATCTGATCAATCAAGGGCAGAGGAAAATGGTCTTTCCTGGTTGCAGCATTCAGCTTCCTGTAGTCAATATACATTATGTGCAATGTGACTGTTCTTGTAGGGATCAGCTCATCCTTGTCATTTTTAACCACTGTAACCCTTCCTTTCTTAGGAACCACATGTATTGGACTGACCCAATTGTTATCTGAAATAGGATAGATGATACCAGTTTCCAGCAATTTCATGATCTCTTTCTTAACAACTTCTTTCAGATTTGGATTCAGCCTCCTCTGATGCTCAACTGATGTCTTTGTCTCATCCTCAAGGTAGATCCGATGCATGCACAAATCTGGAGAGATGCCTGCAATCTCATCAAGAGAATAGCTAAGAGCCTTGCGAAACTTGCGCAGCTTACTTAGCAGTAAAGTGAGCTCTGCGTTATTTAAAGAAGCATTCACAATAACAGGGTAAGAAGAGTTTTCACCAAAAAATGCGTACCTTAGCCCTGTAGTTGCTTGAGATCAACCTTAGGAGCTTTCTCTACACTCCAATCACTAACGGGAGCAGCATTTTCAGAAGTCGCAATAGACTCCTCTGTACCAACCAACTGCAGCATCTGTTCACTCGCATCCATTAGCCTGACATACCCAGTAGCAGTGTCATCTAAATGCTCTGTTTCCTCTGTAGGAGTGATCAAAGCCCTTTCCAGGGGGGTCCTCAGGATGCATTCCGTGGAAAATCTCCTGAGCAAGATTAGAAAGCGTATCCACATAGAGGGTCTGGCCATCAATGGTAGGTCTCTTGACCAACTTATCCATATCAAAGTTCATCACCAAGTCTCCCACATTCAGACCAATCCGTCCTTTCCTTACATCAATGATGGCACCAGCTTTAGCTAAGAAAGGTCTTCCCAAAATCAGAGGATCCTCAGGTTCTTCCTCATATTGCAGAACCACGAAGTCAGTGGGAATGAGACAATCTCCTATTGTTATCGGAACATCCTCCAGTACACCATCCGGAATGCAAACAGATCGATCAGCTAGTATAAGCGTGATCCGGGTTGATTGGAAATCTGCCATCCCAAGGTTGACTGCAACTGATCGAGACATCAAATTGACACTAGAACCCAAATCACACAAAGAACGTGCAAACCTGTCGGAGAAGATGTTGCAGTCCAAAACAAAGCTTCCAGGGAATTTCAACAATGAGCTTATCCATCATTGCCTTGCATCTAGCATCTTCCAACTCCTGCTTAGACTTCCTAAGGTTCTTAGGATAAGGAACCTTAGGCTTGTATATCCGTTCAACGACTTGAGGAGGAATGTCGATCGATTTTCGAAGTGATCGCTCAGGGTGTCGAGCGACACCAGTATGGTCGATTTCTCTTCGTCATACGTCAATTTCTCAAGAATTTTGACCGGTGTCGATCGACACATAGGAGTGGTGTTGATCGACACTGGTCGTTGTTCACCGGACTCATCATCATCTACATCTACCAGCTCTTGGAGTTCTTCTGTTGTGAGAGGCCTCAACACTGGCTGAAGGGTCTTACCACTTCTCAATGAGATGGCATTACAAAGATGCTTAGGATTTGCATCAGTTCTTCCAGGAAGGGATCATTCTTGTCGCTTCTCAGACCCAGCAGTCTGGGCAACTTGAGTATCCAGCTTCTTGACATGGGTGCTTAAAGCTTCAAACTTCCTATTCAAGTCAGTGTATAGAGCATCAATCTTCCCATTGAAGTCCACTGTAATCTTCTGTTGACCCTCCAGAATCTGCTCTAACATGGATTTAACATCGCTCTTTGGAGTTTGCAGAGGAGGTTTCTGGTATTTCCATAGCTTCTGGTGAAGCTGCTGTTCGGATAAGTCTTCTGATAGTCTGGAATTGGAGCATAAGCTGAAGAGTTCTGATTACCTGCAAAGTTAGACCGCTGACCGCTTCCACTATAGCCTCTATTCCCTTGATAGTTACCGTACCTTTGACCCTGAAACCCAGCCTGATTGACAAACTGCACTTCTTCTTCAGATCTTCCATCTGGCTCAAAGGTCTCAACCTCGGCAGCAAAGTGAACAGACTTCTTACCCACAAGGAAGTTGTGAACTGAATCTAACTTGGCCTTGACCTCAGCAATCTGACCACCTTCAGAGTTTCCTGCTAGCTTCTTCCTTTCAAAATCAACATTTTTTTGTGCTGTAGCTCGAAGCTAAGTTCTCGATCAAAGTGACTGCATCCTCAGGATATCTGGTGTTGACGTTGCCATTACTCGCAGCATCCAGAGCCATCTGATACCTCCAATCCACGCCTCTGAAGAAAATGCCCAACAGCTGAACCTCACTAAACCCATGATGCGGATAATCTCGCTGATAAGCTCTGAATCGCACCCAAGCAGCCTTGAATGCTTCAGCAGGTTGTTGAGAAAAAGTAGAGATCTTTGTTCTCGCATCCTCGGACAGTGCATCATCATAGAAGTTGTTCAAAAATATATTCTTGGTCTCTCACCAAGTTGTCAGAGATCCTGGCTTCAATTGCTTGAGCCAGTAAGCTGCTTCCCCACCAAGAGAGTAAGGGAAGAGTTTGCAGAAGAGAAAATCAGTAGAGACCCCATTAGCCTTAATGCTTGTAACAAGATCCTCAAACCGCTCAATATGATCCATGGGTTGCTCATGAGGAAGACCATGGAAAGGATGCTGTCCCACAAGAGTGAAGTATGCGGGTTTCAGCTCGAAATCGTTCCTTTGAAAGGGTGGGGGAATGATCGTAGATCGATTCGTATAGAACTGATCTGGCCAGTTGTAGTCCCCTAGTGTCCTACCACGAGCAGCAGCAGCAGCAGCAGCCTGGCAGGTGGGTGTCGAGCGACACTCTGTTGGTGTCGATCGACACCAATGGTGGGTTCGGGCATCACATTGCCCTCAACATCAAGTTTCTGGCCTTGCTCGTTACGCACGTGGCCCTCTTGATCACATAGTACCCCAGCTTCATCTCTTACCAACACAACGAAGTTATCCATAGCAGCTAGCTTCTTTGCCTTCCTGTTCGTTCGTTCGATTATTGCTATGTCCTGATTGGAAGGGTTGGCAAGCTGAAGATCCTTGTTGCTCCTGGTTTTGCGATTAGGCATAAACCTGAAACACAAAAAGAAAAAAAAAACAAGAAAAACGTAAGTAAATAAGTAACAAAAGAATTTAGACTAAAATCTAACTGAAATCTAATGGTGAAACAAGAGTCCCCGGCAACGGCGCCAAAATTTGATATACTCAAATTATCCCTAGAGCTACTCTCTCAAATTAAGAGATCAGTGCTGTACTTAGGGGTCGAATCCACAGAGACTGATGTTCACACAATAGATTAGAAGTTTGGATCTTAGCTAAATAATAAATAACGAAATGGAAAACAAGCTAACAAAAGTAAAAGTTATGAATTCAATATGGAAAATGCTAGACTTAGGGAAATTCTTCAGAAATTCAGAATTGTTAAGCAGATAGACAATGCAGGGTTGGTTAAGAACCGTTCTTGAACTCAAAACACAAAATTCAAATCAATCAACTTTCGTTGCAGAGATTATCTATGTCTATAATAGTGAATTCCAAATTTCTTTGCGAATTCAACAATCAAAACATGCATTAAATTCAAGTTTGATATGTTCACAAAATTCCTAAATCAAATATCTTTGCAGATAGGTATTTTGCTCATCAGGGTTTAATTCAGGGAATCAATAACACTTTCATGTCAATCAATTATCCTATGATCTAAATTCCAGGTGATCAATCTAGAACTATCATTAATCTCAACCTAAATGAAGAACCATGTGATGACCCTAACAGAACAATCAAATTCAACAATTCATCCTAACCTTAGAAAAACCCTAAATCTAACAGGTGGATTACTCAGACATCATCAGTGCAAAACAAATCATAATCTGAATAAATTGCATTAAAATAGGAGTAGAAATAAAGGGAGTTCGAAATCTTCTCTCTACAATGAGTTCTGATCTGTCTCTCCCCACAAGCTCTCAAAATCCAATGCCAAAAGTAAAAGATATGTTCTAAAACTCTAAAAACAACTAATTACACTCTAAAATACGTCAGGGACTTGTCTTGCAATTAGAGAAAACTTCTGGGCCACTTTGCAATTCTTCAAAAGTTCTTTAAAACTCGTGTGCAACATGTGATTGCGACGAGTGTCGATCGACACTCAGGCGCAGTGTCGATCGACACCAACACCCATTGTGGTCTCCGAGTTGCCCTTCTCAGCAACAGAATGCTAAATGCCTCCAATAATCCCAATATGCATCCAATGAGTCCAAACCGTACATGAACCTACAATGACTCGATAATGACTCAAAAACACCAAAAAAACTCTAAAACAAGACTTATATGATGGTTAAAAACTGTAAAAACCATGATATATCAAGAAGAGAGAGCGCGACATTTCGCGCTAGAGCAGCAGTTGGCCGAGCAAACTGCCGTGCTATAACAGATGAGGAGGACGACACGAGATCTACAAAACCTCATTCGCGAAGTTGAGGTTACGCGGTCCTATCTTTACCTTTCCGCATTTTTATTTTTATTTTTTCATCTTTTCTGGATTTGTTCACACTGATTTAAGTCTAGGAGGATTTTTATCCTGTACTAACGTATTTTTCCTTTCTTTTGAGTCATTTTAATGTCTTTTTATCGAGTCATTAAAAATTTCTATTTTATTGAGTCAAAACTTTGTAGGAAATGATGACCCTATGATTTGATGAGATTCGACCTTAGATATCTTCTAATTCATTTCCTAAGTGACAAGTTTTGCAGGGTTCGCAAAGAACGGACAATACTTAGAAATTCATGGCAAGATCTCTCCCCTGAAGTTCCATCTTACAGAGATTCTGTTGGATCTGACATTAACTCTATTTTATTTGAACCTTTAACTTGACTTTAATTATGTCTCATTAGAGGTGTTAGATTAGGGAAACAAGCATATACATTCAGGACTTCTTATCCCTCTTTACCATTCTTTGCTGATCCTGAATGGCCACTCATATTTAGTGGTTCTCACCCTTAAACCTTACCCTCTTTTCAGACCTCATGCCATTCTCTGTTTCCATTCTCATTTAGCAGCTATGTGCAAAAACGTCGGAGAGAAAGGAATGACACAAGTTTCCAGCCACAGAAGATAGAGGCTTCGGAGAACTAAGAAGAGATTGTGACGATTTGGTTTAGAGCTTATTATACTTTGGGATTCGATTAACAAAGGTACTTATTTCGTGCTTATGAGACTTGTGAGAATATAAGTACCATTTCTCCTTTCAAAAAAATGAAAGGAAAGGAAACGGTTTTAAGAATAAGAAAGTGTCATATCATAGGAAATCCCAAGGGAAGACATGGATCACTTTTCAGAAGAGATAAAGTCATCTACAGAGAAACCCGCAGAAAAATCTAAGTCTGAGGAACTAAAAGGAAAAGAAAAAAAGGAGAAAATGTGTTATACGAAGAAGTGGTTGGAAACTATGGACATTAATAGGTCCATTCTCTCTTGCGGTTTTGCAATATATCCTGCATACTCGAATCACGTGGTAAACCCTAAACACTTTAACTCCACCACCTAAACACCAAAAAGCCCTTTTGAAAAAGCGAGATGCTGAATAAAATGAAAGAGAGAGATTTTTTTCTTTATAATCGAAGTTGTGTATTCTCTTACATTGATCAATTCTTTATATAGACGTACAAAAGTAAGTTACTATACATACATAGTGACGATAGGCTCCATACAATAATATTTTCTGCCATCAGTTTTGACATTCACAACACTTCCCCGTGGAGACCAGTGTCACTATGTTTCTTGCGTAATATCTTCTATTGCCTCGTTAAAAACCTTTCTAAGTAAACCCAGTGAGAAAAATCTCAGTAAGGTAAAAAAAGTACAACCTCGCAAACTCCCTCTCGAATGATCATGATCATATCTTATAAGTTTTATTGACAAAGCATTCCAATATTATGAACATGTTTCCTGAACATAGTGGTGGGTAATGATTTCGTGAAAAGATCTGCAGAATTCTAATATGATCGAACATATTTTACTTCAATATCTTTATTCTTCACGAGTTCTTAGATGTATGAAAAGAATTTTGGAGGGATATGTTTGATTATATCACTTTTGATGTACCCTTCCTTTGTCTGAGCAACACATGCATCGTTATCTTCATATAAGATAGTTGGCTCCATATTTAGATGAATTCCACTACTTGATTAAATGTGTCGACTTATCGATCTTGGTAATACACATTCCATACTTGCTTCATGTAGTATGATGATTTCAGCATGGTTCGAAGAAGTAGGCACAAGCGTCTGTTTTTAGAACGCTATGATATAGCAGTGCCTCCAATCGTGAATACATATTCTGTTTGTGATCGAGCTTTGTGTGGATCCGATAAATATCCTGCATCTGCAAAACCAATCATTTGACCATTTAAATTCTTAGGATAAAATAACCTTGAATCAATAGTTCCTTGAAGATAACGAAAGACATGTTTAATTCCATTCCAATGTCTTCGTGTAGGGGACGAACTAGGCGAGGATGTGCAGTCCGTTTCATATTCTCTTAAGGGAAATACAAGCAATCAAAATTCTCCTAGACCAGCATTTCTATCATCGATATCGATATGGGCTAATGAGGGGTTTGCTGAAGGAGCCGTATAAGCTTTTCCACAGGCGGGAGGCCCTATAGTGTACTCTCTGTTGACTACAATCTTCGATTTCTACAAAGTTGGATGGGATGCTAGGTTGACTGCCGGATGTTCTTCGAATTACCAGGACGTTCGAGGTTATGTGGTGACTGCCGGAAGAAGTGTTGGATTGAAGATGAAAAGTCTAGATAGTGACATTCCTGTTAACATGACAGAGGAAGAAATTTCAACCCTGCTATGACGGTGGCTGTTGGCAGGGTTTTTTGCGGACAGGTTAGTCATATTTTCAATATTTTTGATATTCTTTTCAAAACAAATTGTCATAAACTTTGATTTAGTTGATGTACAGTTGCTGGAAGAAAATATAAGCTGCAAAAGGAGTCGGACACTTCTCGAGGCTCTCTCTGTTTTTCTTTATTTTGAACTTAGTTTGAGGATTTATTTTGGTACTTCTTGTTTCCTTGTTTTGAATTTAGTTTGAAAATTACGCACGAAAGACAAAGATATGAGTATTTTAAAGCTAAAAGCTATGGCAACTTTTTACCTCTTATGGCCTTTTATCTAAAAAGAAAAATATAAAATACGAATTACATCATGTGAATGTCAACTATATATTACCCATATACATTAATCAATGCTTTGTATACACATTTACAGTAAAAAAAACACTTTTTGTGATAATACTTTGTTACTTCGTGTAACAAATTAATATCCATGTTGTCTTAAATGTGATTTTAATCATCATCTTATTGCCATTTTCACGATGGATAGTCACTGTTGATCTTTAGTGTTACTTGAGATCCGTGTGTATGCAATGGATAATGGGCGATGAGTGATTATTACTATTGGGAGAGTACATGCTTTTCTTTTGTCAATCACATATTAATTAAAAAGTTACTCTATGATTGGTAGCCCAATTTGAAGGAAACAAGTTTACAAAAGAAATCTTAGAAAAAAGTAATCTAGAAGATATAGGTAAACAATCCGCTCTAAAATTGCACAAACGAGAGATTTTAGATTAAGAGAAAAAAGAAAAGAAAGCACATAATACACTAAACTTGTCTAGAAGATTGAAGAAAACTGACCATTCCTCAAAAGATTTCTAAAAGACCGGAGAGTACATGCGTTTTTTTAAAAGATATCTTTTTTTTTTTAAGTTTTGTAATTGGTGATTTTATTAATTTTTTGGTATATTTTGATTGATTCTATTATATAAAATATTTCGATGTCTTTATTTGATTAATGAATACGAATATCACCGTGGACCATATGATATCAAACCGTATTCCTATGTTTAGATAATTTGAACCATTTCCTAGCAAATTTCTTTTAATTGCATTAACTTTTTAATTACAAATTGATTGGTTGAGAAATGAAACAACGATGGAACCTATAAAAAAATGTTAATTCTGATTTGATAATAATATTATGTTTGGATTTAAGTTATTTGATGATGGTTTTAACAATTTACATTTTTAATACAGTTTCTTCAAACTCCATTATTTTGGTATTTATATTTCCCATTAAAGAGTATTTAATATACACCGCTTCTAATAGTAATATTACAAAAATTAAATTAAAATTTTTAATTAAGATTTTTTAATTAAGAGATGCTAATATGTCAAATAGCTCTTATATGAGTGTAAAATTCTACCATTAGGCTAGTGCTATATGCATATTTTGATTCTAGTGAAGACACTTGCATAGCAAGTATATTTGGTGAAATATTTCATTTTGGAATGTTTTCTAGTAACGTAGGAAGAAGATATAGAGCGAAGTGTGTTATAATATTTTTGAATGTTTTCTAGTAACGGAAAAATAAAATCTTAACCCATATAGGAATTGTTTGACACTTTACATGATTGAAGTGTTGATGTACGGTGCTATCAGAATCAGCATCAAATTTGTTTCACTAAGAATATTATTTTAGATTTTTATTTTTGTTTCACAAAGAGTATTGTTTTATATCTTCCATGTGATCTGTGAATTTTCAAAACAATTTTCTAAATTACCCTTAACCTAAAACTACTTTTCTTTGAACTTAAGTAATTATTATCTACTAGATTTGGACCCACGCATTACGTGGGTTTAATGATATACATTCAACTCTTATAATTTTGTATATTACATTATTTAAAAACATTTTTTTATAACAATACTATTTGAAAAAAAAAATATGAAATTCAATTGGCAAAAATGTGGTTATAAACGTTGCAGTGGTCAAAAATAATAGGAAGGTTATAAGTGATAAAATGTGGTGGTTATATAAATGACAAAAGTTTTGAAATAATTTCAGTATTTGAATTTGTATTAAAAAATAAAATATTAAATTTTTGAATGTTTATACGCGAGTGATACACATACAGTAAATCGTTTTACTGCAATAGAGGTGCAAGAAGTCGGTTTAGAGTTTTTTAGGGTAAAACTCCGCGTTTTGGTTAAGTTGCTGGACTAGGGCTTTCATACCGGTCACGGGGCCATGACTGGTCCCAGGGGTGGTCTTCACACCAGTAACGTTGGCTGTGACCGGTCCCAAGGGGTACTCCATGATTGGTCACAGTTTGTGACATGTTTCGTTAGGGCTTCCTTCAATCGAGTGTAAAAATATTTGGTAGATCGTATATGGTTGATTCTACTTTGTCTTGAATCTAGACTCTTCTAGATTTTCATAGAGTCCAAGATCTTTCAATTTGGTGCTCGGGAAGGCCTCCAATGGATGCCAAACTTCTGGTGGTTCGAGTCTATCGCGAAACGTGTTTTTCTTATCTTTTGGTTCATTTTGTCTTAAAACGTGTAAAACCTTTTTGACTCCAAAAATGCTTGATAATCCTCTCTTTAGTCTTGAAATCACACCAAACACTTCCTAAAAACATAAGAAAACAATAGATAAAATGGGTAAAAATACGGTGTTATCATAAACCTAATAAAAACATACTAAAAATGAGCTAAAATATGATGTTATAAGAATGCTTCAACTTGTCAATTTCAATCTCTTGATGATCACTATGAATATTATTATGCAATGGCATTGAAGTTTGTTTCTTATTGTGCCGACTTGCTCACTTTTACAAACATCTCTATCGATTTTAGGTATTTTGTCAACCATGGATTATAGAACCACTAGGAGAGATTCACACTCGCAGGACATTAAAGAAACAGTTCACATATACGAACCACTCGACGATGGACTTGATGAAAGAAGAACTAAGAGATTCCATGACAAAGCAAGCCATAAGAACAAGGGCAAGGAGAAAGAGGTTGAGGTTGAATCTGATTCAACAACTTGGAATAACGAGAGCGATGAGTACAATGAGGAAGATAAAGACTTCATTCTTGCATCGTTGTTACCCCCACAACTCCAAGCCCGCCTTCCACGATTATCACACCAACAACCAAAGAAGAAAGAGCCACCTATGAAGCTAGTTGGTCAAAAGATGAGACATGATGTTGATTATAGAGAATCGATCAACAAGATCAAATTAAAGCCCACCTTGCGAGTCGATTACACGACATTGCAAGCACTTGGACTCGCAAATGATGTTGAATGGATGTTGAATGCTCTAGGAATTCAAACCTTTCTGCAGTCCACTCGCCAAGAGATCTATGAAGAGGAGACGAGGCAATTCTTAGCCACGGTTTCACTCGCTTTCCCTCGTTCTCAATCACCTTCGGCGTGAGATGGTATGCTTTACTTCACAATCTATGGAGAGCACTTCATCATATCCATTCCACATTTTGGCTATGCACTTGGATTTGATTACCAAGATGCATTTGAATTTGGCCCCAAAGAATTTGATGATTTGTGGTCAAGAATTGGTAGTGGTACATTCGTTAGTGGAAAGACCAAAGCTTCCACAATCTCGCACCCAACCATTCGATGCACGCATGAGCTACTCACCAACACCATCTTTGCCCGGACCGCACAAAACTCCATCCTTGGCGATGAGCTTCTTGTTTTGAAGACCCCGTTTGTTGACTTTCCAAGGATAGTTAACTATGCTTCGCTTCTAGCGAATAGTATGGTGAAGATCAAACACGACGCAATCACTTGCACCAACGATAAAGCTTTCCTAAGCTTCGGTGGAGTCATTACCACGGTCCTGGAAGCTGCCGGAGTTGATCTCACGGATCTCCTGTTCACTGCCAAAGATAACTACATGGACCTCGCGAGCCTAGGGAAGATGAAGATACTAGAAGGTGCATGCATAAACCTCGATCAGTTTAGATATAGGGATAGCATTCCTCCTAGCATTATCTGTACTATTTTGCTACTTTCCACTACCATCCCACGTTTGACCGACAGAGCGACGAGCTGGGATCCACACTCGAGTGAGTTTCTATCACTTCGAGTCAGAGAGCGCCTACCATACACTATTGGCGAGTTCGTCAAGAAGAAGGCGATGGAATCCTTAGCCTCATAGAGACACACGAGCTATCGCGACACATCAGACAGAGACTTCCTCCCTCGAGGAAGTGATATGCTCAAATTATCCCTAGAGCTACTCTCTCAAATTAAGAGATCAGTGCAGTACTTAGGGGTCGAATCCACAGAGACTGATGTTCACACAATAGATTAGAAGTTTGGATCTTAGCTAAATAGTAAATAACAAAATGGAAAACAAGCTAACAAAAGTAAAAGTTATGAATTCAATATGGAAAAGGCTAGACTTAGGGAAATTCTTCAGAAATTCAGAATTGTTAAGCAGATAGACAATGCAGGGTTGGTTAAGAACCGTTCTTGAACTCAAAACACAAAATTCAAATCAATCAACTTTCGTTGCAGAGATTATCTATGTCTATAACAGTGAATCCCAAATTTCTTTGCGAATTCAACAATCAAAACATGCATTAAATTCAAGTTTGATATGTTCACAAAATCCCTAAATCAAATGTTTTTGCAGATAGGTATTTTGCTCATCAGGGTTTAATTCAGGGAATCAATAACACTTTCATGTCTATCAATTATCCTATGATCTAAATTCCAGGTGATCAATCTAGAACTAGCATTAATCTCAACCTAGATGAAGAACCATGTGATGACCCTAACAGAACAATCCAATTCAACAATTCATCCTAACCTTAGAAAAACCCTAAATCTGACAGGTGGATTACTCAGACATCATCAGTGCAAAACAAATCATAATCTGAATAAATTGCATTAAAATAGGAGTAGAAATAAAGGGAGTTCGAAATCTTCTCGCTACAATGAGTTCTGATCTGTCTCTCCACACAATCTCTCAAAATCTAAGGCCAAAAGTAAAAGATATGTTCTAAAACTCTAAAAACAACTAATTATACTCTAAAATACGTCAGGGACTTGTCTTGCAATTAGAGAAAACTTCTGGGCCACTTTGCAATTCTTCAAAAGTTCTTTAAAACTTATGTGCAACATGTGATCGCGATGAGTGTCGATCGACACTCAGACGCAGTGTCGATCGACACCAACACCCATTGTGGTCTCCGAGTTGTCCTTCTCAGCAACAGAATGCTAAATGCCTCCAATATGCATCCAATGAGTCCAAACCGTACCTGAACCTACAATGACTCGATAAAGACTCAAAAACACCAAAAAGACTCTAAAACAAGACTTATATCATGGTTAAAAACCGTAAAACCATGATATATCAATTCTCCCAGACTTTGCCTTTGCTTGCCCTTAAGCAAAACAGAAACATAACCTGTGGAAGAAATTTTAAAATCGCGGAAACTCCCTTTCTCTTAGACCAATGCTTTGAGCATTCAAACCAAATCCATATGCTCAACAGACTAATTCAAATTCAACCACCATGTACTTCTCCGTAGAATTTTCTGTAACCCAAATTCACCCCACAATTCCACAACAGTTTCCATTAGCCTTCATCGCCGGGTCTCATCCATGAAATCAGTGCCAAGAACCTTCTAGATTCATTCCCATTCAGTACCATAACAAACCAGCCTATTTTCATACCTTTTAGAACTCTTTCTCTCTCCCAGACTTGTTTCTTTCTCAACATCTTTTGTGTTGTTTCTCTTTTTTTTTTATATATATCCTCAAAAGTGTAGGCGAATAATTGTATCATAGGAAATTTTCCTAACCTCGCTTCCAACTTTTGTGTGATCATTCCTTTCAAAGTAAAATAATGGGGTCGTTGGAAATTTTTCTATCCCTTTATTTTAAAGAAAATCATATCATCTTTTATGCTTTAAAACACACTTTTTACTGAATAGGAGAGAGGAGTACCATCACTTTTTCTTGGGCTTTCGTTTGTTAGGTAAGAACGAGGAATCAAGTTCTATGAACACTAGTTGCATAGATGAGGTAAAAGAAAGAGCTCAGAAATTAACTCCGGCTTGCGTGGAATCTGTTGCAAAATATGGTTCTCTCTGGTTTATTGATCAGCCTTTGGATTTTTCATTAGTCGCATCTAAATTAAATCTGCATCATCAATCACTCAAGCACATAGAATAAGAAGAAAGATCGTAATTTCCTGACCAGTTTTGACTCAATAAAACAAATTTGACTCAATAAATAAAAACAAATAGGTATGACAAAAACAAACACAACGTCAGCGACTACCTCCCCCAGACTTGAGAATCACTATCCCCAGTGATACCAAATCAAAGGTTGGCAAAAGAAAGAAAAATCAAATGGAACTAGATGGAAGAAGAAAAGTCATGGAGTAACCTGTGCCTAGTGTCGAGCGACACCAAACGTTAGTGTCGATCGACACCAAGTGCATATCGTCTGGTGTTGATTGGGAGTATCGGTGTCGAGCGACACCTTCAGATAGTGTCGATCGACACCATGCCTGTAAGCATAAACGATTTCTAGCAAGAAAAATCGAGTTGTTGATCTAAATCCAAGAATCACTGTAAACACGCATACATAGATCAAAAGCAATGACATAGAACATCATAAATCCATACATAATCCAAATAGTAGCTGACAAACTGACTCAAAGAAAGAAAAAAAAAATGACTCAAACAAAAAGTAAAAATAAGAGAAAAGAAAAAGAACCATGATAAACCGAAGGACTAATCCTCATCTGTAGCCTCATCATCATAAGGGGTGGGTGCACGGTGGGAAGAAGCAGAAGACCTGGTCGAGGGACGCACACAGCCGCAGCGAGATAGCCTGGAGATCGCCTGCCAGATGCTCTGAAAACTATCAGCCATATAGCGATGAAAGTCTGCGGTCTCCATAGGGATCGCTGGTGTAGGAGGAAGCTCAATGGATGGACCTCCAGCAAGGTCATGAACAGGAGTATCCTCTGAAGTAGATGGAGCTGAGCGTGAAGAACTACCCCGACGAACACGAGATGGTGGAGCTGCAGTCAGGAGGCGTGGGTCAGGCTGGAAGCTGAGGCGCAGAAGATCATCTGTAATGGCCGTAAGATCTCTCTGTGGCAGCTGAATCAGATGTGTGCCTCTAGAATCAGTGAAGCACCAAAGCCACTCAGGCTTAATCTAACGAACACTCCTCAGGTGCTCCGCATCCATGAGAGAACGCCTGGTGATAATGCTGTAACTGTCTGTCGAAATCTCAAAATGCCTAAAGATGGGTGTCAGGAGGCTACCTATACTCTCTGTCTTGGAACCTCTGCCTGTAAACGGTTTAGTCTTCAGCGAGACTAAATGATGTGCAAAGACAGCACCTAGGTTGACATTGTCATCTAACTCAGGCCACTCACAACCCTCAACACAAAGATGACCAATCGCATAATAAAGCAAAACCAACTCAGACAAACGCATCTTCCCAGGTTCCATTTTGCACAATATGGTGTTTCCAATAAAGCGGATGACATACCTCAGTACAGGGTGTCTGACATCCTTCTGTGTGGACGTCTTGGAGTCATAACGTCCATTGCCGAAGTAGAACCAAAAGACCTGGGCATCATAAAAGATAGTGGGAAGAGCCACCCCTGTTGGGTCTCTCGAGAACCCATAGATATCACACAAATCGCGAAGACGTAACCTGTAACGAACTCCCCGAATCAGAAAAGTAAGCGTACATTCCTGAGCATTCTTCACAACCTCATTCGTGTAATAGACACGTGTAGTGGCAATGAATTGGCGAACCAAATCAGGGAACATGTCGTATTGCTTAGTCGCGATAGTGCCCAAGCCTATCCTGCGCAGAAGCCACAGAACCTCTTTGTGAATCCCCATTCACCGCATCGCATCCATATCAGCAAAATGGGTAGGTCGAACCTCAACACCTAGCCAAGCGTTGTAGAACAACGTGTCGTAGTCATCCTAATCCTCTGAGATGTCTCTGTAGACGCACTCGTCGCTCTCGGTTTCCTCCTTTGGGATTACTCCCAAACCCGCCCCGAGACAATATTCTTGTCTTCTCTCTTAGGCCAAAGAAGTCGTGAAAGAGGTGTGGCAGCTCATAGAGGTCGCGGCGGTGGCTGAGAAGACTGGGAGGTCGGCAGCGATGGCGGATTTGGTGGTGGCTGAGAAGAAGAAGCTCCGCCGTAATCCCGATTTCGCCTCTTTCATGACGCCATGAGCACGTATCAAGAAATTGGGGATAAAAAATAGATAGATCGGGAAAATCCGTCTAGATTGCTGCCTGGAATCAACAAAATTGCCCAAAAATCACCGAATTTAGAGAGTGTAGAGATGAGAGAACGAATTCGGGTTATGACGCTCGACACGTTATGGGTTTACAAACTTATGGTGTCGAGCGACACCATTGACTGGTGTCGATCGACACCAGCATCACTAGTCGACAAAGAGATAACTCAACGGTGTCGATCGACACCAAGTAAAGGTGTCGGTAGACACTGGAACCGTGGTTCAACAAGACTCAATTGAAATAAACGAAAACCAAAATTGAAGAAAATAAAAGAAATATGATACAGTGTTACCACAGTGGGTTGCCTCCCACTCAGCGCTTGTTTTGAGTCATTAGCTTGGCTTGGCAGTTGATTAAGTAGAGGGTGCATCATCCAAACGGATAATGTGTCCATCTGGTATTTCGGTATTCCCCCAGTATTGTTTCACCCTTTGTCCATTCACAGTAAACTCCTTGCCGTCAGAGTTCGTTAAGATTACAGCACCATATGGTCTAACCTCCTTGATGGTGAAAGGACCTGACCAACGAGAACGCAATTTTCCAGGAAATAAAGTTAAACAAGAGTTGTACAGAAGTACCTGATCATTCGGTTCGAATTTCCTGGAGATGATTTTCTTATCATAATATGTCTTTGTTCTCTCCTTGTACAGCTTAGAGTTCTCATAAGCATGGAATATGATCTCATCCAACTCGTTTAGCTGAACCATTCTCCTTTCCGCAGCAGATCTGATGTCGAAATTCATTATCTTAACAGCCCAGGCTGCCTTGTGCTCTAATTCCACTGGAAGGTGACAGGCTTTCCCATAGAGCAGATGAAACGGTGTGGTGCCCAATGGAGTCTTGAAAGCTGTCATGTAAGTCCAAAGTGCATCATCCAACTTGGCGGACCAATCCTTCCTGGTCTTGTTCACTGTCTTTTCCAGAATCTCTTTGATCTGTCTGTTGGACACTTCCATCTGTCCACTTGTCTGAGGATGATAAGGGGTGGCAACGCGATGATGTACCCCGTGCTTTTTCAACAGCTTTTTAAAGACCTTGTTGATGAAGTGTGAACCACCATCACTGATCATAATTTGAGGAACGCCAAAGCGAGGAAAGATAATGGACTTAAACAGCTTAAGAACCACCGCAGAATCATTCTTAGGACTAGCAATCGCTTCCACCCACTTTGATACATAATGAACAGCCACCAGAATGTACTTGTTCCCGAAAGATGAGGGAAAAGGACCCATGAAGTCAATGCCCTAGCAATCAAAGACTTTAACCTCGAGGATGAAATTTTGTGGCATTTCATGTCGTTTGCTGATCTTTCCTCTACGCTGACAGACATCACATGTGGAGATGAATGCATGAGCATCCTTGAACATTGTAGGCCACTAAAATCCTGCTTGAAGAACTTTGGATATTGTCTTGAAAGTAGCGAAGTGTCCCGCATATTCAGACCCGTGACAGTGAAACAACATATCTGAAACTTCAGATTCTGCAATACATCTTTTGTAAACCCCGTCAGAATAGTGCTTATACAGGTAAGGCTCATCCCAGTAGAATCGTCTAAGCTCGCGCAAGAACTTCTTCTTAGCGTACCACTTGAAGTTATCTGGCTCGTCATCCGCAGCAAGGTAGTTGGCAATATCAGCGTAACATGGACGATTCTGAACAGCAATAGAAGCTGTGTACCCTTCACGAACAATCTCCGGAGCTTCTCCCGATGGGTGTCGATCGACACTGAAAGTGGTGTCGATCGACACCAAGGCCATGTGTCGATTACTTGTGTCGAGTGTACCATCACTTGATCGACAATCATCCGTCTTGACGTATGTGGTGTCGATAGACACCCTGTTGATGTCGAGCGACACACTCACCGATCCGTAAGTATTCTGCAGATTTTGTCACAAGAAAGCCTGTAGATCTTGCTGAAATCTGGTTTCTACCAAGTTGATGGTTTCCTCAGGTAGAGAATCATGAATAGGAACACCATCATCAATCCGAATCCTTAAGAGATGATCAGCAACACCATTTTCAACCCTTTTTTTGTCCCTGACTTCGATGTCAAATTCCTTAGATCCTACCAGGTAGGTACAAAACTTCTCGAAAGCAAACACGACAGCCAACAACTCCTTTTCTGTTGTTGCATAATTCCTCTGTGCGTCATCGAGTGTTCTGCTTGCGTAGTAGATTGCATGAAGTTTCTTGTCTTTCTTCTGTCCAAGAACAGCTCTAACTGCGAAATCGCTAGCATCACACATTATCTCAAACGGTAGACTCCAATCTGGAGGTTGGACAATGGGAGCACTCACTAATGCTTGCTTGATCTGTTCGAATGCTGAAAGACAATCAGCATCGAATTAAATTGAACATCCTTACAGAGCAAAGCAGTTAGTGGCCTGGCGATCTTGCTGAAATCCTTGATGTACCTTCTGTAAAAACGTGCATGTCCCAAAAAACTCCTCACTGATTTCAGAGAGCTTGGAGGTGGTAAACTCGTCATTACCTCAATCTTAGCGCGGTCAACCTCTATCCCTGCTTCTGAATCCCGGTGCCCAAGCACAATACTATCGCGGACCATAAAGTGACACTTCTCCCAATTCAGAACCAAATGCTTCTCTTCGCACCTAGCAAGCACTTTGCACAAGTTGTCCAAGCAGTCCTTAAATGAAGACCCATAGACTGAAAAGTCATCCATAAAGATCTCCATGTAGTCTTCGATCATGTCAGTGAAAATCGACATCATACACCACTGAAAGGTTGCAAGAGCATTACAAAGTCCAAATGGCATTCTGCGATATGCAAAAGTGCCATAGGGACAAGTAAAAGTAGTCTTCTCCTGGTCATCGGGATGGATTAGAATCTGAAAGAACCCTGAGTATCTATTAAGAAAGCAGTAGTACGAGTGACTTGTTAACCTTTCCAGCATCTGATCAATCAAGGGCAGAGGAAAATGGTCTTTCCTGGTTGCAGCATTCAGCTTCCTGTAGTCAATATACATTATGTGCAATGTGACTGTTCTTGTAGGGATCAGCTCATCCTTGTCATTTTTAACCACTGTAACCCTTCCTTTCTTAGGAACCACATGTATTGGACTGACCCAATTGTTATCTGAAATAGGATAGATGATACCAGTTTCCAGCAATTTCATGATCTCTTTCTTAACAACTTCTTTCAGATTTGGATTCAGCCTCCTCTGATGCTCAACTGATGTCTTTGTCTCATCCTCAAGGTAGATCCGATGCATGCACAAATCTGGAGAGATGCCTGCAATCTCATCAAGAGAATAGCTAAGAGCCTTGCGAAACTTGCGCAGCTTACTTAGCAGTAAAGTGAGCTCTGCGTTATTTAAAGAAGCATTCACAATAACAGGGTAAGAAGAGTTTTCACCAAAAAATGCGTACCTTAGCCCTGTAGTTGCTTGAGATCAACCTTAGGAGCTTTCTCTACACTCCAATCACTAACGGGAGCAGCATTTTCAGAAGTCGCAATAGACTCCTCTGTACCAACCAACTGCAGCATCTGTTCACTCGCATCCATTAGCCTGACATACCCAGTAGCAGTGTCATCTAAATGCTCTGTTTCCTCTGTAGGAGTGATCAAAGCCCTTTCCAGGGGGGTCCTCAGGATGCATTCCGTGGAAAATCTCCTGAGCAAGATTAGAAAGCGTATCCACATAGAGGGTCTGGCCATCAATGGTAGGTCTCTTGACCAACTTATCCATATCAAAGTTCATCACCAAGTCTCCCACATTCAGACCAATCCGTCCTTTCCTTACATCAATGATGGCACCAGCTTTAGCTAAGAAAGGTCTTCCCAAAATCAGAGGATCCTCAGGTTCTTCCTCATATTGCAGAACCACGAAGTCAGTGGGAATGAGACAATCTCCTATTGTTATCGGAACATCCTCCAGTACACCATCCGGAATGCAAACAGATCGATCAGCTAGTATAAGCGTGATCCGGGTTGATTGGAAATCTGCCATCCCAAGGTTGACTGCAACTGATCGAGACATCAAATTGACACTAGAACCCAAATCACACAAAGAACGTGCAAACCTGTCGGAGAAGATGTTGCAGTCCAAAACAAAGCTTCCAGGGAATTTCAACAATGAGCTTATCCATCATTGCCTTGCATCTAGCATCTTCCAACTCCTGCTTAGACTTCCTAAGGTTCTTAGGATAAGGAACCTTAGGCTTGTATATCCGTTCAACGACTTGAGGAGGAATGTCGATCGATTTTCGAAGTGATCGCTCAGGGTGTCGAGCGACACCAGTATGGTCGATTTCTCTTCGTCATACGTCAATTTCTCAAGAATTTTGACCGGTGTCGATCGACACATAGGAGTGGTGTTGATCGACACTGGTCGTTGTTCACCGGACTCATCATCATCTACATCTACCAGCTCTTGGAGTTCTTCTGTTGTGAGAGGCCTCAACACTGGCTGAAGGGTCTTACCACTTCTCAATGAGATGGCATTACAAAGATGCTTAGGATTTGCATCAGTTCTTCCAGGAAGGGATCATTCTTGTCGCTTCTCAGACCCAGCAGTCTGGGCAACTTGAGTATCCAGCTTCTTGACATGGGTGCTTAAAGCTTCAAACTTCCTATTCAAGTCAGTGTATAGAGCATCAATCTTCCCATTGAAGTCCACTGTAATCTTCTGTTGACCCTCCAGAATCTGCTCTAACATGGATTTAACATCGCTCTTTGGAGTTTGCAGAGGAGGTTTCTGGTATTTCCATAGCTTCTGGTGAAGCTGCTGTTCGGATAAGTCTTCTGATAGTCTGGAATTGGAGCATAAGCTGAAGAGTTCTGATTACCTGCAAAGTTAGACCGCTGACCGCTTCCACTATAGCCTCTATTCCCTTGATAGTTACCGTACCTTTGACCCTGAAACCCAGCCTGATTGACAAACTGCACTTCTTCTTCAGATCTTCCATCTGGCTCAAAGGTCTCAACCTCGGCAGCAAAGTGAACAGACTTCTTACCCACAAGGAAGTTGTGAACTGAATCTAACTTGGCCTTGACCTCAGCAATCTGACCACCTTCAGAGTTTCCTGCTAGCTTCTTCCTTTCAAAATCAACATTTTTTTGTGCTGTAGCTCGAAGCTAAGTTCTCGATCAAAGTGACTGCATCCTCAGGATATCTGGTGTTGACGTTGCCATTACTCGCAGCATCCAGAGCCATCTGATACCTCCAATCCACGCCTCTGAAGAAAATGCCCAACAGCTGAACCTCACTAAACCCATGATGCGGATAATCTCGCTGATAAGCTCTGAATCGCACCCAAGCAGCCTTGAATGCTTCAGCAGGTTGTTGAGAAAAAGTAGAGATCTTTGTTCTCGCATCCTCGGACAGTGCATCATCATAGAAGTTGTTCAAAAATATATTCTTGGTCTCTCACCAAGTTGTCAGAGATCCTGGCTTCAATTGCTTGAGCCAGTAAGCTGCTTCCCCACCAAGAGAGTAAGGGAAGAGTTTGCAGAAGAGAAAATCAGTAGAGACCCCATTAGCCTTAATGCTTGTAACAAGATCCTCAAACCGCTCAATATGATCCATGGGTTGCTCATGAGGAAGACCATGGAAAGGATGCTGTCCCACAAGAGTGAAGTATGCGGGTTTCAGCTCGAAATCGTTCCTTTGAAAGGGTGGGGGAATGATCGTAGATCGATTCGTATAGAACTGATCTGGCCAGTTGTAGTCCCCTAGTGTCCTACCACGAGCAGCAGCAGCAGCAGCAGCCTGGCAGGTGGGTGTCGAGCGACACTCTGTTGGTGTCGATCGACACCAATGGTGGGTTCGGGCATCACATTGCCCTCAACATCAAGTTTCTGGCCTTGCTCGTTACGCACGTGGCCCTCTTGATCACATAGTACCCCAGCTTCATCTCTTACCAACACAACGAAGTTATCCATAGCAGCTAGCTTCTTTGCCTTCCTGTTCGTTCGTTCGATTATTGCTATGTCCTGATTGGAAGGGTTGGCAAGCTGAAGATCCTTGTTGCTCCTGGTTTTGCGATTAGGCATAAACCTGAAACACAAAAAGAAAAAAAAAACAAGAAAAACGTAAGTAAATAAGTAACAAAAGAATTTAGACTAAAATCTAACTGAAATCTAATGGTGAAACAAGAGTCCCCGGCAACGGCGCCAAAATTTGATATACTCAAATTATCCCTAGAGCTACTCTCTCAAATTAAGAGATCAGTGCTGTACTTAGGGGTCGAATCCACAGAGACTGATGTTCACACAATAGATTAGAAGTTTGGATCTTAGCTAAATAATAAATAACGAAATGGAAAACAAGCTAACAAAAGTAAAAGTTATGAATTCAATATGGAAAATGCTAGACTTAGGGAAATTCTTCAGAAATTCAGAATTGTTAAGCAGATAGACAATGCAGGGTTGGTTAAGAACCGTTCTTGAACTCAAAACACAAAATTCAAATCAATCAACTTTCGTTGCAGAGATTATCTATGTCTATAATAGTGAATTCCAAATTTCTTTGCGAATTCAACAATCAAAACATGCATTAAATTCAAGTTTGATATGTTCACAAAATTCCTAAATCAAATATCTTTGCAGATAGGTATTTTGCTCATCAGGGTTTAATTCAGGGAATCAATAACACTTTCATGTCAATCAATTATCCTATGATCTAAATTCCAGGTGATCAATCTAGAACTATCATTAATCTCAACCTAAATGAAGAACCATGTGATGACCCTAACAGAACAATCAAATTCAACAATTCATCCTAACCTTAGAAAAACCCTAAATCTAACAGGTGGATTACTCAGACATCATCAGTGCAAAACAAATCATAATCTGAATAAATTGCATTAAAATAGGAGTAGAAATAAAGGGAGTTCGAAATCTTCTCTCTACAATGAGTTCTGATCTGTCTCTCCCCACAAGCTCTCAAAATCCAATGCCAAAAGTAAAAGATATGTTCTAAAACTCTAAAAACAACTAATTACACTCTAAAATACGTCAGGGACTTGTCTTGCAATTAGAGAAAACTTCTGGGCCACTTTGCAATTCTTCAAAAGTTCTTTAAAACTCGTGTGCAACATGTGATTGCGACGAGTGTCGATCGACACTCAGGCGCAGTGTCGATCGACACCAACACCCATTGTGGTCTCCGAGTTGCCCTTCTCAGCAACAGAATGCTAAATGCCTCCAATAATCCCAATATGCATCCAATGAGTCCAAACCGTACATGAACCTACAATGACTCGATAATGACTCAAAAACACCAAAAAAACTCTAAAACAAGACTTATATGATGGTTAAAAACTGTAAAAACCATGATATATCAAGAAGAGAGAGCGCGACATTTCGCGCTAGAGCAGCAGTTGGCCGAGCAAACTGCCGTGCTATAACAGATGAGGAGGACGACACGAGATCTACAAAACCTCATTCGCGAAGTTGAGGTTACGCGGTCCTATCTTTACCTTTCCGCATTTTTATTTTTATTTTTTCATCTTTTCTGGATTTGTTCACACTGATTTAAGTCTAGGAGGATTTTTATCCTGTACTAACGTATTTTTCCTTTCTTTTGAGTCATTTTAATGTCTTTTTATCGAGTCATTAAAAATTTCTATTTTATTGAGTCAAAACTTTGTAGGAAATGATGACCCTATGATTTGATGAGATTCGACCTTAGATATCTTCTAATTCATTTCCTAAGTGACAAGTTTTGCAGGGTTCGCAAAGAACGGACAATACTTAGAAATTCATGGCAAGATCTCTCCCCTGAAGTTCCATCTTACAGAGATTCTGTTGGATCTGACATTAACTCTATTTTATTTGAACCTTTAACTTGACTTTAATTATGTCTCATTAGAGGTGTTAGATTAGGGAAACAAGCATATACATTCAGGACTTCTTATCCCTCTTTACCATTCTTTGCTGATCCTGAATGGCCACTCATATTTAGTGGTTCTCACCCTTAAACCTTACCCTCTTTTCAGACCTCATGCCATTCTCTGTTTCCATTCTCATTTAGCAGCTATGTGCAAAAACGTCGGAGAGAAAGGAATGACACAAGTTTCCAGCCACAGAAGATAGAGGCTTCGGAGAACTAAGAAGAGATTGTGACGATTTGGTTTAGAGCTTATTATACTTTGGGATTCGATTAACAAAGGTACTTATTTCGTGCTTATGAGACTTGTGAGAATATAAGTACCATTTCTCCTTTCAAAAAAATGAAAGGAAAGGAAACGGTTTTAAGAATAAGAAAGTGTCATATCATAGGAAATCCCAAGGGAAGACATGGATCACTTTTCAGAAGAGATAAAGTCATCTACAGAGAAACCCGCAGAAAAATCTAAGTCTGAGGAACTAAAAGGAAAAGAAAAAAAGGAGAAAATGTGTTATACGAAGAAGTGGTTGGAAACTATGGACATTAATAGGTCCATTCTCTCTTGCGGTTTTGCAATATATCCTGCATACTCGAATCACGTGGTAAACCCTAAACACTTTAACTCCACCACCTAAACACCAAAAAGCCCTTTTATACCACGCATCGTGTACCCCATATGACACCTTCTGATGAGAAAACCCACACACCTCTTAATGAATGTAGAGAGTTAACTGACGTGAATTTAAAGTTCTTTTGTAGGTTTGGTTTAGACGGATAAGAGTTGAGAATGTCGTGAGTCTATAGTGAGAATGTTCTAACGCGAATTTCTATGTTAATGAGTCCGCATGTTATCTTTTGGAGCATGATCTATGATCATAAGAGAGTTTTCGCGATTTTCAAACCTCTCCACCAGAACTTTACTTTAATTCTTATTTGCTTGAGGACAAGTAAAGTCTAAGTCTAGGGGAGTTGATAACATCGTATTTTCATCTAATTGTACTATGTTTTTAGTAGGTTCCCAATGAAGAATACAAGTGATTTTGGAGACTTCAAGGTCATTTTCAAGTATTTATGCTTCCAGAAGTTTTAATAGTTTTTTTTAGCAAAAAAAACAAAAAGACGAGCAAAACCCCGTTCTAGACATTTTCAGAACTTCCAAAGTTTAGCATCCGTTGAAGACTTTCTCGCGCACCAAAGAGATATTGGACTCTATAGGAAGCTAGAAGAGTCAAGATTTACCTTGAAGAAGAATCGGAGCAAACCAGTCATCCATTTGGAAGTTACGACTCGAAGAGTGGAGACATGTCTAGACTAGCCAGAAGAAACGAGACGGATCAGAAGCCTCCTGGCCACACCGGTCATAGGGGTCGTGCCGGTCCCAAGCCTATTCTCCACACTGGTCACAGCTCACGTTGACCAGTCCTGAAGCCCCCGTCCCTGCACTTATCAAAACTACATAGTTTTGACGTTTTTACCTTAAATCGAGACCGAACCTATAAATACCGCAACAGAAGGAGCAAATCCTACAGACTCTTTTCATGGCTTTCTCACAGCAGCCTCCACGTTTCTAGAGCTCCTTTGCCGCCTCCAAGTCTTGAAGAAGTCGTCCGTTGAAGATCCATCCCTGTTTCTCATCCATTTCTTACTTTTATCGCCTTTGGGGAGACAAACTATATTCTGTGACGTTTAGAAAAGTTTCCTTTGAACCCCTTTTGCTTATTTGAATCATTTATGATATTCATGTTGTTTCTTTGCATCATGATCAAGTAGTTCTCTTTGTTAGGTTTTATGAAGTGATCCAAAGGGGATTCATGGTCGATTTTTTTAGGCTGTTAAATCTGATTTTCGATCATTCATTAGAGTTCTTTTGGGACATCTTTTACTTAATTCATATTGTTTGGATTGATCATCAAGCACTAAATATTGAAAGATCATTCCACATTAAAAAGAAAAGACATTAAATAGGCTAAATACAAGCTATGAAAAGGAAATATCAAAACCGAATGTTAAAAAGAAAGACTATTAAACTTATATGAAAAAGAAAAAAAACCAATTCACCTAAACAAAAAATCTAACTCTTCTAAGTCTGCTAATAAGGCTTCCTACGATGATACGTTATCCCGTAGCATGTATCAATTTGCCATAAACTTGTATCTTAAATGCATCCTTATCAAAGCCATGACAGTCCTAATGCATTATAACTTCATAATTTCCATACTTAGAATTAGAAATCTAAATTCTTCTCAAGCTACACTACAAAAAAAGTGGGCATTGATAGGAGGACAATATGATAATGCGGATTTTGCAAATGCTATTAAAGATGGTACTCAGATTTTGGTAACTATATTATACCATTTCAGAAATGCTAAGCCCTATAATAACAAAGCGGAAACTAAAATCACTTAGGACCGCCAATATTTAGCGAAATTTTTGCCTAAACCTCCAACACTTAGCCAAAAATAAGAAAAAGTCAAATTAACAATCAAACCCTAATTTCTATCTCCTCCATCCTCTTTCCCTACTTTACCTCTTCGCTCTCTTCCTCGATTCTTCCCTTCTCCTTCGCTCTCCTTTACCTCTTCACTCTCTTCCTATGATTATACGCCCCTAGATCTATTGGATTTTATTAATTTCTATCACTCTTTGTCACTTTCGCTCTCATCCCCAATCTCTTCTTTTTCTTAAATTTTATAAATTCTTCATCCTCCATCTTCGTCGCTCATCTCAGATAACCCTAAATCAAAGATTTTGATTTCGTTGGCTGAAACGTATCTAAAACCCCAAACCATCTTCGTCGATTGGTTCTTCATAACTCAACCGTCGTAGACTTTTGCAATTCAATTGTGTCATCCTCCTCCCTCCGACTCGCCTCTTTATCCTTCTCTTTCGCCTCCAGCGGTACAATTTTGTTAGGGTTCAGTAGATTTATGAGCACTTGGGTTAGATTTTGTTAGGGTTCAGTTGATCGATTTGGGTTAGATTGATTTAGTCATGGTGATGTTGAATGATCTATGGTGATTGTGTTGATTAAACGTTTAAGATAGAGGTCTAAGTATAGAATCGATGTTTTTGTTGTCTCTAAAACCTATTGTTTTCTTCTTCTTCTGCTATACAACGTTTTGGTTTTAGCAGTTGTTTTTTCTCAAGTTATTAGACTGAAGTGAGAAAAAAAAAAAACTTTGAAAGCAACAAGTCTGTTTCTATGTGAACATGTGTCTCTTTTGATTCTAAAGTCTAAACGTTTAACAACATTACAGGGTTTTGCATTTGATTACTCGTTGGATGATACAAAAGATTTTGAGGTGAATCAGATGAGCTGATAGAGAGAATTGTGAGATGGATGATAGTGAAGGTAGCATTAAATTTGTTTAATTGGTTTGGTTTATGAAACATCAATTTGTGGGTTGTTAATGGTTTGATTTCCTAGTTCATAATGTTCTGTTTCATGTTCAAGTCTTGTCTTTGTTGCAGTTTTCATCTATTATTCATACCGATACTTGTTTTTTTCTTATTTAGATCCTTTTCATGAGGTTAAGAACAAAAGAAGAGACAAATAAAGAGGTAAGCAAACGCTTTATTACTTGATGTCCTCACGTAGCTTTTAAATTTTTTTAACTTTTATGCAGATTTCAGATATGGATCATATTGTTATGAATCTCTCTTTTCTGGTAAGTACTCTTTCCCTTATGCTCTTGTAAAACTTATTTACTTATTAGTTGTTGATGCGTTGTTTCAAACTTAATTTGATTTGATCCGTTTGATTCTTAGAACCTCCTCATATAAGTAACTAGTTTTCGAGCTATGTTTATGAAACGCTGATGCTGGATACAAGTGATGGTCTTGAATTATTTGATTTGGGAGAAAGTGAATGTACAAGGATATAGAAATTAAGAAAGAGACTACAAAGGTATTGCTATTACTTCTTATCTACTTTTATATCTTTATCCAGCTGATGAATTACTATCTTCTCAGATCAAAAATATGTCTCAGTCGCAGGTTGTGTTTTCAGGTGAAGAATGATTCCAATCTCCACTCTATCGCCATAGGAAAGGAGAAAGCTCTGAGAGAGATTGTCGACGACATTGGCTACATAAGAAACGTTTGCGTCATCGCAAAATTCCCGGTGAGATTCATGCACCGCCGCCGAGCGTTGTTTACTCTGAAGCTTCGCCATCGTGTTGCGTAGAAGCTATCAAGTTTTTTTTTTCTTTTTGATTTAGATTAGATTTCAGTAGGGGTAAAATAGTTAAGTTGGGGCCATTTTTGAAAAAGTTTTAAGGAAAAGCATTTTTTAAAATAGACATATAAAAAGAGGCATTTCTAACAAATTTTCTTTTTTAATACACATAAAATAAAAATAAAAATTAACCAAGTTTTCTACTATATATACTTATACCAAATTTTTTACTATGCCATTCATCACCATCATTATTTTTGGCGGTTGTTTTTCTCTATTTATAGACGTGGTTCGCCGTCTGTAATTTTTCTCCGATCGTGTTTTAATATAATCATCTAATTATAAGAAAACAATGGATGATTTGTGCAAACAAACCATTGGTTATATTAAGGATTCGAGCAAAACCAAATCCCTGAGCTGATAATCGCGACCAAATTTCTCGATGGCGTTGGCGAAACTGAGAGGTCGGCTAGGCCGGTCCTTTGAAAAGATATGTGAAACAAGGAACATCGATGAGATGAGGCTAAAGAGTTGCTTGAACGAGATCACATGTGCTTTACTTGACGCCGATTTTCATAGATTGCTTGTGAATGAGATCGAGAGGAAAGGCCAGGAGATTATCAATCTCCCTATGATGCCTAGGAATGGCAAACTAATCTACCAGGTTGATTCTTGTAATCAATCTCCTTAGGGGTTTTGATTTCTTGATATAACTAACATCGCTTCAGATGATCTTAGTTGAGCTCTCTAGTAAGATTGATCTGGGAAAATCTGCACTCATTCAAGAAAAGCGTGTACCTAGCATAGTCAAGATCATCGGATTACGAATTCAGTCTATTATTGTTTTTTTTTTTAGTAAACTTGTTTGAGAAAATGTATTTATGAAATATGAGTGTGTAGGTGTTGATAAGACCAACACGTGTGCCAAGTATGCTCTTTACCACCGGAAGAAGGGATTCAGGCCAGCTTTAGTGTGCGCTGATACTTTCAAGATCGATGCTTTTGTTCAGCTCAAGAAGGCTGCGAAAGATGAGGTTCCAGTTTACGGAAGGTATAAAAAATATTAGAGAATAAGCAAATTCTCTGTTTTCTAATTTCTTATCTCTGTATACAATTTTCAGCAACACGTCAGATCCTGCACAACTTGCCGTCCAAGGAAATAAAAAGTTCAAGAAAGAGAAGCGTGATCTTATAATTGTAGACACCAATGGCCAGCATAAACAGTATTCTGTTTTGTTTGAAGAGATGCGACAATTAGCCGGGTCAATGGTGTGCTCTCCCTTTTTTTTATTTTCTTGTTGTTGATGGTAGCCAGCTAACATAGGCTTTTTCGCTCTTACAGAATCTAGATCTTGTTGTATATGTCATGGAGAACAGTATTGGTCAAGATGCATTTGATCAAGCTCAAGCATTCAGTCAAAGTTTCACTCTTGGAGTTGTCATTGTTGCTAATATAAACGACAACTCTAAAGCATGTGGTGCTATCAGTGCATAAGCATTATACAAGTTTTATTCTTTTCATTTTTATAACATCATCTTGTGATCTCTACTTCAAGTGCCTGATCTATTCATGCAAATATTATTTTTCTTCATGTTTTTAAGCGTTGCTGCAGCAAAGTGTCCCATGATATTAGCTGAAACAGGAGAGCAGAGTGAGGAGTTTGAAGCATTTGAAGCTGAACCCTTTTTCGAGCGTCTCTTGTGTAAGCAAATACCTTCCTCTCTTATCTTTGTTTGCTTGGAGTAGTCATGATTGGTCCACACTTTTGTGCAGCGAACCCATGGGATAAGCCTCGTGAATATACTTTGAGAAAAATGTATACTTATTATAGGGGAGAATTAGGATTGGAGGTAAGTTTCATCTCTTAGTCAACTCTTGTTTAATTAATATTAGCGAATACAACAAGACCTTGTAACTCAGAAGTTTCTACCAAATTTTTTGTAGGTGATTTTGCCCCTTGTTCCGTCTCACTGTAAAAAACTAAACTATGAGAAGATAAGGCGGCACACAACAATAATGGACTCCATGACAGATGGACGTAATAAGTTATGAAATTTTTATAGATGAAAACTTCTTTATTGATTGAATAATATTCTTGGTGTTCGGCAGAGCTTGATAAATCATATGTAAAGCAAATGAGCAAGGAAAAGATGATGGAGATAGCTAAAGCATCCAAGGTAAATGTGGAAGAAGTTGTGGATATGATGAAAGCGTACAAGATGAGGGTCAAGTGGTTTATGGAATGTGAGGAGGATAGGATTTGCAGGCAATCTGGTTAACCGTAGAAACGGCCTTTTTCTAAGGTTTGAGGTGGTCACGTCTACAAGTGAACAAATTATGCATAATATGCCTTTTGATCTTTTATCTATATATGTGTGATACTGGGTTATGTTTATCCTAAATAATCTGAATTACTCTGAATCCAATTTTAACCTTATCCAATAAAATGAAACTTTGGATGATGATTTTATGTATCCCAACCGCTCCGATATAAGTGTTTTTGTTTTCACCATTTCCTAACCTTCTAATAGAGTTTGCGAATCCTCCTTATAGAAGAAGGTTTATGAAAGCTGTGAGTACTAAACCCCCAATAACCGGAGGAAGTTTCTGACAACAACAATGTCGTCGTTACAAGCTTCTGAAGTCTCCACCACCTTCTCTACCACCACCAGGGTAACCAAAATCGACGAAGAAGCCTCGGACTTTCACCTTACATGACGCAACGTGGGAGGATCCTTATGAAGATGCAAATATTCCGGATCAGCTTGTTGTTTGGATCAGGACCGGATCAGCTTACTGTTAGGATCATGACCGATCAGCTTGCTGTTTGGATCAGGACGTTGCATCAGATCACATCATGACGCTCAAGCTGACGTGGACGCGGGAGCTGACGTGGCTTAATTGGAGCGGATGATGTGATAAATCCAAGGAGACGTGGACTTACTTGGAGCTGAAGATTTTGGATATATGCAAAGATATCGTCGAAAATATTTTTTGCAGTCAGTTGGAGATTTGGCGAGATTCTCCACCTGAAATATAGGGTTTTGTTTAAATAGCTTAGTGAGGCCATAGGTCGCAGTAGACACTCTAGAGCTATTATCATGAGGTTCTAAACTTCGAAGCTAAAGTATAAAGCTTAGAAGGTGAGTGTTTAGTTCTCTGTGTGTTTCACGGACGGGTGAATAGAACGCAGAGATCTGCATCAACTAGGATTTTGTTATCTTCGTGTGGGTAGATATATAACTAGGGTTGATTTGGGTGTTACTCGACTTTGATATCTTTGAGAGGATTGATTCAAAGGGGAGTTAGAGCTTAGGATTTATTTTACTCGGATTCAATCATTTTGAGCGGGATAGGTTGAGTAAGAGCCGAATAAGTGTAATTCTTTAAATGTTGTAAAGATAAACTTATAATAAAACAAGTAAAGTGTTGGTTTGGCGCATTCAAAGTAGAATTAGTGTATTGTGTTATCCTCTACACCTTAACACCTTACAGTTGGATGTCTAAGTTGGACGATAAGGAGAAGTATACAGAAGCCGTTTGGGCATATACTGATCGGATCCAGATTAAGCTTCGGTCTGAGATGACTTCTCGCTTTTCGTTTGACCTCTCCACGCCTCCTCTTCACTGGGGGCCTTGGTGAGATATTGATACAAACCGAAATGAAGATGAGTGGGTCTTCGTGGGCTTCGACTACATTTTTAAAGGTGAAAGTTCAAAATTCATCTGTTAAAAAGCTTTATAGTTTGTTGTTTTATTTATATTGTAAACATAACAAGCACTATGTCTTAGGTCTTTCTGATCAATGCACCTTACCCATTTTCTGGTTTGGCATAGGTGTGAGAAGGCAATGCTCCAGCACACTGCATAATCAAGCATCATCAGGGATTCCTCTATTTATTTACAGAGGCACTCGACTATCATTATCTTCTTCAAAGTTCTGCTCAATTCTCTTAAAAAGCTTACTCCACTTCTGAAGCAAATGCAAAGCTTAAAAGTTTGTTTGGTTGATCTACCTCTCAAGACAGAGCGGGTTAGGCTTACTCCACTTAGTTACTTTCAATTATCAGATTGGTGTTGGGTTATGTTTTACAACAAATTAATATCGGCTGGCATTGAAAAGCCATGAAGATATATTTCTTATGAGTAATTAATTAATTTTGTTTTATGAAGCGAAACTATGTTTATTCTTCAAAGCCTTAGTTACATTTGTATTATCAGATTGATTACATTCTAAAGAACATGTGCAATGTGAAACCACAACTTAGTTTTACTTTAGAAAAACTATGTCTTTAAAGTTGTTTTGGCATCTTTAAAAGACTTCTAGATCTAGTATAAAATTTTGTATGTAGTATAAAATTGCACTAATCATATATTTATTACGCCAATTTTTCGTTTTATTAGTTAGAAAAGTGTTGTGAATTAGAAAAGTATGAAAAAATACGCTTTCATATACCCATAAAATATAAAGTTTTTATTTCATCAATTTATTTAGTTCAAATACATAATAAATCACCATTCATCAGAAATATCAAATCACAAAACTTATAAAAACCAAAAAATAATCCAAGCAGAATGAAAGTAAAATGTCCAAATGGGTCTTAATCACGGACAAAACAAATAATAGTATTAGTTTATATAATAATCTGATCAGCAAATTGTGTTCTTGCTAGTCTTCTTAGTCTCCAACAGCTTCTTCCAGTAGGACGTGACTTCTCTCTGCGTCTCCTCTGGCGTCTTCTTAACATTTCCGTTAGCCATTTTGGCGTGAACTCTCGCCGGAAGCGTATCGAGCTCGTGAAGAACCTTCTCGAAATCGGCGACAAGTCTCTCGGCTAAGGTTCGAGAGAAATCTTCTCGGATCACAACTCGGAGCACGGTGACGTGTTGCGCATCTGCGGGCATCGTGTATGCCGGAACAATCCAGCCGAAGCGGCGGAGCGTTTCGGCCACCTCGAACTCGTTGTGGCGGCTACTGTCTTTGAGAGAAAACGCCACTAACGGAACGCCGTTTTCTTTGGAGACGATTTTGAAACGTCCCGTTTTCTCTAATCCTTGTCTTAGTACCATCATGTTTTCCCGACAATTATCCATCACATTGCGATATCCCTAAACCAAACACACACACACACACACACACACACAAAAACTTGAATATAGTACGTAGGGTTGGATTTAGTACGTTCTAGTTTCTTTATGGTTTTCAACAAAAGAAAATATACTGCAAGTTTGGTCATTTTGAGTTATAGTTTACCTCGAATCCAAGACGAATGAGCTGGTAGTACTGAGCAATCACTTGACTTGAACCTGGTTTATACAAGCATTATTAATTCTTTAATCTATAAAACAATTCCAAAGACTATAATTCTTCGAAAATTATATATAATTTATGGTAATTTACCTTTGGAGAAGTTGAGTGTGAAGGTGGGTTGATCAGCGCCAAGATAATTGATATGGAAGATAAGTTCATCAGGCAAATCGGTTTTGGTTCTCCATACAACCCAACCGATTCCGGCATAAACCAAACCGTATTTGTGACCACTCACATTTATGCTCTTAACCAACGGTAGCCGGAAATCCCACTCAAGCTCCGGGTACAAGAACGGTGCAATAAACCCACCACTCGCTGCGTCCACGTGGATAGGCGTGTCCCATCTGCAAATTGCGTTTTCAAAAAAACGTTAGACCGGACCGGTTCAAATCGATAATTAGCTTGTTTATCGGTTTGGTTTAGTTACCCGGTTTGCTTGTTTTTCTCGACAAGGAGGTCGTTGAGGAGCTTTACGTCTTCGAATTCACCGGTTAGCGTCGAACCGAGGATGGCCGCGACGCAGATTGTGTTTTCGTCTACCATTTCGACCGCCTTTTCAGGGTCCATCACGTAATAATCTTCTCTCAGCTTCACTTCCTTAAGCTCCACTTCGAAATACCTTGCGAATTTCTCCCAGCAAACCTGTATCGAACCGGAAATTGAGTCAAACATATATATACCTAAACCAAAATCACTAATTTGAATTTTATGGTTTAAGAAATTCATTTTAGTGTCAATTATTCATTGGTTTAATAATTAAAATTTATAATGTAAGTAATATTTCAATCAGTTTCTTTTTTAACTATCTGTAAATGAAAACAAATTACTAAACCGGATTGATATTTTCAATTTTGCTTTGGTTTACCTGGACATTGGCTCCGGTTACAATGTTGGGCTTATCATAAGGAAGCCCTTGGGCCTTACGCTTATTCTGCCACTGTCTCTTAAAAGCCAAACCGGCCAACATAATCGCCTCCGAGGATCCCACGGTGCCGACACCAACGGCGGCTTCACCGTCACCAAGCGGCGCGTTGAAGAGACGTGCGATCATGTTAACACATCGGTTCTGAAGCTCGGTGGTGACAGGGTACTCGTCCATGTCGACGTAGTTCTTGTTGATGGACTCCATCATGAGCTTGTCACACTCTGGCTCCATCCATGTGGTCACGAACGAAGCTAAGTTCAGCCTCGGGTTACCGTCGAGCATCAGCTCGTCGTTGATGATTTGGTACGCTGCTTCCTTGGGGATTGAGTTCTCAGGCATCTCAAATCTAATGATGATCGATGATACATTAAGTTAAAATTACGAAAATGCCTCTTATAGTATAATACAACATTACTATTAATGTTAATGAAAACATCAGACAAAAAAAAAAGATTTGTGTTTCAAGTTATTACCGTGGAAGAGAGTTGCGGACGTAACGAGAAGCAAAAGTTGAGTGGATTGAGACATCCGATTCCGAAGCTGTCTTAGACAAAACCATCTTCTTTGAATTCAGTCGAATTTAGAACTTTGATTTTTGGGTTTGAAATGAACAAGAGGAAATAATGTGTAGTATTTTTGTTTGTAGTTGAAGAATGTTGTGTGGAATTAGAAGAAGAGGGACAAATGGTATTTATAGTGGCAAGAATGGTTGTCTTTGTTTCGTGTTTGCAACGTGAAAGGAAGCATCGCTGGTCTTTGTTTATGGGCTCCTTTTTCTAACTTTTTCTTACCAATGACTTTTCCTTATTATAATAGACCAGTGAATTAATACTTTTAAAAACGAATACTTTCACAAAACAAATATTGTTTTATATCGTCTACAAATTCCTCCGGCTGCCATCTTTTTATTAGTTATCGTGGACAGTTTAAATAATAAAAGAAATAAACAGGTTTCTTTACAATTCTTGCGATGAGTTTGTTATATACCTACTTGGCCAAAACATAACGTTAATAAACTTAGCGTTTGGTTTTGGTATGATGAGTCAAAAATCACGTGATTTGATCAATTTCACATTTTCAGTTATGTGAATATTACCTACGCGTAAAATGTGAATATATATCAGATTATATAGTTTTCGTGATTCTTTTTGCTGTCAATGTAATTTAGACCGTAAATAAGCTAGAAACCAAATTCGAACATATATTGGTATCAACAGTAAAGGACATTGACTTTTTGTTGTAAGATCTCGTATTACCATCTCTAAAGTTTAAAAATTCAAATAAATATCAAACCCATGGTCTGACCTAACCAAATAAAGTTAGGGGATTTAATCAAACCTCCCACATGTTTAGACTAGCTTTAGAATAGCCCTAGCTTGGTTTAATTTTGTTGAATTCTAGAACCGACTAGCCCTAGCTTGGGTTAATTATGTTGAATACTACTCTAACCTAAAGCATTGTTTCTAGATTACCTTTTATCATACAGATTTTATTTAAATTATGTTAAATTTTAAATTCAAATCAATGGTAGAATTTCCACTTTTTTAAAAAATCTGTACACTATTTCCCCTTTGCCCATGAAAATCACATACCGTTTTATTTCAACAAACATGCAATCGTCTTTTGAAAATGTTATCTATTTTGGAAAAAATAATAATAAAGAATTGTACATATGATTTACTTCTTTTTTTTTTTGTGCAACCCATAATTTTCATTCATTAAATAAAATCTGAAACAAAGCCTAATTAATAGTGCTTGTTTTGCTAGAGCGTTAATTAATAAACATTTTTTTTTGTGCAACCCATAATTTTCATATAAGAATTGTACATATGATTTACATAAGTATATTTTTGAACAGGAAACAAGAATACTTCATCAAAATGTTTATATTCAAAATATCAAATTTACAGAAAATTCTATTTTGACTATTCCGAATAGGGATTAACATACAATTTTCCTTTACTTTATCTGTCATGGGGGTGCATGTGCATTCTTTTTTTTATAATCTGTCAGTAATAAAACAACTGGTTTTGTTATATATTTTGTTGTCTCGTACAATTGATTATTAGAAAATAACAATTTGTGGATGGCAGTCATACGTAATTAAGAGGCAGTGAATGGGACATAACTGGTAAAACAATAAAAAAGGAATAAAAGTCGACCCACCAGTCACTCTCGTCTCAAACGCGTTGGTCAATGGGAACCGGCAAACAGGAGACGCCAATTCGACGAATAAGGTTATACCGGCGATTACGGTTTACTTCTCTAAAGTTATGACTTTCCCTTAATTATTGCAACACCGAATTTTGAAATGGCCAATTAAAACATGCTCTACTCGGTTTTGTACTAGTCAACTATTAGCGACCGAATCATTTTTATATTGTAGTTGTCAATAGTTCAACTAATGATAAATTTTGGCGATCAAAATTATTAAAGTTCCATGATAGTCAATAGGGTTTACTACAAAATTCATTTTATCAAAAATATATTCACTAATCCAAAAGTTATAACGTTATTTTTTTTTTGGATTAAAATTGTTAAAATTATATTTGTCAAAATCTGTTGTCAAATCAACAACAACGAAACTGATATGAAAATGTTTTACCAGATTTAATTTTGGAAATGCAATTCGTATTAGTTAAGAGAAGACTTATCTTAAATAATATTTTTATTGCACAAGAAATATTTTATGTTTATGGACAAACTTTTTCTGTAATAAAAAATATATAGTTATTAAAACATGCATGAATAAAACTTATGATCACATAGAATGACTTTTTATTAAATTTATTTAGAAAATTAGGTTTACGTGAAAAATATATATTTTGGATGATGTAGTGTATTACATCAGTTCGGTATAGGGTTCTTATCAGTGGACAAGTTAGAGGGTTGATAATTTCAGAAAGAGGTTTACGGCAGAGAGATCCATTATCACCCTACTTATTTATCTTGTGTACCGAAAGTTTGATTGCAAATATTCAGAAAGTCGAATAAGACAAGCTCACACTACAAGAAAATCAGTTATTATTACCGGCCTAAAAACACTATCAATTAATATGATAGCACTTTTAGAAACGCTATGTCATCGGCCGCAATAATAGGTCGAGCACATAAGATAGCGGTTTTTTTTTTTGTGCTATGGTTTTGTCTTTTATAATAACGCTTTTTTACCAGCTATAGTTTTAATTACAATAGCATTTTTTGTCTTGTTATTATTTAGTATATAACAGCGTTTTGTAATTGTTCTCTATATATTTAATATAACATTTGCTTATGTTAGTGTTCTTTGTCGTCCATTAACATCACATATTATTTATGAGCTTGTTTTCTGGATAATTTAATTAAATTTTTTCAATTTGAAGACAAATATTATTACATAATACCTTGTAAAGTCTCAAATAAACTTCACCAGAAAAGGAACACAATATTCCTGCATAATGAAAACAATATCACAATATTCTAAGTTTTTAAACATACTTCACCACAATATCACAGAAGTTGAAGTTTATCATCAGGTCATGCGACTGTAGTTTCTAAAGCATCACCAATGAATTCAACCTTTGAATTTGGTGTCCACACTTTAGCACTTCCAATCTTTAAAACTTGTACCCATATCTTGCTAGCATCAGGGCCTAAAGGGACAAAATGAACTTTATCTTCTGAATTAGTTGAACAAATTCTGCATTCTGCAACAATTTCTCCCGTGTCATTGCAATCTAACATCATGCACCTTTTTTGTTCATTTGATTTCATGTTGTTGACCTTGCTGCAACTTGCACTCTGTCACTCACAAATTTCAAACGTCTTTCATCAGAAGTCCATCAACAACAACAACTCCAACCACTTTAACAAATTAAATTACTTATACCATTACAGGAACAAAATTTTTACCACAGGTGATGATTCTTCTGGTGATGATTCTTTTGCTGATGTTCTCCTTGGAGGTTGATTACTCATCCCTATCTTCTGAATAGGCCATGCGATACACTCATCAAGTGCATCATTCATCAATAACATTTCACTACTAGGTCTCCACAAATAAGCATCTTTATTAACCACCATATCAACTTTAACGATTGCAGCATTAGAGCCGAGAGGAATATTGTTGGCCAGTTCTTTTGGATCAGTTGAAATCAATTGACCATCGGTAACTATCACATCCTCCAAATTCCAATCAAAGATGACGATTCTATCAATTGGTGCCTAAGTCATGCATATAATATACTTATATATTTAGAATAGAGCATGCATAAATTTCAACAGTTCATAATAAGATAGAGAAAATGAAAACATTACCGATGAACCAGCAATATGATTATCAGTTGGGCAGTTCGTATCACTGTCCAAAATGATTTTATCAGATGGCCATGCAATTTTGGTGCCCACAGCTTGGCCAAGTGAGACAATCGTTGTTGTTGGCCTCCAGACATATGCATCTTCTTTTGATACAGAGTTGACAATAATAGCCGCTGCATTAGGACCAAGCGGAATTCGACCAATCTTGTACATTGGTTCAGCCAAGCAGAACTCTCCCTCCCTGACAACAATATCATCCATTGAACACCAATCCAGTAGTTGACATCTAGTTACTACTTTGGTAGCATTACTAACCTCCGATATAGAAACTTCATCAGACTGTTTTGACAAGAAGACAGTGAATTGATAATAATATACAAACTGGCATAATCAATCACATGAGTGAAAATTAACTAACATTTTTCCCTTTAGCTAAGCCACGAACTTCATTTTGCAGATCATTAATCATGTTGATCAATTCAACCTGTTGTGCTTCAAGCTTTTGTACATATGCATGTCTAGCTTGAAGGAATGCTAGCTTGGTAGCAGTAACCCCTCTGCCCATCCCTCTAAGTCTTCTTGGCTTGTCTTTTCCTAACACTTGACTCACAGATCGTCTCTAATGCTAGTACTAGCTGTAGATACCATTTCACTATCAATAGATTTTATTTGTTCTTGATACAAAGATTTCAACAAAATTAGAGGAACATAGAAACTCTAATCAAAGCGAATCGACTTTAGTTGTTCCTTATCCCATTTCACTTACAATAGTCTCCACAAATTCAAGTCTACCAGGTCTCTCATCTGAATGAGTGTCCCACTACCCATACTTTACTCCTACTCACCTTACTAGGATCAGAACTCTTGTTCCTCTACAAGCAACAAAGACTGTTTAATTGTTGAAATTACTAAACAATACAATAAAAGAAGACACATACCATCTCATGAGCTAGTCGAATCATTCCTTTCTGGCTGGTGTTGTGGGGAATTTGCGCCTTCCTTAGTTATCTATATTTGTCACTTCGAACCTACAAAAGCAATCATATTTCTGATTTTTTTAGAAAAAATCGAAAAGAAACATGACTGTATAAATAAAGAGTTAAACATACATGTACAACTTTAAATTCTGCGTTAGTCTTACTCTTCACCCAATTTTTCCATGCTGCAAGAGATTGGATGTTACTTGGTTTTAACTTATGTAATTGTGTCTTGCTTGTATTTCTTACTTGAGTTACAAGCTTGGACTTAGAAACCCGCCACAAACAACCTATATGCCTAAAAACAGATTCTTTTTCCCATACTTCATTTATATTGAACATTCCCTATAATATTTTCAAATATAAACATTAGTATGTTTGTGTATAATAAATTTAGAGGAACTACTATAAAATACAAAGAATACTTGAATTTGCTCCCAAAGTATATCTTTTGTTTGATCATCCAGATGCCTCCAGTCATCAAGTAGTACGGGTACATGCTCCCTCACCAGAGGACCAAGAAATGAGGAAAGTGTTACAGACTCTTTCCTAACAGGTTCACCTAGAAGTGTAAATTCAACATCAACCTTATCATCATGGTGTTTAGCAACTCCACGCATCTTTGTAGGCCCTCTTATTTTCCTTGGTTTGGTATTTACTTCCTGGGTTTCAGCTGCTCCAGTTGATGGCTGGATAGTTTCTTTATCGTCATGTGTAAAGCCATCTTCCTCTGCATTGTGTTGTGTAGTGTCTTCTTCATCTTGCTTCGAAGTATCTGTAATTCCTAGTTGACGATTACTGCATCGGGTCTTGATTGCATATGTTGGCTTCGTCATTTTCGTACACCTAAAACACAACTAACTCTTCATATTATTCAAAGTAAATTACTGCAATCTACTATTTCTAGATCTATCAATCCATTACTAAGACCCCTTTACAATCATCTCTAACATAGAAACTCTCATCGTCTGAAGACTGGTTTCCTAAATGTTCAATTTTTGAATCTGGTAAAGGTGCAACAAACTCCTCTTCTGTTTCTAACTCGTGATACCCTCTTGGTAACACCCTCATAACTACAGACCAAGTTGATGAGTCATCTTGTTTAGAGTAGAAAACTTGTTTCGCTTGCGATGCCAAAATATATGGATCTTCCTTATACACAGATTGGTTTACATTGAGATTCACTAGTGTAAAACCTTCTTCTTCTCTTACACCATTTCCTTTGTTGGTCCACTTACACTTGAATATTAGAACCTGAAACATATGGTAATCCATCAAGATTATCTCATGGATAATTCCATAGAACACAACCATGTCCGCAATTTGCCTAGTATCTCTGGCACTAGATCTACACATGCTAAAAGCTTCATATGTTACTGCACTGTTCTGAGTCTTACGCATGATATCCTCAGTGTGAAATCGATGCCCATTAATGATATACCCCTTATAGGTCTGAGTTATATGTCTTGGTCCAAAGGCCAACCATCTCCTCTTGGGTGAATGATCTTGGGAGTTACTAGGAATCTAATGATACAAAAGAAAAGAAAATCAAGTTAGTATTATATTTAGTGAATCAACAGATTAAAAAGAGACTAATATTTAGTGTATTAGCAAACCCATAACATCAAACCTTTTCTTTTATCCACTGTGAAAACCTGGCTGTATGGAATTTCCATAAAAGAGTCTAATTTCTTCCACATCGGATATCATTGGCTTGCAATTCTTCCAAATGTATACTAACAATAAAATATCAATAAATTAGTTTTCTATAAGTATTATCAAAATGAAATGAATTCATCATTGTCATGTTCATTAGAGGTGAACTTACTCTACATATGGATTCATCACTGCCATGTTCATTAGAACATATCAATGGGTTATGTCTCGGTCTTTATCACTAAGAATAACTTGCCCAGCCTTCTGCAATGGTCGACCTTCAAGAATGGATTCAGAGGAATCATCATCTTCATTACGGTTTATTAGTTCTTGAGTACCTTTCAAAGGAATACATCTATCTGAAGTGTACAGGTCCACCCAAACGTGCCTCCCTGGCTAGATGTATGGGTAGGTGGAACATTATATTGAAAAGAGATGGAGGAAAATACCTCTCTAGTTGGCACAATGTCTCTACACACTCAGCCTCTAATGATATTAGCTTCTAAGGATCAAGAACTCGCTGACATAATTTGTTAAAGAAACTGCACAATCTAGTCACTGCAATTCTAGATCCATTTGGTAGCATGCCTCGCAAAGCAACAGGTAGGAGGTTTTGCAGAAGCACATAATGATCTTGAGACTTTAATCCACCAATTAAGGGAGGATCCACTAACACACAGTTGGCGATATTTGCACAATAACCATCAGGTCCTTTGAATAAACTTAATCTCTTGCACAATCTTTTTTTCTCTTCTTTTGACAGCCAACAAGAATATGGAGGTAAGTAAGTTCTCTTCTCTCTCATCTGAATGTGTAAGTTCCCTCGAATCCCCATATCTTCCAAATTTTTTCGTGCTTTCAAACTATCTTTGGACTTAGCAGATTGCATCAAAATAGACAAGATAGCATCAGACACATTCTTCTCCACATGCATAATATCACTATTGTGTCGAACCGGCATATCCTAACACAGAAGATAAAGAGTAAGTTAGAAATAAAACGTAAAATATAATAGAACTTAAGTTAATTTATTGAGAATTTATAAAGTACTTACCTTCCAGTAAGGTAAATCGAAGAGAATGGACTTTTTTTTCCACCTCCAATTATAATTGTCTTCATCTTAAGCATCATCTGAAATTACATCATCTTTACACATAGTTCTTCTTTTTCTTTTGCTGTTTTTCTCTAAAGGTTTTCCAAACTCATTTTTGAAATCCTTAAGTATCTCAAAAATTTATGTTCCACTTTGAATTCTACTTGCACTCCCTTCCTCCACAGTGTTATCAAACCATTTCTTTCTTCTTCTGTAAGGATGCCCAGGCCTGAGCCTCTTTTTATTGCCTAAAGACACATGCTTTCGACTAAATTTCAACTACGTAAAGGGTGTATCATTTCCACACATTTTATACGCTTTTTTCCCTTTCACTTTACACCCAGCCAATGTCCTTAAGGCTGGATAATCAGTGGTACTCCACAACAACATTGCTTTAAGCGTAAAATTCTCCTTCAGAAATGAGTCACAAGCCAGAATACCTTCATTCCACAAATCATTTAGATTATCTATCAATGGTGCTAGATAGACGTTAATATTGTTGCTTGGTGCAGTTGGGCCAGGGATCAATAAAGTGAGTATTATATTCTCTGCCTTCATACACTTTGTTGGATGCATGTTGTAGTTGACTAATAAAACTGGCCATGTGTTGTACTTGATATTCTGTATCGAGAAAGGATTCATCCCATCTGTTGAAAGTCCGAGGCGAAGGTTTCTTGGTTCAGCAGAGAACTCTGGCCATTTTGTTATTCACATTGGCCCAAGTAATTGAGACCACCGGATGACGCATTGTACCATCTGAACTAGCATTGTTTAAATGCTAACGCACCTCTTCAGCCATCCTTTTGGATCTAAACATCCGCCTAAATCTGTCTTTGATTGGAAAATATCTCAGTACTTTAGCTGGAATCCCTTTCTTTTCCTCACCAGTATGTTTATCCTTTCCCATCTTGAAACACTATATCTTAGACAGCTTTCCATATCCTCGTAATGATTCCGGTAAAGAATACAGTCGTTCTTGCATGCATGAATCATATCATATCCAAAACCAAATATCTTCAAAAATCTCTTCATCTCATATGTCAATCTTGGGAGAACATTATCTGTCGGAAGCATGTCAGCCACTATTGTTAATAGCTGATCAAAGTAATTCTCTGACATCCCACTCTTCACTTTAATTCGGTAAAGCCCCATAATCGCAGACATCTTGGTGTAGTTGAGACAGCCAGAGTATAGTGGAGTTTCAGCATCTTCTAGTTTTTTCCTAAACTCATACTCTTCTTTACTATCAACCTCATCTGGCTGATCTTCACTATGGTTCTAGGGCTGTGTATTGTCTTCACCATCAAAGAAAGTTGTTCTAATCAAGTCATAAGGTTCAAATGCAGAGCTCGGATCATCAGATAGCTTGTCAGTCCTTATATCACCGTGCATACTCCAACATGAATTCCTCTTGTATTTCTGATCTATACCCCTAATCACTAGATGATCCAACACTATATCTATCGGTTGATGGCACAAACTTCGGCAGTCTATGCAGGGACACAACATTGCACTAGGATTACCCAATCTCACTGATGATGCATGTACAAAATTAGTTGCCCCTCGCTGATAGTCAAGACTAGTCCTGTGACTTAAAAAAATAATAAACAAATCCATACCCAATATCATTTTTCAATCGTACTTAACAAATAAATGAAAATAACTAACAAATGGTAATTTGAGGCATTACGAATATTGGTGGACTGGTTTCTTACCTGGAATTACCGGAAAGTTTAGGAGGATCTATGACGAAGATGTTCTCTTTTGTAAGGGAAAGGCAGCATGATATAATAAACGGTTGGTCGGCAAAATTGTAATCAACATGTGGTAAAGAGGTGATGATTAAGTCTGTAAATCAACACGGCCTTGCTTTAGACTCCCAAAAAGGATTACATCGAAACTTACAAGTGCAGTAGTGAATGTTTGGTGGAGTTCAAATGGACAATTGAAAGGAATGCATTGGAAGTCTTGCAATAAACTATGTCGCAGTAAATCAAAAGGTGGAATTGGTTTTCGGCAAGTAGACGATTTCAATACTGTCTTACTAGCAAAACAACTTTGGCGTTTGATTTCGGCCCCTGACTATTTGTTTGCTAAGGTCTTCAAAGAAATGTATTTTCAGAATTCCAATCATTTGGATCAAATTAAATCTTACTCACCATCATATGGATGGAGGAATAATATATCTGCTAGACCTCTGGTTAGTAAAAAGTTTATTAAAAGAGTTGGTTATGGAGCATCAATTTCAATATGAAAAGATCTTTGAATTCCAACTCAACACCCGAGGCCAGCATTAAGTAGTGGTTATAATTTTAACACATCTCTTCAAAACAACAATTTGATTGATACTCAGACAAATATGTAGAACATGGACCTAATCAATGTTATTATTGATCCGAATGATGTTCCTCTGATTTGTGTTTTGCCTTTAGGCTCGCCAAACAAACCTGATGTCCTAGATGGCATTTTACAAAATCTAAAAAATATACGTTTAAATCGAGATATTATACATCACAAATAGAGAATTCGGGGGAGTATCGAAGTCGTCCATTCGGTCCAGATATTCGTCTTTTTCAGGCTTCTACCTAGAAAGTACAATGCCTCCCGAAATTGAAACACTTTATGTGGCAAGTTATTTCAGGATGTGTGTCGGTAACAACAAATCTTTAGAACAGGGGAATAAATTGTGACCTAGGATGCACGAGGTATGGACCTCTAGAGAAAACAACTAATCATGCTATTTTGAGTGTCCACCGACTTTACAAACCTGGGCACTATCACAAATCCCAGCGGCACCGAGGTTTTTCTCATCATCATCGCTTTATGCGAACTTTGATTATTTTCTCTGGCGAATACATGCAAATACCCATAAATCATATTTTCTTTGGATAATGTGGTACATTTGGAAAGCACAGAACGAAAAAATTTACGAAAATTTGGACAGGAACCCAAGTAAGGTTATCCAACTAGCGGAAAATGAGGCTCTGGCCTGAACTTTAGCTTAGATGGAGGTTACTAAAGAGATTCAGCCCCTACGGTAATCAGGATATGAGTCACAAATTTTCCAGGGTATCGTTGTTTCATCGATGGTTCTTGGAAAGAAAATGATAATTATTCAGAATTATGATGGTACTGTACTCTACCAACTGACTTTGCACCAACAATTGGAGCAGCGAACCTCAGACAGAACTTGACATCGACAGAGTTTGACATCTCTGCATACACTCGTTTAGGCAATAAAATGCATGATAGGCGAACATAAGCATGAGGTAGTTTTCTTTACAGACTGCTCAGACCTGGTAAAGATAGTATTTTTCCCAATCGAGTGGTCAGCCTTTACTACTTACCTAAAAGAAATTGAGAGAAATAAGAGAATCTTCTCTTTTTTCAATATTTTTCATTTCTAGACGAGCAAATGTAAAAACATATAAATTGGTATGCAATGTTCATATATACCACGATTTATTTTGTATATAAATAATATTCTCCCGAATTGGCTTATTTGAATCATTCAAGTAATCTTTAAGTTATTTTGGTTATCATCACACTAATCGCTGATAACATAAAACAAACAACAAAACATATTATTGGTTTTACAATTTAAAACATTATTTCAAATTTTCACAATTCATTTGTTCATTATTTTTTTCATTTTTATAAATAATTTTCTTTTTCTTATCTATAAATTTAATATTTCAATTATTAAGAAAACATATTATTGGTTATTGTCACTTGTCGCAATATTTGGTCGTTGACACCAGCTACAAACACAACCAAAAGACTAATAATTGAAGTTAAATTTAAATAATCGGAAGTATGTATTCTAATGGCATCTACTAATTATAATTAAGTTTTTAGATCACAAGAGAAGGAATTGTAATTACAAAAGTCAATAAGAGATTACTTGATTAGGACGTTAGAAAAGATATCTGTTTTGACATTTATTATGTGTCACTCTTTTCTACTATACAAGTGTTTATGTAATGTTATTCTCAAAGTCTCCAAATTTTTTTTGCATATGTTGCTGTTAAAAAAACCAATTGTATTTGCTTATTTTATAACAAAATCTTGATATTCGAGTTTTGGAGGTTCTAACATAGATTGGCCCTAACAAGGACAATTAGAAAACCCACTAATATTTAAGCCCAATAGATCCATTCACTATTGCAAACAATTAAAACGCATTCACAACAAGAAAGTTGTTTATTTGGTTTTATATTCCTTTTTATAATAAACTACTAAGAATGTGGTTCTGTGGTGACTGGCACTGACCACTCACACCACAACTTGGTGAGTGCGAGAATCATTTTTTTAATGGAGAGAAGCTTAAATCAGCTTGCGTGAAGATTGTCATGTTCAAGCAAAGTACAAGATGTGTTCCATTGATGAAGAAATGTCATTGCTAGAAGTTGAAGAATCTCTTATACAGGTTCAACCTCATATGTCTATCTGATTTTGATTTATCTATTAACGTTTGTTAATATTTCATTTGAATTAATTCATAGATTATATATTTTTCTATATATACGTTTGCTCGAATTGATAATATCTCTTCAATTCTAACTTTTTTTCTTAGTCCCTTGAAATGCTTCAAACTGAAGTTAAAGTAAGCTTTGACATATCTCTTGTCTCTGATTCTATTTGTTCACCCCAAAGTATGTTTGAGATAAGTCTCTGAAGATCCATGCCTTGATTTGTTTCTGTCTTTTTTTACAGAAAGAATTGAAATTGTATGCTGAAGATGGTTCAATAGATATTCATGGAAACCCACCATTGAAGCAGAAAACAGGAAACTGGAAAGCTTGTCCATTCATTTTTGGTAAAAACTTTGTTTTATTTCACTTGTAATACTTGTTGTATTCCCTCATGTTCTGTCTTTAATATCCAAAAACTTGTTGTATTCCCTCATGTTCTGTCTTTAATCACTTGTAATGCTTTGGTGCAGCCAATGAATGTTGCGAACGGTTGGCTTATTATGGCATTGCCAAGAATCTAATCACTTACTTCACAAATGAATTGCATGAGACCAATGTATCTGCGGCTAGACACGTCATGACATGGCAAGGAACATGTTATATCACTCCTCTTATTGGAGCTTTAATAGCTGATGCTTCTTGGGGAAGATATTGGACTATTGCTTGTTTCTCTGCCATTTATTTCACCGTAAGCATTTTCTTGAAAAAAGAAACTTTGTTTCAACAGCTAGTGCTTTGGGATTAAGTTTTGTGATAAGCTTTAGCTATATAGGTTTACTATTAGCTACCCTAGGACTTGATTAGGAGTCTCTTTCACTAATCAAGTAAGTCTTTCTGGTTATGTTCTTTGCTTGATGTTCTGTACTTTGACTTGGTTTTTAGGGAATGGTTGCATTGACACTCTCAGCTTCAGTTCCCGGTCTTAAGCCAGCGGAATGTATTGGCTCTCTATGCCCACCAGCAACAACGGTTCAGTCTACGGTTTTATTTTCAGGGCTTTACCTTATCGCTCTTGGGACTGGAGGAATCAAACCATGTGTCTCATCCTTTGGTGCTGATCAGTTTGATAAGACCGATCCAAGCGAACGAGTCAGAAAGGCTTCTTTCTTTAACTGGTTTTACTTCTCCATCAACGTTGGTGCGTTTGTTTCATCTACTGTTCTAGTTTGGGTTCAAGAGAATTGTGGGTGGGAATTGGGATTCTTGATACCAACCATGTTCATGGGACTTGCTACTGTGAGTTTCTTCTTTGGCACGCCGCTTTATAGATTTCAGAAACCGAGAGGTAGCCCGATTACTAGAGTCTGCCAAGTTCTTGTAGCTGCATACCGTAAATTCAATCTCAAGGTCTCTGAAGAGAACCACACACATTTGTTTGAAACATGGAATATGAACTCTTCAATTGCTGGAGACTGCAAGATTGAGCACACAGACGGTTACAAGAAAATATTTTTCCCTCTCATTTCTAATTTTTGAATTGAGCATTAGACTGTACATTGGTTAAATAAACTGTTTTTCTTTCATATCAATGTGCAGGTTTCTTGACAAAGCCGCAATTATATCAGAAGGAGAAGCGAAAGCCGAACCTTTCACAGATCCGTGGAAGCTCTGTACCGTGACTCAAGTCGAAGAAGTTAAGATTCTGTTACGTTTGTTCCCCATTTGGGCCTCAGGAATCATCTTCTCAGTACTCCATTCACAGATTTACACTCTCTTTGTTCAACAAGGACGGTCCATGAAACGAACCATCGGCTCATTTGAGATCCCTCCAGCTACTCTCGGGATGTTCGACACTGCAAGTGTTCTCATATCTGTCCCAATCTATGACCGCATCATCGTTCCCTTTGTGAGACGGTTCACAGGCTTAGCGAAAGGATTCACTGATCTACAACGAATGGGGATTGGACTTTTTGTCTCTGTCTTGAGCTTGACATTTGCAGCTATCGTTGAGACGGTTCGGTTACAGTTAGCCCGAGATCTTGATCTAGTGGAAAGTGGAGACACTGTTCCATTAACCATCTCTTGGCAAATCCCTCAGTACTTTTTTATGGGCACTGCTGGAGTTTTCTTCTTCGTTGGTCGGATCGAGTTTTTCTATGAGCAATCTCCAGATTCAATGAGAAGCTTGTGTAGTGCTTGGGCTCTTCTCACTACCACACTAGGAAATTACTTGAGCTCGATGATCATTACCTTTGTGGCGTATTTGAGCGGCAAAGATTGTTGGATTCCTTCAGACAACATTAACAATGGCCATCTTGACTACTTCTTCTGGCTTTTGGTCTGTCTTGGATGTGTTAACATACCGGTTTTTGTCTTCTTCTCTGTGAAATACACTCACAAGAAGGTTTGATCTCTTCTTTTCTGCCATGGAGGCTCTTGTGTGTACTTTCAAAAAATTTGTGAAGCACAAAACATTGTAGGCCTTTGTTTATGACAAAATAGCTTAGAGTAGGCAAATGGCTAGTTGAATTATCAACTGTTATGGCTTGTAATGGCTTTTGCATATCAAATATAATTTCAGATGATAAAAAAAAAGGTATATTTATTTGGTTCAGCAGAACAAACTCTTTTGAAAACAAAAACATCTTAAAAACAACCCAAAATGTAATTTATTGCACTAGCTTTTTTTTGTAGTAAAGCTTTTTTAGTTTGTAACGGTTATGGCCAATTTGGTGTATAACCATATTCGATAATTAAATAAAGAATATAGAACCTTATGTAAGAAAATTAACAAATTAAACGGAAAGAAGAGAAAGATAAAAAGATGGTGAGTTGGCATAATAAAAGTTCTATCATTGGTTTTTTTTTTTTACCCTTAATAATCTTGTTTATTAAATTAATCTAACATAATTAATGGATTAAATCATGTAATACTATTAAAGAGGTGAATAGAAGTATCAATAACAAACTCATTTTTTATATAGAAACACATATAATAAAAACAGTATACTAAATATAAAAGTCTAAACCCAAATTTTAAACATATGTTTAAAAACAGTATAAATAAAGTTGAAACTTGAGAATAACTAAATTATTTTCTAAAATGGATTAAAACTTTTTTTATGTTCTATATAGTACAAATAACTTGATTATTTTAATTACATATTAGTTTTTTAGTTCAAATTTGTTCATTTTCAATAAATTTAAATCATAAAATAAGCAGAAAAAAATCTTTGTTTTTATAAATAAGATTGTAAAATCTAAACAATTTGTGTAAAAAAAGTTATAATAAAATATAAATAAAAGAAGGAAAAGATTAAAAAAAAAAAGAGAAAGTAAAAGAAGATTGAGGAAAAAAAGAAGACTACGAGTAATGCAACAAAGCCAAATTTATCTATTATAGATGATTAGAGTAGTTGTTTATTTAAATAAAGTTTTTTTTTGTTATATAATGCAATTTTCCTAACGGTTATCATTTATTTTATCTTTGATAGGCGTGATATCAACAACTTGAGAGATGGACAAGTCGATCCACAATTCTATCTTACGTCATAATAATAATAGTACAAATCGTAAAGATGAGTTTAGTTAAAATTACTTCTCTTATTATAGTTTATTTCATCAAGTTATGATTTTTTATTTTCAAGAAAAGTCGCCAGGAAAAGTAAAATAAAAAAGCCGTCACGTCTTCCAATAAATAATAGAGAGTATAGATAGCTTGCTTCAACGTAAGGAATCTAAATTGGTTTCATAGCTCATTGTAGCGAAAACGATGGGTTCCATTGAAGAAGAACAAAGACCTCTCATCGAAGAAGGTTTAGTTTTACAGGTTTGTTCAATTATTTGATCAATTAGGTTAGCGAATTTTGGTTTCGCATCTTTAAGGTTTTGCTGAATTCCAAATAAATCTTGACTTTAGATTGATCTTATGCATTTTCTTTCTGGGTTTGTTGAGATAGTTTCTGGGTAATCACTGTTTTATCTGATTGTTCTTTATCGTTTTCTATCTAGGTGATGATTCCAATGTTTTGAATTTTGCAAAAGTTGTGATCTAATTAAAGCTCGAATTCATTGTTTCTCTGATTTTGTTTTGACCAGGAAGCGAAATTGTATGCTGAAGATGGTTCAGTGGACTTTAATGGGAACCCACCATTGAAGGAGAAAACAGGAAACTGGAAAGCTTGTCCTTTCATTCTTGGTAATGAATGCTGTGAGAGGCTAGCTTACTATGGTATTGCTGGGAATCTAATCACTTACCTCACCACTAAGCTACACCAAGGAAACGTTTCCGCTGCTACAAACGTTACCACATGGCAAGGGACTTGTTATCTCACTCCTCTCATTGGAGCTGTCTTAGCCGACGCTTACTGGGGAAGATACTGGACCATCGCTTGTTTCTCCGGGATTTATTTCATCGTAAGCATTTTTCCTACAAAATATCTGTTTACTTATGACTTGGTGGTAAGCCAATACATAGTTTGTCAAAACTTAGCTATTGGTCTACTGTGCCCACACTAGGACTGATTTGAACATCTGATAGCTCTGTATGTTGGTTATAGAGCACTTAATAAACATGTATTTAAATCCTACTTTAATGGTTTCACAGTCGATTTAAAGTCTGATGTTTGGTTTGTTTGCTCTGAATACTGATTGGTTTTGTTTTCGTATAGGGGATGTCGGCGCTTACTCTTTCAGCTTCAGTTCCGGCATTGAAGCCAGCTGAATGCATTGGCAGTTTTTGTCCATCAGCTACGCCAGCTCAATACGCGATGTTCTTTGGTGGGCTTTACCTGATCGCCCTTGGCACTGGAGGTATCAAACCATGTGTCTCATCCTTTGGTGCCGATCAGTTTGATGACACGGACTCGCGCGAACGAGTTAGAAAAGCTTCGTTCTTCAACTGGTTTTACTTCTCCATCAATATTGGAGCACTCGTGTCATCTAGTCTTCTAGTTTGGATTCAAGAGAATCGCGGGTGGGGTTTAGGTTTTGGGATACCAACCGTGTTCATGGGACTCGCCATTGCAAGTTTCTTCTTTGGCACACCGCTTTATAGGTTTCAGAAGCCTGGAGGAAGCCCTATAACTCGGATTTCCCAAGTCATGGTTGCTTCATTCCGGAAATCGTCTGTCAAAGTCCCTGAAGACCCCACGCTTCTGTATGAAACACAAGACAAGACCTCTGCTATTGCTGGAAGTAGAAAAATCGAGCATACGGATGATTGCAAGTATAAATTTTTAATCCGCTTCATTTACTTTCCAGGAACGTACAGCTTTACTTGGTTTGACAGGGTAACCAATATGATGCAGGTATCTTGACAAAGCCGCTGTTATCTCAGAAGAAGAATCAAAATCTGGAGATTTTTCCAACTCGTGGAGACTATGCACGGTTACACAAGTTGAAGAACTTAAGATTCTGATTCGAATGTTCCCAATCTGGGCTTCCGGGATAATTTTCTCAGCTGTATACGCACAAATGTCAACAATGTTTGTTCAACAAGGCCGTGCCATGGACTGCAAAATTGGATCGTTCCAGCTTCCTCCAGCAGCACTCGGGACGTTCGACACCGCTAGCGTTATCATCTGGGTCCCACTCTACGACCGGTTCATCGTCCCCTTAGCAAGAAGGTTCACAGGAGTAGACAAAGGATTCACCGAGATACAACGAATGGGAATCGGTCTATTTGTCTCTGTTCTCTGTATGGCGGCTGCAGCCATCGTCGAAATCATCCGTCTCCATATGGCCAACGACCTTGGATTAGTCGAGTCCGGAGCACCAGTTCCCATATCAGTCTTATGGCAGATTCCGCAGTATTTCATTCTTGGTGCAGCGGAAGTTTTCTACTTCATCGGTCAGCTCGAATTCTTCTACGACCAATCTCCAGATGCAATGAGAAGCTTGTGCAGTGCCTTGGCTCTTTTGACCAATGCTCTTGGGAACTACTTGAGCTCGTTGATCCTCACGCTCGTGACTTATTTCACGACGATGAATGGCCAACAAGGTTGGATTTCGGATAATCTCAATTCGGGTCATCTGGATTACTTCTTCTGGCTTTTGGCTGGTCTTAGCCTTGTGAACATGGCGGTTTACTTCTTCTCTGCTGCTAGGTATAAGCAGAAGAAGGCTTCGTAGTTATGTTGTTTTTTTCTCTCCTTTCATTACATACAAAGCTTGTTTCTTTCAACTGTAACTGTCTGTATCCGTTCTGTGATACTGTCCAATATTTTACCATTAAATTGCTGTGTACTTTTTCTTTGAATTTCAAAAGTTTAAGTCGCATTTGCAATATTATACACAATTCAGGGCCGGAATACTAAATGGAGAGAAATTATACAAAGGCTTTCGGGATTAGGGGGTGATTGGTTTAGACTTTGAGGGTATTTGATTTTATGGGTATATAAATAAAAATAATAGAAAAAAATTTATATCCGTAGGAGAATCAAATACAGAGCTTTTTCTCTCTCATCTTATTATTTTTCTCTTGAGAAAGTGTTCTCTATTACAAATATTGTGTCGATCGTATATATAGAGAAATAAAAGTAAATTATTGTACGTGCATAGTGACGGTGGGCTCCACACAAAATATTATTCGTAAACAATTTCGGCTGCACGTATGTTATTGACAAAGCTTCTTCTTTCTCGAAGCCCTCCTTTTTTTTTTACTTTGCTTTTGTAACACTCCCCTTTGGAGACCAGTGTCACTATGTGTCTTGCGCACTATCTTATGTTGCCTCGTTAAAAACCTTTCTAGGAAAACCCAATAGGAAAAACCATAGTAAGGTAAAAAGAGTACAACCACACAAGCTTCCCCTCGAATGATCAGGATCACATCTTACAAGTCTTTTTGGCGACGCATTCCATTATTATGGACATGTTTCCTGAACATAGTGGTGGGTAATGATTTCGTGAAGAGATCTGCATAATTCTCGGATGATTGAACATATCTTACTTCAATATCTTTATTCTTCACGAGCTCTTGAGTACATGAAAAGAATTTAGGAGTGATATGTTTGGTTCTATCGCTTTTGATATATTCTTCCTTCGTCTGAGCAACACATGCAACATTGTCTTCATATAGAATAGTTCGTTCTGTATTTTGACGAATTCCACTACTTGAGAATGTGTCGATGTATCGTTCTCAGCCATACACATTCTCTACTTGCTTCATGGAGTGCGATGATTTCAGCATGATTCGAAGAAATAGCCACAAGCGTCTGCTTCTGAGATCGCCATGATATAGCAGTGCCTCCAATTGTGAATATATATCCTGTTTGTGATCGAACTTTGTGTGGAGCTGATAAATATCCTGCATCTGCAAAACCAATCATTTGACCATTTAAATTCTTAGGATAAAATAATCCTAAATCGGTAGTCCCTTGAAGATAACAAAATATATGTTTAATTACATTCCAATGTCTTCGTGTAGGACACGAACTAAATCTGGCCAAAAGATTAACAGAAAATGAAATATCAGGTCAAGTGAAATTTGCAAGATACATAAGAGCTCCATATGCACTTAGATACGGTACTTCAGGACCAAGTATCTCTTCATTCTCCTCAGGTGGTCGGAATGGATCACTTTCAATATTGAGTGATCTAACGACTATTGGAGTACTAAGAGGAGTTGCTTTATCCATATTAAAACGTTTTAACACCCTTTTAGTGTACGTGGATTGATGTACAAATATACATTTTTGAGTATGTTCTATTTGTAGGCCAAGTCAAAACTTTGTTTGTCCGAGATCTTTCATCTCAAATTCTCCTTTTAAATAGTTTGTTACTTTCTGTATTTCAGCTTGAGTCTCGATTATGTTTAGATCATCAACATATACAGCAATTATCACAAATCCGGATGTTGTTTTCTTGATGAAAACACATGGGCATATAGGATCATTAACATATTCTTCTTTAATTAAATGTTCACTGAGACGATTATACCACATTCGTCCAGATTGTTTTAACCCATATAATGATCTTTGCAACTTTATTGCACATAATTCTTTGGGTTTAGATGTTAATGCTTCTGGCATTTTAAATCCATCGGGAACTCTCATATAGATATCAATATCTAATGATCCATATAGATATGCTGTAACGACATTCATGAGACGCATCTCAAGATTTTCGCCAGCCGCTATACTCATTAAGAATCTATACGTTATTGCAACCATAACGGGGAAATGTGTTTTCTCATAATCAATCCCGGGTCTTTGAGAAAATCCTTGAGCTACGAGACGAGCCTTATATCTCGTAATTTCATTTTTCTCACTTCGTTTTCTAACGAAAAATCATTTATATCCAATTGGTCTCACATCTTCAGGTGTGAGTACAATAGATCCGAATACATTTCATTTATTAAGTGAATCAAGTTCGACATGTATAACATTTTTCCATTTTATTCAGTTATGTCTCCTTTGACATTCATATACAGACTTTGGTCCTGGATCTTCGTTTTCGTCATCTATTTCTCTTGACACAAGGTATGAGAAAACATTATCAACTTCATCGATTTCATTTCGATTTCATATCTTTCCATTATAGGTATAGGTGATGGAAATTTTATGATTTTCTTCCAGCTCAAGATGCTCAATATTGTCATTAGACTCATGATTTTTTTTTTCCAAAATACTTTCTGCTATTTTGGGAATATCATGCTTTTAAATTTCCTTTAGTTTTCTAGGATTTTTATCCTTAGAGTCAGCTGGTCTACCACGCTTCAAGCGTGTTCTAGACTCACGTGTATCATCTGCTCTTCCACGTTCTTGTGATATTTCAATTCGAGTAGGAACATTTGCAGCTGATATATATAATTTAGTTACTGTTTTAGTATCGGCAAATGTATCCGGAAGTTGATTTGCTATACTTTGCAAATGCATAATTCGTCGAACTTCTATTTCGAACTTTTTTGTAGGAAGATCAAGGTGTAACAGAGTTGATACATACCATTTGATATATTTTTCTACTGGATTATTTTCTCCCCTAGATACGGGAATACTTTCTCATCAAAGTGACAATCGGCAAAACGTGCCGTTAAAACATCATCTGTCAGTGGTTCTAGGTATCTTATAATTGAAGAAGAATCACAGCCAATATATATACCCAACCTTCTTTGTGGTCTCATTTTTGTACGTTGTGGTGGTGGTATAGGCACATACACTACATAACCAAAAATCCTTAGATGGAATATATTTGGTTCTCGACCAAATGCTAACTGTAATGAGAAATATTTATGATATGCACTTGGTCTTATCCAAATGAGTGTTTCTGCATGCAACATAGTATGTCCCCATACAGAGGTTGGAAGTTTTGATCTTATGATCAATGGTCTTGCAATCAATTGCAAACGTTTAATTAATGATTCCGCTAAACTATTTTGTATATGAACATGGACTACATGATGTTCAACTTCAATCCCATTACCATGCAATAATCATTAAATGTTTGGGATGTGAATTCACTAGCATTATCTAGTCTAACTCTCTTAATGGGATAATCAGATAATTGAGCTCTTAATTTGATTATCTGAGTTAAGAATCTCGCAAATGCCAAATTTCGAGATGACAATAGACAAACATGTGATCATATGCTAGATGCATCAATCAACACCATAAAATAGTAGAATGGTCCACATATTAGATGTATTGGTCCACAAATATCGACTTGAATTCATTCAAGGAACTTTGGTGATTCTTTATCAATTTTGGTTGGCGATTGCCTTATGATCAATTTTCCAAGAGAACATGTTGCACATGTCATTTTATTTCCCTCATATATCTCATGAATTTTCAGAGAATGACCATGTGAGCTCTCTATGATTTTTTCTCATCATTGTGGTGCATGCGTGACCAAGGTGATCATGCCACAATGTGAAATCTTCTTGATTTGTTTTGATCACAAGATGTGATTCTATTGCATCTATATAAGTATGATGCAAAGCAGAATGAAGTTCTGGGAATGTTTCCAGTGTATGCTTTTTTCTGGCTTTATTAGAAGTCATATATATGTACTTCTTTCCTTCCTCAGTAGCAGACTGAGTTTCATACCCTTGAAGGTATATATCTTTGAAACTCAACAAATTTTTTTTGGAATTCAAAGAATATAAAGCATTTTTTATGAAAAATTTTGTTCCATTTGGCAATATGAAATTGACTTTGCCATTTCCTTCAATCAAGTCTGTAGGACCCGATATTGTATTGACAATAATTTTTGTCGGATTTATCACAGAGGAAAAATCTCTTATGTCTCAGAATAGTGTGTGTTGTTTCACAATCTGGTATACAAATTTTTTTGCTATTTTTCCTTGTTATTGAATCCTTATCCATTTTCTTAATCAACATAAACATTAATAAATATTAGCAAATTTTATTGATATAGAAAACATGCATTAGTTTATTTTAAGAAACAACACTTTTTAAAACAACTGAAATATATAATACTTATATAATGACATTACTAGAGACTAGTAGTCTCACTACAAGTATTTCAGTTTTCCGCATGAGTGATTTTATTAATCTTTTCTGCTACTAGAAGCGCCACAAACAAATCAAAAAATTTGGTGTACCCGCGCAACATATATAGTTCTCGCTGGGTAATGTGATCTTTGTGAAACGTGGTATACATTTTTTCAAGCATCTGAGATTCAGTAATGGTATCACCATAATGTCTCAGTTTAGCCACAATTTCCAACATAGCGGAATTGTAATTCATCACATTATCAAAGTCTTGGAATTTTAGACTTTTCCATTCATCCCAAACAAGTGGGAGAATTATGGTTCTTTGATGATCAAATTGATCCTTCAACAATTTTCAGATCACTTTGAGGTCTTTTATATGTGCATAATATATATGACACTTTCATCGAGGTGTCTTATAAGCAGTGGTGGAGCCAGAAAAAATATTGACCAGGGTCATAATAATTTTTAATATAAAAAATGCATAAATTTTATTGAAAAAAAATTATAAAATTCACTCGAAATTCAAAGATGTACTCTACGCTCACTCATATTTTGGAATCGCTTTATCACTGTTTCGTTAGTCACTGTGTTAAGCACATGTTTTTCAATAAAACAAACTAAACAGTCACTCAAAAATTCATCACCAATACTATTACGCGCGGCTGTCTTCACGATCTTCATTGCAGAGAAGCACCTTTCAACACTTGCAGTTGCAACAGGAAGAATCAAATATAGCTTCAAAAGACGATAAACCAAAGGATGAGAAAGATGTTTCCTGGTCTCCACCAATACACGAGCAAGATCACTAAGACTCTCTAGCTTAGTAAATCTGTCATCTCTTTGCACATTATCAAGGTAGATGTCAAGTTGTTGATCCAGAGATCTTCGCTCCACAAAACTAAAATCATCTGGATAAAGTTCAGCCAATCTCACCAGCTTTGACTTGTCAAGCTGACGATAAGAATCTATCGGACTTAAAGATGCCATACAAATAAGTAGTTCAGAATTCACTTCGTCAAAACGATCATTAAACTCTTGAAGTTGCATATCTAAGACAGTGTAGAAACAATCCACCTTATAATGATGCAAGTTTGTGATGCCAATTTTTTTCCTTGGCCTTCTTGAATCAACAAATTCTTCCTCCATAATAGGTACTTCAGTTTTATTCTCCTCACTAAAAGAGTAAACTTCAGCAAAAAATCCATCCCATCCCTCATCTCTAAAATTGTGTAACTGTCGTTTAGTAGATTCAACCAATGAAACAGCATTCAAGATCTCTTGGTCTCTTTTCTGCAGAGCTTTTGACAAGCTATTAGTAAGTCCCAGAACAACAAGCATCATATGTAGATAGAAAACAAAATCAAATGTGTGAAAATATTTGATCAGACCATATGCTTGTTGTCTTTTGATGCTGTCTATGCCTTCAGTCTGAATATGTTCAAGAACTTCCAGAATACATGGAAACATCTCAACAAGACGCAATAAAGTCTTGTAATGTGAGCCCCAACGAGTATTTCCAGGTCTTTTAAGAGAAAGATCCTGATTCAGCCTAGTTCCAGTCTTAATTCTACCCTTACGGATCCCATCTTCCATTCTCTTGCGATTACTTTCAGTGAGAATAACCTTTCTCTTGCAAGAAGCTCCAACCGCATTCAACAAAACATGAACCATATCAAAAAATTCTCCAACTTCAAAATGTTTCTTTGCAACGACCACGACAACCAACTGAAGTTGATGAGCAAAGCAGTGAACATAATATGCAGATTTACTTTCTTTCAAAATTAGTGATCTTAAACCATTGAATTCACCTTTCATATTGCTAGCTCCATCATAACCTTGTCCTCTCACCTTTTTCAAACTCAATCCATGTTTCGCAAACAAAGAATCAATAGTATCTTTCAGAGTTAAAGAAGATGTCTCTTTCACATGACTAATGCCAATAAATCTTTCTTTTACCAACCCAAATTTATCAACGAAACGAAAAACCACAGCCATTTGCTCTTTATCTGAAACATCAGTAGATTCATCTACCAACAAGCCAAAGACATCATTATCAATTTCTAGGATAATAGAATTAGTTACTTCTTCTGCAAAGCAATGCGCAATGTCTTTCTGAATTGGAGGAGATGTCATCTGATTATTTTTAGGAGCATTGTTCAACACAACTTTTCCTACATCCTCATTCTGACTTGCTGTATATTTCAGAAGCTCCAAGAAATTACCTTTGTTTGTTGACTCTTCTTTCTCATCATGAGCACGAAAAGATAAACCTTGGTGTAACAAGTGTCTAGAAACATCAATCGAAACTCCTAAACGGAGCCGGTACTCATTTTTCACAACATCAGTTTGCTTATGTAAAGCATGTTTAATAGACTGACCTTGTCTCATCAAATCTTCACATTTATTTTTAGCATCATTGTGAAAACTGGTATGATCTTCCACATGCTTACTAAAGCTATCAGCAAAAAGGTTTTTCTTGTTCCACACTATACTCTAACCAATCAGGATACTGATCAAACCAATTTGGATTAAAGCGTCGTAATACTTTTCCTATTGACTTTTGTTGAAAAGTATGACCACGAGGTTGACAAGGTCCTCTAGTCAAATATTTGCGTCGTACCTCATCTCTTTGATTAGGATCGTAATCTTGAATGTTTTTTCGCTTAGCTGGATCATGTGGCAAATCATCCAAATCGATACTGGATGATGGAGATTTTCTTTTTTTCAAAAATCGTTCCATGAATTTTGATGCTACATTATACATATATGAATAAACAAACACAAGAATTTTTATCAGAATAACAAAATATGTATAATATTAATACTGTAACTATAACAAATTAAGTATTTATATTGCTTAAAAGGTTTTTTACAGTTCTCGATTCACAAAGATAGAAAAAGTTTTGTTTCGTATAACTTTTTTCTTTTTAATTATGTTGAGAAAATTCTTATTGAATTTTTAATTCATAGATTGAATTATAGAAAAAGAAGAAAGTTGGAGAAAGATTACATACCTAGGTTTTTGTGCTTGACTCTAGTCTCGTTCGTATGTCACAATTAAAGTTTATGGTCTGTGTCGTCTTCTTCGAATCTTTTGTTTTTCTTTCAATAATAAAGTGATTAGGTTTAATTAGCTGATGGGCTTTTTATATTTTACAATTATTATGTTATGCTTATTGGGCTAACAATCTATAATATATTTTAAGCTTTTTATTAAATCAAAAATTTAGAGGGGTCAATCATTATTTTGGACATGGGTCAATAATAAATAATTAATAATATTACAGTTTTTTTTCAAAATTTCACATGGGTCACTTGACCCCCCTGATGACACTGTAGCTCCGCCACTGCTTATAAGAAAGATCACCGATTTTGCCTTTTATTGAACCGTCAAAGTATTATTATCTTTTATGGTTTTCATTAAGCCAAGAGATTTTAAATGTAGCTCGACGTTGGCAATTCAAGATATATAATTAGCCAAAATGATGTATAAAGCCGAAAAACTGAAGCTTCTCATTATTATCATTAGTTATCTAAACACAAAACCGAATAAATATTATTAGTCGGATAATTTTATTTATATTAAAATGTACCATTTATATTAATAATGCATGCGATTACAAAAAATACAATTGTATAGAAAAGTAAACAATATTTATGGTAAACTCTTCGTGAGTATATTCTCCAACGAAAATACCATAAGTACAAGCGATAATTGCAACTAAGCAAAGAATTAAAAACAAGCGAATCATTTTCTAAAATGAAAAACTTAAATAACTTTCTTTAGAAAAATATTTGGGGAGAGATATGATTTTTAAGTGAATGAATGAGTGAAAATATGTGTATTTATAGATTAAAAAATATTGTTCATTAGCCGTTTGAAAAAGTGAAAAAATTTAAAAAGTTTTCTTCATGACCGTTGGTGAAAAGTATTAAACAGAAAATCAATCGTAAAAATTATAACAAGCAATCAGATAAATTTACCGATTTCAGATAAAAGATTTATATATAGGTGATTTAACCTCCTTATATAATAACCATAATATAAATATATTTTAACAGCAATATTATGGTGATAAAGTCATCCATATTATAACAAATTATAGTGACAGAGTCATCCACGTTAGAATAATAAATAAATTATGCAGCGGCTCAGCCGTCCATTAACAGTAAATAAATAAATATGCAACGGTTCAGCCGTCCATTAACAGTAAATAAATAATTATGTAGCGGTTCAGCCGTCCATTATAATAATTTTTTATAGGCGGCTCAGCCGACCAGTATAATTATTTTTATAAACGGTTCAGCCGACCAATATAATAATTTTTTTTTCATTTTCTCTTTTTTATTATTATTTTTTATGAGAGACATAACACCCGATATAACAGGATATATATTATCAATATAAAAAATATATGATCGTAAAGTGATCGTGTTGATAACGTTTTAATACAAACAAGTCTAGAATATTTTCTTTTTTCTTCACCCCATAATAATTAAAAATTCTCTACAAGTTTACATATATTTTTCACATATTTTTTTGATAAATTAATTATTATTATTTTTTCCCATTCTTTTAAGATCTATTTCACTAATAATCATTTTATTTTCATCATCACCATTAATGTTGGTGTAAGAGAGTTTATAGAATTAGCATACTTCAAAAGTAGTCTGCATTCATATAAGGAATTAATAAACATAGCAGAGGTCAATAATTACATACAGATATGAGATGATTAATTCACTGGTTATTTATGTCATTCAATTATTTCATTAAATTGCTTCATCCGTTTCAACTATTTTTGTTCGTAAAGAAAAATAGTTTGATGGATTTTTTACTGCTCAAAATTATACAACTACTCAACAAAAAGAAACAATTAAAAAAATAAATGAATGAATAATACATATTTAGTTTATTTGCTGAGAATTTTTATCAGTTCATTTATTTATGATTTTTTGTATTTTTCTAAACTTTTATCATTAATAAAATTTATTTTTGTCATTATGTTGCCACATGAATTTATTTCTAACATAATTTATATTTTTGTTACCAATGAAACTGTAACAACCAAAGTTTCTACAGTCAAAGTCTTTACAACCAAATTAGCATACTTCAAAAGTAGTCTGCATTCATATAAGGAATTAATAAACATAGCAGAGGTCAATAATTACATACAGATATGAGATGATTAATTCACTGGTTATTTATGTCATTCAATTATTTCATTAAATTGCTTCATCCGTTTCAACTATTTTTGTTCGTAAAGAAAAATAGTTTGATGGATTTTTTACTGCTCAAAATTATACAACTACTCAACAAAAAGAAACAATTAAAAAAATAAATGAATGAATAATACATATTTAGTTTATTTGCTGAGAATTTTTATCAGTTCATTTATTTATGATTTTTTGTATTTTTCTAAACTTTTATCATTAATAAAATTTATTTTTGTCATTATGTTGCCACATGAATTTATTTCTAACATAATTTATATTTTTGTTACCAATGAAACTGTAACAACCAAAGTTTCTACAGTCAAAGTCTTTACAACCAAATTCTCTGCAACCAAAATTTTAACAGTCAAAATCTCTACAGCCAAATTTAACAGTCGTTACAAATTGGCCCCTAAATCAAATGAACCCATATTAAATGGATACAATATCACCTGGAAATGAAGAATTTGACTATGTCCGGATCAAACAAAATGAAGATGTGTAATGTTCAATAATTAGTCTTAGTCGCTACCGCTGCTGCCTCCGCTCCTTCCACTTGCTCCCGCTAATCCTCAAGACGAGGAATGGGGATACAATCAAAAAGGTAAAATACAAAGAATTCATATTCTTAGGTTTGTAATTTTTTGTCTCTTTGTAGGCAATATGGGTATTAACTTGAAGAATCTATTTCTTGATGATGCACGACACCACCACCCATGAACATAATTTATTGGAAACCGTTACCTTTATTCTACTATCCATTTGTATCTCACTACAGAAAACACGGTTTTTTTATGTCGTTTGTTTTAATACTTAACCTCGGAACTACACAAACGTTAATATTTGTCAGTTTCTAAAACGACTTTTAAAAAATTGTGCATTCAAAGGAAAAAAAATATGAGTTCTTAAGGCTGTATAGAAAAAAAAAGAGTGAAAACTCTGATTGGGAAATAATTGACGGTTAAAACTTTTTGAAAAAGTAACAGTTTTAAAAGTGCCACAATCAATCAGGGCCGTAAACTTTTTTAGCTTTCACTTATATAAGTGACGTCATGTTAACGTCAAAAGAATAATGTCGGTTTCTTTTCAATTTAGCATCAGTTTTAATATGACTTTAAATTTTCAGCTTTGGATCAATAATATAACCGACGCAAATATGCATCATTTTATTTCTATTTTTATTAAGAATAAAAATGTCATTCAACTAAATTTTAAAAGCTGGTCCATATGGATCATTCCATTGTCCAAATTTATATCTTTATACACAATGTAACTTTGTAACTCTTGTATTGAATCCGGATGTATTCGAATCACAACATAAAAAATGGAACAAAATTTTTATGAGACAAACAAAAAGATGAGATAAATAATTTATATAAATTGGTAGAGAAAAGAAAAATAAAACTATAAATATTGACATATTTCATGCATATGTGTTTGAGTACATAAAGAGAATAAAGAATATTTACTATAGTTATGTGTTTGAGTACATGTCAATAACTATAGTAAATATTCTTTATTCTCTTTATGTACTCAAACACATATGCATGAAATATGTCAATATTTATAGTTTTATTTTTCTTTTCTCTACCAATTTATATAAATTATTTACTATAATGAGGATATGGTAGGAACATGTTAATTCTGAAATTAATTTCCTCTTTAAGTGTCTTTATTTGGCCATTAATTTCAGAATTAACTCATAAAATAACTATCATTCTTGCTAATTAATTCATAAACTTGAATGACAAGTTTACTCCTTTGACTATGGTAATTAATTCATGAATTGAATCACAAATTAATGTCAATATTTAACCACTACTTTTGTTCAAGATGGAGCTTTTTGGGTTTTCTAAAGCGATGAGTCTCTGATACGTTAAATGAATTTGTTGTTCGGGATCCGGTATCAACAGCAACTTCATCAATTAGTCAGGTTAGTACCTCAAACGATACATCCTCGACGACTCTGCCAGATTCATCAATTGGGGTGGCCAATATCTCAAACAAGACATGTGAATATCTCTTTGAAGATTTCTTTAAAGAGGCCTGTGAAGATCTATTTGAATATTCTTTTAAAGATTTCTTTGAAGAGGCATGTGAAGATCCTTTTGAAGAGGCATGTGAAGATCCCTTTGAAGATTCTACATCGGTACCATTACGTCAGACATTGTACATAACGGATTGGAAAACGATGAGTAAGTTGAGTATTTCAAATACGATCATAGGAGAAAGTGGAGACTTGAAGATGTCTCTGATTTTTTTTGAATAACATCCCATAGTTATTAAAAACGGTCCTCAATCAGATGTAATGGAAAATGAGATTAAAATACTCATTACATCTGATTTTCACCCAAACATAATCCGCTATGTTAGCTCTAAGAAGTGTAAGGATTTGTTGAGCGATGGCAATACAAGTAGCATAACTCGTCGACATTGGTAAAAAAAATCAAATAATAAATTGCCTGAAATTCAGTTTTGGCAGATTCTATACAAAATATTATTCGAGAAAACAACTTGTGGGTAGCAGCAAGTGCTCCTAAAAGACTGTTGATTAGCCTCATCAGATAGATCTGTATATCTCATCTGGTTTCTCTGTTTTTTACTAGAGCAAATAAGAGATAGTAGCCAACGCTATAACATTTGATCAAACTCTTTTTCTCTTTCATAACAATGGAATCACTATTACAAATGTTACTGCTTTGAGACCAACTCAAGGGTTGATCATATACCCATAACACATATTTCTTCGTTTTCGTGATAAACACAACTATAATAACCATCATGAAATTTACTTTCTAATGGTTATTTTTGCGATTATGAGAAAGAAATACATGCTCATACAAACTAATCAAAACAAAAATAGTGCATTACCTTCGGATACCAAAAGTGGTAATTATTTTCTACTGATTTTGGTATAATTTTAATGTCTTCAATTAATTTTTATTTAATTTATAATGAATAATCATGAAAACTTGTTTTCTATTGATTACATAACTTGGCCAACTTTGTGCCTGTGCATATGGTTTGAAAATTTAACTATCATGAAGTGGGTGGCTACTACTGATTTTGAGTACTAGTTATATAGTGCACTTTTTTTAGTACTCAAACTATTATGTTCTATTCATAGTGCATGCCCTTTATTTCTCTATTGCACCTTCTTTTTTATTTGAAAAAAAACTATAGTGTAATTCTTCCTCAGTTCTATTTGCTCTCAATTTTTGATGTTAACCGTTCTTCTGTTTCCATCCATTGTTTCTTACTCATATTTTGTAACAATTTTTTTTTATATTTTCATTTGTATCCTAAACTCGTTTAATCTCGTTATTTATTATTTTTTTTTTTTGCCTTTTCAATTTACTCTTTTTTTATTTTCAAGTTTTGACTTTTGAGATGTTTTAGACAGCTAATAAAATTAAAAAGAGAAAACGTAAGTTCCTCCATATGGAATATTCTAATTTTTTACATTTTTATACATGAGATTTTGTACGAGCCTCACTCGAATCAAAAGAATGCAAATAAAATTTTCCATGAATCATACATACATTATGATTCTTGCAAAAAGACGACATTTTGCTTCAGCTGCCCGGCTGCCCCTAAACCTTTTCTCACGTATTTTTGTGTGTTTTCTTCTTTGATTTTAGGAATAACAGAAAAGTGTATACTAAAAAATTCGGTATAGTTCAAACGGGTCAGCCGCAAACCCGATATATGTTTGGCATCAACCTACATAATAATGTTCTATAAAGTGATTAATAAGAAACAAATGATTTACGGACATAAAAGAATAATTTTAACTCTTTTTAGTGTAATAACTGAAAGTAGCGGACCCGTATTGTTTTTTGTTCTTTGGTAACTCAACGGACATTATCTCTAATTCTTTACTGTAATATTACAGTTTCGAGTTACGGATAAGCGTGGCTTATCTCGAAATTCAAATGGTCTCTTATTTCATATAAACACTGACAAATGTAGACGGTAAATTACATTTGAGACAATCAAACCTATCTAAGCCCAAATGAGTTTGGGCTTAGTAAACAAAATAGGCCCATAGACAATATGACCCGGAACGAAGAATCTGACTATCTCCGGGTCAATCAAATCGGAGAAGTGAAAAAGGGGGAAAAAAAGAATCTGAGTATTGTTGAGGTTAGGGGATCGCGAGAAATGGAGGTTCCAGGTTCATCGAAGAAGATGATCGCAACGCAGGAAGAGATGTCTGCAGCTAAAATACCACTTGGTTCCAGAGATCAGTGCGCTCATCTCTTGATTCCTCTCAACAAGTGTCGTCAGGCTGAGTTTTTCCTTCCGTGGAAATGCGAGGACGAGCGTCACGTTTATGAGAAGTGCGAATACGAGCTTGTCATGGAGAGAATGCTCGCGATGAAGAAGATCCGTGAAGAAGAAGCTTTGGCTAAACAGAATAAAGTACAAGGGAATGGTGTTCCTCTTATCCCTAAAACTGCTAATGCTTAGCCTCCTTCGAATCGATTCGTTCTCCGATTCCAGATTTCCGGTGAGTCTATAGCGTTCGATTTAGGGTTTTGGGTGATTTGATTGAATTGGTTTGATTCCTCTGCAAGAGATCAGATTTTTCGATTTAGGGTTTCGTTGCGAATTAAGTGAGATTCTTTATTACTGATTGTGTCCAATATTATATCTCTTCTTAGCAATTTCAATCTCGTGTGAGCATTGACCACAATCTGGATTCAATTTCTTGAACGCACCACAATCACAATAGTTCTGTATCAACCCTTTTTAGAGAAATGTTTGGATTTGTACTTCTTGTTGTAAATCATCTCCATGATATCTCAAGTTTGGATAAGCATAATTTCACCATCATTGATTTGATTTAAGTGTGTTTCACTGATTAACAGGAGACAATTCAATTCGTTAGACTATATCTTTTATGTTTACAACTTCTTTTGCTTGATCTATGTTCTATGAACTTGTAAATTGTGTCTCAGATATCATGATTGTTACAGTCACTTTGTGTTACAGACCCCTAAAAGGATACAAGAGTGTTTCACTGATTAACTAGACACAACTCAATTCGTTAGACTATATCTTTTATGTTTGATTTATGTTCTCACACTTCTAGGCTTTGAACTTCTTATGCTTGATCTATATATCTTTTGTGAACTTGTAAATTGTGTCTCAGATATTCATGGCTAAGAATCGGTACAGTCACTTTGTGTTACTTATAAATCCTTTAGAAGAATTGTAAAATTACAGCACCAACTACATTACCTGTGTCTAAACATGTTCTGCTGTATTGATCCTGCAAGAGATACATTTGTTGATTTGGTGGATTTTATGTACAGATATTTATGTCACAACAGCTACAGAAAGATTCCCATGATGTCTCTCACCTTCTCGTTCTCACTTGCCATTGAGTACTCTTGCATGTTTGAGTGATACTTTCCTTTTTCATATGGTTCATATGTGTTTCACTACTTGTTCATTATATATGCCACTATGATTTGACAACAATAGGTGTTTCTCTGTTTTAAAGGCAGACCCCTAAATGTTTGGTCTAAGATTCTTCAACATGTCAATGATTTTGTTTCACCTGATTCTTTATTTCATTCTTCCGAGTCTTAATTCACACTCTGAAATATTTGGGCAGGGATTCTCTGGAACTGTGAAGAAGGTGGGGGCTCTGCTTTTCAATCTTTTCTTCTTGCTAGTGATGAAAAATTGTTGCTACATTTTCAGATGTGAATGTTCAAGATTCTCTTTTTTTTTTTGTTTTTCTCTTGTTAACTCTGAGGGGTTTCCTAAAAAAATAAGATGCAAAACTCATCTTTTTGTTTGGTTTTCCAATCTTTAATCTTTGAGAAAGAAGAAAACTTATGACATTGAAATGATTCTTTTGTCAAATGAAAAAAAACTCAACAAATCACTTTAATTGCTTACAGAACCAAATCATATACAATGGAAGACCCATCTACTTAATGTCTACACAACACACGTGTAATAAGAAATTAAGAATAGGGAAGAGCGTATGCTTTTCGAAAAAAAAAAGGGAAGAATAAAAGAGGTTATGCTAAGAAAACATATCAAATCTAATTCCAATCCTTAAGGATGAAAAGTCAAGAGTTGTTTGGTCCTACTTCCAATAATTATGCACTCACTACTCTAAACCTTTTCACATAACCATGCAATGTCTATATCTATCCATGTGTACATTGTTTTATATTATATTTCTCTGTCTTGTAATTATATATTAGTTGTGTTATTTGTTTTTGTGGCCCAACCATTCCCAAATCACACTTTTAAACAACTCTCTTTCACCTTTATTTTTTTGTGTTATTCTAGGTGTGAAAGGCTAATTCTTCTCTGTTCTCTCTAGGTGTTTCATGGATTACACCTTTGATATTACTTTTTTAATCATCTTGGAATTTGCCTTGTTCTTGCATGTGCTATGATTGAATTCAATCAATGGGTGAAGAGAAAATTGACCCAGTAGAAAAATAATAATATTAACAATCGTCAAATCTATATATATGGTTTGGTGAGATTTCCAAATTTTTCCACACACAAAAAAAAGAAAAGAATGTTATGGTTATATAGTCCAAAGCCAGTTGGGTTACATTATTTCTTACATATATGTACAAAGTTTTATAATAATAAAAAACCAAACAAAGAGAATTATTGAATGTTTTGATTGTGGTAAAAGCCATGAATCATGGGCCTCCACAGTCAATTACTCATTCAATTTCTCTTGGAGCTATTTGTCTCTGCCAGACTCATTTAATGTATTATTTTCATTTGCTTACATTTTTTTCTCACTTACTTACACCGAATAATATATAGTACTAACAATTTTGACACTTGAACTTTCGGTTAGACTTTTTATACATCCAAGGAATTGTGCTTAAATAGCAATTTTTACAATTGAAATACCAAACTGTAATTTATTGTTTAATTAAATGTTTTTATATTTTAAGTGAGGGAAGAATTTTCGAAAATTTTATTAATAGTTGTCGATTATGAAAATCATAAGCTCATGCTCATGCGCCCTTAACAAAGTTGTAGTTTTTAATCTTTATTTTTTTTATCCGAGTGTATCAACTCAAGTTCTCTTACAATGCTCATCACAACCACAAAACAAAGCTAAGCAGTACAAATCAGAATATAAATAACCAACATGCATCTATTTAATCCATAAGTCCAATTAAAACAGCATGATTATCATTAGACAAGTATTAACAAACTTAGAGGAGGGACATCAAAGAATCAAAAGGAACACATGAGAAGAAAGCAAACAACCAAAAGTAACTCTGAAATATAGAAACAACATTATATAATTCCTCCTACATCCTGCCTATTATACTCTCATAGTCTCATTCAACCACTTCGCTAAATCTAACAAAATTTTCATGCGCATGTTTCAACTGCTCGATACTATAACATGTCCTAACTAAAATTGACATAATTTTCAACTATTGATCCAATTGACATTTCAATCCTCTGTCAACTGAAAATTATCTCAAGTGACTATCCTATGTTCAAATTTTGGCTTAATCCAACAATTTAAAATCATTCAACATATGCAAAAGCTTTTGAAGTTCATGCACAATCTTGCATCTCCAAATACGTATTTTTACTCCAAAGTGTAGCTCATTATCCTCCAAAAATGTCTTTATTGCAAGTGTCACATGAAGCTTTAATGTCAAGTGGTTTGTCCGCACGCGTACATCTCTTATTTTTATAAAATGTTATTTAGATATTTGAAATTTGATATACTTTTTGTTTTGGTTAAAACTTTTATTTGAAATATTAGAATATAAATTGCCCAGTTTTATAATCAAACGCTCGTAGTCTAATGGTGGTATTTGTTTTAATTTAGATTCGAATTGTTGGTCGAAAACTCGATTAGTGATCATTAATAGGATAATAGAACCCCATTTTAACTAATAAAATAATAGTCTACCAATTTTTTCACTAATAAAACCCCCTTGGAATGTGTTTACTTGATTATTTCGATCAATGTCATGATAACCTAGGTAGCTTTCTGTATTATTCTTTTCTTTTTATTTTTCCTATTTTTTTTTGGTACAAGGTTAAATCTCTGTATTATTCTTCTAGTCAATATGTAGATAATATACGCAACTCGTGTGTCTTTGACAAGCTGGTGATTGAATATTATATTTTAAATACCGTCTAATCAAACACTTAACTTTTCTAAATCATTGTTTAAATTCTCTTAAATCATTAAAGCGAATTTTGGCATGTATGCAGAGAATTCCACGTTTTTATAATAATATAGAGAATGTGCATGAATGAGAAGAAAAGGCAAAGCATAGTAGTCTACGTTAAAAGGTCAATGACCTCTCACTTTGTGTGTAGATTTTATATATTTGATTATGTCTGATTCATAGTATTTTTTTTTTTCGTTGGGTATATAAATGTCTGATTTCTGTGTGGAATATAGACGACGACTTTATTAAATTTTGTTCTCTTAATTGAATACTCATTTGGTTTTTGTTAAATTTATCCATCATTATGTCTGATACAGTGATACCACGTGAAACCACGAGTTATAAATCAATTATAATTTCTAATACTACGTGAAATCATGTAATACTTATTATATTCTGCGTATTGATGTTTTCTTATAAGAAATACAATAATTAAAAGTTTATTTAAAAACAGTATTTGATGTTTAATATAAGTTTTAATTGTAGAATAGCTGATAAAATAACATGATTTTGAAAAGGAAAATACTAGTATAAATCTGTGGACAATAATACATAGTATTTCGTTGGTTAGAAAATTGGAGAAATCCGTAACTATTGTCGGCTACCATATAGGAAACTAAGATTTAATCCACCGTGAATATTTTTTTTATATTATTATAATTAAATTAATTTAATTTGATATATTTAATATTTTAATATTAATAATATTAATAAAATAATAATACAACACAAATTAATAATATTTTAAATTATATAAATATCGATCTAAATCCATCATGCTATATAACCTGAGATAATTTAAACTTTTAATAAAATTTAAATATATCAATAATAATATTTTAAACTTTTTAAAAGTTTAAAATTAGTTATATCTGATATAATTAAACGGTTCGACTAAGGAACTGAAGTAAATCGATACAAACTTTTAAATTTGGATACATGTAAAGTTAACTTTCTGCTCACTCGGATTTAGATACAATTTGGTTTTATTTATAATATGACACATAATCATTATCTAAAAATTTTAGCCGATGTGAAACGTTGAACACACATTGTTTCCTTCATTAGTTGAGTAATATATGTCCGTATGAAAAAATTTGAATCACAACATGTAGACAAAAAATTAGATTTTTATTAACTTTTTGTATTATATGATGATTCAAAGAAAATAAAAAAATCATGCAAAGATGATAGGAGAATCATAATTTTAATCTTAACAAAATCTTCTAAATATTTATATTATTGATTGTGAAACATTATATGGACATTTCTAATTTTATAATTAATGATAAAATCTTTTAATTGTGTTTGATTATATGGATAATAGATAATTAATTGTAAGAGTTGTTTAGATACATGGATATAAGTATTTTCTATTCTATATTTATTTTAATGAGTTTTCTAATTTGTTATTTAAATCATTGACATTCCTTATAATATTTGTAAAGATTTTTCTTAAAAATGTATTTTAAAAATAATAATATAGATATGATGGTTTTGATTCGTAATTCGATGTACACCAAAACAACAATTCCTTCTGCCTTACAAAGAGTATAATTTTAGAGTTTTATCTATGTTTCATAAATAATATCGTTTTACATTTTTAATGTGCCTTTTATACTAATTTACTAGTTTACTCTTAACCCAAAACTACTTTTCATTGAATTTAAATTATTAATCATTTATTAAATATGAGTATATATATAATTTATGATTTTTAATATATGTAAAATGTGTTAAAATGATATTTTTTTGTGAAATAGAGGGGATATTAAATAATAATGCAAAATAAGAAGAAAAAGTGTTACATCCAGAGGCCCAGAGTATGTGGACGATTTTTATAATTTAAGAAAATAAATAATTCTTATTATGCATTTTAATAGGGAAGAAAAAAGGAATAGAATAAGAAGAAAAATGAATGGGAAATGGGAGAAAGTATAAGGGAATTAGGGGAATGAAGTCAAAACGGTGGTCCAAAAGACATAACGAAGGACCATTGTAAAATTTGTGATTTATTGAAATCAGAAAGTTAAACACGAAACCCTAAAAAACAAAAATGAGAAAAATAGGAACAATAATTATGCTATGGTCAAAGCTAAGCAGTTGGGCTATTTTAATTTTATTTTATTTTGGCCAAAACTTATATATGGTGCAAAAGAGAGGAAGTAAAGTTTGAGGTGTAGAGGAAACTTCTTCATTTGGGTAAATCCCAAATCCCCGTATAAGGTAAATAAATTGTAGAAAATTTGATTTTTTTTTTTTATGAGAACTATACATATAAGTTTTTCTCTTTGTCAGTTTAACAAAGGTATGTACTAAATAATATGATTGTTTTGTGGCAAGAGACTAATATATATTCGGATCTAAAACCAGACAATGTTTTTTATTTTATTTTTATTTTTTCATGCAAGTTGTATATATGTAGCCTTGCGTAGATCTCTGGTACGTTGATGATATGCAATGATTCTCTTTAAAAAAACTACTAAAGAATATATTTAAGATAATAATAATGAATGGGGTCAAGAGTCAAGATTAATGTAACCAAAGTCAAATGGATTTTCGTATGATTACCACTTTTGTAGATTAATATATATCCTTTGTAGGTCAAAAACACATGTCACATCTCTTTTTTTTTTTTGAATAAACAAATTTTATAACAACATTCCAGCTTGTAGATCTTTATTCTTTTTATTTGCTAGTCTAATTGTCTACATAAGTGACGACCCAACCATAAACCATATCAGATTATGAAAATTTGACTTTACGATCATTTACGTATCATCAAACCGTCACGTATGTCATGGAACAATTCATAAACAAAAGAATTGTAATTGTCTCTTTCTTTTTTTTTAAGATGAAACATATGGTATATGTAACCAAAACCGTATGAAACTTGTATAATATAGGGAATGAATGACAAGCACTTTCAAAACTGTTAATTTGTTTTAATAAGTTTTATCGTTTTAATTTATCCAATTAGATTTTTTGTGGCTTTTATTAATTTAAAAGTTTTTATATTCCTTTTTTCATTTTGCTTTTTGATTTTAGTTTTTTTTTTAAATTTCGTAAATCTAATTTTAAAATAATAAAAAATAAAAACCAACAGTTTTTATAATTATTATTTCCCATATGTTTAAAACTCTCATATAATTCACTGATAAATTATTATTTTTTAAAATTCAGTCGATTTACAATTAAATATTTTTTTTGTTTTTTAAGATCTATTTCTTTACATTTTTAGTAGTTATTTAAAATCGTAATTTTTACAATCACAATCTTTACTAATCGGTCATAAAAATTTTACGGTCAAAGTCATTACAGACAAAGTCCATAAAACCAAAATCTTTACAAATAAAAATTACCGTCGTTAGCAATCGACGATTGAAACATAACTTAAACTTAAATTGATATAATAGATGGCTAATTTCGAATAAAATAAGTTAAATTATTATAATTTTACAACAAACATATCAAACAAAATCCGAATTCAAGACAACTACAATGGAATATCCGGGAAACAAAAAATGAATGAAAACTTTTAAAGTTATAATAATTATTAGTTTTTGGAAGTTTGCAAAATATATGTAAGGAGAGATTATAAGTATGAGTGCATCCAAAAGAGACAAAGAGAATAGATGGAAAAAGAGACAGTCATCTTTTAGAAAGCTCCAAAAACAAATCAGAAAAACAAAAACTTACTCTTTTAATCCCAACCCACACCCCTCAAATCCTCTCTTCTCTTCTCTTTAGGGTTCTTCGTTTTCTCTTTCTTCACACAGAACCAACAACAACAAAATCAAACCTTTTTCCTTGGGTCTTAGGAAAAATCGAACCTTGTTTCGGTTTTTAGGCTTCTTGGGACTGATATTTAAGAGAAAATGGGTAGATGTGGTGGGAGAAACGGTAACGGAAACTTTACCGGCGTTGGATTTAACGGTAACGGTGGCGGTGGTGTTAGGCCTTACGTACGGTCTCCTGTTCCACGGCTTAGATGGACGCCGGATCTTCACCGTTGTTTCGTTAACGCCGTTGAGATTCTCGGTGGTCAACACCGTAAGTTTATACTTTGTTGATAAAAATCAAACTTTTGTTACTTTGTTAATTCGATTCAAATATCTTAAAGTTGCGATTTTTATTTGGATATTTCTTCAAAAAGATTGAACTTTTCTCATAATTTGTCTCATCTTCATCGTAAAGTATCAGTTTTTGAAGCAAGTCTTCACACTTTGCTACTTTTGTTTCATTCTTATCCTGAAGTTTGGATTTTTTTTTTTTGGATTATTCTAAAAAAGTTTGATAATTTCTCATTGTTTATCTTCAATCTTCATCAAGTTTTTGAGCCAACACGCTTATGCTATTTTGTTTCATTCAGATATATTATAAAGTTTGGATTTAGTTTTTATTTTTATTTTTATGAAAAGTAATCATAAAGAATCATCATAGTCACCTTTTTGATTTTTTTTGGTTGGGTTTGATGAAACAGGAGCAACTCCAAAACTTGTTCTTAAGATGATGGATGTGAAGGGACTCACCATTTCACATGTCAAAAGCCATCTTCAGGTACTAATAAATTTACCAAACATCAAATTTTTAACTTATTCATGCATCATTCCATAATACCTTGAATATTAAATCACTTTTTACATATTGTTTTTGATTGTATATTACAGATGTATAGAGGATCTAAGCTCACTTTGGGGAAACCAGGTATTTTTAATTTTTTATCTGTAAATTTTCATAAACATAAATTGTGAAATCATGATTTTTGGAAAAGAATGGGACCGTTGATTTTTAATTTGAACTGTTAACATCATATACATAATAATGGATGGAATTTAATTATTTTACTGTATCTGTTTCTAGTATGTACTATTGGTCTAGTGTCATGATTCATAAGACAATTGTCATAAATACATATATTTTTTGCTTTAAAAAAAATATCTACCTCTATTTTTTCATAAAAGAAAGAGAGAGTAGTAGAACAGAGAACAAGAGAATAATCAATATGAGTCTCATTAACTAATTTTTATTATTTTTCTTGGGGGAGACAGAAGAAAGCTCATCATCTTCAATAAGAAGAAGACAAGACAGTGAAGAAGATTATTTTCATGACAACTTGTCATTACACACAAGGAATGATTGTCTTTTGGGTTTTCACTCTTTTCCTCTTTCTTCACATTCTTCTCTTAGGTATATATATATTTTTTTTAATTTTCTTTTATTATTGTTTTCTGACAAGTTTTTAATTTGATTTCAGAAAAAAGCTATCATAATATACTTTTTGTTTGTCTGTATTTGAATTGCCTTTTTTAATATATATTTTTTACTTTGGTGCCAGAGGAGGAAGAAGAAAAGAGCAGCAGCAGACTTCAGAGTCTGGTTATGATGATGATGACTTTCTTCACATCATCAACATGAACATGAAGAAGACGAAAGATACGACGACGTTTCAATCACATCATCATCTCCCCAAGGTATATTATTTCTTTTTTATTGTCAACCGGTATTTTATTTAAATACTATAAAAAATTTAAAAATTTTGGAGCCTTGTGGGTCAAACCAAATCTAGTCCGGTTAAGAGTCCTAACCGGTCTGATTGAGACTCTGTTCAAATCCAAACCGAATTGAGTCCGGTTTAAGTATTATTTGTCTTTGAAACTTTAGGCTCGTTATGATCACCCTCATATAAGTGGCATTTTAAGGTTTGGTTTTTGAGTCTTTAACCGGTATGATTGAAACTAGTGTCAAACCCAAACCGATTCTAGTCCGGTTTGGTAACTTATTTTATCTTTTGGTTCAATAGAAAACAGAGGAGTGGCTGGAACAAGAACACGAAGAGAAAGAAGAAGATTTGTCGTTGTCTCTGTCGTTAAATCATCATCATTGGAGAAGCAACGGATCATCGGTGAGCGAAACGAGTGAAGCAGCAGTCTCAACTTGTTCTGTACCATTCGTCTCCAAAGATTGCTTTGGTTCTTCAAAGATTGATCTTAATCTTAATCTCTCAATTTCTCTCCTCGGTAGCTAAATTAAGTAAGCAAAATCTTCCTTGTTCTTAGATTAGGTTCTGTGAAACACTTCGGATGTTGTTTTTGAAAACTAGGATTTTTATGTTTTCCGAGATTTAAGGTTAGTAGAAATCTTGAAAATAAATTAAATAAATATTAACTCAAACTTACACAATAAATACTATTTATGATTTCCCAACCGAGAACGAAACAAACAGAGCCAGCCAAACGCAGAGTTCTACTTCTAAGATCCAAGTACAATACTTAACACTCCAATAGGCAGCGATGGTTAATTTTTTTCGGCCGTGGTTTTGGTAATTACGAAGAAGAGAGAAGTTACTGATCGATATTTTTTTTTTTTAATGTTATTTTGTCACTAAACTCACGCGTACACTATAAATAACGATTTTATAAAAAAAAAATAGAAATCGTAATTAATTACTGTCTACAAATAAATTAAACAAAAGAAAAATTTCCAATTAATTTAAGGCACACCCAAACCATAAAATTGATTATACGATTAAACAAAACCCTATCTGAAATTCAGTATATGCATATTAAAAAACACCAACGTTAAAAATCGAAGACGCCACCTTTAGTTTGATCCCTGAGATCCAGATTCCTCCACTACTTCATATGCCAGATTTGAGATATGAAATATATCCTAATGTATACTAGTGCACAATAGACTAACATTGGTGCTTGAACGTTAGTTCTTGAACGCACAAGAGACTAACCTCTATGCTTTTCAAGACTTCTTCGTGCAGGAACACTGATTATGATGGTTAATCCGGCCTGATTACCGGATCGATGGCCTCTAGTGCACTTCCTTCACTCCACTACCTCCTCACTTATTCATGTGGATCCGCGAGATCCATAATCTCCATCTTGAAACTAACCCGACTGGATTGCTTCCTTAACTGCCTTGTATTTCAGATACAATAAGCGGAGGGAGAAAGAGAATGCGGCGAATCCCAAGAGACCTTTTAATACCTTCTAACCCATGTGACAAACAAAGCGAAGAACCCCATTAATTATTAGTAATATTTGTTTTATCTTATGTTTATGTTTGTGTATCGTATTGATTTCGAGGATCCATTAATTATTAGTAAAATCACCCGCAGGTGCGGTACCACCGCAATCTTTGTCAAAGTCCTATAAACAAAAGTTAATAATTAATTGAACCGAGTAAAGTTGTTTTATCATACATCGGTAACTTTATAAGTGAAAAATATGATGCACTATATAAACACTTCGTCTATAACCATTCATATTTACCACAATTGTTGGAGAGGGAGAGTACGAGTTAAGAATTAAGAAACAAATTTTCGCACCAATTAGACAATGAACCTGTAATAAAAGTGTAATAGTACAAATTGTGTTGGGTCAAGATATTCGACGGATGTTGAGTCATATTTACCGCGGGAGTCACTACTTAATTAACTCTTTTAGTTTTATATTTATTATATTTAATTTATAAAAATTCAAAAAATATAAAGCATGATCATTCATAAAGAAATAATAAACAATACAACATATAAATATATAAAAATGCATAGAGATTGGATGAATAAAAATAGAAATATTGAAAATTTACCTATGTTTTACTTGTAATTCATTTTTGTTTTGCTTATATTATATTTAATTTTTGCTTTAAAAATATTAATAAACTTTATATTTTGGTACTTCTAGAACTACTATAACATATTAACAGAATTGTAAAGCAAAATAACTTATCATAAATACATTATAAACCTGCACTACGATATGGGATTATATTTTGACAAAAAGTGATTATCTTTCTTAAAAATTAAACTTGGTATTGCTTTGCATTTTTTAGGTGGAACATAGCAAAAATTAATCGTTATTACATCAAAACTGTTCATGAATAATAAAAAATGATTAAAAATAAGTTTGTGAGAATTGAAAAAAATTACAAAAATGCATTAGATAAAAATTAATATTTTAAAACATGTATTAATAATAGTGAATATAAGACTATAAATTTTTCTTGATAGTAATGATATAATCGAAAATTATATTTTTTTGAATGTTTTAATAATTTTAGAATGGAAATATATTTTAGTTGATATAAAAAATCAATATATGTAAGTAATACTAAACTGTGAAAAAGAGAAAATAATTTTTAGTAACTTTAAATTTAGACTACTAATCCAAGAATATAATTTATTTGATTGATAATGTTAAATAATTCCCTTAATAACAGAAAAATAATACTTAAGATTGACTGAATTGAAAATATGGAATGTGATTATGAGTTTGGAATTTATATTTGCAGTAATTAATTTTGAAAATTTTAATTTTTTTACATTTACATCATTTAAAGATAGCAAAAAATTATGCATATTATTTTTTCATTTTTATTTTTCAAATTTGAAAATGTTTAAAATGAGCACGAAAATAATATGAACTGAATTAAATATGAATACATGATATTAGAGAATCTAAGAAAAAAAAGATAATAAATTATTAAACGAGTGAAATGCTTACTAACATTCACTAAACAAGATAAATAGGATATATATACAAATATCTTCCAAAAAAGATGAGAAAATTACGCATATTTATTACAATAAATAAAAGACTAAAAACATGATGATTTCATAATATTAAAAAATAATGATAAATTGTGCAACATAAATGATAGCAAAAAAAGGTACGTTTGCCTTTTAAAACAATAGTTAACGTAAGATTTTTTTGTTTCTTTTTTTTTATTTTTGTAAAGTGGTGGACATAAATATTACAAACCACTTTAACATTAGCAATTATATTTATTATTAAATCATCAGTAAGTATTTTATTGTCATCTTTTTACCACTAGATGTTACTAATCAAATCCATACATTTCTCAATTGTACTTTTATAGACAAATATTTTTAAAATCTATTAAAGTTCAAATGTTGAATTTGTTTAATTAACAAAAAAAACACTTATGAACAAAAAAATTAGAACAAATATTTTTTTTTTGTTTCGTTGTATACGGTAGAGAAAAACGCAGCGTTTCATGTCCTGAGACTGAATCCTTTATAAACGCAGCGTGTTGATCTTTGGAGGATAAATCCTTTAAACGCAGCGTTTTGATCTTTGCAAGATAAAAACCCAACGTTTATCAAGATCCTACGGTAGAGAGTATTGTTTGTCATCAATCCTACGGTATAGATAATTTCGAAGGATTTATTATTCTGCCAGTATTAGTTATTATTTTTTGAATTAAAGTTGTAACCGTTTCTCTCTTCACAAATTTGTAGAAACGAAAACAAAAAAAAAAAAAAAAAAAAAATTTGAAACAACCTTTATAACCGCCCCGACGATGACCAACGTCGTCAACGTCGGCGAAGATGAATCTATCGAACCGTTTTGGCTCCAAGTCCAAGACGGCGAAACCCAACGATTCTTCTTCCTCCGACGAGAATCGTTCTTCCTCCGCCGCCACAGCAGCTTCCGTCGTAATGCCACCGTGCTCCGTCAATGTAATCCGAGCTGTTCTTTTACTTCTCGTCGTCTTCTCCTGCTTAGTCCTCTACAGAACATCTGGTTCTCTCAACATCGTCCATGGCTCTTCCTCGTCGATGCTCTCTCGCATTTTTCCCTCTTTCAATGATTCTTCTTCGTCTCCGGTAAGCGTTCTTCCCCACATTGTTTCTATATTTGATGTTTATTCAATCTTCGACGTAAGCAGAGTAAGATTTAGGGATTTGATTTGGTTCTTCCATGAAATTGGATTCGAATTGGTGATGATTCCGTAGAAAGATTCTGGAATCGTGTTCTTCGTAGTCGCATTTGACGGTGTTCTGTATTCTGATTTTGGTTTTGGTTTCTTAGGAAGAAATTGAGGAACCTAAGCTGGAAGATGTTTTCCGTAGAGCTGCAAGTAAAGATGGTACAGTGATTTTGACAACTTTGAATGAAGCTTGGGCAGCTCCAGGATCTGTGATCGATCTCTTCTTTGAGAGTTTTAGAATTGGTAAAGGAACAAGAAAGCTTTTGAAACACTTGGTGATCATTGCTTTGGATGCTAAAGCGTATTCACGTTGCAAAGAGTTGCATAAGCACTGTTTCAGACTTGAAACACAAGGTGTTGATTTCTCCGGCGGTGAGGCTTATTTCATGACTCGTTCTTACTTGAAAATGATGTGGAGAAGAATCGATTTCCTTCGGACTGTTCTTGAGATGGGTTACAACTTTGTTTTCACGGTATGTGTTTCTTGCACTCTTGGCAACTGAAAGCAAGAACTTGTTGGTTGGTTGTTCTATTGAGTGATTCTTCCTTTTTATGTGCTCCAGGATGCTGATGTGATGTGGTTCAGGAACCCTTTTCTGCGGTTTTACAAAGATGGTGATTTCCAGATTGCTTGTGACCATTACATAGGAAGGTCGAACGATCTAAGGAATAGACCCAACGGAGGATTTACCTTTGTGAGATCCAATAACCGAACTATACGATTCTACAAGTTCTGGTATGATTCACGGATCAAGTACCCCAAATATCACGACCAGGATGTTCTGAATTTCATCAAGACAGATCCTTTCATGTGGAAAATCAGGCTTAGGATTAGGTTCTTGAACACAGCTTATTTCGGTGGATTCTGTGAACCAAGCAAAGATTTGAATCTTGTTTGTACAATGCACGCGAATTGCTGCTTCGGTTTGGATAGTAAGCTTCATGATCTTAGAATCATGCTTCAAGACTGGAGAGATTTCATGTCTTTACCACTTCATCTTAACCAATCCTCTGGTTTCACCTGGAACGTCCCACAGAATTGCAGGTTTTTAGTCTAAATCTATCTTCTTTTGTCATTTTTTTCGATCTTTGAGATTGTTAAAGTGGATCAATAAAACGGTTTTGTTGTTTCTGCAGTCTTGATTCACTTCGGCAATTTGATTCTAAGGATGAAGAAGAGAGCGAAACACCAAAAGGATCTCAACAGTAAAGTGTGTGTGTTACAATGTATATATAGAGAAACTGTTTTGAGATTTTTTTCGTACGAAGAAATAGAAATATAGAAGATAAGATCTGTAAAATCATCAGTCATATTCTTAAAGAGAAATACATTACACGAATGACGAATGACGAATGGCTTTGTTCATTGTCCCAAAGAGCCTTTTTACGTCTAAATATGACGTTGGAAATAGTTTAGTGAAATTACAAAGAAGATTTTTTTTTTTTTTTTTTAACAAGACAAAAATAATCATTCATAAATCTTTTTAACAATCTTTTCTAGCGACTTTTTATGTGTTTATATTGCAATCTCTACATGCAAGCTTATGTATTAGAATGTCCTGGTTACTTTCTGCCAATGTTTTACTTGCATGAAAAGATTTGAGAAATAATCAAACCTTATATTTTGAAAAAAAAAAAAGTGCATGTAAAGAGATTTTATCGAGCGTGTGCACGTAAACAGATTTATGAAATAAGAAATTCTAGAATAAACAATTTATTGGAAATTGTTATAAGAAAAAAATGATCTACCGGAAATATTTTCAAAATACGTGATGGCTAAATAATATTGAAATATTTATGAATTTCTTAAGAACATCTAATAAAACGTGAATGAATAACTAGAAATCCACGTACCAATAAATAGACGATCGAGATGTTATGCACACTACATATCCGGGTTTCATTGAAGCATCAAATTAATCCAGAAGTAAGCACGCTTCTTGGAAAAGCACATATAACGTCCAACCCAAAGTCTAAGCTACCAGATTTATGGCTATCGCCTTGTAAAAATTAAGGATTTGTGTCTATACTTTAAAAATTTGCTACGAAATATTATCCAATATGATTTGTGGGTTCTAACGTAACTGTATTTCTCCACGTACAGCCATTAAAGATTATATATATAGAATTTACGTACCTTAATAACGAATGAAAATGAGTTTCACACATTGTCATCATAGTATCCGTGAAAAAATTCCCACATATTGACATGCTAAATTCTTGACAAAAGTGTCACGGATTGCCGTTAATCATATATAGCACGCTTGTGGTTCGTTTCAGACCGATCATGGTGTTGGCCATCCCCATATCTAAGTCCTGATTTTCTGCTAGAATAGAAGCTATTGGCTCGTTCGAATTGATGCTTTGGTATTGGATCAATTGGAGACCATATATATGCTTTTTGTTAAACATAACTGTCTAAAAGATAAAAATAAAATGATTTTAAAATTTAGATATGTAAAATAAAATAAAATCATATATACTAGTAACAATTAATAAATATCAAAAGAAAGTAATAGCTAAAAAATATTAATCGTTTCAACCAATCCTCAGTTGGCAGATAAAGCATCCTCTACTTGGTATTTGTTTCTCCAATCCACCGGTCTGTTTTTTTTAACAAAACCGACAACACATTATCTCTTGTTTTTTTCTTTCTATCTTCTCCTTTCCAAATTAAATAACACACATTTATCCTCGCACACATTATTTTATGACAAGGACAACCTACCAAATGCATCAGCTTATTTTCTGTTAGTACGACTTATGAGCTCTCTTAGGCGACAAAACAAAATCTTTACACGATTAAGATATGTTTCATCTAAGCATGCCACTAACATAGTGTAATTAATCTTCTAGTTCTTCACTTGCTATACGTTAGATACAATTAAGATATCATAGCAGCATAATCCTCGTCAAGAAGTCCATTTTCCGTTTATAATGATTGAAATCATGGCATATCTATTCCTTAATTGGTTTCGACATATTTTGAGAATAGTGGCATTATCGAAACCATGTATACATATGCATATGGATCATGATATAAATTGAACGATACTTGAATATTTGAATAAGGGCATATTCGTTTGATCATTTGACATTTCCATCCAGATGGTTCATTTAAATGTTTCATCCAAATGCTCTATCTAAATGTTGTTCGTTTCAATTTTTGGATGTTCATTTAGATGGAGTATCTGAAAGATTTTTTTTTTTTTTTTTGCTTAATTTTTATAAATTTTCATCTACATCTAGATGAGTTTAATAAAAAAATGACTAAAATATTCATACTTTGATCTAATCATTTTCATATTTTTAATCTTAATTTTAGATATATTAATTCAATTATTGCTCCAAAACATCTTTACAACTAAATAATTTTTAAATTATTATTTTAACATATACAAACTAATTTTATGGTTTTTGCGGAAAAACATGATTTTACGGTTTTGGCGGGAAAACATGATTTGACAGTTTTGGTAAGATAATATGATTTTACAGTTTTGGCGGGAAAAATATAATTTTCGTGGGAAAAAATGATTTTGCGGTTTTGGCGGAAAAACATGATTTTACGGTTTTTACGGAAAAACATGATTTGGCGGAGAATATGTTTTTGCGATTTTGGCGGAAAAATATGATTTGGCGGGAAAACATGATTTCATGATTTGGCGGAAAATATGATTTTGCAGTTTTGGCGGAAAATATGATTATGTGGTTTTGGATAGAAAATATAATTTGGCGAGAAAATATGATTTTGCAGTACATGATTTTGCGGGAAAACGCAATTCCACAATTTTCTATCAAAAATCGTGATTTCACTTTTTTTGCAGGAAAAAACGTAATTTCGCGATTTTATGATTTTGACGGAAAATGATAATCCGTGATTTCACAATTTTTAGAGATTTTTTTTGGGTGCAAATAGGTGATTTTTAAAATATAAAATGAAAAATCTATAGAAAATTAACATTATTTGATATATAATTGTAAATGAGGGTATATTTGTCATTTGTTATTTTTGACTGAACCATCTCCATCTAAATGTTCCAATCATGTTCATACAGATGAGTTTGACAAATTTGCCTAAATTTAAAAACTCATTTACATGATCCATCCAACTGATTCATCTAAATGTTCTGTTAAATTGTCAAAAACGAACATCATTTTTCATCTCCATCTAGATAGATCTGAATGGAGAAACGAATAGGGCCTAATCATCCTATGTTTTTTGTTCAACCACGCAATGCTTCATCATCGTCATAGAAATTTGCTTCATGATGCATCTAAACATAATAATTTACCGTAAATTCCTTCAGGTATAGGTGATTAGGAACAATATATGGACCAAAGCGGGCACATTAAATCTCCCCGTTCCATATAACATACTTGATTAGGAGTGAACACAAATTATGTTTACCCCATCTACAAACTCGTATGACACACTTTTTAGTCTAGATCTATTCGTATATATATACATCCATTCTCTCGATTTGAAAAGCAGATTTTTTTTTTTTTTTGTATGGATTGTATTTTTTATGTGTGTGTCAACAATATTTTTGAGTTGGATCAATATGTAATTTTTTTACCACCAATTGCCACATATACTTCCGGTGAAATTTCAATTATATATATTCTATTTAGACTTTGATATGACAATACCATTTTTGCAACGGATTGCTACAATATCGTCCATTAAATATTAAAAATTATCGAACATTTGATTTATTTGATTTAATTTCACTTCGTACTTTAAATCTTTGCTTAGTTACTTTATCTTATTAGAATAGTTTGTCGATGAGAAAGAGATTTTTTACGAAATATTTCTAACCTATATGTGGCTAAAATTGTCACGAATATAATGTGACAATTTCTACATATTTAAATTTCAGATTAGTTAGTAATTGCCACATATTTCCTCAATACCATGGAAAATATTTTGTGGCAATTCACAGTTTTTTTTGGGTAGTGAATTAATCAAAATACATAAGATCATAAATTATTGCTCGATACACTGGTGATTAGGATTTGTAGTATAGTAAGTTTCTGGGGGTTTCAATGTTTTTTTTTTTTTTTTTTTTTTTTTGATAAGGTATGATTTATGTATTACAAAAATAATCAATCTTTCCAAAAAGAGATAAATAAAATTTTGTTTTTAAAGCATAACCTAGATTTAGACGTCGAATGTCGAGTTATGGATTATGTTATGTACTACTGGACTATTTGGTTGAAAACTTTACATGTCAACTCTGTACGATTGTGCTTGTTAGAATCTAGCATAAATTTGATTTGACATGTAAAGTTGAGGCTGTGAAAACAAAGTTGTAACCCATTTCAAGAACAGAATGAATAAAATCGAGTCTTCTCCACATCATTTTCAAGTAAGAACGAGTCATGATGAAATAAGCATCGCCACCGAAGAACTCAACACCTTCTGTTTCAAGTCTGAAAAAAATGCTTATGCAGTTCTTTGCAACGTGAGTACGCTTTAGCATCCAAAGCTAAGGCTGTGGTTGGTGGCTCAATTGTGGTTATTGTTCTAGAATAAAATTTAGTTGAAAAACCAAAAAAACAAATCTCTTAAAGTTAAAGTGTTTAAAAAGAAAATAAGAAACGGTTTGAGATGAGTGTAGGGTTAAAAGAGAAATATTGTGGACTTTTAAGCCTTTAAGAAATGAGGATTGGGATGAGAAAGACTAGATGTCAAAAGCTTGTAGATTGGGTGGAATATTGGAGGGCGTAAATTATTCTTTTTCTTAGATAGTTTTTACGTAATGTTTAATATTCCGTTTGAGACAAAACCACCAAATGCATAAAACCGCGTCATTCATTTAGCATTTCTCATCAAACCATTTGAGAACGATTGACATCCCTTTAGTGAGACTGCACTTGAATATTGTTAATGAATGTTAAATAGTTGTCTCGGGATTCATCGTAGAAAGATAATTAGAAACGATGATGACGAAGTATGAAAGAGTAAAGCGTTTGTGTAACGTCCCGACTGTCACTTTTTAGTGGGCTCTACGTTCTTTCGGTCTGTTGGCTCATTTTTGTCCTGACAGTCGGTACGCTACGTCCGGAAGGCTTTAAAAACTTGTTTACCAACCCTACAAATCATCACTTGACACTAAAAAAAAATGTGTTGTATCATTTAATTTATATCACAAAACTAAGTGATATTATTTTAAATCAGTTATTTATAAGTGAAACAAATATACATGGTTTAGCATCAATCATTATAATTGATGTTGTAATTAACTAGTTTGGCATCGATTCTATGAAAATGATATAATTGTTTTTAGTTTGTATCACTTAAACCAAATTGATATTAAATTATAAATTTACATCGAATAAGTAAGCGACGTATTTGTTAATTTTTGTTAACATCACATATAAAAACGTTGCAAACTTTACATCAATTAAAACTGATGCCAATAAAAATTATACTAATAATATAAACATAATTATGTGAATTAGCTTCAACTATTAAAACTGATGTAATTGTTTTCTTTTTTAACATCAATTTAATAAAAATGATGTTATTTTATTTTAATTTGTTACTAAATAAACCTAATTTACATCCAAAAAATCTGTATGTATCGATCCCTTCCCTTTTTTTTTTGAGCTTTTGATCAATCTCTTCCATCGATCCCTTTCTTTACCTAAAGGCTCAAATTAGTTTTGTCTATACTTGGAGAACCAAATTACATCTGAAGATTGAATAAACAAATCAAACACCTTCGTTTCAAAATTATGGGACTGGTACTGTTGTGGGTGCTATTGTTGGCCTAGGACTTTTGAGCATCTTTTTTGCGGGCGTGGTTATCTTCATCATCCGAAAAAGCAGAAAGCGGTACACAGATGATGAAGGTATATATGTCATAACAACACAAGCAAGCACTTGAGCTTGTATATTATATTTCAAATTGGTTCGTATATATATGAATATATATATATATATATATATATATATATTTTTTTTTTGTTGCAGAGCTGCTTAGTATGGACGTAAAGCCTTACACTTTTGGTTACTCTGAACTTAAAAGTGCCACTTAAGATTTCGATCCCTTAAACAAGCTTGGAGAGGGAGGATTTGGGTTTGTTTATAAGGTAAGCCCCATATCAAAATGAACAAAATACACAGGTGTTTTTGTCATGATTAGTGTAATTGTAGTGTACTTATGGATTATATGTTTGGCTTTGTTTGTGTGGACAGTTCTACAAATTGGTAATATTTATGTAAACTGCGTAATAGCGTGAGCCAATCACCCATCATTAATCTTGAGTTAACTTGCTTTTGGGACCCAAACTTGATTTTATAATATTTTTTTCGCTATCTCATATTTTAATTGATGTGTTTTATGGAACGATGTCATGATTCTTTGATTCCAACTACGATTTCATTTTATTTCTAAGCGAACATGTCCAATAAACAAACAAATCGATAGTTAGAACACTAGTCTATCTATCTCCTTGTTAGGTTTCTATTGTTCTCTTTATTACTTTATTGATTTAAAATTTAGTATTGTTTTGTGAATTTCTAGAGCTTACAGATTGTACAAATCGTTTTTTAGGTTTTGATGGATAAGTCATGAATAAACAAACCACGTTTATCTCAAGACTACATATTAGGGGTGAAAAAGTTTTTGGATTTTGCATTTGGTAAATCAACGGCATACGTGATGAAATATCCATGTAACCGTTGTTCTCTAGTCAAAACTAAGTCGAGAGAAGATATCGAAGGTGATTTGATGTGCTTTGGCTTTTTAAGTTCTTATATACATTGGGCTACACGGAGAAGATATATGTGTCACAGGAAATGCAAGAGTACCTTCTGATATTGCTCCAGTTGAGTTAGAGTCAACTTTGAATCTCTTAAATGATCTTTTTCCTGATAGTAGTACAAATATTGATGGTGGATATGAAGCAGGATCGTCTGAGCAACCTATCGACACTGATAGACCATCAACTTCAAGTGGAAGTTGTCAAAAAAGAGAAGGTTTTGATGAGTTGCTTGATGATTTTAATCAAGAGCTATATATAGGATGCACTAAGTTCACAAAGTTGTCTTTTATATTGAAGTCGTACCATATCAAATGTATGTGTGGTATTAGCGATAAGGGGATATCTATGTTGCTTGATTTGCTGAAAGAAGCATTTACACATGCCAAATTGCCAGATTCGTTTAGTGACATGAAAAAGGTTATTCGCAAATTAGGATTGACTTATGAGTCAATTCATGCATGTCCAAATGATTGCATGTTATTTTGGGAGGCAGATGCAGAAAGGGAAATCTGCAAAGTTTGTGAAGTCTCTCGTTGGAAAGAAAACAATTCGGCAAAGAGTACAGGATCTGCAGGATCAAAGAACAGAAAAAAGAAAGCTCCTGCAAAAGTTTTGCATTATTTTCCTCTAAAGCCACGATTGCAACGTTTATTCATGTCATCAAAAACTGCTACCCACATGAGATGGCATGCAACTGCCAGTAACAATGATGGTAAGCTTCGACATCCAAGAGACGGAGGGGCTTGGAAGGCATTTGATCAAAAATATCCCGAATTCGCATCTGATCCAAGAAATGTCAGACTTGGTTTGGCGACTGACGGTTTTAACCCATTTGGTACAATGAGTAGTAGTTATAGCATATGGCCAGTGATATTATTTCCTTATAATCTTCCACCATGGATGTCAGTGAAGCAAACACCAATGATCCTCTCTATGGTTATCCCAGGAAAGCACATGCCTGGTAATGATATTGATGTCTACTTGCAACCACTTATCAAAGAGTTGAAGGAATTGTGGTCTGATGGGATTAAAATACTAGATGCTTCCACAAAACAAACATTTGACATGCGAGCAGCCATCATGTGGACAGTTAGTGATTTTCCTGGTCTTGGAAATTTGTCTGGTTGGAATACATATACGACATCAGCTTGTCCAAACTGCAATTTTGATGGCATCGGACAACGTTTACTTCATGGGAGAAAAAATTGTTTTATGGGTCATCGTCGTTTTCTTCCTCAAGATCATGGCTTTCGTCAAAATAAAAATAATTTTGACGGAAAGATAGAAACCAGATCTCCATCGGTCACATTGTCAGGTTCTACAGTTATTCATCAACTAGAACAAGTTAATGTTACTTTTGGTAAGAACCATGGTTTAGTTACAGTTGGAAAAAAGAGAGATCGAAGTGGTGTTGTAGGTAGTTGTAGTACTCAGCAGTGGAAGAAAAAAAATATATTTTTCGAGTTGTCTTATTGGGAATTTATTATGTTGCGGCATAATTTGGATGTCATGCACATAGAGAAGAATGTGTTTGACAATCTAGTATACACATTATTGGATGACAAAAAAAATCGAAAGATAATCTGAGTGCTAGAAAAGATCTCTGTGAACTAGGTATACGTTCTGACTTGTGGCGTGATGATAATGGAAAGTATGAAGCAGCTAGTTTTACTCTGAACAATCATGGGAAAGACATTTTTTTAAGTGTTTTAAAGAATGTAAAACTCCCCGACGGTTATGCTTCAAATTTATCAAGTTGTGTTGATGTTAATAGTCGAAAGCTATCAGGCTTAAAAAGCCACGATTGTCACGTGATAATGAGAGATTTATTTTCAATCGCAATTCAGAATCTGCTGTCAACAGATGTGACATCAGCCGTTGTCGAGCTTTGTCATTTTTTTAGAGATATATCTGCAAAGGTCCTTGATACCGATGAGCTTGATAAATTACAAGACCGTATTGTACTGACTTTATGTCGTATGGAGATGTTTTTTCCTCCATCATTTTTCACAGTGATGGTACATTTAGTAGTACATCTCACAGAAGAGGCAAAACTCGGTGGCCAGTTCCATTTCGTTGGATGTATCCAATTGAGAGGTGCTTTTTCTCATTCTTTGTTTATATATATATATATATATATATATATATATATATATGCAAACACCTAAAACTTACTTAATTTACTTATGTACAAGACTCTAGGGTACTTCAAATCATATGTTCGGAATCGCGCTAAGCCTGAAGGTTCTATATGTGAGCAGTATTTAGCTGATGAGTGTGTAACATTTTGCTCAATGTATCTCAATGATATAGAGACACGATTTACGCGGTATGGCCGCGTTGATGATCGACCTCTAGCTCAGACTAGTATAAGACCAAATTCAGAACTTCCATTTTTTTTTCCAAATGTTGGAAGATTTGTTGGAGCAGGTCAGGTTTATACTCTTAATCATGTAGAGAGGCAACAAGCACATCGACATATATTGGTCAGTTGTCAACTACTTGATCACTTACGAGAGTAAGTTTCTCTCATTCAATAATTACTAATTTTAATTATGGTTGATTGAAGTTCTCTAATATAGAAGTTTTGCTATTGTCTATCTAGAAAGTATAAAAGTGAGCTGTGGAGTAAACCATCTCATCAGAACAAGAGGAATCGTGCTATTGACATTGACCGAGAAATGCATCTTAATTTTGCAAAATGGATCAAACATAAAGTAGAAGGTAAATGAGTTAGACGGGATAACTGATGATTTACGATGCTTAGCTTTGGGTCCATCTGAAAAAGTTGTGAAGTAGACTACTTACAATGTCAATGGTTTCAAATTCCGGACCATAGAAAGAGATGCTGGCCTGAAAACCCAAAATAGTGGTGTTTATGTAGCTGCTGAGACTATGAGTTATGCCAGTTCTCGTGATCCTAACCCCATAACAAGAACTGTAGCTTACTATGGAAATCTGGTTGAAGTTATAGAGCTAAACTACTATGAGGTTTTCAAAGTTGTATTATTCAAGTGTAAATGGGTTGACACTCGTACGGAACGAGGATATAAAATGGATGCATATGATCATCATATGGTGAATTTTTCACGTTTGTTACACACTGGAGATAATGAAGAGGATGAGCCATACATATTGGTGTCTCAGGAAAAGATGGTGTATGATGTAGCTGATCCTTGCGGAGAAGAATGGAATATTGCAGTTCATGTTCAACCTAGAGACGTATATGATATGGGCGATTCAGATCAGCTAGATGGTGAATTTGACCCTCACATCTCCACTACTGCTTCCTAAAAAAATGTTTATAATGTCTGCACATGTCGAATTAAAATGTATTATTTCTTCTGAATTTTTCAAACACAATACTTTGTTTTTGTTCAAGATCTTTCTCAATGTTGTTCAATGTTGCTTTGTGGCTTATATACGTTCTTGAGTGTTGGTACAGCAGAACCGTTAAAACATTGGGTTAATTAGCTACTTGTCATCACAGAATCCACATTTGGTTGGTGATAGACTATATTTAAAAGTAACACTAACCACTGTTTTGCTATACAAACCCTTTACTTGATGATTATCGTATGTTTCTGATGACTCACATACATATATCTACATACATACATAGAGTTCAAAGTCTCGCCTTGTTCAACTGCATCTGTCTCTCATCTGGGTCTTTTCTTAAACTTCTGCTGCCCTGTTTTTTGTTCATCATGAGAAATATGGGTATAAGTTTGAATCTTCAACACGAGAGTCTGGTTCTTGTCTTTCAAAGTTTTTTAAATGTAATCTGCAACTTGAAGTTCATGAAGTGTGTCTCTGTTACTCTGTATGACCCTCTTATCTCTAAAACAGACCATCGCGTACCGGGACCTCATTGAAAAGCCGCCACGACGAACAAATCAGCGATTTTCCCGGCAAATGTGGCGTTATCAGCCGAAGCAAGAGTATTGGAGTTGTATCCTTTAATTAAATCTGCAAAAGGGAAAGAAGAAGTCAATGAGAAGAAGAAGAGGGGCAAAGTTATTCAAAACTTAATCATATGCATATATATATATCGTTTCAGGTCACGTTAAAACCTCATAAAAAAGAAAAATAGAAATATATATATTTGGTGAAAAATAATAAATCTTCAATAAATAATTTTCAGATCCCGCTAAAGTTTTTTGCCAAGCGGGAAATAATTTTATGTTTAGAAACAATTATTTTTATATAAATTAACCACTACTATTGGATTTAGGGTTTCTAAACAATTTTCTTTCGGTGAAACCACCAGTGCTCAATCAGATCAGAATTCATCAATTGCATGTAAGGTGAGTTATGTCATTTCAATCCAAATTCAGGTTTGATGATCCGGTGATTAGAAAAGAATATGTGATGGGTGCACTAGGTAACAAATGCAAGGACACAAACGAAATACTTTGAGTGAAATGTTGCAGAATAAACCCAAGAATGTTCTCGAAATTCAGTGGGGTCATTTCGTTCAGATGAGGTTCACTGAAAAGTTGAAGGTATAGTTTATTCGTTAATATTTATATGTAGTTGGATGTCTATAACTGAAATGCAATTAATTTTCTTTTAATATGTGATCTTTCAGAAAATGCAAGAGCAGAATACAAAGAACCAAAAAAACAATACCATGCCTCACTTATGTGGAAGAAAGAGCTTTCCACGGAGAAGAAATGAGATTGTGAGTAATTTAGTTATGATAGAGCACTAGTTTCTTATACTGATATTATATACTGTTTACGCATGTATCTTTAACGAAGAAAATCAAAACCGGAAAACACCAAGTCGAGCAGAGTTCTTCATTGAGACTCGCACGAAACCTGATGGAACCTTTGTATGTGAGGAGGCGAAAACACGCGCGGTTAGTTTTACTCGAAATCAATATTGATTCTTTATCATTATGAATTTTGTTTTTTAACTACTACTAAAAAAACAAGTTTTGAGTCTATAGTCTGGTCGATATTTATCTTTTGCTCTTTTTTTTTTAAGAAGCACTTACAACGCTGCTGATTCAAAATCCGCAAGTCACAAGCAATGTTACAGCTAGCTTGGATGATGAATATGCTCAAGTGTTTGGTCCAGAGCGTCCAGGAAGAGTACGTTGTGTTGGTCGTGGACCCACACCTTCAAAATTAGTGAGACGCTCAACTGCAAGTAGAGCAGAGATAAAAAATTTGAATATATAAAACTAATATACTAAACTAAATATTCAGGCAACTGCATGGGCTGCAAATTTTGCAGCTGCTTTTGCAAACATACCAAATCCAGCATTTGTAAACATACCAAATTTGCCTAATCCTCCTCAGGTAAGCGTTATTTACATACTAATTTCATAAACATCAAATATTTAGACGATAAACTAATCTGTTATATGATTTTTTTTTCTTAGGAAATGGATGATAGTGTTGATGGATGCTAGTCATGATCAACATTAGTTTAACAAAACTTCTTAGCAACTTTGGTTTATTTATATTTTATGCATTTGCGAAACTTCTTAGCAACAATGGATGATTTATGTGATTTGCTTTCTAATACATTAATTAGTAATTTAAATCTGGTTTTTGTATTTAATTAATTATTTTGTTTGAATTCTTTTTTTTCAAAAAATTAAAATTTTCAATTCAAAAATTGCAAAAAACGTTAATATTTTAACATAAATTACAAAAGTTTTTAGAAAACTAAAATTTTCATCGTTTTATATAAGTGACACAAATATTAGCATCAATTATGAAAACTGGCGTAAATTTAAGATCAATTATATGCAAGTGGTAATATTTTAAATCAGATATTTTAAATAATACCAATATTAAATCAGTTATTGTAAATGATACAACTATTAAAATCACTTTTTAAAATTGACACTAATTTTAACATCAATTATTTATAAGTGATGGAAATAATTGAAATCAATTATTATAACCGTCACAATACTAACATCACTTTCACAATTGATACAAAAGGTAGTCTCATTTTTTAGTAATTGATACATAATGACATCGATTATAACAACCGATGCAAAAATAAAATATATTTGCATCGGTTGATAATGAATCGATGTTAATTATATGCATCACCACTTTCAGAATCATTTTTCTAAGTGATGTAAAATTCATTTGTATCATTTATAAGTAATACAAATATATAAAATAAATGATACAACACACCCTTTTTTGTAGTGTGATCTTTTCCCGTGTTTTGTCCTCACTCGCACGGTACCGACAATCACTTTCCGATAGGTCACCCATCCTGAAATTGCTCCAGTATAAGCACGCTTAACTGTGGAGTTCTCTCAGGACAGTTGACCGAAAAGATAAGTGCACTTTGGTGACATAGATGGCCAAATCAATTCTTTTTAATCTTCTCCGCATGTACCACCATATTTTCTAAAACCGGGGTGTTACAATTCACCCCCACTAACAGATCGCAACGTCCTCGTTGCGTACTAAAACCATCACCCCCGACGGTGTGAGCCCTCTTGACTCCACACTCGTCTGGGTTCGACTCTGATACCAAATATAACGTCCCGACCGCCACTTCTTAGTGGGCCCCACGTCTCTTCTCGGCCTGTGGGCCCATCCTTGTCCTGACAGTCGATACGCTACGTCCGGGAACCTTTAAAGACTTGTTTACCGACCCTACAAATCACCACGTGATCTTTCTCCGTGTTTTGTCCTCACTCGCACGGTACCGACAATCACTTCCCGGTAGGTCACCAATGCTAAAATTGCTCCAGCATAAGCACGCTTAACTGTGGAGTTCTCTTAGGACAGTTGACTGATATCTCTGTATTTTACCTGTGCATGATCGAGTGCATGCCCAAGCCGCACCAAGGAATGGACTCGACCAGCCACTCAATCAGCGACTCGATCCCTTGATCGAGCCCGTGATCGAGTGGAACCACCGACTCAGCTATTTTGTCTGTTTCTGTATTAGGGTTTTGGACTAAGTCTATAAATATCCCTCTTGTCTTTACTCAAGAGATTACGTTTTTCCTTAGAGTTTTTCTCTGTAGCCACCATGAACACTCTGATTTGTAATCCAGATTTCTTATAATCTATTGAGTTTTGGCTATTGCTTCTTTGCAACTTCTTACTCCTCCCATCATTATCTTTCTGATTATGCAAGTTTTAAAGATTTATGGGTTTGTGTTCTTGAGCATGATTTCTGGGTTTGAGTAGTTTCTAGGGTTCTTGAGAAAGGGATAGATTAGTGAGGAATCCTTAGTCTCCATGAATCCTTTCTGTATTAGTGTTCTTAATGTTAATTTCTCTTTGATCAACTGGAATTAGAACCCAGACATTTCACACCCAGAAGGTGTTCGATGAAATGTTTGAACCAACTAATTCCAGAGATTTACATTTCTAACCTAAGGGATTAGTTGTCTAGAGTGTTTATTGGCTTTAATAGACTGAATCTTAGTGCCTGTTAGGTTAGATTTCGCTAATGGGAATTAGGTCTGGAACTAGCTTAGCTTGATGATTTCTATCATGAGAGTGGATTAGTCAGCTTTTGAGTCTATTGTCTAGGGATTAGCTCTCTGTTGAGTTTGTTAAACGTCTAGGTTGATTAAGGAGGATTCACTAGTCCATTACCCCCATCCTTAGGAGCTTCTTGTTATTCTGATTATTCTGTTGCTATTTTTTGCTTCTGTACCTTCTGTAGTTTATGTTAAGTTATAATTGTTTGCTTTAGTTTATGTTAATACTTTCTGTCCATTTAGGTTGTTAGACAAAACAAATCTTATTGCTTGGCTTAACTTAAATTGATCTGTTGCATCTTATCTGTTAGCATCACACTTGATTGGATTGATAACCTTCTGTATTGTAATGACATGATAATGCATTAGGGATTGATAGTAAAAACCTATTATCAATTTGGCGCCGTTACCAGTTGGGTGTTTGTTTGTTACATTTAGGATTTCAGATCTCTTAAGATCAATTTCTTATTCGCCCTACTTTGCTTATTGATTTGGTTGCTTTTCTCTGTTTCGTGTTTCAGACCCCACTCGATCGACCACTCGACCAGCAGCTCGACCTCACGATCGAGTGCTTAATCGAGTTCAAGCTCGAGTCCAGTTCCTTTCACCTGCATGCACACCAGATCGCAAGGCAACCACAATCTCATTCGCTATCTCGACAACATTGACCGGTTATCACGTCAGTTGAGAGAGCAAAAAGACAATGTCAGAGTAGATCAACAGGATCCAGTTAGTATGGCATACTAACAAGGCCAACAGGGCCACCAGGACGAGCTACCACCTATTGCACAAAGACGGCCACGATACATTAGCGCAGGAGATGCCCCTAACACCCACACTCAGAGGCATGGGATTCTACCTCCTGCTGTCTAAAACAACAACTTCGAGATCAAGAGTGGCTTGATATCTATGGTTCAAAGCAACAAGTTCCATAGATTACCTATGGAAGACCCGCTTGACTATCTTGATGAGTTTGACAGGCTCTGCAGCCTTACCAAGATTAATGGAGTCAGTGAGGATGAATTCAAGCTGAGACTTTTTTCATTCTCCCTTGGTGACAAAGCCCATCAGTGGGAGAAGACTCATCCTCAGGGATCAATTACCTCCTGGGATGACTACAAGAGAGTTTTCCTTGCCAAGTTCTTCTCTAACTCCAGAATAGCTAGACTTATAAATAAGATCTCAGGGTTTACTCAGAGAAATGGAGAAACTTTATGTGAAGCTTGGGAGAGATTCAAGGGCTACCAATCTCAGTGCCCTCGTCATGGATTCAACAATGAGTCCCTACTCAGCACACTTTACAGAGGGGTTCTTCCAAAGATCCGAATGCTTCTAGATACTGCAAGCAATGGCAATTTCCTGAATAAGGATGTTGACGAAGGTTGAGAGTTAGTAGAGAACCTTGCTCAATCTGATGGGAACTATAATGAAGACTATGATATAAGCATCAGGGGGAGTAATGATTCTGATGATAAGCATAGAAGGGAGATCAAAGCTCTGAATGAAAAGCTCGATAAACTCATTTTAGTTCAGCAGAAGTAGCGTCACTTTGTATGTGATAAGGAGCAATTTCAGGTTTAGGATAGGGTGATTGATCAACTAGAAGAGATTAGCTACATTCAGAACCAGGGAGGTTACAACAAAGGATACAACAACTATAAGCCCAACCCCAACTTGTCTTATAGGAGTACAAATGTGGCCAACCCACAAGATCAAGTCTACCTTCCTCAACAACAACAATCTCAGAGCAAGCCTTTCGTCCCATATAATCAGAACCAAGGCTATATCCCTAAGCAATAGTTTCAGGGCAGTTACCAACAGCACGGAGTCATGGATCCACCAGGCTTTCAACCTCCACGAGCACAGCCACCTACCAACCAGGATCAAGATATGAATACTAAGCTACAACAGATTCTTCAAGGTCAGGCATATAATGCAATGGAGATGTCTAAAAAGCTTGCAGAGGTCCACACCAAGATGGATTGCACTTACAATGATCTTAACAGCAAATTTGAGACACTGAATTCAAAGCTCAAATACTTGGAAAGCAACTCTGCATCTACTTCTTCTCCGCAACCTGTAGGACAACTCCCTGGGAAATCAATCCAAAACCCTAAGGAGTTTGTCAATGCCATAACACTAAGGAGTGGACGAGAGCTGCCTGCCAGGCAGAGACCTATCCCAGTCACTGAGGACAGTGAAGACCAAGTTTGGCGGGATTTGTGTCTCGATGAGGAACATAACGATGCACTCGACCAGCCACTCGACCAGCACAATCGAGTGCATGATTGAGTGGAAGATCGAGTTGCTAATCGAGTTCATAGTCTTGTTGCTGAGAAACCAACTGTTGCAAAGAAAAAAGAAACATGCTTTGTTCCTCCTCCATACAAGCCTAAGCTTCCATTTCCAAGCAAATTCAGGCAAGAGAAAATGGAAAAGTATAAGGCTTTTTTTGATAAGCAGATGGGTGAGATTGAGGTCAAGATGCCTCTGTTGGATGCCTTCATGCTGATACCTCCATATCAAAAGTTTCTGAAGGATACATTGACAGAAAGAGTTAAAGAGCTTCAGGGAATGGTAGTACTAAGTGAAGAATGCAGTGCTATTGTACAGAAGAGGGTGATCCAGAAGTTAGGTGACCCCGGTTGTTTCACTTTGCCCTGCTCTTTAGGGCCGTTGAGCTTTAAAAATTGTCTTTGCGATCTTGGAGCCTCAATAAGCCTTATGCCCTTTTAGTAGCCAAAAGATTGGGATTCAGTAAGTACAAGGATTGCAACATCTCTCTAGTATTGGCTGATAGATCGGTTAGAATATCCCACGGCGTTCTGGAAGATCTACCTCTGAGGATTGGATATGTGGATATCCCGACAAACTTCGTAGTACTAGAAATAGATGAGGAACCAAGAGATCTTCTGATATTGGGAAGACCTTTCCTAGCTACAGCTGGAGCAATTATAGATGTCAAAAAGGGAAAGATTGAGCTGAATCTGGGAAAGGACCTCAAGATGAAGTTCGATATCAGAGACGCCATGAAGAAACCTATAATAGAGGGTCAACTTTTCTGGATTGAAGAGATGGATCAACTTGCTAATGAACTACTGGAAGAACTCAATGAAGAAGACCATCTTCAGATTACTTTGACCAAGAGTGGTGAAGTCGGGTATCTGCATAAGGAAACCTTGGGTTATGAGATGCTGTTAGACTCACACAGAGCAGTAGAGGAGTCAGAAATCTTTGAAGATCTGATTGGGTTGAACATAAAGGTCATTGGATCAATTGAGGAAGGATCAAGTCAGACTCGACCAGGTAACTCGACCATCTACTCGACCACCACGATCGAGTGCCCCGATCGAGTCCAAGCTCGAGTCAGATTTCAATGCATCTGACGATTATTCTGAGCTAAAGGCACCTAAGGTGGACCTCAAACCACTTCCTAAAAGGTTAAGGTACGCTTTTCAAGGCCCCAATTCTACCTATCCATTCATAGTAAATGCTGAACTAAATGATGATGAAGTGCATTTGCTATTGACTGAATTAAAAAGGTTTAGGAGAGCTATTGGATATTCACTGGATGACATTAAGGGAATTTCACCTAGCTTATGCACTCATAGAATTAATCTTGAGAATGAATCATATGCTAGCATAGAACCTCAGAGAAGATTGAATCCAAATTTGAAGGGGGTCGTTAAAAAAAGAAATTCTTAAGTTGTTAGAAGCTGGTGTTATTTATCCTATTTCTGATAGCACTTTGATATTCCCTGTGCATTGTGTTCCAAAAAAAAGTGGTATAACTGTGGTGAAAAATGATAAGGATGAGCTTATTCCCACTAGAACAATTACTGGTCATAGGATGTGCATAGACTATAGGAAACTGAATGCTACATCTAGGAAAGATCATTTCTCATTGCCATTTATTGATCAAATGCTAGAGAGGCTTGCAAACCATCCTTATTACTGTTTCCTAGATAGACATAGTGGGTTCTTTCAGATTCCCATACATCCTAATGATCAGGAAAAAACTACATTTACCTGCCCTTATGGAACGTTTGCCTACAGGAGAATGCCGTTTGGTCTATGTAATGCACCTGCTACCTTTCAGAGGTATATGATCTCTATCTTCTCAGATTTGATAGAGGAGATGGTGGAGGTATTCATGGATGATTTTTCTATGTATGGCTCCTCCTTCTCCTCCTGTATGTTGAATTTGTGCAGGGTACTCTCTAGGTGTGAAGAGACCAACCTGGTTCTGAACTGGGAGAAATGCCACTTTATGGTCAGAGAGGGCATTGTTTTTGGGCACAAAGTTTCTGAGAAGGGGATAAAGGTAGACAAGGCCAAGGTTGAAGTGATGATGCAATTGCAACCGCCAAAGAATGTCAAGGATATCAGGAGTTTCCTTGGGCATGATGGTTTTTACAGGCGATTCATCAAAGATTTCTCCAAGGTAGCCAGACCACTTATAAGGCTACTCTACAAGGAGATAGAGTTCAGATTCTGAATGTTTAGAGGCCTTCCAACTGATCAAGGAAGCCTTGATCTCAGCCCCGATAGTCCAAGCCCCTAACTGAGATTACCCATTCGAGATTATGTGTGATGAATCTGACTATGCAGTGGGAGCTGTGTTGGGACAGAGGATTGACAAGAAGTTGCATGTTATCTACTATGCCAGTAGGACCCTAGATGAAGCACAAAGTAGGTATGCAACTACAGAGAATGAGCTGCTAGCAGTAGTGTTCGCCTTTGAAAAGTTCAGAATCTATCTGGTTGGTTCCAAGGTCATTGTCTACACCGATCATATAGCATTGAGACACATCTATGCGAAAAAGGATACCAAGCCCAGACTGCTAAGATGGATACTTCTGTTGCAAGAATTCGACATAGAGATAGTAGATAAGAAGGGCATAGAGAATGGAGTGGCTGATCACCTGTCAAGAATGAGGATAGAGGATGAATTGCCCATGGATGATTCCATGCCTGAAGAGTCACTCATGGCCATCTAGATTGAACGAACTCGATCAACAACTCGATCCCACGCTCGAGTCCATGATCGAGTAGTCGATCGAGTCCATGATCGAGTAGGAACCACTAATGCAACAGCTGAAGCCTTGGCATTGAGGGAAGAAAATCTACCTTGGTACGCGGATTTGGTTAACTACATGGTCGTTGGTGAAGTCCCTAAGAGCTTAGATTCCTACAAAATAAGAAGTTCTTCAGAGATATAAACCACTACTACTGGGATGAGCCATACCTTTACAAGAGAGGTTCAGATGGGCTATTCAGAAGATGCATTGCTGAAGAAGAAGTGAAGGAAGTCCTAGAGCACTGCCATGGGTCTACTTACGGAGGTCACTTTGCCACATTCAAAACTGTTCAGAAGGTACTCCAAGCAGAATTGTGGTGGTCTACCATGTTCAAGGATGCTTAGAGCTTCATCTCCAAGTGCGACCCCTGTCAGAGAATGGCAAATATAAGCAGGAGAAATGAGATGCCACAGAACCCTATATTGGAAGTTGAAGTGTTCGACATCTGGGGGATTGATTTCATGGGTCCTTTCAACCCACCATCATCTGAAACAGCTATGTACTGGTAGCGGTAGACTATGTCTCGAAATGGGTTGAGGCCATTGCTTGTCCAACCAATGATGCTAAGGTTGTGCTGAAGATGTTCAAGAGCATAATCTTCCCCAGATTTGGCGTTCCAAGAGTAGTCATTAGTGATAGAGGATCTCACTTCATCAACAAGCTGTTTGAGAATCTGTTAAAAAAGCATGGGGTGAAGCATAAGGTTGCGACACCTGACCATCTCCAGACCAGTGGCCAAGTGGAAGTCTCCAATAAGCAGATAAGGGTTATTCTAGCAAGAGAAGTGGGAGTTTCGAAAAGAGATTGGTCAGTCATGCTCGATGACACTCTTTGGGCTTACAGGACAACATTCAAAACTCCTATAGGGAGAACTCCATTCCAGCTGCTCTATGGGAAAGCATGTCATCTACCTGTGGAAATGGAGTACAAAGCTTTATAGGCAACTAATCTTTTGAACCTTGATATCAAGACTGCTCAGGAGAAGAGAGCAATGGACTTGCACGAGCTGGAAGAGATCAGCCTTGAAGCCTATGAAAGTTCTAAAGTTTACAAGGAAAGAACTAAGGCTTTCCATGACAAGAAGATCCTTCCCAAAGAATTCAAGGCTGGAGATCAGGTTCTGTTATTCAACTCCAGGCTCAAGCTCTTTCCAGGAAAGCTGAAATCGAGATGGTCAGGACCATTTGACGTCAAAGAGGTCATGCCCTATGGTGCTATTACCCTAGCTAGAAAGGATGGAGCTGAGTTTACAGTGAACGGGCAGCGAGTTAAGCGCTATATGGCCGACATGATCATTCAAGAAGGAACTTTAGTTCCTCTCGATGAACCGCTCCAAGCATAAGCGCCCGACAAGTCAAGCTCAGTGACTTTAAACAAGCTCACTTGGGAGGAAGTCCCATGTCTATCCATGTTTATATTCTTTTGGTTTTCGGTACTTTGTTTTACTTTTATTGGTTTTTGTTTTTGGTGTTTTAGGTGTTTAGGTGGCAATGGAAGAGTTAAGTGTAAGAGGATGTGAAGAAGTTAAGAGGAAAGGAGTGAGCAAGGAGGCTGTGACACCAACTCGACCGGCGCTCGATGCGCCTGATCGAGTGTATTTGATCGTGTCACTAGCATGCTGTCGATCATACGACTCGATGGCCCACTCGATCATGATGTCGAGTCTGTGACCAAGTACAAGTCATTTGTGAATTCAAATTCAAATTTGGTCGGCGACAACTTAGGAGACAAAGGCTGACTCGATGGCCCACTCGGTGTCATCACTTTGCCCGTGATCGAGTGGAGCGTAAGAGAAAGTTTGAATTCGGATTTAAATTTGAAATCATTGCACACGCTCCTCCTTGTCCTCTTGCATCTATTTTGGCCTTTAAAAGGGAGTGATTCGCCTCACAAACTCTCACCCCTTTCATTTGCTAAACTTTTGCAAACACTCTCCCTTCTCTCCTTTAAACTCTCTTTGAGCTCTCTTTGATTTCGGAAAAGGCACTCCTAGCCATCTTACTTTCGGTTTGAGTTGCATCCATCCAAGTTCTTTGAAGATGATCAACCAACTTCTGTTCTCTAGGCCAAGTAGCTCTCCAAGGAGAAGGGAACCCGCACGTCATTCATCAGCTGAAGCTATGGCAAGATGTTTCCGAGGTTGAGAGATTTCGTATCGCAACCAGCTGAACCGATAGAGGTGGAGGATATCACTCGATCCCCCACTCGATCTCTCACTCGAGCCCATGGTCGAGCTCATGATCGAGCAGCTGATCGTGCCCCTTTATCAGTGGCAGAAGAACTATCCAGGACATTTTCCAGGAAGAGACTCTCATTTTCTCTCGAGAATGAACCGGCAGAGCCTATGGAGGTTAGCGACAGTGATGAAGAGGCGCCTATGACTGAAGAATACTCGAGAGATAGGCATGTCATTGCAAGGGGGAAACGTCCAGTAGCACCCATGGAAGAAGAGGAAGAGGAAGCCGAGCAACTACAAGGCAAGGGGAAAAAGAATCTTTCCTCAGAAGATTTCTACAAGGTCTTCAAGAAGATGATCTTTGCAGGCACCCGTTATCCACATCCAGAGACCATGAAGAAGCTAGGGATAAAAAGGGACGTTGAGTTCTTGTTCGAGATGTGTCACCTGGACACATTCATGAAACGGAGTATGGAAGCGTAAAAAGATGAAACCTACTACTTCTTGGTCTCCTTAAGGGTGCACTTCTATGAGGATGAACTACACTACGTCTCAGATGGAGGGTTAGGCTTCATCACATTCAAGGTCAGAAACCTCTATTACTCGCTCACCTTCAAAAAGATCGACGTTTTGTATGGGTTTCCAAGCGGAATGGGAACTGTTCAAGACTTTGATAAGCGTGAGCTTCTTGCGTTGTGGGAAACAATTGGTGAGACAAAAACCTACTCCTCTTCTAGATCGAAGAGTGCACAGATCAGAAGCCTAGTTTTGAGGTATTTGCACAAGTCCATAGCCAGCATTTTCGCTAGGAAGGTCACGGGGAACATCAACGATGGCGAGTTGCAGATGCTCGATCTAGCTCTTGGAGGAGTCCTAAACACCACCAGAGATGGCACAGTTCTAGCTGGAGATAGGTCTGACACAAGCCTCAACCATGTTATGATTGACTAGATGTTGTACTACCGAGATTGGGCAGTGAGGTTGCACAAGAAGGGTAGCATGGGGGAGCTGAGTATTGGAAGCATAGTGACACCAATACTGGTCGCTTGTGGTGTGGAGTTTAATTCAAAGGAGTATGGTTCTAGGTGGTTAGACATTCTGCACCTAACCAGAATCCACTTCCTAGACAACGAGAGGGTGAATGAAATGCTACCTCTACAAGTTCGTTCACCCAGCTGTTGGTGCGGTTAGGATGTTACTCCCTAACACCATTGCTACTAAGGTTAGAACTAGAAACAACATAGACTTCTGGCCATCAACCAATCTTATCTACATCCCCCAAGCATAAGGTATTCAATAAGAAGAAGAACAAGATGATGTGGAGGACATGGCTGAGTATGCACCAGAGATGTTCCATTTCCAGGAGTTCGCCACAAATCCGAAACAGAGCCAAAGCCTAAAGGAAGCTCACAAGCACGTCAGCATCCTTCAAAGGTGGAACAAGTTCCAGGACAAAACCATCAAGGCGCTGAAGAACACTGCGAATGAGCTGTCCGGGTCTATGAAGGAGATGAAAGATCAAATCAAGGAGCTCCAAGGGAAGGTTGCTGGTTCTTCTTCAAGGAAAGCTAAGCACGGTTCAAGCAAGTTGAAGAAAAGCAGCTCTCTAAAGGTGGAACCACGCCAAGACCTGCCGATGGACCCCCCCGAGATCGTTCTCGTTCGAGCCAAGGCAAAAAAAAAAGAAAGTTGATCGTGAGAAAAGGAAGACCAAGGGCAGCTCGAGCACGCGACTCGATCGCTCCCTCGATCCAGCGATCGAGCCAACGACCGAGTCAGTGATCGAGTGCTCCCTCGACCACACGCAAGAGCCTAGCTACACCAGAGAGAGCATGGACGCACTAGTCTCCACCTACTTCACCAACCCTTGAGCTAATCCTTTCACCCTACCATTGTACTTTCATTTGCATGTTTTATTGTTTTTCTTGTTGATCTTTTAGTCCTTCCTCAGATTTTTATTACACAAGGGATTGTGTAATTTAAGTTTGGGGGAGGATTTAAGATGTGTTTGATGTTTGTTTTTATGAATCTTATTTTCATTCGCATACTTGTGTCTGCATAACATCTAAAACATAGAAAAAAACCATAAAAATTTGAAAATTCTCGAAAAATTATCCAAAAAAGAGTATGTTCATGTAGTTGCATTTGCATTTTAAGATTGAGTCTAGCTGTTCCATTTAGGATTGATGCATTTGCTTAGGAGATTATGATGATTATAACCTTGTAAGCATGCTGATTCATTAACCTCAATGCCCAAGTTAGTAGTTTTCTAATGCATATTGAATGAGTTTGAGTATAAGACAGCACTATGCTTTGAATGCACAATTTGATTTTCCTATCTTAATTGAAGCATGTTGTGATTTGATGTCTTTCCCTATCTACTTGAACCAGAACTTGACTCATAATTATCATGTCTATGCATTGAACTTGAACTCATGGATACACATATACATACTTGGATTTTCTTTTACCACTTTACTATTCTCGCTAATCCAAGTAGCTGATTCCCATTATTGGGACAGTTTCCAGACCATAGCCTAACCTTTTTTCAAGCCATGAATATTTACTGAGTGTGAGGCCTTTTCTGATTGAGCTTGGTAGAAAGTGTTAGGTTTGAGCCGACAAGGATAGCGTCCCATGTAGTTCTAGTTCACGATTTTTGGACTAGATAGGACTAGGTGGAAGCTTATTTTTGGGTTTGGGATTAGTTGAGTTTCAAGGAAAGATTGGAAAAAGAGAAAGAAAGAAAGGTTAAGAACTCTTAGGAGGGGGAATGTAAAAAAAAAAGAGTTGGTTGTTCTAGTAAAGGATCTGGACAGTATTGAAAAGAATGGTTTTGGGCAAAAGAAAGAAAAGACAGAGAAGAGGAAAAGAGCAAAAATCTTAAGACGTCTTTGATAGAAAGAAAAAGAGAACCAAAGTTAATACGGAAAACCCCGATCCGCTAGAAGTGACTAAAAATCAGAAAGAAACCTCCCCTAAGAGTAAGAACATTTAAAGGTGTGAGCTAATAAGAAGAGCTCAAGTAAAAAAGTAGAAATAGGATCATCTTCTGGGTTTAGAAATAGGAAGGCTGAAACAAGCTTTTGCATCTTTGGGTAGATGGGATTCTGTTCTTATAAGCATTCTTTTAAAACTCAGTCATTTCTTGAGAGATCCTTGTTGTGTATTGCTTAAACCATATGTGAAGAGACCATCCTTGTCTCTTAAACCTTTTTCTTAGCCAAATGAGTTCATTGAATGTGCATACCTTGATTCACGGTTTCTGTTTAATGAATGTTAAAGGGATTGGTTGATTTGAATGTATGTCTAGGTTGAGACTGAAGTCAGATTGTGTTGTGAAGAGTATGGCTAAAGTTTTATAAAAAAAAGAACTCACTCACATTGCATTTTAGAACTATTAACTTGGACATTGATTTTATCATTTATATCGGTATGTTTTGGTTATGAGTCCCCACTTTCAAACCTCTTCTCCAGCTTAATCTTCTTTGTTTGCTTGAGGGCAAGCAAAAACTAAGTTTGAGGGAGTTGATATCTCTGTATTTTACCTGTTTTAAGCATATGTTTATCACCCGTTTTGCATTGTTTCATCCGTCATTCGCATCATTTAGGGCCACTTACTTATGTTTTGCATACTTAGGCATTCATGCATCAGCATTGCATACACATTTTGCATAAAGGGTTGAAACAGGTAATCTGGAGCTTATAAGGGTTAAGGAAGGAATGGAGCCTTAAGACATGGATAAAGCCGGGAAAGGAGCACAGGACGCAGAGGAAGGAAGCCACTCGATCATCCACTCGATGTGCATGATCGAGTGCATGCCCAAGTCGCACCAAGTAATGGACTCGACCAGCCACTCGGTCAGCGACTCGATCCCTTGATCGAGCCCGTGATCGAGTGGAACCACCGACTCAGCTATTTTGTCTGTTTCTGTATTAGAGTTTTGGACTAAGACTATAAATATCCCTCTTGTCTTTATTCAAAGGATTACGTTTTTCCTTAGAGTTTTTTTCTGTAGCCACCAAGAACACTCTGATTTGTAATCCAGATTTCTTCTAATCTATTGAGTTTTTGCGATTACTTCTTTGCAACTTCTTACTCCTCTCATCATTATCTTTCTGATTATGCAAGTTTTAAAGATTTATGGGTTTGTGTTCTTGAGCATGATTTCTGGGTTTGAGTAGTTTCTAGGGTCCTTGAGGATGGGATAGATTAGTGAGGAATCTTTAGTCTCCTAGGTCGTTAAGCTTAGATTTCCATGAATCCCTTCTAGATTAGTGTTCTTAATGCTAATTTCTCTTTGATCAACTGGAATTAGAACCCAGACATTTCACACCCAGAAGATGTTCGATGAAATGTCTGAACCAACTAATTCCAGAGATTTACATTTCTAGCCTAAAAGATTAGTTGTCTAGAATGTTTATTGGCTTTAATAGATTGAATCTTAGTACCTGTTAAGTTAGATTTTGCTAATGGGAATTAACTGGAACTAGTTTAGCTTGATGATTTCTATCATGAGAGTGGATTAGTCAGCTTTTGAGTCTATTGTCTAGGGATTAGCTCTCCGTTGAGTTTGTTAAACGTCTAGGTTGATTAAGGAGTATTCACTAGTCCATTACCCTCATCCTTAGGAGCTTCTTGTTATTCTGATTATTTTGTTGCTTATTTCTGCTTCTGTAGCTTATGTAGTTTCTGTTAAGTTATAATTGTTTGATTTAGTTTATGTTAATGTTTTCTGTCCATTTAGGTTGTTAGACAAAACAAATCTTATTGCTTGGCTTGACTTAAATTGATCTGTTGCATCTTATCTGTTAGCATCACACCTGATTGGATTGATAACCTTCTGTATTGCAATGACATGATAATGCATTAGGGATTGATAGTAAAAACCTATTATCATTTACCGAAAAGATAAGTGCACTTTGGTGACATAGGTGGCCAAATCAATTTTTTTTAACTTCTCCGCATGCACCACCATATTTTCTGAAACCGGGGTGTTACAGTTTGTTTATACAACAATTAACTATCTTTGAGGACATTGTGTTTAATTTGTTGTTTGAGGCTTTGTGGTTATGAATCCCCTTCTTTAAACCACTTTCTTGAATTATTCTTTGTTATTTAATTTGCTTATTGACAAGCGAAAGATATATAAGTTTGGAGGAGTTGATATGTTGTATTTTTTATGGCTTTATCTTTTTGTTTTCCTTAATTTCCATTCATTATCTTTGCATTTAGACTTGTTTAGGATGCATTTGCATTGCATTTTATCTTTATTAGATTCCATGGAATGAATCATGGAGATTGGAGGTTCATGGAGCATTTTGAGCTAAACAGAGATGGGATGGAGCAAAAGAGTAAAAGGAGAGATCCAGTGGAGGCCAAGTGAGGTTGAATTATTTCACAGACACAAAGAAGAATGTGATAGACTCCCCGATCGATTAGGAGCTCGATGAGAAGCAAATCATGCTATAGATATGGACCAAATCGACCTAGTAATCGACCCAGTGATCGACCAATTAAGACTGAAACCTTAGAACAGTTTTATCGATCGAACAGTCGATCATGAGGTCGATAAGAAGGAAAGGAGGTTACTGATGAGACTGCAATCGACCTCATGATCGATCGATCAAAACTCCATTCTGATCGATCGCACAGTCAATCATGAGGCTGTTTTCTCTTGTTTTTTTTCTGGGTTTGATACGGTTTGTCCCCGATTGATCTGGTTCTCACACTTTCTATATAAGTACAATATAGACCTAATTTTTATGTATCTTATGCTTGTTTTAAACTACCTTTTCCTCTTTTAAGATTTCTTTCAATACTTGTATAAGATTTTGAGTATATGATTTTGCTTTTAGATTCACTTTTACTATCTCTAATACATTATGATTTTGCAAAGATCATTCAAAATGCTTTGTGTTTTCATGATGTTTGTGAGTAACATTTTAAGAGCTTAAGGGTTATGTAAAATTTGGGTGATTAGGGGTTGATGTATGATGCTTATGGCTTAGATTTCCTTATATACTTACTCACTAGGTGTTCCAAAAGCTAGATTAACCTAGGCCAAGCTAGTCTAGATCATAGGTGGTTTTCTTACCCGGAAGGTGTTTGATAAAAATATCCGAGAGAACTTAGTGAGTATTTACCATTCCTAGCCAATATATAAACATTGATGATTAGGATGTTAAATGATTAGTTAGGCTTAGTATTAATGCCTACCTAACTAGTGATTACGAATACAAATTTTTGTTAATCGCTTGATTAGTATATGATTAGTGCCATGGAAGTGGATTAGTTTACATTAGTGTTCTAAAACTAAAAAATTAGCATTGATTGGTTGATTAAGCATTATAGGTGAGCTACTAGTCACCCGAATCAATTGTCTTAACCTGAGAGCTCGCTTGTTTATCATTGTTCAAAACCGTTTTTATCTCTTTTTCCCGCCTTATTTACATTTGAATTTTGTTAGTCTTCCGCATATTGCTTTTTTATGCTTAGCGTTGCTTGGTTTGTTACTATTTACTTTGTTCTAATCATTTCACTTTGAAAACCCCAAAACAAATCATGTATTGCTACATTCTTAGTGAGCTTGTTCTTGTTCTTTGAGGATTCGACACTTTAATACTCGATGGCAAGCCATACGCTTGTGGTAGAGAGTGAATAGAGTTGTAAAACTTTATCTTATCATCGGTGTATATAGATTTGGTAGTTCTCTATATTTCGAAGAATCCTTGACTTTTGAATACACGAACTCCTCAAGGAGGTTATTCAAACTTCATATTCACGTGTTTGTGTATTACATCCATATTCTAGATATAACACTATGTTGGAACTTGCGTCATCTGTATTCTGAAAATGCCTTCTGCTTATTACATTTTTTTTCTTCAAAATTGCATAATAAATATATCGAATTTTTGCAGATGAATAAAAAAAATCAGGTTAGCATATTTTACCTTCCACGGAGTAATCCCATGGTTGCTGGCCTCTTTTAATTGCTTTGGGTACTTGTCAAAGATGGCTCAAGAATTATTAAATATTTTACCATGGCAGGAGAATGATGTGCTTGGGGATCGTGGATTATATTCATTGATTTGGGAATAAAATTATATGCAACGATCGCATAAGCTATGGTATCTCACATGCGTAGAAGGCATTGGTTGGAGTTATTAAATCAAATTGAAGAGGAACTTGATATTCTACGGGGTCGTGAAAGTTGTTTAGAAGCAGATGTAGTTTCGAGGTAAAGATGATAAAATCAAGCCAAGGTTTTCAACAAAGACACTTGGAATCAAGTTAATTAGAAATTTGCAGAAAATAAGGGATCGGTACAAGGGGGTTTGGTTCTCAAATGCTACTACCAAGTATTTGTTTTTTGTATGGCTTGCAACACACAATTGGTAAACCAAGTGTCATCGAATGAGTTTTTGGAATACATGATTCAATTCCACATGCCGTTTTGTCAAGTACCAATGCTCTAGGTAGTTTCTTGTAACGGACGCATTTATTGTACCCAATGGTTTTTGTTTTGAATAAATTTAACATTCATACAAAAAAAAACAAGTACCAATGGAGTTTCGGGACCATTTGTTTTCTTCTTGTAATTTCTCGTTTCAAGTTCAGGAGAAGCTAACTAGCGGGATTTTCTAATATCAGTATACATCAAACTACATCAACATTATCTCGGTTATATCAGGTTCAACATCCAGTCGTATGCCTCGATTCATCCTGAGGTACGTCTTTCAAGTCTATATGGCGAGAAAGGAATCCGCGAAAGAATGGAAAAATTGCAACCTCACCAACACTACTCACCCAAGTCATTGACCACATTCGAAATCGTCTCTCAACTCTAAAAGAACCGGATTAAACAAACTAGAAGACAGTTTGCGTCTATGGTTTGGACAAGAAGTTAGTAGCCATTTGCTCAGTTTCAAACTTTTTATTTCAATGAATCTTTATTGGGGGTTGAATATAGTGTACAAAGGGTTTTTTAGGTTACATTCATTCAATAAAAGACAATGGATCAAGAATTTTGTTTTGAAATAACTTGAGATTTTTTTTTAATTCATTAAAGTATTGTGTTTACAACATAGCAAGTCATTTGCAATATGTTGGTACTGTCCAGACTATTGTTAATGGCTTAGGTCAAATTTCATGTCCATGTGGCATTTGGACCCTCGTAACACGATTTCATTTGTAAAGAAACATGATTTCCACTTTGATTTTTTCGACATAGTGGCCTGTTCTTTTTGTAATCGCTGTTTCAGCGATCGGCAACACAAAATTATAACTTACTTGCGTGTCAAGTATGTGGAGAGTGACATCATCGTTCTCGTGAAAATAATCGCAGCGACTATAATAACTGTCGCCGTTTTTTTTGGCGACACCGACGACATCTACATCACTTATAAAAGTAGTCGCAGCGATACCTTTACTCTTTCTCCACCGTTTCTTTTATTGCTGTTGACGTTTAATTTTTAATCGTCGAAAGTAGTCGCAGTGACACCGTGCCGAACAGGCCCAGTGTATAATAATATATGTAACCCATAATGCACATAAAATGATAATATGATATAAAACCTTCTTGGTGTAAGATGCTCTAAAATTCAATTAAGAACATATATATTCCAATATTGGTGTAGATTATACTTTATTTGAACGTCGATCTGTAACTTCGGAAATCACTATAAAAAAAATTCTTCATGTTTTTTTTTTCACAGTTATAAGACAGTAAAAATCATCTTTTAATAGGTATCTATGATTATATATATTGTTCCTCATGCACTGTCAATTTTACAAAATTAAAGATAATAGATATTATAATCACCTCCAAAGTCCTTCATAAAACACAATGTCGTCCTTGTTGCAGTTTAGGACTGGTGTGACCTCGAAAGCTTCCACACTTGTTTCCATTTGATCTTAATACCACTTTATTATGCCTTGATCAACCTAGTTCACGGGCTCCTATATACCCATTCTTTCTATGTAGGCTTAAGCTCATCGCGGCAACCAATGCCTTATTCTAAAGTGGTTGAAAATTTTGTCGACTAGTTATGCAGGTCACAAAAAAAAAAATTATGTGTGTTGTTTTCATAAACACTAGGATTGAACCCGCCATACACGGCGGGATAAATTTTTCTGATTAAAATTATAAATTTTTTTATTTCAATGTTATACTATATTTTTTTAATAAAAAATAATCATATATTTTATTTTTAATATATTTTTTTCTTTGTCGTATTTTTAATCTTTAAAATGTTAGTCTGGAACGTTATAGTACTGTTTTTTATTTGTCGTGTTATCAAATTTACTGTTATGAAGTTTAAATTTTTATTAATTATCAAAGTGAATTGGTAGTGTTGTTCTTTGTTGGTGGTAATTTTTATTAGTCCTCATTAGTGATCTTGTTTTGGTTTTCATATTTGTTTTTTTTACATTGAAAATTTTGCATTTGCATTATAAATTTTTATTAGTCCACATTAGTATTTAAATAAAATATGGTAACATAAGCAACGATTCTTAATTTATTAAATCAAGTCTATATTGTGAATTCGTTAAACCAGAAAATCAGATGCAACATGTTAAAAGATGGATGAAATCAATATCGGAATCAAGAATTACTATAACCTAATGTTCAAATATATAGGAGATCTCGTCAACACTATATTTGTTAAGCTACTGTTCAAATATAAATATTATGATTTTAAACATGTTAACAAAAGAAGAAGAATATATTATTTAAATAACAAATATCATCCATTTAGAATATGCTAACAAAAGAAGAAGAATATATATTAGAATAGTGAATTCTTTAACAAAATGAAGATATAGACTATGAAATAATTTTATTTAAGAGAATTTTAAGTAAACTGTTTCTTAATAAACCCATTATAGAAAATGTAGAATTACTGGCAGTGTACAACTGTACATCACCCAAATTAAGATCCAAAGACAATAAAAGAGAAGATTTTGGACATGTCTTTAACTTAAAAAGAAGATCAAAATTCAGGAGAATGCATATAATGAAAACACAAAGTCCGACAATGTAAAACAAAAACATCTAATTCATCCCCTTGATAAGCTCATTGATGAAGTTCTCACGGTTTTCAGCATCACCACCTTCAGCGTAGTGATTTCTCTTATTTTCCAGGCCACCGAATGATGCCTTCAGCTGGAATGGCCACATAGGCAGGTTTCGAACATGTTCTACCATAGAGTTATCAATTAAAGCCACCCTCTGATGGTTTAGCTTTCTATATCCTTTCTTGTAGATCAATTCCTTGACATTCTTCAGGTTAGGGAATCTGAAGAAATGAGAGAGAGGTAACTTTATGATTAAATGACGTTATCATGGCCTATAATTTAATGGTTTAGAGATGAGATGTATACCCTTAAGATGAGATGTATACCCTTAAGTGACGAAACATGTTTATTGTAGCCTTGTTGACTTTAAAGAAAAAACGCCAATGAAAATTTGCATTAGACACGACAAATTCAATCATTATCAATACCAAAAGAATCTTTGTACATGTATGGTTATTATATCGCCAAAGAATATGCCAATACTTATTTATCAATAAATTTCATGGAAGACAAAAAACAGATTCCAACTATTAAGTCCTTGATTCCCTCATAAGCCATTATAAAAGGCTTTACCTTCTCAAGGCACTCACATAGAGACATTGGTGGCTTCTAATCCATGTCAGGATTCGATTCAAAGTCTGGAATAAAGTATTATGGTTCACACTCCATCTGCAAAGCAAAAAGAGAGGGAGACAGAGAAAACTAAAGAGACTGAAAATTCATGTTAATGCAAAGCCAAACAACAAGACTGTACTCTCTTCATCACTCACGCCTTTAATTTGGCTGAAAGACCAATTTTTACAACCCACGTTACACCAGGTTTAAAGCAGCCGTGCGATCAACTTAGAATACAACATGAGATTACGCACAAAAACATAGTAAATCGACTCTACAATTTTAAATGACTTGTAATGGAGTAACTGAACATGGTGCAACGAAAGAGAAGAAACAAAGTCCTCACCCTTGAGCGGTTAAAGAAGGAAACAAATGACATGGTACCTTCTAGCACCTAGAGTAAACTCCTACAGTCATATAACAATCACAAAGCAAAGTTTAAGAAGGATTAGAAAAAAAAACTAACATTCAATGAAAAGGAAAACACGAACTAAGAAGGTGATTCACGATAAATTCAAAAATTCAAAAACCCAGGAGACGTGATTCAATCTTGCTCGAGCTTCTGCAAACATTCTTTGTTGTTCCGTTGCTGCTTCTTCTTCTGCCATCTCTGCTCCGCTGTTCATTTTCATGTTTCTCTGTGAATCTTGCTGCATAAATGCAAAACACATGAATTTGATTACATTTATACATTTTTTTAGTGGATTAAGATATGGATGGTGTAATGGATTAATGTACCATGTTTCATATTTATGTTGCTCATAAGCGGCATAGACTTCTTTAACGTATTCCCCAAAGCCAAGAACATGTATCATATGTCAAGTCACATGAATAAAAATGACCATTCCGAAACATATGTATAATTCACATGAATAAATCTGATTGAATGTAACACCAAACCTGTAAATCTTTGAGTACGTGCTCAGGGGGATTGTTCGTTTATCCTCTTAGTTACGCACTTCGTTAGACTCTGATGATATAAGATTTATGAACTCTGCCAATAATGTTTATACATAAAAAAGGGAATAAGCAATTATTAACCTTGGCTCGTTTGCTAGGCCATGACGATGATGTTTCCGGAGAATAAGCGCAAAACCGCCTCGAAGTCGAAGAGTTACGTCTTGTCTCAACCATGCCTCAACGATATCTCTTCTTCACCGCCGCCACATCTACAGCCCAAAACGTTAGCCAGCAGAGAAGACCACTGGTAAATTGGTAATTTTCCTCTACATGCTCGACAAACAAGTTTTGTTCCTTGAGTTTCGTTGTGTTTCTCTATAACAGAGAGTGTCAACTCACGGATCAATTCGACATTGCTTCTTTTTTACTCTCTTATAGGTTTTGAAACATCCAACGATCTACTACGGAATATGTAATCAAATTGCTCCCATTTAATCGAGAAACCCTAATTTAAGCAAACATATTCCAAATAAGATTTCAAATCAAATCTAACCTTGCAAGTACAGAGAAATCAAGAGATTTTTTTTTACTTGAGTTTTCTCGAACTGATAGTGAAACAACAAAAATTGTCGTAAGTATTCGTCATCTTCTCATTTTCCTCACCGGAGCACGCGCTGCTTTGAGGAAGAATTTGATCCTTCGTCCAACTTTCGAATCTTAAGAGGGTGACAGTTAACCTCCATCAAAACAGAGTCCGTCATGATCAGAATCAATGTTGAGATAACCTTATATGCCGTATTATTCCCATCTGACCCAGTTTTCTCCATAAACCCTACTGATCCGTTTATGCAGGTTCAATTAAGGATCCATAATTAAAACACGCGAATCTTGAATCATTGGTTTGGATTTATTTTTAAAGCAATTTTCGATAACTCAATTATATCCTTTTCAATTTTAATTAATTAAGTCCTAATGCCATAATTGAGTGGCAATTTAAGTAATAAGACAAAGAATTTTGGACATTTTTTATTTTGTAATTCTCTTTTAATTGTAAGAAGATGATATTGATAATCACTTCCTAATGACCATTTATTCTTAAATGTTTTCAACTCAAACACACTAAAATGTGGAGTGTGTGATCATGCATATACATTGTCAAATTTTAAGCCTTTTCATATCCTTATGTATAGAGGATAACATATGTAGTACTTTCATTATTTGGTTTAATTAACCACTAATCCAACATATTTTCACAATTCATATAAATTTAGTATAAAAGTCAAAATTTGGTGCAAAATCTCAAACTATTATTGTAACGTTCGTGGCATTAATATGTTCAAGATAAGTATGAAACATTGATAGCATCTTCATGATTTACACGCGGAAAAAACGTTTTTATTGTATTTAAGAAAGATATGAAGATTTATGGCTTTGCCATGGCTTACAAGCGGAAAAATATGTTCTTAATTATACTTAAGATAGATATGAAAGATTTATGACCTCGCCATAACATACACGCGGACAAGTATTTACTTAATAGTCAATAACAACTTTCAATAGTCATTACACATAAAGTTCCAAAAAATAAATTATAAATTGACAAAAATACCCTTGTATTGATTTTTTAAAAATCTCATAAAGTCCTTACCTTTAATTTGAGTCATTTTACGTCACAACTTTTTAAAAATAAAAAATAAATCCCCATTAACGGTTTTTGTGATTATATTATGATGATTTTTATTTTTTGAAAATATATGCAATTAACATCAAAGCAATTGGACAATTATATTTAAATTATTGATTTTAATTGATAAAAGAAAATGTTGGCATCTTATGGATATATTATCATCTAATCGTTCGATCGACCTGATTATCTTATAGATTACTACATTGGCTAAATCTTTTCAGAATTGGTAAAAGTTACACCGTAGGAGAATTGTCATTGAAATTGATATTTACACGTTGTATACATAAAAGGGGTGGTTTTGTTAACAAGACAAAATTAATAGTTAGATTTATAAATTAAAATAATTGATTGGATCGAAATTAAGGGACTTATTTTTTTATTTTTCATATCTTATGTCCTCACACGTGGAGGTTAAAATGGTAAATATTGAAATAAACAATAATTATTTTTAGTTTTAAAGTAATTTTAATATATAAATGGTAATTACTCTAACAGCTTTACACCACTTGCAATTTAGTCAATAATTTGAAAACTTTGAAAGACATTAATTAAAGTAGTTAATGATTTCGCAAACTGCATTAACTCGCCTTAAATTTACTCTTAACCCATTTATGTATATGTTTACTATGTGTGTATATATGTTTATGTATATATATATATATATATATATATGGCCCTCTATTGCTTACTGTGAGGTAAGAAACTGATAGGAACACTTCAAAAATTGACCTCAAACTCGACGAGCTAAAAGAGGTGAAGTTCTCTTTCCTATCTTTTATATTTTAAATATGGCTCTGTTTATATGTATATTTATATATTACTTACTGTTGATTTGAAAGAAAATTCTATTCGAATATGTATGTGAGAGGAAAGGATATGGTTCAAGTGTCATTGTTATTGGGAATGGCAATTATATTCCTTTTCCTCAAAATTCTTAGCATAACAAAACTAATTATGCATATAAAAACAATCACATCGTATTTGTTTTGTATTATCTTATGGTGATTTACTAAGCAAGTTTAATACTATATAACTCATGCTCACGTTAACAAAGACCCATACAAAAATGGGTTGATTTTCTTGATCTCCTTCATTGGAGATCATGACTGATTTTCAATAGTCCACTAAAAATATACATAGATATTTAATCTAGTTGTTTTTGATACTTAAATTGAATAAATAAAAGATGGAGGATATATCATTGGGGAATTATAATAGATTTTTTTTCTTTTTTTTTAGATTTATTTATAACTAATTGCTTGAATATGGGAAGAGACGACGAAATATAGTTAAAACAATTGGAGTATCCTTTTTGGTTTTTACTTTACCACATAAATGAAAAATATATACCATCATTCTTCCTTTTGTCCTCTTTTATCTTTGGAATATTTCTTTTCACATTCAATCTTCCATGACACACAGACATATATATATATATATATGTATGATATGATAGGAACTTTTTAAAACCAAAAAAAGAGACCCATATGAGATGATGATGACGATTGTGACAAATAATTGTATTTTGTTAACAATTTAAGAAAAACATTAGATGCTTTGTGGATTAACTTTTGAAAATTCAAGAAGTCTGTCTCTATATATACATACATATGTGTGTATATATATATTAAACACACACATTTTTATAAGAAAAATTCATGAGATAATTATCAAATTATTTTATCACATCAGTGCTAGTTTATAATTTTAAATTTCTATTTCTTTGCTTTTATTTTATATTTTGGAAACATAAAACAGACTTTCTAGAAATTTTTTTTTTTTGATAATTGAATTTTTAGAAGTTAGTAATTTTTTTAGTATATAGTCGCTTAGTTTTATAACCGCTAATTTATTTCAAACTCAAATAATATATTTTTATTCCTTATTTGGATATTTTTCTTATGACATATCATATGGTCGATCGAACATTTTAAATTAGTTAAATCTTACGTACGCACAAATTCCAACATTTCATTTCTTTTTAACAAAAAGAACATTTTCAGTTCCTTAAGATATATAAAGCCAAAAATATTTTTCTATAGGTTACATCGCGATGCTAAACTTTTCTTGTAAGAGCAAATCGCGTATAGAAATTTTAATGTCATATTACACTATGGTAATCGTTTTCTAAAAACCTTTAGATCCAAAAAAAACTTGAAATTTATTATTCACATATGTTAGCGAGAGAGAGGAGCTGTTGAGGGTTGTCTCACGCACCATCCACTGTCGTTTTGTGGCAAATGGATTGGGTCCACCGACCTCTGTAGCTCTCATAGTTTCTTTTTTTCTATAGACTAATAACATATTTAGGAAAAAAAAGATATCGAAATAATTAATTGTTCTGTGTATGTGTTAGTGTCTACAGGCGACACCCAAATTGTATAAAATATTTTTATTCAAATGCGTAACAAACAAAACAAAATTCATATAAAATATACACGAATAAATGTATAGAGTTATTAGTATCCTATGTATCATATATAATTTTCATACATATAAAATTAATATTATGCCAAACTAATCAAGCTGGATTTTTTTTTTTTTTGTTCAACTAATCAAGCTAGATTTAAATTCAGTTTTGTTATCATACCCTATTTTTTAACCGAATATGAACTTTTAACACTCTAGACTATAAAATTGGGTGAGTTTTTTTTATTTACTAGCTTAGCACTCTTTTTCACCTGTCACTTTCAACTTCTCTCTTCTATTACCTCACAAGAATTTCTATATCTTTTTATTTTATATCTATTAATAAAGTATAAACAATTAATTAAAAATCTGGAATATCCCATTTTTAGGGCTTTATTGAGATAAGATATCAGTGGAAGTCAAAAAAGAATTTAATGTTAAAGAGTTTCTTCTCTCTAATTTCATTTCATTTCTCTTTTTTTCTTCTTCTTCTCTCTCTCACCATCACATAGAACACAGAAGAATCCATGGCTGCTTCTTCATCCTCCGCTGCTTCCTTCTTTGGAGTCCGACAAGATGATCAATCTCACCTTCTCCCTCCTAATTCCTCCGCCGCAGCTCCTCCTCCTCACCACCAGCCACCACCGCCACCGCTTGAAGCTCCACCGCAGAAAAAGAAGAGAAACCAACCAAGAACTCCAAGTAAGTTAATTACCTCTTAATTGAAATCTTATAATCTTGATTTTATAAAATGATGTGATCATTTTTTAAAAGCTTATTGATTGGTGAAAAAGATAAATCCCTTTTTCATGTCCATTTTTATTCTCCCTTTTCCAATTTTTCAAATCTTGAAATAAGCAAATTAGCAAACCCTAGTACTTGATTTTTCAAAATTCAGATTTCAATCAGTTTATCTTCCATGCAATATAAAACTTTTAAATTTAACCAATAATTTTTTCTTGATTAGATTCCGATGCAGAAGTGATAGCTTTATCTCCAAAGACACTAATGGCTACAAACAGATTCATATGTGAAGTATGCAACAAAGGTTTTCAAAGAGAGCAGAATCTACAACTTCACCGAAGAGGACACAATCTTCCATGGAAACTCAAACAGAAATCGACCAAAGAAGTGAAGAGGAAAGTGTATCTTTGTCCGGAACCCTCGTGCGTCCACCATGACCCCTCACGTGCTCTCGGAGACCTCACCGGGATCAAGAAACATTACTACCGTAAACACGGTGAAAAGAAGTGGAAATGCGATAAATGCTCTAAGCGTTACGCTGTTCAATCGGATTGGAAAGCTCACTCCAAGACTTGTGGTACCAAAGAGTATCGTTGTGACTGTGGTACACTCTTCTCTCGGTAAGTATTCCAAATCTTTAAAACTCTTTAAATTATAATTTAATCCATATAGCTGAGTGATATGTGTGTGAATATGTGTCTGTGAGTCATTCTTCATGGATTAGGGTTTTTTTTAGGTTCACTTTCTGTTTCGCCTCGAAGTCTTCGATGCTCTTATCGCTTTCTTTCGTGCAGTAAATGCAACTTTAGTTTTCCTTTTTATTCAAAATAATTTTTAAAAAATAAAAATGATACATGAACACACGTGAATGTGTGTGTATATAACTATATCTATATATGCCACTGAAACTGCCATATTTCAATAGATGCTTTCTAGCAGAAACTCAAAACCAAAGAGGACCAATTTCAATTTCAGTTTTTTTTGTTTTAATATTCTTTTGCCTTGGAAACACCGCCCTATTTTTCTGTCGTAAAATTATAAATTAATATATTTTTTTCAGGATTTTTTTCTTAGATATGAAATTATACTTATACTATATGGGCAATTCACGTGCTGCTAAACTATATAATATCTAGGGAGGTTGTTGTTACAGTGTTTGTTCTCTTGTGTGTAAAATTTTACGAAAATATAATTATTTCATATGATTCGTTTGTACTCTGCACCATAGCCATACATTGATACACACCACATATTATTTTGGTTCGCTACTCTACACATTTTGCATAAAATGGCATAAAATTGCATAGAAGTGATAACTAATATACTAAATAATTATTTCGAATATAGAGTTTTTTTTTTCCAGTCTTGGCTGGCATTGCTGTACATGTTTGTGTGTGTGTGCGTGCATTTAGAGGAGTTCTATAAATAGAATGAAGTAAATAAAAATGTGGTGGTTCAAATATATAAAAGTAGCTAGTAATTTTAACATTTATATAATAATATAAGTAGTTCATTGAATACATGCTCAACTTGCATTTATTAAACTTACAGGATCTTGAATTAGACAAATTCAGGTATTCATTTGACAATCATTCTCTATACATTAGTGTGAAACTTAACTTTTTCCACTTACCTTTGGAATTCGTTGAATACCCATTTATTTATATATAGATACATCTACACAAACATACATTCATACATAAATTATAGTTTGCAATAAAGAGCTAATCTTATGCATAGTAGTTTTCCGGAGTTTATTAATAATGTTTATGTTAATTATTATTGCATATACTGATATTGATAGATTTATAGATTTGTTCGTACGCATAGTCATATAGACAAATACATCATCATAGTTGAAGTGTGACACAACATTGTACTCCTATTTATGCATATGCGTGCAATTTTATTATATGCATCATACATGTGAGTGTGTAAGCTGTTAAGAGTTACATAGGTGAATTATAGGATGTATAGTAGAGTAGTAGAGTGACTTTCTAGCTATCTATCTACTTTTCAAGATCCCATAATTACACGCGAATCTATTTGTAGCTACGTGACATGATGAGTCTCTCTCTCTACTTACATGTATTTTTTCTTTCACTTTTCCCAAAATATGTCTTTTATTTCATCATTTAATATGTAGAGAATAGAGATATATCTGACGATCCAATAGATTCCATTGTGAATTAATTTTTATTTTATTTTGTGTCACAGGCGAGACAGTTTCATCACACATAGAGCTTTCTGTGACGCGTTGGCTCAAGAGAGTGCAAGACACCCAACTTCTTTGACTTCTTTGCCAAGTCATCACTTCCCGTACGGACAAAACACCAACAACTCCAACAACAACACTTCAAGCATGATCCTTGGTCTGTCCCACATGGGGGCCCCACAGAATCTTGATCACCAGTCCGGTGACGTTCTCCGTCTTGGAAGCGGAGGAGGAGCCGCTTCACGCTCTTCCTCTGATCTCATTGCTGCAAATGCTTCAGGCTACTTCATGCAAGAGCAAAACCCTAGCTTTCATGATCAACAAGACCATCATCATCATCATCAACAAGGGTTCTTGGCTGCGAACAATAACATAAAGCCGTCACCGATGAGTTTTCAACAGAATCTGATGCAGTTCTCACATGATAACCATAACCCTGCTTCCTCCAATCTCTTCAATCTCAGCTTCCTCTCTGGAAACAACGGAGTTACTTCTGCGACAAGCAACCCTAATGCCGCCGCTGCTGCTGTTTCTTCGGGTAATCTTATGATTTCAAACCATTATGATGGAGAAACTGCAGTTGGAGGAGGAGGAGAAGGAAGCACTGGTCTCTTCCCTAACAATCTTATGAGCTCGACGGATAGAATCAGCTCAGGATCAGTCCCTTCACTCTTTAGCTCATCAATGCAAAATCCAAATTCAACACCTCACATGTCAGCCACTGCTCTTCTTCAGAAAGCTGCTCAAATGGGTTCAACCTCAAGCAACAACAATAACGGAAGCAACAACAACAACAATAACAATGCCTCATCGATCCTAAGAAGCTTTGGGAGTGGAATGTACGGAGAAAATGAGAGTAATCTCCAGGATTTGATGAATTCTTTCTCTAACCCCGGGGCAACGGGAAACGTTAACGGAGTAGATTCTCCTTTTGGTTCGTACGGAGGAGTGAACAAAGGATTAAGCGTTGATAAACAGAGCATGACTAGAGACTTTCTTGGAGTTGGACAGATCGTACGAAGCATGAGTGGAAGCGGAGGTTTTCAACAACAGCAACAGCAACAGCAACAGCAACAGCAGCAACAACAACAACAACATGGAAATAGTAGAGAAAGAGTTGGCTCGTCGTCGGATTCCGCCGATAGAAGCAGCATGAATGTGAATACCGGCGGTGGTCCGGCAAGTACTTCACCACCTTATGGAATCCATCATGCGAGTTTCTAAGGGAAAGTTTTAAAAGGTTTTTAGTTCATCAAAGTACATGCTATATCTTTCAGGTATGCATGTCGTCATCAAAACCCCATTTGAAGTAATTAAATTTTAGCTGCAATTTATCTAAACTCAGTTCTTTTTTTTTTCTTTTGTAAAAGATTTTGCCTTTCATAGTTTATATAAATGGATTCCCTCCTGAAAAAAAAATATTTTCAGAGTTATAGTTTCAGAATGAAGAAATTTTTATATTACTGGAGTTCTTTAGGTTTTTTTTTTTTTTTTTTTTTTTTTTTTGTTTCTTGCCTTGTGACTGATTAGATATTTTAAGAAATTCAATATATTTCTGGCTTATAGTTTTATAGTAAATAGTAATTTATTTGTGGAGTCAATGCTAAGTATTTGTTCTGTATATATTATTTCTTATAGGGTCAAAGACTAAAACAACACTATACCAAACAGGTTTAACTATAAAAAAAAAATGGGTGTGAATAATTGTTTTCGGTAGAAAAAATGTTTTTGATTTTTGTTTTTGGCTGACACATTTATCGTCTTATCATTGCATGGGGCAGTCAATGAGTTGGAGAGTACAAGCAGCCTTTGCTAAGTTTCTTTGTCTTTTTGTTTTTATTTTCTTTTATTTGCCTTTTTATTCTTTAATTTCTTTTCATTTGTCATCTTCACTAGCTGGCAATGTCACGAGTGTTTGTCCTGTGATCGCCTTTCTAAATATCTCGATAAATGTATACATATACATGTCACATGTGCATATATTTATGCATTTGTATAGTTCTGTATGTAACATGTTCCTACCATATCCTCAAAGGATTGTCCCCATCATAGTTAAAATTTAACGGTCCAAAATAAACAATTCTGTTTCAACATTCACGCGTCTTCATAATTGATGCTAATAGAAAAATAGCATCAATAGAAACCAAATCTAAGGTACAATTTCGATTTTGGTTTGGAAACATGTTTTTATTAAAATATATCTTTAATGTTAAAAAAAAAATTAAGGTTTTAGTTTTTTATTTCTTTTTACTATTTTCTTTTAGATTGGATTTTTTTTTGGCTTTTTCAAATACCTAAAAAATTTAAATAATTCTAATGGAACTTGAAACTCATTCAAGTATTTTGATCTTTCCGTTCGGTGTATGTTGGTTGTTATTTTCATGGATTTTTAGCTAGTTTTAGATATTTGTTGTTAAAGATGTATTGTATATGTGTGCGTATGTGAACATAACATTACATTATTGTGACAACATCTACAATTGTTGAAATAACGATATTAATAATAGTAATATAATGTCTTTGTCGTAATAATTTATATGGGGAATAACAATAATAGTTAATATCATATATATAATGTAGGGACGTACATGCAAGTGATGGAAGGAAGGAGGCCCATCGACATGAAACGAGAGGGAGAAATGAGATCGTTGTCTCACCAAAAACAGACACAGCTCTTCTCTCATCTTCTTATTTTTCCCCCTATTTTTTTTATTTTTTTCGGTTCTAAACATGTTTGGTTATAACCTTATTTTAAATAAGAGTATAATTACTGGTTAAAGTAATCCATGTAGATAAATCTCTTGTTTCTTAATTACATGTTAATCTTATCCCAACCCAAGTTTTTTTTTGTTAATTAACCCAAGTTGAATCACTTAGTGAAAAATGTAGATTTTAACCACGAACGAAAAAAATACATTGGCGAGTGGTGGCATACTGATTTCGGCTCTAAAACTAGAAGTGTAAATTTGTTATAGTTCATTGTTCAATTCTATCGTGTGTAAATTATGCGCATTTACCACTTATTCATTGAATCTTTAATCCGAGTGTTTTATTTGTAATAGGTTTACATAAAACTCTTTACAAAAGGTACACTCTTGAAATTAATCGAATGTTTCGACAGAATCCGAATATCTTTTACTAATATATTTTTGGCAAAAACTTGCTCACCACCGAAGTTGCTTGGACTTCGTTTCGGCAAAATTCATATATATCTTGTGTTAAAAAATTTTATGACAAATCCAGTTGTAAACCCATCAAAAAAATTTCTTTTGAAAAGTGTTTTTTTTTTTTTTTTTTTTGAATTTAATGTTAAATTTATTCAAATCCAAAAAAAACTGTTTTACAATATATTACTATAGTACATAAACAAGTATTATAGAAAGAGGAGCAGAAGATTTTTCGAGAGACTTGAGTTATGATGATTGCTATGGGATGCGATGAGCAAACCATTGGCTGAGTCCAGCGTCGTATGCTTTGCCGCCCTTCTTTCGAATAGAGTTGAAGCGGTTTTTAGGCGTCTCTTGTGATCCTTCTGTGGCTGTTCTGTTCGAATCAAAGTTCTTGTGGCTTTAGTGCTGAACTTACTCTTGTACTTTCATTTTCAAGTTTCTCCATAATGAGATATCTCCACCATCCCGTAATTGCAATGTGCCCAACATTGGATCAATGTTTCTCAATTCCTCTGTTCGATACCTCCGCCTACTATGGTTTCTTTTTGCTTCCGCGACAGTGGTTTGAGACGAAATTTACAAGTCGATAAAACCTCTGCTACCTGTGATATCATACAAACAGTCCAAGTTTGACCAATTATCGTACAAAAATGAACAAGTTAGCCCATTGTGCACTTCCACCTTATGAAACTGTTTTGCTATTTCTCTATATTTCAAGAGCTTTCTCCGCATCTAAGATCTCATACTTGTATTTTTCTTTATAGTCCAGAAGGATCTCTGTTTTAGCAGCGAGCTCGAGATCCAGGTAACCCAAAGAGAATATGTACCTGACACTATCCTCCATACTACTAGATTAAGGCAGCTAGATTTATTCGCAATCGTGAGAGACTGGAGACCCAAACCACCAGTCTGCACACATCCAACCATGCTACATTCGCTTTATTCGAATTCAACTCAGGACCATTCCACAAAAATGCAGTGAAAAGCTTGTCAAGTTCCTTAATACAACCACTCAGAAGCTTGTAAGCCGAAATCTAAAATTGTATTATGCTAGAGATAACCGAACGTAGTGACTGCAGACGACCATCATAAGAGAGATGCCGAGTGGTCCATGAAGTGAGTCAAGTTATGATCCTCTCCAAGAGCGGTGTATAATCTGCAACCGTCATCTACTTAGTGAGTAAAGGCAAACACAAATATCTCACAGGAAGATGTCCTTGAGCAAAAGGAAAACTTTGTAGGATTGCACTTTGATCACTTTCCGAGAGACCAGCTATATATAATGTATATTTTTCGACGCTTATCTTCAGCCCGGATATATTTGCAAACTCCTCAAATATTCTTAGAATACCCTCAACGGATCGCCTCTGACTATCCACAAAAATCATCAAATCATAGCAAAACACAAGTGCGTTAATTGAATATTCTTACACTTTGGATGATACCCTATTCTCCTTTGAACCGCAGGTTTATCTAGGAGTTTTGATAGGACATTCATACATATGACAAAGAGATAAGGGGAGAGAGCAGCATTGACGGAGTCCTCTCTCACTTTGGATGTACCCCTAGTTCTCCATCCACTTGCACCGAAAACAAAAAAGTGTTGTTTCAGCAACAATCATATTTTGAACTTATATTATCAAATTATTATTATTATTTATTTTTATTTTTTTAAATTACTAAGAGGTTCTGGAACTAGTCCCGTACATCTTCTCAGGCCAGACACTAAAGCATTTAATATAATTTTCTCCTAAGTGGCACTCGAACCAGCGACCTCTAGCCTTTTACATGAGATCTTTATTAGTTGAACTATTGACACTTGATTAAATTCTTTTATATAAAATTTCTATTCAATTATTTTCATTTAACTACTTAAACCACCTTCAAAATTGTTAATTTTATACCTTCACACATTGAATTTACTCAAAAACAGAATTTATTAGTCTTACCCGTCTCTTTGATAGATGTTAAAGTTATATGCCAATGGATCCAAATGTGTGATTGATCAAATAGAATGTATAGGCATATTATCAATGCATCTATTAATTAATTGATGTTGTATGGCCCAATCAAAGATTTCCCATAATGAAGTGGACCAAGAACAAGCAGAAGAAATCTCAAGAATTTTTGTAGTATTCATAAACTTTTCTCGACAATCCCTTCACGGGCCATTTTTTTTAATCTTTCACATGAACGACAACTCTGTCATTCACATGCTTTACCCTTTTATTTTTTCTTATCCATTTCAATTAATATAAATCCACATATCAACTTTATATATAATATCTCCGATTCGCAAACTTATTTTTTTTTCTTTTTTTTACAGTTGAAGAATTTCCCTGAGAAACATAATCGCTGTATTCTTTTTTAATGGTTGTAACTCCATACGGAGCATACCCCACCAGAGACAAAAAAAAAAAAAAAAAAAAAAAAACAAAGAAAAGAAGCATTTCAAGATCTATCATATCGATTTGGACTTGTTTCTTTTTTCCTTTTGGTAAAGACTACTATGAGCCAAAAATGTATTTATTAAATGAGATTAATGTTTTATAATGCTACCTGAAATCTTTATAAGTTGAAATATTTGTAAAAATAATCTAAATTTTCATCAAAAATTTTCCACACATATTGTTTTTTGTAAAATTTGTGATTCAAACGAATTTATCTATATTTGCAAGTAAAAAAAATATTTTATATATGAAAATTGAGTTAAAGTTATAGTTGTTACTTCTTAGCAGGGTATTTACGTATATATGATGTGTGTTATTCAGCAAACAATAAGTTATATATAATCTTGAAAGAAAACAAAAAATTTAACAAAATTAAATTTGATGAAACTTTTAAAAAAAAATAAATAGATGATATTTTTAATCATTGTTAACCTTGAAGACTAAAACTATGGACAGAAGAAGGTCTAGAGTCCGGTTTTGGTTGCCCTATTGACCGTGTATAGCTCTTGGGAGGGCGGGGATGGGGGTAAGGGATATGACCATGTCTTAATTTTGAATCCTACATAGAGTGAGATGACTAATTTATTTTGCTATGATTCATAGTCAAAAGAAACTACGAGTCAACACTAAAAACCCCTCTTGTCTACCAATTTTTTCATTGTTAAACATATATATGTATATATATATATATATTTAATAACATGATGTTTCCAAGAACATCATTTCAGTCAAGAATCTTTTTAGATGCGTATTTTATATATTTTGAAACATAGTCTTTAAAACTTTGAATTTTTTGGACAGTTTTCCAAATATATATTTTATGGATCTCGGATCAGAAATACTTCAATGCTGGTTCCATGGCAAAAACCCAAATTGATTTTGCATCATCCTCTTCTCGGTGCTTACCACTTCGTGAACCTGATTCAATTGATTTTTTTTTTTTTTTTGTATCTTTGTGCATGCAAACAAGTTTATATCGAAACACACTGTTTAATTTATAAAAGAAAACCGCTTATCAATTTTTTTGATGGATCCGTTAATTACATGTCATCTTTATGTGTTTATGTATTATCGTTATTTCCAAAAAAAAAAAAAAAAAAACCCTAGAATATAACATCAAGAAATGGTGATCTAGGGTAGATTTCGGGCAGATTTTTTTGTTTCTTCTGTGTATACAGATCAAATCCTCCTATGTACTGATCCACACTATTAATATTTTCGTTGTCACTCTAAACATATTAAAACATGATAAAATTAAATTCCAATTTTTACATATTTCAACAATTAATATGATTTGGTGGTCTTAATTACGTCATGTTATATATATATATTTTGGATCGGGACATGGAAAATTGAGTTGGTATAGATAGTCGATAACGTTAGGAAAGTAACGATAAAGACGAAAAGAAACAAGTTAAGGTATGTCTTCGGATTGTCAACAACATTTTGCCTTTAACTTTAGTGTTAAGTTCTTTTAAGAAACAACATGTAATGAAACATATATAAAATTAATAACTTTGACTTGATTTATCAAATGATTAGATACTATTTATTTATTTTGTATGTTTCCCGTATACTAGTGAATTAGGTGGCCGACTTTTTTTTATAGTCTACTATGATTAATTTACAGTAGTTTCTAAATTAATTATTGATGCACATGTATATACACAAAGCTAGATTCTGACAATAAGATGTATGAATCTCGGCTCAGTCATATATGTACTTACATATGCACACACATTTCATTAAAAATATGTTTAATTTTTTTTTACATCGAATATGTTTAATAGACCTTTAAGAATAATTTGTAAGTTACATGTTTCGGGTCCTGATCATAGACTGGAAAATCATTAGTACGGGTGTTTTACTTCTTGGAGCCATCTACCATTATACCAGGTAACGTGACCACTTTACGTAGCATTTGAAGAGCATGAGTAGAAGATGACCTTATCCAAGATGTTTAGACATTTATAGGATCTGGCGCAAACACCTTTTAGACCGGTGTAAAGAACGAAAGTTTATAACAAGTAAATGATGCTACAAGATTCACTTAAGCTAAACTATTACGTACGTGGTGCTAAGTGATTTTTCTAAGCTAAGTGGAGACATCTATTACAAAAAATAAGCAACTCGAATTCATGCTTTGGTTATATGAGACGTTTTGTGCAACGAAACCCGCTGACTCAAAACCATAGAGAGGTAAAAAACGAGAAAACGCCCTTTTGGAACTCATCAACATATGCAAAACGTGGCATGACTTCCAACAAAGAACATTAAAGAGTAATAAAAAGACTAGCCGAGTTGGAAATCATGTTAATTTACGTGCCAGGGATGCTTGCACATATTAACATGAGGCTACGAGATACAAAAAAAGTCTGTTATGCGACAAGATATACATGGATGACCCAAAGAAATGATGACCGATACAAATGACCACATCAACACCTTTGCATCTTTTTGAGAGGTTCGTATATATGTGAAAAAGGTCCATGTCAAGCATGTAGAATTAACTCTACATTGGTTCATCAACCTTTTTATATGAAGAGTAACATATTTTCATTAGTTGTACATCGATTTTGTGGAAAACTTTGCTAGTACTAAAATTTGAAGAATTATCAGATGACTTACACGCAATTTTCCAGAAGCCGGAGGAAGAACCCTCTAAAAATACGCGGGGGGATTCAACCATGAGAAAGTTTCTATTAAAAACTCTAACACTGGCACCACTGTTTTTTTGTGTGGAAAATATGGGGTGTTTCGCTTAAGTTGTACCAAAAAAAAAAGACTAAATGGATCCCTTAAAGCATGGTAGAGGCTCTGGGGTACATATGGACTTATATCAAAATGGAAAGAGGATGTCAACCACGCATCGAGCGTCGAAGCAACACGAATCAAACATAAAAAGGAGAAAAATGTTTCAACCAAAAGAAAGTATTCCACGGGAATCCCAAGCGATTTGCAAACCTAAATCCAAACTCATAAGCAACAAAAAAACCATCTCAAGAACCCCTACTCAGACATGGAGGGGATCCGGATAAGGGGATAAACTTCTTGATCCCACAAAATCTTGAATATAGAGTTTTCAAAAGAGGATGAAATATATTGTAAGAGCGTGTCTCCATAGAGGATGTAGCACCATCCTAATATCAAAAATAATATCATTTCGTGGAAGATATTCTTAAATCATATTGAGATCTAACCTTTAACTTGAGTGTAAATATGTAACCGGTATATATATGTCACCCTATTATCCTAGGTATTATATCACGGTTTTTAACTACGACTACGCACATGTTTATCTACTTTTCAAAGTCACCTATCCGCAAAACACGAGTTCAAAACTTCAGAAAACATCCAAAGATTTTGTTCGAGCAATATATATTCTTATATTCCTATATGTGTATATATGCATTATTATTTTATCGAAACTTATTTGAAGTATATAATTAAATATTATACAAAAAATAACTAGAAAAGTACTTTCATTAAACATATAAATATGTTAATTACTTTTATTATGAAAAATTAAAAATCAATATATCATATGAATCCAAATATATTGAAGTAAACCAAGTACTTTGAAAATTAATTAGTTACATCTTTTCTATATGATACTTCAATAATATATATAAAATATGATGTATTATATTGTATTATATTAAATTAATTATATAATATACTAAGGGATTCTATCTACTAACCAATATGCAATATAAGCCACAAAATTGTGCAGGATCAGTAGGGATGATCTAGTCTACATATTAAAATATCAATACGGAAAAATCAATTCCCTTCTCTTTGCTTCACCTTGTTATTATACAACATAAATATTTCTTTGATTTTGACATTCGCTATATAGCTTCACTCACAATCAATTGATATTTGTAGATCTAATATATATAATATATAATTATTTAGTTATATTATAGTATGAATATTCAATTACGACATGATATTGAATAATATTAAGATGTTGGATCCTTCTGCTTGGACTATGCTTCGTATAGGAATATATCCGATACGATTGGCGTATTATTGTCTTCAAATATGCTAATGTATATATTTGCATGTGCAACGTGGGATGTATAATCTAGTTTATGAATTATATCAGTATCTATAACATGGTATGTATGCATTTATAAACTATTCAGTTAAAAATATCTTTTTATTGTTTTCCCCGCGAATAATTATATATTCAAGTGGGTGTTTTATTTTCCTTTATACAGTATACGTCGCCAGAAACAGGTACGATCTTTATATTTTTAAATAATTATAAGTTCAATGGTTTTAAATTCATACCGAACATCATATACGGTACCACTTGAACAGACCCACCTTATATATATTTTAATCATTATAAACTTATACTTAATTATACATATAATTTTAATTATTCTAAACTTATATCGATCAGATGTGACAAAAAGAAAAACAGTAGCAACAATAATTTCTTTATCAACTACTATGTAATAACGAGTTTGAATTCGGGTGGTAAAAAAGCAATGATACTAACATATATTATTTTATATATATATATATATATATATATATATATATTATATTATATTTTATGTTCTTGATGCAAAAATAGTTATATATTTACTTTTAGTTATCATAAATTTATGTACACATATATAATCTATTCACAGATTATATATAAAATATCTAATTATTTTACACATAGGTCCATAAATTTAAATACAATATTTTCATAAGTAAATCTATGATATAATTATTGAGTTTGACCAAAATATATAGCCTAGTGATTTATGAAAATATCATGATTGTGTCACCATTAGTAACAAGGTAGAAAAATTAAACATACATTATTCTAAAATATGGTCTTTATACAGTAAAATCAGGATATTAGTTTACATTAGATTCATTCAAACTCAGTGGAGAGATGAATTTGATTTATCTAAAAGCTCAAGCATAGATAGTTACATCATTTTAGAAAGATCGTGAGATGTATTATGATATCTTTTGTCTCGTTGCGGGGCAGAACGGGAAACGAATCAAACCATTAATTACGCTTGATCTCCTATACGTTCGATGTTGGAAGTGTTCTCATCTAGGAACGGGCATAGAGCAGATACCTTTAAATTTCAAGATATCCGTTATTCGATCTGATATTAAAGATAATAGATTTTAGTACTTATATATGATTTGGAAAAAAGGATATTCGAACAAATGAGAATTTAAAAAAATAAAAATAAATATCTGCTGATTACTTGATTCGACTAATTATATGTATATAATTAATGTTTTAATTCCTAAACCATTTAAATACTTACAAATTTTTTTTGCCAAAATGTTCAACTAAAAAAAATATATTCAAAAGCTAAAAACATATTTAAACAAAATAAATTAAAAACATGATTTCAATTATTATATTATATGCTAATATTCTCTAAGATAAGTATTTATATAGGATTATATGTAATTATATAGTATATAATAATGAAATATATTAATAATTAGATTTTATATTCATGGGTTGCATTCTTGGCGATGGTTGCAGCACTAGCTTCTAGTTTGATAACTGGTCTTCTCTTGAGATTTTATGGGATATCTTTGGAAGTAATGGTCCATGTCTTTTGGGTATTCCTCTTCAGTCCACTGTAGCAGACACTTGTGGTGATAATGGTTGGGTCCTTCCCTCATTAAGGTCGAGAAACAGTAACGTCATCGCCCTCCAGAATCAGCTAAGGATAACTGATCCGATCCTTCTCCTATTAGGGGCCCCGACTGCTTCACTTGGGGTTTGCCTAATCTCAAGAAAACCTTTTTCTCAGCAAAAACCACTTGGAACTTCTTTTGATCCATTCAAGACAGAAAATGCTGGTATCCGGCTGTCTGGTTCAAGAACTTTGCGCCTAAACAAACTTTTAATTTCTGGATTGCAAACCATGACAGATTCCCAGTGCAAACAAGACTTGCAAGTTGGGGAATAAACACTTCACCTCTCTGCTGCCTCTGCAACTTGCATGAAGAATCCATGGACCATTTACTCCTCCATTGCTCTTTTTTCAGAACAGGTTTGGTTCTTGGTCCTCCACAAGGTCGGGCAACCCTCTTGCACTTTTGTTGATTGGTCTACTGTCATCTCTTGGCTTTTGACCAACTCTCCATTTGTCTCCACCACTTTGAAGCGCATCAGTGCTCAGGCTGTTGCTTCTCTGGGGAAAAGAAATAATCGCTTACACAATTCTACTTCTTCTACTGTCTCTTCGGTTTTCGTCCAGATTGATAGGAGCGCACATCCGAGATACCCTTTTTGCTCGTCGTTACCGGAAAGGGTGTGGGAAACTCTTGTCTCAATGGCTCACTTTCAACTAACCCATCTACTCTTTTGTAAATAGAGTTTCAATCCTGGCTTTTTAGCCATTGAAACTTCTTGCCTCTAAGGCTTTGTAATTAACTCTTTTCTTACATTATACCTAATCCTTACTCGCGGCTAAACAAAATATGATACCTTTCACTCGACTTGAAAACTACATTTTTTTTTTATGAAGCGGATAAAAATTGAGTAACGGATCAAAAATGGGTAACGGGTATAAATGCCGAGTCCTATTAATCCCATGTACATTTCTGTATGATAACATGGATTTCATATTATGGTGTCAACCGAAGCATGGCAGATCAGAACAAGAGGCAGAGACATTTCTTTAGATTTTATAGCTAGGAACCACTAGACATATTAAAGTATGAAAGCAAAACATGGATTGAAGCTCAAATAATTTTGGAACATCCGTAGAGAGTGTTGTTTTAAAAATACAGCATGGATGCAAGCTAAGCTAAGTAGGTCTTTTTGAAGTTTAGTGAAGATTTTTGTGTACATTAAATGGTGATGTGTATGGTCAGATTGGTGTGTATTTTTTCTAAACTGAGATGTGTGATCCCAAGTTTCAACCATTTTTAACCATTCAACCACATTTCATTCTTTAACCATTTCGTTTAATCCGCCTTCTTCATTCGAAATTATAATATATATTTTATATTCACACGGTTATAAACACCACCCCATAAATTTATATTGGAGTTGTAATTAAGTCAATAAAACAGCAAACTTACATTCTTTTTATTATATAAAAGACAGACTCTAATCAAATCCAAACCTAAAAAGCTCACTAAAGATATTATATGATATTGATTATGAAAACAACAAACGAAGATAACAAAATTATCACCTAATAAAGTTCTACAATAATAAGATATTATCAACCTCTTCCAAATGGATGATTTTGCTCGGGAAACTTCACTTCACCATCCAAAGAAACTCCGCCACGACCACCATTACCGCCACCACTGCGATTTACATTTCTCACCATTCCTCCAACTCCAAGAAAATCTAACGTTAACTTATCCGAGCCGCTCATATTTCCATTTTTTCCAAAATCAACGTCGAAGATATTGCCACCGGATCCATCGCCGCCGCCATTAACGGCCGCTAATGAGTTCATCAGACCTTGAAGGTTTCCGTTATTATCGTTCTCCATAATTCGTCCTCCACCAAAGTGATTAGCGATAACACTTGATGAACTAGAGGAAGAAGCTAAGCCTCTGAACAAAGCAGAAGGATCGTGGCTTGTGACTGAACCCATTTGCGTAGCTTTCTGAAGCAGTGCTGTAGCTGACACGTTAGAACCCGCGTTCAAGTTTTCTTCACGGTGATGAACAAGAACGTCAGTGCTATATAGAGAAGGAAGACTCGCCTCCGAGTTCTTGGTGTTTTCTTGAAAGAATCCGAGGTTGAAGAAGCTGTTGTTGGTGCTGCTATTCTTAAGGTTGATGTTGTCGACTGGATCAAACTGTATCAGACCGTGTTGGTTCATGAAACTCTGATCATTGTTGTTCGGTGTCGTAGTCAACATTCCTTGGCTTGACGAGCACTGGATTAGGAAGTTAGGGTTTGACGATTGCGGAACAAAGTCTCTCCTATTTTCAGAAGATGCAATGTTCAGATTGTAACCCGCGAGAGGGGTAAATCCAGAATTTGGATGGCCACTTATATGATGGTGCGAGAGAGCGCTGCCACCACCAAGTCTCCCGTAAATTCCGCCGGAGCCGGTACCGCTACTAGCAGCTGCCATTGACGTAAAGCTCACGGTAGGGTTTCTTGCAGTCTCTTGTATCAATGCATCGCAGAAAGCCCTATGCGTGATGTAACTATCACGTCTACAAAGCAAAAAAAAAAATGTAAATAAGACAACGGCCGATAATAAAATTAATTCATATATATGAAAACTACACTTCCGGGAGTCATAATTAATAAATGCTATAGTTATTGTGGCTACCAGTTATATGAGAGAATGATAGAAGAATATAGAGGTCGAGTCAATTGCTAATTTAGTGAAAGACCTTCTTCATTTAATGCAAAACCCATGAATGTTAATATAAGTCAGTCACATTCTGCAACAACGTATTTTACTCAAACCATGAAAATAAAGAAAGAAACCCTAGAAGAGCATTAAAGTGTTCACCAGAACACTGTAATAAATTAAGTAACGCACTCTTACCAAATTTTTGTGTATCTATGTATGCATATGTAATTATGTATGTCTAGAGAGAGAAAGAAATAAGAAGGGGTCCACAAATGGAGAGGAGTTTCGTAAAAAGGGGAACCTGCAAAGTGAAGAAGAAGAAAACAAAAGTGGAAAATGGAAAAACAAAATCCAACTCATACATGTGACCAAATTTAGCATCTTTTAAATTTTCTTACTTTCTATTCACTCTCTTTCTCTATTCACTACTCATCAACAACCAAACAAATACATTGATAGATCCTATGTACATAGTGACTATATACAATTTATAGGCGGTGTACTCGAGGTTCAAATTCCGTGGCCAAATATACAAGATTTCAGTCACAGATGGTCAGTTATATATATTTGGTATTTTCCATGTATATTAGTAAATGAGCTAAGTTTTACATGCAGCGTTGAATGCAGCTTTTACTTAGAATAGTATTTCAATATAATACAAAATAAAGATGGTCCATTGTTATACTTTACCAAGATAAGAGGGTATATCTAGATACCACACACACTGACACATATATTATACGTTTCATCACTTAAACAAAATACGAACAAATTATTTAAATGAAATGGATAGAGATTAGTTACCTAGAGAAGATGGTACCACAGTCACATCGATACTCTTTAGTACCACAAGTCTTAGAGTGAGCCTTCCAATCCGATTGAACAGCGTAACGCTTAGAACATTTCTCGCATTTCCACTTCTTTTCGCCATGTTTACGGTAATAATGCTTCTTGATTCCGGTGAGGTCTCCGAGAGCACGTGACGGGTCATGATGAACGCACGTGGGCTCGGGACAAAGATATACTTTCCTCTTCACTTCTTTGGTTGACTTCTGTTTCAGCTTCCATGGGAGATTGTGTCCTCTTCGGTGAAGCTGTAGATTTTGTTCTCTTTGAAACCCTTTGTTGCATACATCGCATATGAATCTGTTTGTAGCCATTAGTGTCTTTGGAGATAATGCTACCACTTCCGCATCAGGATCTGTTTCAATTAATTAAAGACTTTATTAAATAAAATTTAGTGACCAATCAGACCCAAAATGTTAATCAATGATGACTAAATCGAAAACAAAAATGATACACACGATTACAAACATGTACATATAGAAAGAAAAAAAATCACATATATATACGTATATATATATGATCTAATGGCCTGTCAATATTAATGAAATCTTGATACTAGACATACATAAAAAAAAAGAACAAAAGATCAGGGTTCTTCTTTTTTATTTTATTTTGTTTTATCTTAAGCTTATAGTGATTAATTCTTAATAGTGATAAATATATATATATATATATAGAGATTTATATGTAAGAGGTACTTGCTTGGGTTTCCGGGTTGGTTTCTTCGTTTCTTGGGTGGTGGAGCTGAGGAGTTAGGTTGTTGAATCATTGACATAAAAGTATCTTTCTGGTTAAAGTCGTTGTCTCCGGTGCCGGAGCTGGTGATGAAGAAAGGCTGAGCAGAGGATGATGATGAAGGAATAACGCTTGTGTTATATGATGATGACGACATCTTTAGATCTTTTTCTTTGCGTGGAAGAGAATAATCTACAAATAATCCATAAGACAAAAAAAAAGATAGTGAAATCAAATAATCGTTTCAGAAGAAAACGAAGGGAGGAATTATAAGAACAGGAAGAATCCATAGAGATTGACGACATGAAGAATTTTTATAAAAACAATTCACTAGAAGACATAAACAAAGAAAAACAAATTAAGAGTTTATACTTTTGTTTTTTGTTTGTAAAGAAGAAGAATTTCTAAGTTGTTTTTTTTTTTTTGTACCTGAGATCAAGGGAAAGAAACCAAGAAGAAGAAGAAGAAAAAAAATTGTCAAAAAAGCTATAAATCGGAGCTAAAGAAAGAACCAAGAAGAAGATGATGCATGATGATGATGATATAGAAGATGATGAAGAAGAAGACACTATTCCTATATATATAAATACATATGTAGTATAATACAAATACAAACCTCAAAGCCCTATCTCTCTATCTCCCTTTCTCTCTCTCTACTGTTTTATGTTCTTCTTATATTTTAAATAAGCTATATATGATCTTGAAAAGTATGTCTAAGGTCCCCCCCTCTCTTTCTGTCATTTTATTTTTATATAAAAAGCTACTTTTCTTATAATTTTTAATTTTACAGAATTAAGAAGGATGGTTACGGTTTGGGTGTCACTGTTAAAACGGTGAAATGTGTCCACATGCGGGGGTGTGGTGTGGGTACCACATTTTTCTCATTCGTATCTTTCTGGTGAGCTTTAAGACAAAACCCTCGTTTTCTCTTCATTTAACTGATTAGGTTTTGTTGTACTAACTTTTTTGTTTATCTAATAAAATCGTTAATAATATAACATATCATATATTAATACACATGATACACCTATCATATAGACATTTTTTTTTAATTTGTTAGATTCTTGTATGAAAATTAATATATTGATTTTTTATTTTGGTTCAATATGTTCAATTAATCAACCGTACCTTTAAGAAAAATCCAATGCAAAACAATTGAACCAAACCTTATTCCTGAACGAGTAACCCTCAACCGATCTGAATCGATTTTAAAACGATAAATCACAAAATTTCCATCTTAATAAACGTATCCAGAATTTGTCCCGAATAAAAAAAAAAAAAAAAAAAAAAAAAAAAAAAAAAAAAACATCATCATCATCATCTTTATTAATCGTTTTGCCAATAAATTGGAATGAACTTCTTCAATGCGCTTCATTCTACGAACTTTTAGATAGCCATAGAATACTTGCTTCCCACTTTGGAAGTCTTGCGTGTATTTGAATGGATTTGACAGCCTTTTACAATAAGTTGCTGCTTGCGATATACCAAGTAAATTCGAACCATTAATTTCAATATCAGTTTAAGAGCTTTCAAAAATGATAAGAAATATAATATTTATTCGACCGTATTGTTTGATTTTCTCTTTTTCACCTCGTTTTTTATATGTAATTTTTAATTTTTACTTCAGTTTACAAACCATAAGATACTAAGTATCAGGCGACTTCTCATATTATAATGAGATCGTACCAGCCAACTACAATGGGTCTTTGGACAGGGTCATTCAACTAAGCTGCGATAGCTAAGCCTGATAATTGGGTTGTAATATATTTTCAAGTTGTAATATGAAATAGCGCGCACACACGCACAAAGAGCTATGTGAGGAATCTATTTAGAATTCTTTTCATTTTGTTGGTTAACGGTAATTAAATTAAAATGCAAGGGAACAAATGAAGAGATACAACAAACAGCCCAAAACCCAGTTGTAATTTCTAGGCCAGCCCACTAGAAAATTAAACCAACAAGGAATCTAGATGAACCAAATAAATTTAAAACCGTCACCCAAGATCAAGAGACTCAATAACAACTATGTTTCTTCCATTCCGAGGGTTGATAATTTTAATAATTGATACACATCGTTATTGGATTAGTCCAACATATGACGAGCTAGGTCTCTTTTTCAATAGAATGAAAGAGATAAACTTGGAAAATAAGGAACAGCTCAGCGGTTGTAACAAGACAAATACAAATGATAACCTGTGGACTGAGGATCAAAATCGAGAGCAACGAGGTTATCTTTATCGCGAATTGCGAGGATGACCTTACTGGTGTCCCTACAAATGGCCAAAGGTGTGACAAGATACAAATACTCAATACCAAACAAAGTGTAAGTGGAAGGCAAGTGAACGGAGAAGATCTTCTCCCATGTGTTATCTTTAACCCTCCACCAAAAGTCTTGCGTCTCAGCCTTATCTTCATCCAATTTAGATATACAGAGACGACCATGGAGATTGCATATACTAATGAAGCTACCACCACAAATATCAAAAGTAGTTAAAGGTGGGGTTTGAACGACTTGAAACATCTTCGTGTGAATATCAAAAACTATGAGTTTGGTATTTAGTATTGAATCTCCATCTTCATCTCCCGTGAGCCAGTAGAGTGATCCGTTTGCAAACACTGGCCCCTGATCATTCAACAGATTGTGATTCATGATATTATGATGATCAAGACTAACAGTATTCACGAACCTCGCACGTAGTAGTAGTAAAAGGAAAAGTATTATATAGCCTTACTAGTTTATATCTTCCCGTAACGCTATCTTTCCCAAATCCAAACTGAGAAAATGACAGTCCTGGATATTTAACAAGATTTGGATCTTGAATGGAATCTGGATCCTGTTTGTTCATACAAATCTGTTGAATTCTCGATAGGGGAGTTCTATGTACATTTTTGTGGCCGGATTCACCACTTTTACTGCTATGTTAATATCGTACAAGCAGACAAGGCCATCGCAGCTCTCGGAAATTTGGAGTTTCCATTCACATATTTCGAATTTCAAAGCCTTTTCATCTACCACAGAAGGTGACGTCGTCTCCAAGGCAACTGTTTTAAAAGAAAAATTGGCTTCCCGTGCCACATGATCTTCATAAAAATTACAGATAAGAAGAAGTTTGCACTATTTGCTTTGCTCAAGATCCATGTGTCTTTCTCCGAAATCGTTGGACGTGATCAGAGATCTCCAGTGTTTTGACACAGCTTGGAATCTCATGAGCGAGTTCACCGGAAGCCTCACCATGATTTCTTCGACGATAACTTTAGGTATATGAATCTTCTTGTTGGGAGACAAACCAACGTCCTCCATTAGAAGATTAGAAAGTAATAGTCTAATTTATAAGTCAAGTCTAACTCTAATTAGTATGAGGTCTTTTGGGAAGGAGTCCAAAAACAAATCCGTGCGGCTTGGCCACTTGGGGCTAAAGCGGACAATATCATAATAATAGGAATACTTGGACTTGGGCTTGGAAAGCTCAACAATTGGTATCATAGCCTACGTTGAAAAAGTAGACTTAGGGAAATGAATGTGGGCTCTGCATGTTCGATGTGGGAGGAGTCCTCAATGTGACACGATGAGAAGAGCGCCTCAAGAAGACTTCACGGGTAAGGGGTGTCGGTGCCTAGGTGCTGGGGTTTCGGTGAAGGGGAGGCCAAAGGTTCATGGTCCTTGGTTTGAGGGGAGGATTGTTGGGAAACAAACCAACGTCGTACATCGAAAGATTAGAAAGTAATAGTCTAATATATAAGTCAAGTCTAAGACCATCTCCAACACACAAATTATGGAGGTATCTTAAAGTAAAATAATAATAAAAAGAGAGTATACAGAAGAGATCTGTGTCTTCGCAAAGACCTTTGAGACACTTTTGAGATACCTTACGTGTCATCTAGAGATTGGTCGGCGAACCAAATTTTGTTGTTTTTTTTCTCTCGGCGAGGAAAAAAAATTCTGTCGACGACACAAATTTTTTTTCCTCTTCTCCGATTCACAATCTCTCGACGACGCAGACTGGTAATTATATCTCTCTCTTTGATTAATCGAACAGAGAATCTCTCTCTCTCTTTCTCTCTGATTAAACGCTTTTGAAGATTTGATCCGTAATCGAATCGTTGTTCCTTAATCCAATTTGTCCCAAATTTTTGTGTTATTCACTCTCCAGAATCGTTACTTGCTTGAAGACGGCTTCTTCTTCTCACAAACCTCATCTCTGCAAATCAAAATGGTAATTTTGGTTTTCGAATTTCTAAAAAAAAATTCAATCCTGGATTATTATTGCATCAGTAGTCTTCAGTCATCTTAACAAATCGTCAATTTAATTCTTGTAACAGTTGATGCTTTGGTTACCACTGGCCTCTCTAAGCTAGGTTACAACTATGTTAACATCAATATGTCTCTAACGCAGAATAATATAGATAGAAAAATTAATTGTATTACTCTGAATTTGATTAATGTTGCATGAGTTATATTGTTCTTCACAGTACTGAATCTTGATTTGTTCCTTAGATGATTGCTGGGCTGTGATTTCTCGTGACAACAAGGTATTAAACAGTTCTTTTTGTCTTCTGCTTTCATTTCTTGTTATGCAGTTTATCTAGATTTTATCTTCTTCAAATTTGTATTCCAGGGAAGTTTGGTGCCAAAGAAGTCAACATTTTTTTGGCTTATTACAGTATGATATCAATAGCAGACATGAATGAAGTCTATGTTGAGCATGCAAGACCTGGTGGCTGGAATGGTATGCAAAAAAAAAAAAACTGATTAAGCTTTTTTACAGATTTTGTGAAGGATGTGGAGAAAACTTATGACAAGTGGGTGACTTTGTTGTTGGTTGCAGACCCAGATATGCTTGAAGTGGGAAATAGATGGATAACAAAAGACGAGTACACAGTCCATTTCAGTATTTGGGCAGTCTTAAAGGTAAGTTAAGTCTCGAATTAGATTTATTTGTTTGTTTGATCTTTCGGTTTAGTTAGATTTTCCAGTTAAAACATAGACTTTCCAATTAAAACATAACCAAACTGGAAACTAACAAAAATTTGAAAGTTGCTAATGACTGAGGCATAAAGTATGTATAAGTCAGAAATGTCTTTGGTTAAAGAGATACTCAAGTATCTCATTGACTGAGAAACAATATTTGCTATTTATGCCGACAGATTATCAAAGCTTTTCTCAAACCAATTCTTCTTCTCTTTGATTTTTCTTAGTTTAGCTTATGGGTTCTAGCAATCCATATAGTTTTTCTCAAAACTTTATGGAACTTTTGAGTAGCCAACAAGAGAGGAATTATCTGGAAACTCATCCTTTTTTTTCTCCTCCTATCTAATATTGTGATGCCCAAAACCTAGATGAGAACTCAAGAGAAGCTAGACGTAGATGAACTGCCCCTGAAGATATTGTGCTGATTAGTGCTTGGTTAAACACCATCAAAGATCCAATTGTGAGGAATGAGCAAAAACCTGGTGCCTTTTGGGATCGAATTGCATCCTATTATGCAGTAAGTGAAGCAGTAGCGGGTAAACCAAAGAGAGGGGCCAGTCAATGTAAGCAGAGATAAAAAAAAATCAATGAGAGTGTCAACAATTTTGTAGGATGTTATAGCCAAGCTAAAAAACAGAGAAGTAGTGGCCAGTCAGAGGATGATGTTCTCCAAATGGCTTATGAGTTGTACTTCAACGATCATCAAGTGAAGTTTGCCCTTGAGCATGCCTGGTTGGAGCTTCACCACGATCAGAAATGGTGTACCTCTAAAGGTACAGAAAGATCCCAAAGAACTAAGCTAGATGAGAGTGGCGCATACTCCTCAAGTTCAAATACAACAACTCATGTTGAGGAAGAAACCTGTCGTCGCCCTTCCGGGTGTTAAGGCATCCAAAGGCAAAGCCAAAAAGAGTGGCACTAGTGAAGAAAGTGAAGCTAGTTTTCTATTAAAGACATAGCTACGAGAGAAAAATTATCCAAGCAGCTACTTCTAGACAGTCTCATAGCCAAAACAGATATTTTTGAGCCTGAACTCAACCTGAAAAACAAGTTAATCGCTGAGATGTTATGATAGTTTTTACTAGGTGCATCATTCAGATTGAACTTGGTTTATTTTTTGTTTTTAATTTATGAATCCTTTGTTTTTAATTGATGAATCCTTTGTTGTTATCTTCAGTTTTTAGTTTTATGTTATCTTCAAAAAATAATGGGAATAACTTGGTTCATGTTTGCTTAAGATTGTGATTGTTTATATTAACAAGTTTTGTTTGAAAAAGTAATGGGAATAACTGCCTTTGTTTCTTCAGATTCTTGACAGTATTTGCCTCCAATGGTGTTGCCCTGAAGAACCAAAAGTGTGATGATGACCTTAAAACAGTGGAAACAAAGAGACAAGGTTTTTTCACTTCGTTTTTGTCTTTAACTTCCTTTTCGTCTTTTAATTCCAGAAAACTCCAAGCTAATATTCTTTTCACTTTGCTTTGTCTTTTTTGCAAGTTATAACCCGTCAAATTACAGTGTGACTAATTGATCAAGTGGTACAAGTGGTTTAACTGTCGGCACAAGACAACAAAAAAATTTTGGTCTTTCATTTACTTATGTAATTTGTTTTCTTTTCCCCACTTGTATGTCATCAAGTTGTATATATTGTTAAGGGAATCCACTACTTCATTTCCAACTCTCTTTTGTAAACTTTGAAACTCTCAATTACAATTACCACTTATCTCTAATTCCACTTTTCTTAACACTTTCAAAATTCTCTCAAAAAAAAAAATTCACAAAAACATGTAATCTTCAAATTTAGATGAAGAAATTGATCAAGCTTTTGATGAACAATTTTAGAGTCTATATCAAGAATGCATAGATAATTATGGCCATCATCAAGGGGCAACTAGTTCAAGGCGGAAACGAGCTTATGTTGAAAGAGGACGCGAGGAAGGACACACTCGTTTATGGAATGATTATTTCAGTGAAAATCCTACTTACTCTCAAGTTATGTTCCGACAACGTTTTAGAATGAACAAGCCATTGTTCATACGTATTGTTGATACACTATCCAATCAAGTACCATACTTTCAATAAAGACGAGATGCTACGGGAAAGTTGGGTCTGTCTGGAGTACAAAAGTGTACAGCAGCCATTCGTATGATGGCATATGGTTGTGCAGCTGATGCAGTGGATGAATACCTCCGCCTCGCTGAAAACACTTCATTGGTATGCTTGGAAAAATTTGTGGACGGAATTATAAATTTGTTGCAGGATACCTACATAAGAAGGCCTATACCAGAGGATCTCCAACGATTACTCAATCAAGGAGAAGCACACAGATTTTCGGGATGATAAGAAGCGTTGATTGTATGCATTGGGAGTGGAAGAATTGCCCTACAACTTGGAAAGGGCAGTATTCACGTGGATCTGGAAAACCTACAATTGTTTTAGAGGTTGTGGCTTCATAAGACCTCTGGATTTGACACGCATTTTTCGGACTTCCAGGTACATTAAACGTTATCAATGTTCTTGACCGCTCACCAGTTTTTGATGATATATTAGAAGGTCAAGCTCCGAGAGTGGATTACTTAGTCAATGGACGGTAATACAATATGGCTTACTATCTCACTGATGGTATATATCCGAAATGAGCAACTTTCATCCAATCAATTTCAATTCCACAAGGTCCGAAAGCATCATTATTTGCTCAATGTCAAGAAGCTGCCCGAAAAAATGTCGAGCGTGCTTTTGGGGTCTTGCAAACTCGATTTGCGATTGTAAAAAATCCTGCTCTTAGTTGGGATAAGACAAAAATAGGAAATATAATGAGAGCATGTATCATATTGCACAATATGATAGTAGAAGACGAACGAGATAGATACTGTATGTACAATGTATCAGAATTCTATCAAGGAGAAGGAAGCGGGACTTCACATGTGGATTTAACGTATTCTACAAATATGCCTACCAATCTCGGCAATATGATGGGCGTTCGAAATCGACTTCGTGATACAACAATACATCAACAATTGAAAGCTGATTTGGTTGAACATATCTAGCAAAAATTTGACACAACTGAATATTAGACTCGATATAATTATGTTCTTGATAATGCTTTTATATGTATCTATCATTCTACGTATTTGTTTTCCGTTTATTATTTTCAATTTTAAGTTTGAAATTATTTTTTTACGTATTGTAATATATGTTTAAAATTATTTATAATGTAATATATTTATATTTTTTATAAAATATTCTATAATTATAATTTCTAGTTTTTTTTTCCATAAGTTTAACCCAACATTTGTTATATTATAAATTTAAACTAAAAAAACACATTTTCAATAAATAATTATTTTTTAATTTTTAAGACACCCTTGAAAAGTATCACTAATAGAAGGTGAAAATCTAATGCATACTTAGTAGTGGCTCTTAAATTAAAATATTATTAAATTTAATATTAATTAATTCTAAAAACACCTTTATGAGTATCACTAATGAGGTTGCTCTAACTCCAATTAGTATGAGGCTTTTTGGGAATGAACTCAAAAATAAATTCGTGCGGGCTTAACCACTTGGATCCAAAGCGGACAATATCATACTAATAAGAAGACTTGGACTTGGGTCCAACAGTTCTCAAATTCTCTTCTTCTTCTTTCGATTTATTTTCTTGTGGATGACGCAACTTGTTTGATTGTAAGGAGTTTATGAGTCTTCTCCATCGATTTCATGTAACTTCTTCTTACCCTCGTGGATTGAATCTTACTCTCGTGAATTGAGTGTGCACCGAATTTATAAACTATATGTGTCTTGCCTTCTCCTACCAAAATTCGATTTCCTTATTTCAACAATTAGCTCAACTAACCGACATAACCTAACACTTTCTTATGTTTAGTTTCGTTTACGTCATCAGTTGGGCCTAAACGAGTCCCAAGGGTAGAACTAAAGATCGATTTAAACATAATAGATAAATATTTTACTCACAAATGGAACTCAACTCGAAATTAGTATCATATAGGATTTCGACCAAAATATCTGTATCGTATCTAACTACATCCAAATTTGTTTTTCTCACAAAAAAAAATCTTTGTAACATTAGTATAAATTAAAGCTGGTTTAAAAAGCTGCTAGTAACGGGTTAAAAAGTTATAGCTGATGGAAATTTCGTTTGAACAAAGTATGTTTTAACAGAATAGTCAAATCTACTTCGAGTTCAAGTTTTATATGTTTGATAAACTTAATTAGTGGAACTTTTAGTCTCAGGTTTATACAGTGCTTACTAATTGTTTATAGTTGATGTTGTTTTAAATATTGAAATCAAGTGCTTTTGGTTTGAGTTCACTTTTGTCTCTTAACAAATTGTTACCCATTATAGAACTGAAAGCTATAAAAAATAAAGAAAACATGGGAAGACAAATGTCAAGGACGATAAGAAGAAGTAATTAACAGACGGTGATGAGTTGTTAGACGTGATTTTGTGCTGATTTAAAAATTGTGGCGGCAAGTTTGTTGTGCTGATTTAATCACTAGATTTATATCATTCGTGTGACTTACATATAGTATTGAGGATATTTTCTTAATTGTCGAAATATTTATTATTTGCTTTCTTGTAAACATGCATATATACGAGAACTTGGTGTCATAATAAAACGACAGATAACATTCTTCGATTACCGACTTTTACATATATGATAAAATAGAGATTCTTTCCACTTCCTATATAAAATGTTTTTGATAATTTTTTGTTTTATTTTATTTGATTTTATTCAAATTTCTATAAATATTTTTTGGTCAAATGATTTCAAAAACTACATTATTATCAATTTATTTTGAAGTCAATACATTAATTAATTAATGATGTTATAAGACACATACCAAAGACTTGTTTTGACTCCACTGTATAAAAAAACAAAAAAAACGAGAAAATATATTAAAAGCCCAACAAAAATTTTTTAATCTCTACTAGTATCGGACTCGCGCTACGCTGCGGGTGATGAGTTTTTCTGTCGCAGAAATATATTAGAAATATGTTCATTTTGTATATAATATGATTTTGATTTTTTTAAAACAAGTGATTAGAAATTCATTTATTATTATAAAAAAAATTAAAATGATGGTATGTATTATTTATTTTAATTTGATTGGTTGTGTTTTTAAAATGATGGAAATATGTTCATTTTATATATAATATGATTTTATTTTTTCTTTGAACAAATTAGAAATCCATATATCATTATCAAAAAATTTAAAATGATGGTATTTATTTGTTATTTTAATTTGATTGTTATAAAAAAATTAAAATAATGGTATGTATTATTTATTTTAATTTGATTGGTTGTGCTTTTAAAATTATGAAAATATGTTCATTTTATATATGATATGATTTTGTTTTCTTTGAATAAATTAGAAATCCATATATCATTATTAAAAAATTTAAAATGATGGTTTGTATTTTTTATTTTAATTTGATTATTATAAAAAAAAATTAAAATGATGGTATGTATTATTTATTTTAGTTTGATTGGTTGTGTTTTTAAAATTATGGAAATATTTTCATTTTATACATAATATGATTTTGTTTTCTTTGAATAAATTAGAAATTCATATATCATTATCAAAAAAATTTAAAATGATGGTATGTATTTTTTATTTTAATTTGATTTTTATAAAAATTTTAAAATGATGGTATGTATTATTTATTTTAATTTGATTGTTTTTAATATTATCTAAATATGTTCATTTTATATTTATATATTCTTAAAGTAAATATGTTTTTTTTGAACAAATTAGAAATTTATATATCATTATAACAAAAAAAAAATGATGGTATGTATTATTTATTTTAATTTAATTGGTTGTGTTTTTAAAATGATGTGTTTTTAGTGAAAAAATGATGTGGCATGCTGGAGAGTTGATATGTATTAATCGAAATGTTTTGATTGGTTTGCATTTTTAATAATGTGTCAGTTCCAAATTATCTTAAAATGCTGAGGTGTCAGGTTCGGAGAGAAACAAAAAACTTTTATTGTATTGATTATATATATAATATTTAATACTCCAATTCTTGCTGAAATTGGGAAATCGAGTTTTGGTAGGAGAAGGCAAGAGACACTTATTTTATGAATTGTTAATATGCCTTTGTTTCTTATGAATTGTTAAAACCCATCAAATATATTGGGCCTGATGAATGAACGAGTTCGGCCCATAAACATTGCGTCCGCGCGCTTAGCTTTTTAGACGATGCCGCTCTTTTGTAAAGAAGCAACACGTTTGTTGAGTCTCGTCTCTATGACCTTTCCCCTTTCTCCGCGAAACTCGAAGCTAACACAAATGGCGTAATATAATATCTCGTCTTCTTCTTCAATTCGATGCAATAGTCACTTCAATTAAATCTAGGGTTTTCAATTTTTCTTCATGTGAAATTTTTCTCTATTTCAATTCAATCTGGGATTCGGGATCCTCGGAGGAAGAGAAGATGAAACGCGATTTCGACGAAATCTCCGAGGAAGAGTGGTCGCAGCACTCGTTTAACGCTTCGCGAGTTCTTAAACGACCACGGACTCCGAAGAGGACTCGTCCTTCGAATCCTTCGCCTTCGATTGAGTCTTTTGCGTTTAGGAGACCTTCAGCGACGGGGGCGATTGAGAGTAATAGTAGCGATGGTGATTGTGTTGAGATTGAGGATTTAGGAGATTCGGATTCGGAGGTGAAGATTGTGAATGGTGAGGATTTGTTGTTGGAGGATGAAGAGGAAGTGGAGGAGACGAAGGTTGTGATGCGAGCTGCGAGAGTTGGTAGGAGATTTGTGATTGAAGATGAAGAAGCGAGTGATGATGGGTTTGATGACGAGGCTGAGAGTAGTGCTAGTGAGGACGAAATTGGAGGAGGAGGAAGGAGAGGAGAAGATGAGGATGTTGTGGGGAAGGCATTGCAAAAGTGTGCTAAAATCTCAGCGGATCTTAGGAAGGAGCTTTATGGTACCTCTTCTGGGGTTACTACCTGTGAGAGGTACTCTGAAGTGGAAACTTCTACTGTGAGGATTGTCACCCAGGTGCTGCAATTATCACTCTTCTTCTTAGTTTTCTTTATTCTTAGGAGGGTTTGCTCCAATTTAGTGAATTTAAAGCTTCTGTTCACTCGGTTTTGAAGATTTTTGCTGTTCTATCCATGTATAAAACTTGCTGGATTTGTTTGGCTGCATGACTCAGCTAGAAAGTACTTGCTTTGAGATAAATTAGAATGCGTTCCTTAGCCAATTGGAAAATTGGGTTTGATTAGATAACGTATATTGTGGTAATCTCTTTGATTGATTGGTTTAGGGTTTACCGTCTTGTTAACTTAACTCATACTTTTGGGGTTGATTATGTGATGGTCGCAGAATGATATTGATGGAGCCTGTAAAGCAGAGGATTCTGATTTTCAGCCTATACTCAAGCCGTACCAGTTAGTTGGTGTTAACTTTCTTCTTCTGTTGTATAAGAAGGGAATTGAAGGAGGTAAATGTTTTACTTGTTTTGACCTGTAAGACTTTTTAGCGTAAATGTCACTTTGCAACTGACATCTCTGTTCATTGTAGCCATTCTAGCTGATGAGATGGGTCTTGGAAAGACCATTCAGGTGCATTGTACTCTGTTATTACTGGATAAGTTGTCTATGTTTCTTTATCTCATCAATACTAATTTTGCTCTCATTTTCAGGCAATCACATATTTAACCCTCTTAAATCACTTAAACAATGACCCTGGTCCTCATTTGGTTGTATGCCCTGCCTCTGTCTTGGAAAACTGGGAGAGAGAACTTAGAAAATGGTGTCCATCATTTACTGTACTTCAATACCACGGGGCTGCGAGAGCAGCCTACTCAAGAGAATTGAATTCTTTGTCAAAAGCTGGGAAGCCACCGCCATTCAATGTGCTTCTTGTCTGTTACTCTCTGTTTGAACGACATAGGTGCAACTTTAAAGTACTCTTGATGCTTTATTTGCTTTATGGCTTTTCCCATTACTAACAGCTGTTGGAATTTTACAGTGAACAACAGAAAGATGACCGAAAAGTACTGAAACGGTGGCGCTGGAGCTGTGTTTTGATGGATGAAGCCCATGCGTTAAAGGATAAGAATAGTTATAGGTGGAAAAACTTGATGTCTGTGGCCAGAAACGCAAACCAGCGTCTTATGCTTACAGGAACGCCTCTACAAAATGATTTGCATGTACGGTTGGTTTCTGTTCATTTGTTCAAGATATAATTACCTAATATTGGGGACATATCTTCATATGGTCATACAATGCTTATCCCTTGCATATGTTGGTCTATACAGGAACTATGGTCGCTGCTGGAGTTCATGTTGCCTGATATATTTACTACAGAGAATGTTGACTTGAAAAAGTTGTTGAACGCAGAAGATACTGAATTGATTACTCGAATGAAATCTATTCTTGGTCCTTTCATCTTGAGGCGTTTAAAATCTGATGTCATGCAACAACTTGTTCCAAAGATACAGCGGGTATGTGTATATCTACTCCTGATTAAGTACAAAATATCAATCTATTAGCTGCAAATCTCATCAATTTCTCATCAATCCAATGCAGGTTGAGTATGTATTAATGGAGAAAAAGCAGGAAGATACATATAAAGAAGCCATAGAGGAATATCGTGCTGCTTCTCAAGCAAGGCTTATGAAGCTTTCATCGAAATCCTTGAATTCTTTAGCCAAGGCACTTCCGAAGCGTCAAATTTCAAATTATTTTACTCAATTCCGGAAGGTAGTAATTTTCAGCTACTAATACAGTCCCCTTTGTGCCAAATGAGTGTATTCTTCATGTCTTACTAAATTTTGGTGGTCCAGATTGCAAATCATCCATTGTTAATCAGGCGAATATACAGCGATGAGGACGTCATTCGCATCGCCAGGAAATTGCACCCAATCGGTGCATTTGGATTTGAATGTTCCTTGGAAAGAGTCATTGAAGAAATTAAGGGTTACAACGATTTCCGTATCCACCAGGTAAATTTCTCTCTTTCCAAAAGCATTTTAAAATCCATAAACAAACATGTTATGCAATTTAACAAGCTAACTTGTTTCTTTCCATAGCTTTTGTTCCAATTTGGAGTTAACGATACCAAAGGAACTCTGTCAGACAAACATGTCATGCTGTCAGCAAAATGTCGGGTACGTGGTATTCTTCTTCATTTTTTAAAGTCTTCTTTGTAAAACTGAATAAGTATAACTAGCCCTGTGATCGATCTAACTGTCCCTTTTTTATCAGACATTAGCTGAGCTTCTCCCTTCAATGAAGAAATCCGGCCATCGTGTTCTAATATTTAGTCAGTGGACATCGATGCTCGATATCTTAGAATGGACGCTCGATGTAATCGGCGTTACATATCGAAGACTTGACGGCAGGTAGAAAGAAAGAAGAGTAAACTGTCACATTATTTTACGATTCTGCAAAAAGGAAGAAGCTAAAAGTCATTTTATTTGTTTCCTACAGTACTCAAGTCACAGATAGACAAACCATAGTCGACACATTCAACAACGATAAGTCGATCTTCGCTTGCCTGTTGTCAACTCGAGCAGGTGGACAAGGTCTGAATTTAACCGGAGCAGATACGGTAATAATTCATGATATGGATTTTAATCCACAGATTGATCGACAAGCTGAAGATCGATGCCATCGTATTGGTCAAACAAAACCAGTCACTATCTTCAGGTTTGAGCTTTAAATCCCTGAATCAAGCGAAACTAACTATACAAATTTCTGAAACCATATCCTCTTTCGTTGTTTTATAACATAATTTTGGTTTGGTTTTGAGTTAAATAACTTTGATTGCGTTTGGTTTATATGTCTAGTCTATTACTCACCTTTATCTGTAATATCTCTGGCAATATTGGTACAGACTGGTGACTAAATCGACGGTTGATGAGAACATCTATGAGATTGCGAAGCGGAAACTTGTTCTTGATGCGGCGGTTTTAGAATCCGGAGTTCACGTAGATGACGACGGAGACACGCCTGAGAAAACAATGGGAGAGATTCTCGCTTCTCTTCTCATGGGATAACATTATTTTTACCTTTTTTGTTTTGTTTGTTTTGAGGTAAAATTAGCCAAGAAATGAAGTTAATGTGTTATTGGAAACATGTGTAACACTAGCTATTAGACTTAAGTTATTAGATCACAATAGTTATATTTCTTCTACGCATGTAAATCAAAACCCAAAACTTCCTTCTTGAGACCTAAAGGTCTCAATTGCATCCACAGTAATCTTCTTGAAAAACCAAATAAGAAAAAAAGGGAAATTTCATTTTTGAAATCTAAAATTAATTTTCAGCTTCTTTTTTACAATATGTTCGTTTTTTGTTTGAGTTTAAACAAATAAGTTTTGTTTAATATGTTTAGTGTTTTTTATTCATTTGAAAGAAATACTAAAACTTGATATAAAAGTAAACCAAACATAAACATAAAAGCAAACAAACAATTTGAATTTTTAGTAAGAAAAAAAAAACACAACATAATAAGATCAAATGAGTTTAGATGTTGTTTGACTCATTACAAATGGGTTGATCTAGATTGGTAAGACAAATCTCAAACTTTGGTTTTTAAAACATCGATAATATATGTTCAGCATTTTCGAAGCTCCGGTATGAAGATGAAAACCTAAAATGAGGGATTTGATTGTTGCATAGCACAGTGATCCAATGGAGTGAACCATCAGGATAGGTTGGTCTTTGCACATCAAAGATTTGCAGAAAGGAGTACGTGACCTAGCTTTAAGTGTTGGTGTCAAAATTGAACACTTCTCGCAATGATTAAAGCTCTCAGGCCTTAATTCGTCTGAGTTGTATAAAAACACAAATCTTAGTAACTTGTTTTCCCATTGTCTTTTTTCTGAAACCTAACAAAGAACTAGTTCTATTGGGATTGGTTCAAGAATGTATGTAAAAAAAGGCCAGTCACATAGTTATTACTTTTACTCACGGCTTAATTTGATTTAAATAGTCTTGTTTTTACTACATCTGGAAAAAACAAAGATCGGGAGACAAATACGATTGAATAATTAAATCTGAGTATACAAAATAACTAAAGTAAAAATCAAAACCATACTGGAGTAGTTTTGATTATTTGTGGCAAGGCACGTTTTGAAGGTGTTCATGTCCATTCAAACTCGAATTTGAACCGGGGAACTAAGGCCAATCGGAAACTTGTTGAAATATGTAAAGTGAGAAAACGAAATCGTGTACAATTATTAAGTCACATGATAAAGATAAAGCAACCAGCTTTTGTCTGCCATAATAATTTTGAAAAAAAACATATACATGTCTCCTTTTTAATTAACAAATTATACTATTTAATGTAAAGTAAGTAATTTCAAATATTACTTATCTAAGTAGTAGTAATTGATATTAATTATCAATTGGGGGGTGGGGGTTTAATTGATGTTTTGGTACATTTGAGTATATAAATACCCAATTTTAATTTTATGCAACCAGTACTGCTTTTTTATTTATTGAGGTACGATAAAAATCCGTGACTATTCCACTTGTTGTTACTTTTTACGTGGCCACTATTATTGTGAACTCCACAATATCTGACTTACTCAAGTATTTACTTTTTTATATACGTTTTTTTGTTTCTTTCTGAAACTCAATTTGGTTTTATTGATCAATTTGGAGAATGACTTGTCGAAACGGTAGGATGCCTCTGCGTGTCTTGTCACCTTACATTATGGACCAAGATTTTACATTTATGAGAGTGTCGGTAAAGCAAATAAATCGACAAATTCACAACACTCTTGCTAAAATCAAAAGTGACGGCAAAAAAAAATCAAACGTGAATACAAAAAAAAAAAAATTATATCCATATTACTAGTCAATGATCGTTCTTACCTCTTTACTCCCTATATAAATAGTGTCATTTTCCTCACTAGCAACACACTTGAACACTTCTTTCGAAATCTCTATCTCTCTTAAAATGAAGCTCTCTATGCGTTTGATCTCAGCTGTTCTCGTCTTGTTCATGATATTTGTCGCCACAGGTTTGTTTCTCATAACCAAATATCTAATTTGCACACACATAACCCATGTCTTATTTATCCGTCATTTGGTTATAATTAATAACATATTTTAACATATATAGTTTCATTTTTTGATAAAATTATATATTTATGGTTTCTATATATCGATTGTTCTTGTGAATGCTCATATAATAAGTGGTTTTTTTCATCAATGCAAATTTACTTATAGTTCACTACTATAGTCTTTCTTAACTAGCAAAAATTCTCTTCTTCCATAAACTTCGAACGTTAATTAATATGCATCAACCATGAGACACATGAAATTAAGCTATGGTCTAAACCAAGTGTTTTAATTGTATCTAGGGATGGGTCCAGTCACTGTGGAGGCACGCACGTGTGAGTCACAGAGCCATAGGTTCAAGGGTACATGCGTGAGCGCATCAAACTGCGCAAACGTGTGCCACAATGAAGGCTTTGGCGGAGGTAATTGCCGTGGATTCCGTCGTCGTTGCTTCTGCACCAGACATTGCTGATCCATCGATTCTCATAACTTAAATCTTCGATCCATCGTCGTGTGTTACTTCTTTCTTATCTAATCTTCCGTACAGTACCATGTCGTACCGTACATGTGTGTGTGTGTTTGTGTATTCTCGAATAAGTCTTTGGTATGTGTGTTTCCGATTTTAATGTAATGTTAATTAACCTAATGGCTTTTTCTAGTAAGAATTCGAATCTATGTTCTAATAACCTTTATCTACAAGTTAATCACATTGTTGCAATTATGCTATAATTAACATTTGAGACTTAATATCTTCTAAATATCAATAAATAAAAACCCAAGATAAAAGAATTCTAAAGAGACAATAATATCCTCTAAATATCGGTATTTTGTAACAGAGTGAGATTCGCAAACGATCGAGATTCAAAATGTTTTCAGATGCTGTTCTGGCTTGGTAGTTGCCAGAACCTACGTCCCATCCCTAGAGAGCGAAGCTTGGAGTGTATAAGATACCAAGATTTACTTTTTAGATGTAATTGAAGTAATAGAGCAGCAAAGAGAATAAAGAAGGAAAGTATAAAATGTGTAAATTTTTTATAAGTGGCAAATGTTAAGTTTTTAATTTAGTTTTTTTGCTATATTGAGTATATAAAATACCAAATATTAAGTTTATACAACCAGTAATGTTTTTATAATTATAGTACCAGAGTACGATAAAAACTCGAGTATGCTCGACTACTCCACTTGTTACTTTTGATGTAGCCACTATTATTGTGGATTCCAGAAACTCAATTTTTTACTTTTTGATATACGTTTTCTTATTTTGTTCATTTCTGAACTAAAATATAGTTTTATTGATTCGAGAATGACTTGTCGAAACGGTACGAGTTCTCTGCGTGTCGTGTCACTTGCATTAAGAACCAAAATTTACGTTTATGAGAGCATCTGTAAAGCAAATAAAACGACAAAATTACAAAACAAAGAAACCGTGGAAAAGCATGAAAAATAATAAATAATTGACAAATGTCACGACTCTGGTTAAAATCAAAAGTGAATACTCCAAAGATAAAGATGATAATTACCCTAAAATATCTAAACAAATACTTTAAAATGCAACTATCTATATACTTATCAAAATATCTCGATCATTTCTATACCTCTTTAGTCTCTTTATATAGTGCCATTTTCATCCTTAGTAACTTGCACACTTAACACTTCTGTCCAATTCTGTCTCTGTCTCTCATAACTTTTCTTTCTTTCTCTTTCTCTAAAAATGAAGCTATCTATCCGTTTGATTTCATCCGTTCTTCTCTTGGTGTTGATATTCGTCGCCACAGGTTCGTTTACTCATTACCTATCTAACTTTGCACACGACCCATGTTATTCGTCATTTGGTTAATAAAAACATATATTTATATTAAGGGTTTCCCTTTTTCGATAAATTCATATTTATGGTTTCTAATTTCTATCAGTAATTGTTCTTGTAAATATGCTCATATATTAAGTCGTTTTTATCGATTGTCCTTTCCATTTTACGATTTTAATATTAGTTGGTCATAGATGGATGTCTTAGCTAGCAATAATACTCGAATTCTTGCATAAACTTTGAAGATTACTTAATATATACATCATGCATGAGAACATGAATATATAGTCTAAACCAAGTTTTTTTGTTTTCTAGGGATGGGTCCAGTCACGGTTGAGGCACGCACATGTGAGTCACAGAGCCATAAATTCAAGGGTAAATGCGTGAGCGCAACAAACTGCGCAAATGTGTGCCACAACGAAGGCTTCCCCGGAGGTGATTGTCGTGGGTTCCGTCGTCGTTGCTTCTGCACCAGACCTTGCTGATCCATCAAATCGATTCTCATGACTCAATCTTGCATCCATCGTCTTTTGTTACTTCCTTCTGTCTAATCTTACGTACAGTACTATGTTGTACCGTACATGTGTGTGTGTGTAGTGTGTTCTCGAATAAATATTTGGTTTGTGTGTTTCCAGTTTTGTGTGTATAGTGTGTTCTCGAATAAATCTTTGGGTTGTGTGTTTCGAGGTTTAATATAATGTTAAATCATCTAATTAATGGTATCAATAAAATTATTCAAGATGAAGCATTTTCAAAGAGGTTAGGCATTCTTCAAAATATCTGCATTTTGTAACGAAGCAAGATTTACAAACCATGAAACTCCAAAATATATTCTTTGGAGTACCTATATTTTATATAAAAACTTAATGATTAACTAAATAATTAAATAATTAAATATATAGATACTTTTCAACTATACCCATATCCTCTTGGTATTAAAAAGCATATTCCTTTTAAAATCTTATCTCGAAATAATGAATTTTAAAAATTATGAAAACTAAATCTTAGATATTCCGATTTTGCTAACTAAATTTTTTTTTGGTATTTTAGTATTTATTAAACTTTTAAAAATTAAATGCTAAATAATACGATTTTGCAAACTAAATTTTCGTTTGGTATTTTAATATTTTTTTAAAATAAATGCTAACTAATATAAAAAATTTCTATGTAAGGAAATAATATAAAAGAAATAAATAAATTATTTTAGAAGTAAAAATATTTAATAAATTCTTTTGAACAAGAATTAATGACACATATTTGAAACAATAAGATCTACCAAATTAATGCGAGAAATTATTCCAATAATCATATACTGTATATGTATCTAATATTATATATATACTATTAAGAAAGTAAATCGATTAATATATTTGTTTAATCGTTTGGTTATATCAATAATATTTATGAAAAAGATACTCAAAACAAGAAAATAAAATATTATATATCAAGGTTTTTACAAATTATCTCAATATTTACGTTTATTTTACAAATTTTTTTTAAAAAATAAACAGTTTAACTTAAAGATCTACCAGACATGATATCTCATTCCACCCTCTATATATATATATATATATATGAACAATAATCACATATATATAATTTATCTTTCTCCAAAACATGTCAACATATCAAAATTTTGGAAATGTCTTATTTCACTAAGGAGAAGTTCATAAGGTATACATCTAAATTATGGATCTATTGTAACAGTACATTACCGTTCATTGTTGATTTTTTGGTGTTAAAATATAATTAATCTGACACTATAATATGAGTTTTACTTTTATTATTTTGTCAACACCACCAATATTAAAATTTAAATATATCAAAAAATTTATCTCAACAATATCCTATTTTATAACTATAATAAACAAAAAACAAATTTCAATAGCTCCCAAATCATATAGCCGGACGGGTTAAGATTGCTATCAATATAATTAAGTAAATGACATTTTTTATAATAGATATTATTAAATTTAAAATACAAAAATTATTCCGACGTGTACCGCGGGTTAAATTCCCTTTTTGTTTCTTAACTCAAAAATAAATTATACTACTAACTAATTTTATAAATTATATATTCATCATATTAGTTTAGAATTAATCAATTTATAAATTATATCCACATATATTAGATAAGCTAAAAATATTATACATAATAAAAATTGTTTAACAATAACTAATTTTAATTGATCAAATTTCAAATGAAAACAATTAGTTTGTTACTACATTAAACGACTAAAATTACTCTAACTTTTCAAAATCTATGTATATTATTTTACAAAACTAAAAAAATATAAAAATTTATATATTATAAAAGAAAAAAATTATATTTTAAATTATAAATTATATAAAACATAAAAAAAAACATAATTCCGTGGATCACGGATCTTATCATAGTATTTATTTATTTAATAATTTTTTTTAATATATAAAATAAAATTTGCTATAATGATCTCTCAGCGTGGCTTGTCACTTCAATTTAAGACCAAAAAATTGCATTTACCAGTGTCGGAATAAAGCAAATAAATCGACAAAATTACAAAACAAAAAAAATGTGAAAAAAGCAGGAAAAATAAGAAGGGAAAAAAACGACAAGTCGTCGTCACACCTCAGTGGCAAAAATAAAAGTGAATATAATGGAATAAAAAGATATGCGTTTTCTATTTTTTAACGTTCAATTATCTAATATATTAATCTATTATCTCGAGCGTTCTTATGCCTTTTTAGTCCCTTTATATAGTGCCACCTTCCTCATTAGCAACCCACTCACTTATCACTTCTTTACAAAACTCTCTCTCTCTCTCCCTCTCTCTCTCTCTCTCTCTCTCAAAATGAAGCTCTCTATACGTTTGATCTCAGCTGTTCTCCTCTTGTTCATGATATTCGTCGCCACAGGTTCGTTACATATAACTTCGCACATATGCATGCGACTATGTAATTATGTCTTTTTTATTCGTCACTTGGTTATATTAACATAGTTTAATATTTATCCCTTTTTATAAAGTTCTATATATTTTATTTTTTGGTTTAAATAAAGTTCTATATAGGTTTCTTTTAATTCCTCGTCTAAATGCTCATATATTAGATGAGTTTTATCGATTGTTTTCCCCAATTTAATTCCAATAATGGTTGGTCGGAATCATCTCCTGGTTATTCGGAAACAAAACTCATATATTAAATTATAAATATGCAACATGCATGAGAACATGAAACAAAGCTATATATGGTCTAATCAGAGTTTTTTTTGTGTGTTAATTTTCTCTAGGGATGGGTCCAGTTACGGTGGAGGCACGCACGTGTGAGTCAAAGAGCCATAGGTTCAGGGGTCCATGTGTGAGCACTCACAACTGCGCTAACGTGTGCCACAACGAAGGCTTTGGCGGAGGTAAATGCCGTGGCTTCCGTCGTCGTTGCTACTGCACCAGACATTGCTGATCCATCGATTCCCATGACTCAATCTTCGATCCATCGTCGTGTGTTACTTCTTTCTTATCTAACCTTCCGTACAGTACCATGTCGTACCGTACATGAGTGTGTTCTCCAATAAGTCTTTGCTTTGTGTGTTTCCGGTTTTAATGTAATGTTAAATCAATTAATGGCTTTTTTATTTATTATGGATCTCAATCTATTCTAGTTCTAAATTTTCTAATAACCGGCGTCTACAAAGTTAATGACGTTAATGTGACGAAGATAATAAAATCTTGTAAGCTTTTTTAGTTGACCTGTAAATGGTAGTCGATCGATTAATAGAAGAAAACCGATTAAATAGAATTTATCTAGTCAGTGTAAAGAGGTCTTTCACTGTGTTGAATGAATAGTCTAGAATATTGGTACTATTAATTTAGATTGGTTAAATAACAACCAAGTGAATATATCAACTTATCTTAAAAAAAAAAAACCTTATCTAATTTTGCAGTGTAAAGTAACAAATGGAGCGTTAGCTACTACGTGTCTTTGATGTTATACTAGAACTCTACACATGTACTGCTTGTAGTAATGGTATTGTTAAATAAACATAAATGTAGCTGTCAAAAAAATACTTAAAAATAGTATTAAATAAAGTGCGTTCGTGACACAAAAAGGAAGAGAGAATCATTTTGGATTTTTCTTAGTGAAGTTTAATCGTTCGTTCTGATAAATGTTTGAACTTTCAAGTCTTTGATACTCGAGTAAATAAATTCTCTACCACTTCTAGTTGGACAGATGGGTTCATTAAATTGGGTTCTTGATTCACCAATGGTTTTGTAAAACCAAAAGGGTCGTTTTTATAATAGTTTTTAAAACAGCCATTAATTGTTTAATTTTTTTTGCTTTAAATAGAAACCACTTAACAAAAAGAAAAAAAAATAGAAGCTATAATTAAGGAAAACTTCGTCGCTTACACAAAACCTTATAAAAAACTTGGTGAACATTTGTTTTTACTTTTCACTAAGAAAACACTATTGAAGAAGAGCTTTTTATTCATCAATTAGACTCTCATTAAAAATAGCGTAATTAAATTGGTGGACGCTAGTTTTCAGAACTGTATCCAATTTACCCATGCATGGAAAAGTCAAAGTCTACATGCACAATAACTCTGTTTGATACTAACTACTATTTAATACGAACCAGTAAAATTAATACAATCAAAGTAGTAATTCAGTCAACCTATTTAGTTTTCCCAAAGTTGATAATGTCGATGTGGTATTTATTTTGATGTCGATTACCTAGAAGAGTCTTTCCATTTCATATACTATTAAGCATTATGAATGTCTAAATTCAAATCAATTGTTAATGAGTAAATAGACTCATGTCGCCGTTAATATATTAGTGTATATTCGTTCTCATTTTCTATGAAATCCTTTACATGCTTTTGTCCCAAGATGATAATCCTTTTTGCAAGGTTTTAAAAAGAAATAAAACCATGTCGGACCAATACGTTCGTGAACTATTCTTTTTGGAGTCCGGACGAAATAAAACGATTAACTTTGGAAAACTAGTACTAATATTTTATTAAGTGATTACTTTTTTAATACGAGTAGTCTAGTACTAATATTTTGTATAACTTCAAAATATACTCAAACGCATAAATATAGTGGAAATTTGAAAACAAAATTGAAGAAAAAAGTTTAAAGCTGGGAGGTTACCTAATCAATTATGGGTTAATTAGTTCTCAGTATTGTGCATTCTTTTTTCCTCTCAAAGTGCATGACCGTCAATTCTGGTTAATTTCTCGATCGTTATAAGGCTTATATAGTGCACCTTCTTCTTCCCCATTAGCTTAAAAGAAAACATCTTTAAGAGTATACATCTCTCTAAACATTTGAATCTTTCTCTTTAAAAATGAAGCTTTTACTGCGTTTGATCTCAGTCGCTCTCCTATCATTCATGCTCCTTACTTCTACAGGTTCATTTTTTATTTCATGGCATATAAATATACATTCTCATGTCAAATATGTACTCATCTACATAACATATATGTGTATAATGGCATATATTTGTTATTCTTCATTTGGTTATATTATATTATAGGGGCATTTGCAAACATGCCAATTTTGCTCTACTCATTTTTTAAAAATGTTATCTTTAGCTATCTATTTTCAAAAACATATCTTTTTATGTTCCAAAAATGACTAAGTAATTTTTTTTTGGTAAAGACATCACACATATAAAATAGAAAACAGGGGAATATCCAGACATTAAAATTAAAAATTTGATTTTCGCGAAACAAATGTTTTCGCCAAAGTTCACGTTTTCCCACCAAAATTCTGGAAACGCAATTTCGGCAAAAAAAACCCAAAATAGCAGGATCACGTTTTTCGTCAAAATTGCGAAATCAAATTTTTTCGCCAAAATTGTGAAAAATTATAACACATAGTCTAAATTTTTTCACCAAAATCGCGGGATTACGTTTTTCAGCCAAAATTTTGGGACCGCGATTTTTGCGAAAAATACAAAATCACGTTTTCGCGCGCAAATAGCAGGAGCACGTTTTTCCGCCAAAATTGTGGAATCGAATTTTTTCGTCAAAATTACGGAAAAATTATAATTTGTAAAGCTTTTAAATACTTTGTAAGACCTTATAAATATCTTGTAAAACCTTTAAAATACTTTGTATAACTTTATAAATACCTTGTAAAATCTTTTAAATACATTGTAAAACCTTATAAATATCATATAAATATCCTGTAAAACCTTATAAATATCTTGTAAAACTTTTTAAATACATTGTAAAACCTTATAAATATCTTATAAATATCATGTAAAACTTTATAAATACTTTGTAAAACCTTATAAATACCTTGTAAAATCTTATAATTGCGGAAAAATGGCGGAAAATGATGGAATCACGTTGCGGAATCATGTTTCCCGCCAACGTGATCTCGCAATTGCGGAAAAATTGTGGGATTATGTTTATGCCAAAAATTGCGGGATCACTTTTTCTGCAAAAAATTACGGGATCATGTTTTTAGCGGAAAAATTCACTTTTCATTTTGTTGACCTAAGTATTTTTTAAATAAGGATAAAATAATTATTAAAATTAAAAGAAGACAAAATTAAAAATAAACAGAAAATAGTCATTTGTGAAGAAGACTATCTAAAAATGGTCATTTCTAACAAATTCTCTATATTATATGGTTTTTAGACTATATATATATATATATATATTATTTTATATAAGTAGAGTAGATTTTATGCCGATACTCAGACACTCAGACTAATCCTCACACATGTAGACTCCGAACATTCTATGATAATTCTTGTGAATGTATTATATATACACAATATGCATGTCTTGCTTTTTTTCTTATTCGAAATTTGGTTATAATTAAGAGCATTGATTATGGTTTATATATTTCTACCAAAAAAAAAAAATTTTTGGTTTATATATGATTTTTTAGGGATGGGTCCGGTTACGGTGGAGGCAAGGATGTGTAAGTCGAGGAGCCAAAAGTTCAAGGGACCGTGCGTGAGTGAAGACAACTGTGCCAACGTTTGCCACACCGAAGGTTTCCCCGATGGTAATTGCGACGGACTCCTCCGGCGTTGCTACTGCAACACACCTTGCTGATTCCAATTATATATCAAATTAAGTCAACTATATATTAAACCAAATATATCTATAAGTTTATCTTCTTCGAGCTTATTGTCCGCGTATACGTGTGGTGTACGTGTGTGAGTCTGTTCTATAAACACACTTTGTTTTTTGTTCACTATCATCTCTTGGGTATCAATAATATTGGTTTGTACTTTGTAGTAACAAATTAACTCTTTTTACGTTACTTTAAATTCGGCTCATGCATCTAATGTGAACAAAAAATAATTATATATATAGTCACATAACAAATTAACAACCAAGTGACGTAAAAAAAAAAAACATTTAATAACCAAGAAAAGTAATAATTAAAATGTTTCGTAATATAAATTAAGTCATACATGTTACAAATCCTGCATTTTCCATATAAAAGGATTTGGAGGTCGGGTTTAATCATAAATAATATCTTATTATGTAACATAATTAAATAGGAACGTTTTATTTCTTAAACTTTAGCAATTGTTTTGGTAGATGAATGTGATCATGCATTACCGATATTGGGCTTTGGTAGCAATTGTGCTGTTAAGACATTATATGGACATATCCTTTCATTGGACTTTATGTTCGAATTTCAAAATTCGGTTCAGTTTGACAAAACCAATACTAACCGGGTAACAGCAACAATATTTGGTTCAAACAAAATCAACATCGTTCGTTCATCGACAACTCTATATCCCCTTCCTCGCCAATTTAAGACGATTATGCATTTTTCTATCATATAATCTTATTCGTTTTCTATAGGGTTATAAACTTATCACATATAAGTAATTAGATTATTTAATTGACTGGTCAACTTTTAATTACGACTGCACATTTGGGTAAAGGTTTAAATGGTTCACGTTTTGTTTCTATTTTTTGTAAGGCCACAAACTATTTACATTCATTAGTGAAAACAAAACAAAACCTTTTACCAACAAAAGAATTCATTCCCTTTATATAGTGCCATCTTCTTCTTCTTCTTGATCTTCTTAATTTCCATTAGCTTTCTCTAAACATTTGTATCTTCTTCTTCTTGACCTTCTTAATTTCCATTAGTTTTCTCTAAACATTTGTATCTTTGTCTCTTTAAAAATGAAGCTCTCTCTGCGTTTGATCTCAGCCCTTCTCCTCTCGTTCATGCTCCTCTTCGCCACAGGTTCATTACTAAATCTCATAATAATATCTAACATATGTAATCACCTACATAATGTGTATATCCCCCATGTCTTGTTATTCTGTCCTTGAATTTTGTTTTAACTTATGAAACATCTAATCCTAAAGCAAACAAAATTACCGTTAGATGGAAAATAAACTAACTTAACATTTTTTTAGTCTCTATAGTTGGAGGAAATCATGACCTAAAACATAAAATATTTTGGTAAACAAAAAAATAAACTTATAAAATCATATGTGATTTTTGGCATGCAAACAAAGAAATTATCTAATTAGGGCCGATCCTGAGACCAATTCTGTGTGTCCTTGATAATATCTTAGGGTCGACCCTGGGACTAATAGTTATATGCATATGCCATATATGAGCATGAAAATGATCCACATATAACCCATGCATGTTTTTCTAATTCTAAATTTTGATTATAGTAACATATATGTGCATGGCTCTTAATTATGGTGGGTTTTGTGATTTAGGAATGGGTCCTGTGGAAGCAAGAACGTGTGAGTCACCGAGTAGCAAATTCCAAGGAGTCTGTCTCAACTCACAGAGCTGTGCCAAAACTTGCCCCAGCGAAGGTTTTTCAGGCGGTCGATGCAATAGTCTCCGTTGCTACTGCTCCAAAGCCTGCTAATTTATCAATTAATCATTTATTCGAAAAAAATAACAATTAATATTATCCTCTATTTCATCGTTGTCTAGTTTCAATTCGAGAGTATAATAATCTTGAAAGGGACTATTTATTATGTGTTTTTTTGTATATATAATGTTGGGTTTTTTTTTTCCTTGGTAAGAATTTTAAGTATTGTTTATGTATCTGCTTATTATATCAACCGCCATGTAAATATACTTTTCAGTAATTATATGTCATACTTTGCTGATATTTAGTATTTACAGAATTACATACTACAGTTCTACATAAAACTATTCTTAAAAGTAATGTATTTTTTTTTGTCAACGTACGCTTGAAAATATTGTATAATGTACTAACTAACTATATGACCAGCTCTCTGAATTTTAAATTAAACATTTAGATATATGTATTTGTAAGTTATAAAAGATATTGCTTAAAATTTAGTTATTTAATTTTTAAATTATGATGATTAATAAAATTCATGGAATAGAGGTTTGTAATGCGATTTTATCAATCAGAAGTTTTATTGGAACAATGAATTAGTTATGTGAAAAATAAACCTAAGTTATCTATCTAGATAGTTTTTTTTTTGTCAACTATCTAGATAGTTTTATAATCATCAACTAAGCTCTCATAACAAATTAAGATAAAGTAATTTAATAAATTAGGTAAATGTTGTTCAAAATTTCACTCATTTTAGGTGACGAATGCGCAACTATTCTAGTCAATATACAATTAAAAAAATTAGGATCCAACTAATAAAAAAAATTTCTACAAACAAACAATTATTAAAATTAAATAGAAAACATAAAACTATTCAAAATACATAGGGGCATTTTTGAAAATATCCTTTTTGTTATATTCATTTTCAAAAATAGCCTTCATTAAAAAAGTTTATAAAATTTTTAAGATACTTCTGGATATTAACTACTACTCTGAGATTCGATCCAACTATTTATAAGGGTTTATAAGATATTTACAAGGTTTATAAGATTATAATAAGTTACAAGATATTTATAAAGTTTTCACACACGTAGTTTTATATGTTTTTATAAGGTTACACACGTATTTGGATAAATCTCAAATTGTTAGAGGTATATTTAAAAGGTTTTAGGAAAGAGACATTTTAGGGAGCATTTCTAACAATTCCACAAATATATATATCGATGTGAATACTAGTTCAATATGTAAATGAATATTATTTTAAAAGCGTAAGGTACAAAATCTAGTTTAATTAAAAATAATATTGTAAGATAATGTAATAACAATTTCATGTGAATTATTGTTTATTATAGAGAATAAAGAGAAAACAGAAATAAATCATAGAGATAATATCAATTTGCGATATGTGTTAGAATAAAGTAATTTAATATTTATTTTTGACTTTAAATAATAAAGGAAAACAAAGAAAAAATGTAGAAAAATGTATATCTCGGATATTTTTAAATATAATACTATAATTAAATGAAAAAGATTACTTGTGTATTTGAGTATGAAAAAAAAAAACACATATCAAAAGAATGGATGCCACGAGTCAGATTTTCAGAGTTTGTATTTAGGAAAATTCTTAAAATATTAGATAAGTTATATCATAATTTTTTTGATGTTAGATTTTTTATTTAAATGAAAAGAAAGCAAAGAAAAATGAAAAGAGAAAAAAAAATCTAGTTGAATATGTAAAGGAAGAAAAAATAAATGAGAAAAAAATCTAGTTTAATACGTAAATGAACACTATTTGAAAAGCACAAGGTAAGAAAATCTAGTTTAATTAGAATAGTATTATAAAATAATAGAATAATAATTTTCATGTGAATTATGTTTTATTAAAATACAGAAATAAATTATAGAACAATATGGCATATGTGGTTAAAAATACAAATAAATTAGAATGCTTTATACCTTACAACTATTTTTAGCATAAAATAAACCATAAAATAATTTGGTTTTATCTTTTACTTTAAATGATAAAAAAAAGAAAATGAAGGAAAATATGTTTCTTAGATATGTATATATAATTAAATCTTATGAAAATAGATAATGGTGTATTAAGGTTTAAATAAAAATACATGTCAAAAGGAGGGATGTCATACGTTAATTTCTAATAGTTGGTGTTTAGAAAAAAAATTAAAATATTTTATAAGATATTGTGTTCTTGTTGCCTATATATATATTGCCACCCACTTCTTCTTCCTACACAACACTTAATTGTTGCCAACGATCTCTCTAGAATATTCATACTCTCACTCTGTCCAAAAATGAAGCTCTCTCTACGTTTTCTCTCAGCCCTTCTCCTGATCTCTTTCATGCTTCTTGCTGCCACTGCAGGTTCATTACTCATGTCATATTATATTATCTTAATTTTCATATATACATAGAAATATGTGAATTTATCTGAATTTTATGCGTATAATCTATAACCCATGTCTCGATATATTCCTCGTTTTGGTAATATGAACAGATAGTCTATATTTAATTGTTATATCTTAGCATACATTTTGTTAGAAGAACATATAATCAAATGTGTTTTTCTTATATAGAGATGGGTCCGGTGGATAACAAAATATGTAAGACACGGAGCGATCGTTTCAAAGGGGTGTGCTTGAGCACAAACAATTGTGCCATCATCTGCCAACAATTCGAGCACTTTGAAGGCGGTCACTGCGAATTCGAAGGAGCCATCCGTCGTTGTTTATGCACCAAACAATGTAATTAGGAACCATGATGATGATGATGATAATATTCTGAAGAACCAATTATTTTCGACTTCTCTATTCGATCATTGTGATCTGGCTTCTACAGAATATATCTTTAATAATAATTCAAGTCTATGTGTTTGGTTTTAATTATAGTCAGATTTTATTCATCAATTACACATCTTTTTCTAATAATTTCATGTACCGAGCTCCGTAGAATATTTCATTGTTTTAGGTCATATACATTTTTACATAGCCGAAACCATATAAGCGTTAACACATCTGCTTTAATCAAAATTAGGAACACACACAATTAGGTTAACTACTTCGGGGCCAAGTAAACTAGCTCAAACTTCACCAACCTGAAACACTAAACTTCTCGTAAATTTGTGCCTTAAACGAGATTCCAACCCGAGACTCGAGCAAAGATTTGTTTCTCTTCACTATATCCCGAGTCTCTTGGAACCACACTCTGAGCAGAATTTGGATGTCTCTCTCAAGTACTGTGCTCCACATTGGTCACAAAATTTCGCCGGACTGGTTGGCTGTGGAAAGATAGATAAATAAATGAGGACCTTAATGGAGATAGAAATGATACAATTGGGATATATATTATGGAATATTTGTACCATTACATGGCCTCCAGTAAGAGGTTGCAAGCAAGCCATGTGCTGTGAAATAGATGGTGACTGGTGGGTGTGAGATAGTTCAGGGTCACATTGATGGTTCTGACCGGGAAAATGTGTGGCTGCGTGTTGACTTTGGTATATAGATTGATGGTGGTGGTGGCCCTGGTGAATAGATTGGTGAAATTGATGAGACAAAGATGACATATGATGTTTGGAAGGAGAAGGAGTGTGTTGTTGTTGACTTTGATCCTGCAATTATGATAAAGAGGGTTAATAAATTCGATGAGCTCAAGATCATTTCTGTTAGAATTTGCCAATGATTGTAGATTCGGAAAGAGTATGCGCTTACTTCATTTACGGAGCGAAATCCTTGTGTATTGGCTAACGATGATGAGTCTATACCTGGAAATGTCTGCAAAACAAAAACAAAAAAACTGTCACTTGTTCTTTCAACTCAGATAAAAGCTATAAAACAGAGAGTTGATTGATCTAACAGGCAAGCCATGGATGCTAGAGACAGAGTTTTGAACACGCCTATGCTTGTGTCGAGGGCAATAGAATTTATAATCTCTTGCAGAGACAGCCACTTCATTACGACCTGTTAATCGCTTAAACCTGTAGTGACAATATCCAATTATATACTGATGTAGATAACTCAAAGTAGTAAAAATCTGATGATGATTGGAAAGAGGTATTTTCACCATTCAGCATCTTCAATAGGCAAATCATCTGGCTTTTCAACAATATCCAAACCATTGACCACCACAAAGCGAACTCGTTTCTCTTCATGTATTACCAATTCTGGAAACCGTGTCCTTGTTTCAACCGAAGTTGCCAGTTCTCTTCTCCTGTACATGCAAGTTCCTGTAAATATAACATAGAAGGGACAAATCACACATATCAACTAATGCTCGAAAATAGTCAAACTCTATCACATTTACAAAACATCAGAGCAGATACAAATACCTTTCTTAGGAAACTTCTTCGTTAATTTTCTATACAAGCCACCTGCTGCTTCAAGAGCTACTCCAATAGTCTTTTCCCTTATTCCATTCAATGAAGCAAGCCTCACATTTGCTTCACCGACTAAAGTCTCATACAAATTTGCAATATACATCAACGGTAACGCAAAATTCGGATCACCTTCATATCGTGTATCATCCGACTTCCTCTTGACTTTATTATTATCCCGTCCTCCTGAATCCGTATCATGATCACGCTTGTTCTCACAGACTTCAATCACATGTTGGCTAATAAAGTAGTCCAAGATGATTTGCAGAAACCTCCCTCTTGCTGATTCAATCGGCGAAACATCTAAAACAAACATAACAATAAGAAGATGATAACGAATCAAAGAAACTCCGCACATTCAAAATACTAATCCAATACTTAGATTGATCCTTGTTACCTTCAATGCTTAACATATTGTAAGCAGATCCTACAGGTCCCTTGTTCTCCATGTTAGATCCACCTTCTTCAACTCCTTCATTGTGGATTTGCATAGAGTCTCTGTATGATTCATGCAAACAATCCTGAAAAGAGTCATTGATAAGTCTCAATACATTCAAAAACCCCCAAATTTCGAACTAATTTGAGCTAAGTTACTCATAAACCCTAAAAAAAACTGAGACCAAATTGAGAATTCTAAACACACCGCAGAAGAGGAATCGCCGTCGTTATTTAAACTATCGCCGTCACGACCAACGGCGCCTCCGATTCCGTCGATATCTCTCGGAGGACCATCAACGGAGTTAAGATCGTGAAGAGAAGAACCGATGTAGGAATCAGCTGATCCCAAATTGTAATGCTGCACTCGAACCCTAGCTCCCATCTCCTTCCACAGAAAAATCAAAAATTCCAGAATTTAGTAACGATTCAACCATTTTCGATTACAGATTCAAGTCGAGAAGATTGCATCTTCAGAGCTTTGAGTTTTAACTCGACTGATCTCGTGTGTGAGAGAGAGATTACACAAACGGCTATACAAACCTTGACGAAGAGAGATTCCGAACCTGGATCCGTACCTGAGATTATCGTACGGTGACACTGAGATCTCCGAACCTCGCTCTAGACTCCACACCTGTTACCGAGCCACTCAGTCTTGAAAACTTTCACAACTAATTTGCCCCGAAACTAATAAGGAACTCTCTTTATAATATTTAACATTTTTTTAATCCAAAAGCTTACAATTTTCTTTTGGCAACATAATAAAAACTTCAATTTTTAACCTTCTCTATGACTATTTTTGTTTTATTTTGTAATTTATATACAAGAATTTCAAGTTCCTCTGCCTTGTGAAAAAAATATTTGTTCAAAACTAGTTATTCAATCATCAGTAAAAGAAAATTACATTTTGGGGGAAAAAGGAAAAAAAAATATGTACACACCAAAAATTTAGGGATTTTGATTGGTTCTTCAATGCAACATTACAAAAAAAAATCAATGAAGAACCCTTAAAACCCCATCTGTAAGCAAATTACTTCATAATCTTCTTCACTCATTATCCTTTTCTAGATGCTTCAGAGCTTAAAGTCTGCAAGAAAAGACTACATTTTTATCAGAGACCCAACACAGATTTTGATATCAAATCATCCAAAATAGTGGATTTGTTTCATACCTCAGCCCTTGTCGATGAACAATATATCCATCGATAAGCTCCTCCTTGGATTAGTCCTAAACCAAATAGGTAAACTGCAGCTGCAATAATTAGCTTACAGATTCTCAGGAGAAGCTTATGCGGAAGATTCCATACTCGGGTTTCTTGTTCTTCATGTTCTCCAGAAAAAACAAGGTTTGGATCTGAATATCTGAATCCGTTGATAAGAGCAAAAAGATTGCATCTTCCGAGTATCACATGATCGGGAGTGCATTATCGTTGTCACTGGTCAAAAGTTGATGCTTCATCAGGTAACTCTGCAACTCAATAGCTTCGTCTATACATCCAAGCTCATAGTGTTTCTTTAAGACACTAATACACAAAACCTCATCAGGGTGAATTCCTTCCCCGATCATTTCCTCGAGGAAGGATCTCGCTTTTTGCAACTGATTGCAATGTGACAGTCCCCAGACTAATGCAGTGTAACCATGCAAATCAAGCTTCATACCGATCTCAGCCATTTTGTCTCGTAAAGCCAAAGCTTCTAACACATTCCCTCGCTTTAAGTTGCCATCCATTAACGATGTGTATGCCATTCTGTCTGGAACTAGACTCTTTTGAGCCATTTGTTCAAAAAGCGTTGTTGCAGCCTCAACTTGGTTATCTTTACAGAGACCATCAATCATCGCTGTGTATATCGCTGCATTAGCTTGTAGACCAAAATCGTTACTTATCCTATTGAAATAATCAATTGCTTTAGAAACCAACTTGTTTTTGCACAATCCATCAATCAAAACGCAAAAGGTAACAACTGTAACCTCGATATCAAGTTCTAGCATCTCTTCCAGTAGATGCAATCCCTCAGTGGGGTTTCCCGACTTAAAGTAAGCATCCATTAACGTTGTATAGATCAGCAGATTCGCTTTGATTCCACATTCCTTCATTTCATTCATCACTACCTTAGCGGCCGCTATATTCTCTAAACTGCACAATCCCCAAATGAAAGTTCCATAGAGCAGCAAATCCGGTTTAATACCTCTCCCCTTCAATTCGTTTAGAAGTTCTAATGCTCTGTCCATGTTTTTCGCCTTTACAAATCCATGAATTAGAGCATTGTAACTTGCAAGATTTGGAATCACACCAGCTGTATCCATTTTTCCAAAAAGTTCTTCAGCTTCTTTCATTCTCTCCGCATCACAAAGGCCATCAATAAGCGCAGTGTAAGTGACCACATTCCATTCTACACCCACTTGCGACATCTCATTAGCTAACCTAAAAGCATCCGAGAGGTTACCAATTTTACAATTGGCATCAATGAGGGAAGTATAGGTATACTCATTAGGCACAAGACCAACTCTTCTCATGTCAACATAAAACTTAATGGCTTGTTGCATCATACCCTCCTTACAAAACGCATCAACCAAAGTGCTGTAACTCACAACATTCGGTTTCAACCCATTTCGCTTCATCTCCCTATAAAACTCCAAACCTTTAGGTAGTTTCCCAAATTTACAGAAACAATTGATCAGCGCATTGTATGTAATAACATCAGGCTCACAGCTCATACCCTTCATTTCCTCGAAAAAATAAACCGTATCATCTAATCGACCAACCTTCCCATAACCATCAATCATAGAATTATATGTGACAGTGTCTGGACTCAAACCTCTAAACTTCATTTCTTCAAACAAGGTTCTTGCAGCTTCTATATCTCCTTCTTTACACATACAATCTATCATTATGTTGTAAGTAAACACAGTCGGTCTCGCACCAGCACCAATCATGTCTTTAAAAAATCTCTTCACCCCATCAGTCTTCCCCAATTTGGCAAACCTATGCAATAAACCGTTGCAAGACCGAGTTTTTGGGAAAACCCGAAATCTCTTCATCTTAGAAAAACAATGGATAGCTTCCTCAAGCATTCCTAGATCAATAAAAACACTAAACAAGGCATCAAACACTCCAAAACCATGAACACACACATTCCTCGTAGACCATAGAACATCAAAAACATCGCAGTCGGAAAATTCATCAGCCTTCTTAGACAAAACCATCTCTCTAAGGATACTATTGGCATCATAATACATTCTAGCACAAAACAGAATGTGAGCTACTATACAGTACGACTCTACGGTGTGCTTAAACCCATTACGAGTCATCGACCATTTGAAGAATTTGAAAGTTAATTTAGGGTCTTCTTTCAATTCAACGAGAACCCTTGGAACCCAAATCGGAGCCAATGTCAAATCAAACAGCTTTTCGATTCTGGGATCATCCCATAGATCATTGTGAACAACTTTACGGATCCAATCTCTATCGAAATCTTCGGAATAAGTAGAAGGACCGCTTTTGCTAACGAAAGGGTATCGGATGACACAGAGAAAACTAGTGAACCAAACGAAAGGGCAAGAGATAAAGGAAGATTGAGAGGGAGAAGATAGAGGGAAACAGAGAGGGGACTGAATTTGAGAGAGAGAAGAAGAACAAGGGCTTACATGGCGAGGGAATCTGCGATTAATGTGAATAAAGTTGCGAAGAGAACAGAACATTTTCAGGAAAAGGTTCAAAGTGAATAGAATGAGCCTCATGGTTTAGCTCAGAGACATGGTATTCTAGTGTTCCTCAAACTATTCGACTGATTGAAGAAGAATAAAGTAGGGTTTATGAACTCTCTCTGGGTTTTGCTGCTTTTTTCTCCTAAAGACTATATTTTTTACTTGTTTTCTTGTTTGTAAAATATTGATTTTTGTGGGCCTTTGGCTACATAGGCCCAAAGTTTAACTTAAGGTTGATTAGATAGATAATCAAAATTTTGGGACTTAAATGAGTGTGAAATCTTTTTTTTAGGTGAATCCGTAAATACTCTGAAGTTGATTGGTGGAATACATAGATTACTCATGTTATGCAAAGTGCAAAAAAATAATAAACAGTCTTCGTTACAAATTTTATAGATTTTGTTAAATATCGAATAACACAAAGTCATATACTGTAAATACCTTTTAATTTGTGGAAGGTCATATATCAAAACAGATTAGAAAACAAAAAGGGAGAACAAAAAAAAATCAGAAATATGATGTTGTACTTGTACCATTGTTTCTTTTCTTTCTTCTACTGTTACAATTTAAGAAATCATAATACGAAAAAATGGCGACTAAAAAACTCAGTGCCAAGCCAAAGAAGATAAAAGCGACTTGCATATTATTTGCTCAACGACTCCTCTCCATTTGCATTAAGCAGAGAGAGGAAAGGAGCAAAAGCTTTTTTTGTGTTATCTCTTTCTTTTATGACAACATCTCAATGGTCTTCTTCTCAATGTCTTCTTCACCCTCAGCTTCACCTCCTTCTGTTGCTTCTTCTTCTCCTTCCTCAGCCGCGTAAACTACTTCTTCACCTTCTTCATAGGCGTATTCTCCTCCCTCTTCTTCATATCCTTCTTCGTAATAGTACTCTCCATTTAGCTCATCGCCTTCATAAGCTTGCTCCTCTTCATTTCCTTCATACACTTCCTCCCCAACGACTTCTTCCTCCTCCATAATCGTTCCTTCTTCTACTTCAGCTTCGTGGGATGGGTTTGGTTCAGAGACAACCTCGGTTTTCTCTTCTGTTACGAGTTTGGTCTCATCTCCCGCTTCCTCTTTCAACATCGTCTCGTCCTTGTTGTTGTTGCTGCTACCACCAGATGCAGCCGCTCTTTTTCTCTTGAGAATCTCACTGAAAGGCAACGGAGCTGCAAAAGAGTCTCCTGATCGCCTATGACTATGATGATCCTCTTCCAAGCTTTTCCTCTTCCCAAGAGATGGCTCTGGCTTACTTTCCTCTTTGCTGCTTTTAGTTTCAGCAATGCTTTTCGGAGCTGATTTTCTTTCATCTTCTATTTCTCTTCTTCTCGCCCATGGAGCCCTGAAACCTCTTTCCTGATTACCACTATGGTTTTCCTCTAACCTACCCTTAATTCTATCTCGGAGTCTACCCTGAGATGATAACTCGCTTCTGTCCCTTCCTCTCTCACTTCTCCTGTCAAAGTGACCTTCGTCACCATTGCTTCTCTCACGAAGCTTAATTCTACCCTGAAGACGGCTACCGCTAATGGAGTTTTCCCTCTGTGTATCCCTACGAGAGTCTCTATATCCTCTGTCCATCGAAGAGTCAGGAGCAGCATAGTCATGGCTTCCTACTGATCTCATACCATTGCCTTTCCTCTGCTTAGCCAAACGATATCTCAGATCCGATTCCAGTATGTTCTCTGATCTCTCATCTTCTGCGTAAACCCTTCTGTCCAAACGATCCCCTCTCTCAGAAGAAACTCGACGGTGGCCCCATGCATACCTGTCTTCCCTCTGGTCATATGGATCGAAACGCTGATCACGGAATGCTTCCTTATCACCATCAGCAATTGCACTGAAATCAGGGTCATACTCAGGGTTTCCTCCCTCCTGACTTCTCCGTCCATATCGATCTTCAACATGATAATACTCAGAATCTCCAGCCTCATTATCCACAAGAACATCAAACCCAGGAGACGATTCTCTTAAGACGTCATCTGCATCCTTACCATTGTGAAAACTGTTATTATCATCAGATCCATATTTATGAAGCAACTGAGTCGAATGGCCTCCTTCAGTAAAAGAAGGAACTCCTGCACCCTTTCTCTGCACAACAGGCTCATATCCCACATGTTTTGGAACGTATACCTCTACACTTTTACTATCCCTTAGTCCAGCAGAAGCGACTCTTGGTGCAGCCGATATGTCAGTATGTGATTTAACCGCCTTTGAGAGGTTAGCATCAGGAAATTTCTTCTCACCGGTGTTATTTTCAGTTGGCTTATTAGAAATCTGAGGATCAGTAGCAGGCTTAGCTTCTATGGGATGCTGTTTTTTATAAGCAGCAGGATTCGGCGTGTGCAAGAATGAACACATATCTCCTTTCATACACATGCCTTTTTGAAAGAACACACATGGAACCGGCTGTTTTGCAACACCGGGATGCTGCGCGATTGCATGTGTTGGCTGTACAGAACCAGCAGGAGCACCTCCTTGATTTCCCAACAATCCCTCCAAAGGCTGTAAGAAAACAAAACCAGAAACATAAGCTCACTTGATAATACATGTTCACCAAGCTCAAGCAGAGATTTGTATTGAGGAAGAAAGTAAACTCACCGGATGCCGAAAACCACATTTGGGATTCATACAATTTCCATTCAACCAATAATAGCAATCCCTTGGGTTCATACGCGCATACTCACTGTGGCGATACTCACACTCAACTCCCTGTTGAGAAAAACAAAGAAACCATAAGAATCCTATAGCTGATAGAATCTTAGCACTAGAACAAAACCTACGAGGAAGATAGATCAGATTGTACACATTGAGTAAAAATCTCTTCCACAGAAGATGAAATTTTCCTTTACAAGACATTCCTAATAAAGCATTCTGTATGTAATTTTCAATCTAGTTAACAAGAAGCCCTAAGAAACAACCATATTTGGATTCACGAAGTTCGAAATCACCAGATCTAACTTTTGCATCAAAATTAAGCAGACGGAGAAGTGAAGTATGTATAGATAGCTTCGCGGGACACAAAGAGCAGAGAAACTTGAAATCGGGTGAAAGAAACTTGAGATCTCCAATCCAAAACCCTAATTGAAGCAGAAACTGGATAAGATCTAGACGAAACAAAAATCAAAATCAATTACCTTCTTGCAGGTTAAAGGAGAAGCAAGAAAGTAAACACAATCGGTGTTCCACTTCAAAGCTTCTTCCTCAGCAGATGAAACAGTCTCCGATTGCTTCTGCTTCTCCGGCTGTTGCTGTTGCGGTTGAGTGGCAGGCGCAAACATTATTATTTACTTCTAAATTTCTAAATCTCTCTTTCTAGTAGATCGCAAGGTTTCAGATCGAAACCCTAAAGCGTGAGATTCACCGATCAGAGAGAGTTCCCGTGGAAGAAGAAGAAGAAGAAGACGAGCCGCCACAAAGAGCGAACCAGAGAGAGAAACTTGCGACTCTCTGTGTGTGTGCCCTTTAAATCTAAGCCTAAAAGTTTTTTTTTTTTTTTGGCTCTTTTGTGATGGGAAATATCATCAATAGATAGATGAAGTTCGGTTTAGAATATTGCTTATCAATCAAATCTGACACGTGGTAGTGTCTTATTGGTTTATACGTTAGCCATATTGTTTTACCTTTTTTTTTTATAAGCCTTTATTATACTTCTGGTGGAAACAGCGACTTTGCCATGTTGTGAGATAGACAATGATAAGGTATTTAAACCGAACCTGAACCGAGTATGAAAAAATTATAAACCGGATGTTTCCACAATCAAACCAAAGTTGTATTGAGTCTATACCAAAATAGCTTGAATTTTCAAAATTCAGCCCTCGACCTTAAAATCTAACCAAAATGCAATGCAAACCAAGACTTAAATTTTACCGAACCAAATATTTTGGTTTTCAATTTGGCAAGGACTTTTTGAACCGAGTAATTCGACAAAACCAATTTTTTAAAAACCCAACACTCTCTGAAAACCAAAATTTGAAGATCTACGAAGCAAACTAAAAAGATCGATCACAAGAAAGTAGTTTGACGAAGCTTTTATTATACAGATGATAAAAAGATGTGTTCTTGAGAATTAACAACACCACAGAAGGATTGGATATTATGTTAGTTATTAAGAACAAAAGCTAAAGCAAGAGAACAACAATGACGGTATTTTGCCTGTTCTTCGGATTTGTTCAGCTTGTTTCTCTGTTTTAGCTGCCTGACGATCCTTCTTTGCTTCAGCCGCTGCTCGCTTCTCCTCTGCTTTGCGCTCAATCGCAGCTAGTTTCTTCATCAACCGGTCTTGTGCTCGTCCTTTAATCCTCTCAACTTCCACCTACAATATCAAGAATTCCACCATCACCACTCATTACTTGAATTTGAGTAGCTATGTTCATAGTTCTTGATGTTTTCAAGCTACTTTACCTCGGTTTTCTTCATCTCGGCTTCAGATTTCGCCTTCTGATGATTCTCCCATGCTTGAATCTTCATCTCTTCGCGTCTGAACCTGAAGATTACAAAAGTCAACTTAAGCTTAAAGTTTCCAGGATATAAGAGCACTATGACAAACAATGCAACTTTGGGTACCTAGCCATGTGCTTAGCCTTTTCCGCTTCCTCCCATGCGGTAGCACGAGCTTCAGAAACACTTTTAGAAGTTTGTAGAGAAGCTTTGGTCTTCAGTGATGTGGAAGCGTCTTTGTCTTCATCTTCTTTGCTAGCCCAAGCAGCAATGTTTAATTTACCAAGTTGAGTACCCAATACCATTATCTCTCTCCTAGTTTTCATTTGAAGCTCTTTCTCTGATAGTTCCTTGTTAGTCATAGGAGAAGCTGATGCTTGTCTCCCAGGACTTGAAGGTTCAGAAGATATAGGACTTCGAATTGGCGTTGTTGCCCTAATCGGTGTCCCGTTTCTAGAAGGTTCTTGGCTCGCTATTGGAGTCATTTCGGTTCCCATGTCTCTCATTGATACAGATCTTGCTGTTGAAGGCGGTTGGGCAAACGCAGTAGCAACTGATGAGTCATGTCGACTGAGATTAACTGCAAGAAAGCGAGTAAATTTTGAATTTAGAAGATAAACGGAGCATACAATTGAAAAACTCAAAGAGACAGCTAACACCACCTTCAGTTGCTGATTCTATAATAGAGTTCTCAACCATAAGAACCGGTTTGACATATGAATCGGCGGTTGTGTATGATTCGACTTCCCAGCTAACAAACTTGTGCCCTGTGTCCTTTTTCACTGCGCTGACATCTATTCGCTTTGTATCAGGTTCTTCAACCGCAAACGCACCCGCTCTTTGATCTGCAACTTCAACAATCTTCATAGAAGACTGGCGACCAAAGCTAGGCCCTTTCTTCGACCCCGGAACCTGAACCTGTCCAGTCTTTGGTCGGTTAGCTGTTGGGCTAGCTATCCATTTCTGAGCATCATCCCATTTAGATGGAGCCGGTTTAGAGAACGATCTAATAGGCATTCTTTGAGGAACCTTTTCCTTTTCAGTCTTTTGAAACTCAAAGACAGATGACGCAGAAACACTCTTAATCTCATTCACATTATCATAATCAAGACTCGGATACTCTTGAAGACCCACACTAATCGCTCGAGCCATCCCTGAAGTAGAACAATCAGCAATCTCACTCACAACATCAACGTCTTTGCAATCATCTAATCCACTAGCAACTGCAACATTTGAAAACAACAAAAGCAAAGCTAAGTTAAGACCATTTCAACTTAAGAGAAAAAAGAACCAAACTTTAGATTCCATTATGCAAATAGAGACAAAAGCGTGTTTAAAAAAGAGTATTAAGAAATGATTAAGGGGCTCCACCATAAACCCTAGGGTCATCAATATGATTAGACCCAGATCTCATTGTAGGAGTAGATTCTTGAAGCACTTCTTCATCTTTCTTCTTTCTATCAACACCCATAAGAAGCATACTCCTTAACTTCCCCGGTGAAAATCCGCCGCCGCTTGTAACCTATTCACAAACTCATCGGAGAAAATAGAGTTTACAAGAAACTTAGTAAAGCGGAGATTTTTCAAATCAAAGACAGAGATGAAGTGATTTTGAAAAGACAGAGATGAGATGACCCAGATAAAACACGAAATCAACAGAGATCAAAAATGTTAGCTATGAAATCAAGAAAATGCCAAATCTGGCTTTTGATTTCCCTAATTTTACGCAAAACCCAGTTTCGGGAAACGTGAAACCGAAGCATTTTTCACAGGAAAATCTCACCTGGGTCTTTCCGATTCGTTCGTAATCCATCGAGAGAGAGAGAGAGAATCTCAAAAATCTTCCCTTTTTCGCGTCTAGTCTTAAACTCAAATCTCGAGAACCAAAATCCTAAAAAGAGTGATGAAAATGTGTAAGAAAATATAAGATATTGTAGATTGTGTTATATCAGAAGCATTATTTGAATTGGAAGAATACATTGATAAGAGAGAGAGCTTGGAAGCTTGTGAAAGTACAGAGACTGATTACACTCTGTGTCTTACTCAAAGCTTCTCCCTTTTCTTTCTTTTTTTCTAAGCTGACATCAAAATAAGGGACATTCACAGTGATGGAGCCTTTAAGTTAAGCAACTGTTGTACTCTCTGCCAAAAATACCACAAAAACGTTTATGACAATAATTTTGTATCTCTAGTTCATAAATCCTACATAATTCTTCACATTCAAAATAAGTTGTTGCAAATAACGCAGGATTTGCTATTTGGATCCAATTTTACCGAAATACAAATATAGTTTTACTATTAGTCATTTGTCTATATTTAGTATGTATATTTTTCCAATCAATTCAAAAAAATTTGAAAGAAGAAAACATCTTCAAAGCTATTTTTTATTGTAAACGTTAATGCCCATCACAAACGGTAAAAAAATAATGTGATTAGCCTTTAGTACTGTGTTAAGCCTTTGTGTTACAACGAACTGAAAATAAGTTAACATAAATTCAAACGCATACAGATGTTAAAAACATCAAACGCATAATCTTATGTTTGCAATAAAACAAGACCTAAATCAATCATTTCTGAAATAGTTACTCAATTTCATAAAAACCAAAGAAATTAAATTGGAATAAAATAAATCATTATTAAGCTAAGATTTTTGTAAGTAAAATATTATATATTGAATTTTTTTTTTTACTAACCATTATAGATGTAGTTAGTATTTTTTACTAGGTCTGAAACTTATTATCCGGTATTCGGGATCCGATTCAGGATTCGTTCTGATCCGTTCAGAAAAACAGGATATCAGAGCGGCCGGATAATAGAAATAAACAAAACCGGATATTCAGAATATTAATATTATAATAATATTTTTACTATTTATATTATATAATATATTTTTTTAATTTTTATCTCAGATTATATATTATAATAATATTTTCAATTATTTATATAATATTAATATTTTTAAAAATAAATTTCAAATTTTATATAATAATATTTTTTTTTTATACTGCATCCGGACATCCGGATTTCGAATCTCCGGAATAGCCGAATTCGAATATCAAAATTATGAATCTGGATCCAAATATCCCAAAAACTTCAGGATATCCGGATCCGTCCCAACCCTATTTTTACTATCGTTCTTCTTGTGATCAATCCGTAAAACAGTAAACTAAAAAGAATGAAACGATTCAAAAATTTTATCGCTTTACCTCTTATTTCTTTTTTAAAGTTTTACATTTCTAGAATATTTCGTAATCCTTTACTGTTTTTTTTTCTTTAGCTAAAAACGTTTATTGTTTTATAATATGGCAGAAAATAAATGAAGAAGTATATTATCATTACAAAGAAAAAAATGGTGGCCTGGCCTCCATAGGATGCTGTCTTGGAAGGCCCATAAGTAAGGCCATAACTATTTGACGGTCAAAGGGAATGATTCCATTAGAGTAAGATGATATTTTGACAGCTATTGTACTAGCCAATCCAACACACACGAATGCCAAAGCCGGTGATTAACCATGAGGAGAAAGTTACCATAAGCTGGTGATTAACCATGAGGAGAAAGTTACCTTAAGCTGCAACTTTCTCATTGCTTTAAGGTTAAGGGTATTTTTTTGTGTGTTGAAATCCGTAGACCCTCTTATTTGATTGGAGTCTCTCAAACACTTGCTTATTTGATCAAAATTAATCTCCACTTTAGCCATGATGTATTCATCTTCTAGTGCACTCACTTCTACTACATGAGTTACCCATTTTCCATTGTTACATTTTGAGCATCTCTTAGAACAAATTGGAATATATACTTACGTGCAAAATTTTGGTAAATATTATCAGTTGGATTATTAATATTCACTACTTTAACCACTTAAAGAAAAGTAGTATCATTGTTTGGTACCACCATCTTTTTAATTATTGCTTAACTACAGTAAATGATTTTACATAAAGACGAGATGCATGCTATACCACAACGGTACAATACCAATCAAAGACTATATATAACATAAACCAATTCAATCCAAAGGACTAAAGAAATATGCTATAAATAATTTAGGCTTAAGATGTATGGTGATTTCTAAGATAATTTTCATACAAAAAGGGTTGGGGCCAACTTTTTACTATTTTTTTTTACACAAACAATACTTCATTTTTGCTTGTAAGTAAAAAAAAAAAACCAAAGTACAAGAATTTTAAATTTATTTAATAGAGTCGTAAAAAAATTTATGCTCTGAGATCTCTTTTGTATATTGGGCCCGGGCCCAGAACATAACATCTTGCTCATCAAGGTAAGATCAAATAAACATAAATTACCATAACTGTCATAATCATATTTACTTTGCTTCACCTGATTAGGCAAAATATTTGTGTTTTGTTGTTTTGTTTTGCTCTTTATCCACATGTGCCACGTGGAGCAGCGTGTCAGTCAACATTCAACAACTACTTCAATCTCCCGATGAAAATTACCGGCTATCACCGGTTCTCCCCATTTATTTTAATTATTTGTAAAAAAAATTCGTCAATCTCACTCGTCTCCGACGTCGGCCGTCTCTTTTTCATTTTTGTTGTTTTTTTTTTCCAATTTTTATTTCGGGAAAATAACAAAAAAATATATCCAAAAAAAAAAAAAAGAAGAAAGAAATAAAAAGAGGTGATTCGAATCGAGAGTTCTCATTATGTGTATTCAAAAACAAGATCGAGAAGGAATCTGAATCGTTGTTAGATGAGAATCGGCGGCGTCGAGATTATGCAATATGCGTCGGAGATGATGTCATCATCGTCTTCTTCGTCGGCGGTGGAAGCGTTGAATCTAAAAGAAGCTTCGAATTGGTGGTCGGATGTAAACGAGTCTCCGATTTGGCAGGATCGTATCTTCCATGTTCTCGCTGTTCTATACGGAATCGTTTCCGTCGTTGCTGTGGTACGTTTTCGTTTCTGGACTTTTGTTATCATCATCGCTTAGGGATTTGATTGATTCTTCGAGGAATTGGTGTAACATCATCTGAAATTAGTGTTTGATTTTTGGCTTAGATTCAACTTGTGAGAATACAATTGAGAGTTCCAGAATATGGCTGGACGACTCAAAAGGTCTTTCACTTTCTTAATTTCGTTGTGAATGGAGGTTGGTGTTGCTGCGAATTGTGATTTAGTGTTTAGTGTGCTCTTATTGATTAATTGATTGATTGATTGATTGATTTGGCTCATCTTGTATCTGGCAGTTCGTGCTGTGGTGTTTGTCTTCAGACGAAATGTGCAGTTCATGCATCCAGAGGTTTAGGATCTTTCAATATCATTGTAATTTTAATCTTATTGACTGGTTTATGCCAACCTTTCTAAATTTGCAAGTGTTCTCTTTGTAGATTCTGCAACATATCTTGCTTGATATTCCAAGTCTTGCTTTCTTCACCACCTATGCTCTTCTGGTTCTCTTCTGGGCAGAAATTTACTATCAGGTGATTTCTAATTAGTATATGATTTTCTTTTGTTTCTGGTTCTTTGGTTTTGATATTTACTCGACACTCTGCGACTGGACAGGCACGTGCGGTATCCACTGATGGACTGAGGCCAAGCTTTTTCACAATAAATGCAGTTGTATATGTAGTTCAGGTATAAATTTCCCATCTTTTAGAAATTTGTGAAACTCAAAATTGAAGTTCGTTTTTATTGGGATCATGGGCTTAATATATCTCGTTGGGTGTATTACTTCCAGATTGCTCTTTGGTTGGTTTTGTGGTGGAAGCCTGTTCGAGTTATGGTTATTTTATCTAAGATGTTCTTTGCAGGTAATTAGCTTCGATCCTATGGATACACTCTTGCTATATAATCCATAGTACCTGTCTCACCTCTTTTGCGAATTTTATAATTTCAGGTGTTTCATTGTTCGCTGCCCTTGGATTTTTACTTTACGGTGGAAGGTAAATCTGTCGCCACTTAAATATGTTCGACATTTGACATTACCATTGTTTCTATCATTACCACTAGAACTGTGTTGTCACCATTGAGGAATGAGATCACAAATTGTGCTCATATTGCTTGCAGTCACAGTGACTTGCATTCTTGTCCTGCTTTGATGCCTAGCTAGACTAGATTCCCTTGGTGCTAAACCGAGTACATATGCATTATGCATACCATTGAAAATGAGTTTATAGCCTTGCATTTGTACTTGATTTTTTGTCCTTTTATGTTGATCTTATGGCAGGCTTTTCCTAATGTTGCAAAGGTTTCCAGTAGAATCTAAAGGGCGCCGCAAAAAGCTGCAAGAGGTGAACCATCAATTTTTAAAAAATCATAAGTATAAACAGTCAAGTCTTTACTATTTGCTGCTTCTCGGCTGTTTATGCCTTTTCTCTCTAATGTATGGTAGGTTGGTTACGTGACAACCATATGTTTCACGTGTTTCCTCATCAGATGTATCATGGTAAAGACACACACAAACACATCGTTTTGTTGATATCTATGAATCTTTATCTTCTTGGTTGGATTATCTTCTCTACTATAGACTATAGTCAGTTTTAGAATTAACATCTAAGCAAAGCTTTTGTCGTTTAATATGTTTAGATGTGCTTTGCTGCTTTCGATGAGGGGGCAAACCTTGATGTGTTAGAACATCCCATCCTCAACTTCATATATTACCTGGTAACCTCTCTCTGAGCTTTTTTTTTTTCTCTCTTAGCTGAATCATATAATCTGATCATGAAACATTAGCTTTATTTATAAAACAAAGAAACCGTTTCTTTTCGCTTTTTTTTTTTCCGTTTGTAACCTGATCTTGTTGCTTAATTACAGTTGGTAGAGATATTACCGTCCTCTCTGGTCCTCTTCATCTTGAGAAAGCTACCACCAAAACGAGGCATTACACAATACCATCAGATTCGCTGAAATGTAAAGACACGACGACTAATGATCAGATGAAGTCAAGACCATGTTTCTTGTATGCTTTTCTGTATCAATAGAGAGAAAAGCATTAGATACGAATGAAATATAGATCTAAAGCTGATAAGTCGTTTTGGTTGATGATGGGAACGAATTCGCTTAAATTTTGAAAAACTAGGTTTTGTTCCCTTTATATAATTATAAGGTAATGCTGTAAAAAAAAGTTATTAAAAAAAATTCATGGAAGGATTGTGCAGATTTGTGTTGAAACCTACTTTTACTTAATTGAATTCATCGTGGATTCGTGGTAAAAAAAAGTAGGTGTAAATGGTTTTACTTTTAGAGGAATAATTTAAGATGTAAACGTGATTCTTTTCAAATATTACCAGTTAGGATGAAAATGCAAAAGAAGTTATTCATCTCTTTTATCTTTATTTGGCGTAAATCTTTTTTTTTTTTTTTTTTTTTTTAACACGGCGTAAGTTTTTCATCTACTCAAAAAAGACATGAATAAATTGGAGATGAATAATGTACTATTCCTTTCAAATTATTCCACTATTTTTTCATCCCATTTTTTTAACTAACAATCATTTGTGTAGCGTCTTTTTTTTTTTTTTTTTCGTCTTGAATCTAAGAATTTATAGATGAAACAATGAGAAGCAAGATACTCTTTTTCTACGATGAGTGTTGTGTGTGTGTGTTCCTTTTTTTGTGATAATCTTATTACGGATGTAGTGAAGTGAGACTGAAGTACCTCATATTTTTTTGAAATAAAATCAGTTGATTTCGTTGGTCTTTCTTCTATCAGTATCGATCACTCTTAAAAACATTTGGCTGCAAATGATTGACAGCAAGATGAAAGAGTTGAAAATATAGGGTTGAACTGGATTTTTCTAAAAAAATGTATTTTTGTGATGAATTTATATATTTTTATTTCAATTTTACTGGAATCTACACAATTTATTAAAAATATAAAACATAATTCAGCTGGAAATTGTTTCTCCACAAAATAAGAGAAGAACGAATGAATAACAATTATTCATCGAATTCAACTTATTCAATTTGTTTTTACTAATCTTTGCAGGATATTTTGAGTACGGCTCCACCATCTTTCGAAGGGTTGGTGGAAAACGAACAAATATTATACTGATTAATGGACTCGATCTAAAAATAAAATCTTTATTCAAAAATCTAAAAAGGATCATAAATGATTTCTTAAGACAAAAAAAAAACCGAAAATTAAAACGGACTTTGGAAAAAATCAAAAGGACTTCATAAGATATACTAATTTCTTAGATTTCTTTGGAAACTAGATACTATTGAAAAAAAATTCTCAAAGAAATCTAAGAGGAATTTGCATCCATGGGTGACAAATTAAGTTTGAAAAAGATTGTAATTCTTGTGTAACTTTGTATGATTGCTCTTTCATAAATATATTTGTTATTGTCATATCCGGTTTGTGAAGATTAAAAAATAATTTAATTAATGAAAAATATGAAAGTATTAATAATTTGGATAATTTACAAAGATGTTTAATTTGTATAATTTACAAAGATGTGTACTAATGCAGTACATGAAAACATAACACTTTTAGAAAATGAATGCATTATGGATGACTATGTAATTCCTAACGCTATTATAACAGAAAAATTATATTGTGGTTCTTAAACCGATAATAATACCTTTTATAAAAAAAAACATTTTAGATAGACATCGTCGAATTGACGTATATAATCACCGATTACAATGAATCATCTTTGTTTTCCAATAGATGTAAAATACATAGATGATGATATTAGTATTTAAATATTTGTTATGGAAAGCTGAAAAAGCCAAGTATATTCAACGAAAGAGAAGATGTTTTATATTAGTAAATCAAGAAAATCAATTTCGACCAAAGAAACTCAGTAATGACAAAAAAAAAAAAAATGGAAAACTTAGATACTAGTGAATAATATATTTTGGCAGTTTTTTGGTCGTTTACCACTAGTGATTCAATTCATACGAAATTGCAAAGCTTCTCTAAGTGGAAACTCAATAAATAAGATTAATTTTGGTAGATATAATCTTTTTCTTATAATCAGATAATTTTAAACTAAAAACCAGATTAATCTCTAAGACATGGGTAAAATCGAGTATTTTTTTTGTCATTCAAAACGTTTATAATGATAATCATAATTGAAATCACAGTTTTTCAGATTCAACCCATGATTCCCACCCCATAATGAATTCCATCTTAAAATTTAACCTGCGATATACCGCGAGACAATTTGTTTTTTATATAATCATAATTTAATCAATTTAATTATATGCCTAATATTGTAATATTGATGGTGTTAACAAAATAATGAAATGATGATTTATCCGTGTTGTAGCATTAATGATATTTTAAATTTATATTAATGTAGATCAAAACCCGTTCCGTCATATAACCCCGTCTCGTGATATTTTAAACTTTTTATAAGTGTAAATATTCATAATATTTTAAACTTTTTAAAAGTTTAAAATTTATTATAGCCGGTATAATTAAACGGTTCGACTAAAGAACCAAAATAAACCGGATACAAATTTTTAAATTTGGATGCTTGTTAAGTTTAGCTTCCTGCTCATTTAGATTTAGAATCATTTTAGTCTTATTTATAATATGATTTTCAACTATTGTATAAAAATTTTAGTCGATGTGGGACGTTAAACACACAATTTCTCATCATTGCTTAAGTAATGCACGTCTGTTTTTCAAAATTCGAATCATGACAAATGCAGAAAAAATCTAGAGTTTTATTAATATTTCTTCCCTCATGGAATGATTAAGTCCACTAGAGACATTAGAATATCTTGCCTATGAGAAAGTATCTATTACTTTTAAAAAAAAAAAAATAGAGAAACTAAAAATGAAAGCAAGACATTTGAGTAATCATATTTTGAGTCCTTCAACTATAAATGCATTTTGAAAAGAGACACTGATAGATATATCATACATGCATTATGAGTTTTAGTGCTCCTTTTTCCTCTTTCTTGTACTTCATTTGTGGTCTTTGGGAATTGAGAAATTGATAGAAAGAAAATTGAAATATATGTTCAAACTTTTCCAGTGAAGCAAATGTTATATTTTGACCTTACAAAGTCAAAATCTTTGAATGCTTTTGGTCAGATGAGTTGAACAATATTTTCACACCCATAAATTAAGTTAATGAAATGGATTCTTAACAAAAATTGACTATAGTTGGCCAAAAGGAATTCTTCTGTTGAAGGCCAAAAGAATTTTAGCTAACAATTTTTTTTTTTTTTTTTTTTTTTTTTTTTATAAAAAGCAAATCATAGAATAAACATGATCAACAGAGAATCCACAAAGCAAATCATAGAATAAAGATAAAATACAAAATTTTAATCACTAATTTAAAATGCTTGAGACAGGCTTCCTCAAGAACTCATTATATCTGAAAAATTACAAAAGATTTTTCAGTTTTATCAAACACTAGATGTTCTGTCAGTCTGTCTCGTATCTTCAATGTGTGAATCTGAATCATAAATTGAGACTAAAATGAAAAAAAAACGAAGAAACAAATTATTCTCTGGTAACTATTTACATTGTATCCCAAAAGTATGAAAATCACTCCCTACAAAATGTATCATTGTTCTCTGAAGATTAAAATCTACAGAGATGTTGTTTTTCTTTCTTCTAGACATCATCAAGCCAAGAGACTAACTGTTGAGTCGTTGGTCTCTGTTTCGGGTTTTCGCTTAAACATAAACAAGCAATCTCGAGAACCCGAAACATCTCTTTATCGTTCTCTTTACTGTAAATTAACGGATCGAAAACCTCGCTTGCACGATTCTCATACTTCATCTTAACGACCCACGAGATCAGATCCCTACATCCCTTCGGTTTACACATATCCACCGGTCTTTTATCGGTTAAAAGCTCGAGAAGCACAACCCCGAAACTGTACACATCGCCCTTGTAAGTAGCAACCGAGGCTTGCCCGTATTCCGGAGGAATGTAACCTAAAGTACCAACCAAATCCGTACTTACATGTGTCTCGTAAGGACTCATCAGCCTCGCAAGTCCGAAATCCGCTAAATGAGAGTCGAAATTCTCATCAAGAAGAATGTTGCTCGATTTAATGTCGCGGTGTAAGATATGAGGATCACAAGCTTCATGCAAGTAAAGTAACCCTTTTGCAGCGCCTTGAGCGATCCTAAGCCGAGTTTTCCATTTCAACAAAGCTGGACCATCGTTACGCTCATGTAGCCAATAGTCCAAGCTTCCGTTTTCCATATATGAATAGATCAAAAGCCGGTCGTTTTTGTAGAAACAGAATCCTCGGAGAAGAACAAGGTTCGGATGCTGTGCTCTTGAGAGTGTTTCAACCTCTGCTTCAAATTCTCTTTCGATCTGACCGCAATCTCCAGATAACTTCTTGATCGCGACTTTCTTTCCGTCTGGTAAAATTGCTTTGTAAACCATACCAAACCCGCCACAGCCGATGATATTAGCTTGATCAAAACTGTTTGTTGAGTCCAAAAGATCATCATAGGAGAGCTCTTTATCATTGTTCGTAAACAAAACCACAAGCTTAGATCCAATCTCTCCGAGTTCTTTGCGATTCATGCTCTCGGATTCTTCTATCTCCGGATCAACTTCCCCTGACCGTCTACGAGCACGCAACACAATCAACAAGAGAAGAGTAAGAAGGAATACTGAACCAAACGCGATCCCAATAGCCATTCCAATGTCAGCGCCTTTGGTTCTTCTTGACCGTTTGATTAATGTTCTGTCAGAACCGCGATCCATTGTACCTTGAGAACAGGGGAACCTGTGTTCCCCGCAGAGACTGTTACTCTCGAAGCTCGAGTTTGGAAATGTCTGAAACTGACCACCGGAAGGGATTACTCCCGAGAGATTGTTATAAGCAACGCTGAATTTTGACAGAAACGAGAGGTTTTGCAGAGAAACCGGGATTGAGCCTGAAAGATGGTTGTTAGACAGATCAAGAGCTTCCAAGCTCGTCATACCCGAAAGAGAGCTAGGAATTGATCCTGATAATTCATTCCATCTCAGATCAAACACATGAAGCTTTTTCAGGTTACCAAACTCCTCCCAAATAGGTCCAGAGAGATTGTTATGACCGAGCTCAATAGTTGGCGGAAACCCGAAAATCTGATTGTATTGTAAAGCTCTCGCGCTCTCGTTCCTTTTCATGAAAAACGGGAAATCTGGAGATGGCTCATTGAATGAGATATTACGGCTTGTGAGACTCTGCAATCGAGTTAGGCTCTTGGGGATCTCTCCGGTAAATGAGTTGTTCGATAAATCCAAGTAGAACAGATCTTTGAAATCACCAATCCAGCTCGGGATAGCTCCAATTAAACGGTTCCAAGAAAGATCCAACAACTGAAGATCATTGCTCAAGCTTAACCAGCTCGGCATTGAACCAGTAAGCTTGCAATTCGCCACAACGAGTACCTTAAGCTTCTCGAAATGAAGACTCGGATCATCCGGTAAAGCCTCTCCATGAAAATTCAGTGTAAGAACCAGGGTCGTCAAGTTCGTGCAATGCTGAAGTATCCCAAGCGCAGAAGAGATATTAACCAAACTCGAATTCGATAACGAGAAGTAAGATAGGCTCTGGAAGTTCTTGAAACTCTCTGGCACTTGTCCACGGAAAGCGTTTCGAGCGAGGTTAACGTTCCTTAACCGCTTGCAACCCGGAAGATTCTCAGGCAATGTCCCATTGAATCTATTAGTACCCAAATCAAGAGAGTTCAAAGCAATCATAGCCGTGCAGTTCAACAGCAAAGGACCCGTTAACGAGTTGTTCCTCAGGTTAAGCAGATTCAAACTCGGTGAATTCGCCAACGTTGTAGGGATTCCTCCGATGAACTTATTGGTCTGACCTAAGAAAAACTTTAACTGAGGCAATTTGTCGAACACATCAGGGATTTCACCAGAAAACAAATTCCAAGAAACATCAAGACGAACGAGACTGGAGAGATTCCTAATCTCAGGACTCAACGAACCAGAGAAACGATTCTCTTGAATCCCTAAAAGATTCAAACTTTGGAGATGAAACAAATCCTCAGGGATATTACCAGTAAGATTGTTCATACCAAGACAGAGATGCTCAAGCAAAACGCATTTCCCAAAACCAGGAGTGAAATTTCCGGCGAAGTAGTTCACCGCAAGTTTGACAACCCTAATTTGAGTAGAGTTATGGCAGATATGAGACGGAAGCGAACCACTGAGTTTATTGGAAGAAAGATCGAGACTTTGCAGAGCTGGAAGATTTATACTTCTTGGGATTTCGCCGGTGAGATCATTAGAGCTCAAATCAAGAGTTTGTAGATTCACCAAGTTGAAAATCGAAACAGGGATCGAGTCATTGATAAAGTTCCGAGACAGATTAAGAACCCTAATCTCATCCAGCTTCCCGAGAGATTGAGACAACTTCCCCGATAGCTTTTTGTTCCCAAGCTCCAATTTAGTGACCCTTCTGGTGTTGTTTGAATTACAGGTGATTCCGGTCCAACTGCAGCAATCTGCAGAAGAAGATGAATTGATCCAACCATCTGGTTTTGGTTCGAGATTGGCTATGAAGTCACGTAAGGCATCGAGGTCATGTTGATGACACGTGAAGGTGGTTTGAGATTCCGAGGAACAGAAGAAGCATAGTAGCTCTGTGAGGAAGATGACGATCACACACAAACGATGAACACGCATTTCAAGAACAGAGGAAGAAGAAGATACTTTTAAAAAAGGAAGAAACTTTGAGAAAAAAAAGCAGTAGAATTGAGAATTCAACAAAAGCCCTTGAGAAATCTGAGAGGATACGAGATGGGTTTTCTGATTCTCACCATTTTAGATGAAGATGAAGCAAGAGAGAGAGAGAGAGAGAAGAGAGAGAAAATGGCGACTTTTGACTTCAACACGCTACAGCAAGTAGTGGGTGTTTAAATGCAGGCAAATTCTAGAGAGAGAGAAAGTGGTAGAGTTGTGTTTGATCTTTTTCTGATACAGAAACAGTAATATACCCAAAAAAAAGAAAGAAGAAAACTTTAAATAAAGGAAGGGGGATGAAGAAGAAGCTGTGAATAAATATTCTTTTTTTCCTAATATTGACGGTCAATGAATATTATTTTTAACACTAATTAATACTATTTGTTAAGTTTAATACTTGTGTTTATATCTGCCCGTTATGGAAAATTTGTTAAATACCCGTTATAGAAATTTCTTTTACGTGTTTTCTCAATTATAATTGAGTGCGTTTGGAAATATATGAAGTCCACATCAATAATTTTGACTTAGGCTCTATTCTTTTTTTTTTTTTTTTGTTGCTAAATCTTACTTTGAATAAAAAGTTTGTCTAGCCTTGGCCTTCAACGGATAGAGAGGAAAATTTGGAACGATAAATAAATAATGAAAACGATCGAACGTTGAAAAATAATGCAAAAAATATTCAAAATATATATAGTCAATTTTTCCTTTTATTTTGCAAATAACAAACAGAAATAACTATTAAAAATTTTGTAAATGTGTTTTTAAGATTATTGCTTTTATCTTGGCAAGTTGTTAATTTTTATATTAAAATTTTCTTATGGGGTTAATTGAATAATAATTAAAGATGACCGGAGAAGAAGGGAGTGACCGGTTAGGTCAGCTTAAGGATTTAAGATGAGGACAAGAGAAAGAGAGAAGTCAAAGCACGGACGTTGACACCTTGCATCTCTCTTCTCAACTACAAATTTTTTTTGGGGACATTAATTATTGTTTCTTTTTGTGCAAGTTGATAATGAATGAAAAATAGACCTACAAGATATTCTTTAGTTTTCGATAAAAAGCTTCGGCAAAAAATCTAGATTTTCCATATTACATGATATACTCCAAATAGGAAAGTTATCGACCTAATTGTTTGTTTGTTGGTTAAAGAATTTTATCGACCTCCACTCTAGCACACTGATTATGGAATATACATGCGCCATTACATGTCCGAATCAGTACGTTATATTTCCAATAAAAAATACTACTCCGGTCATATATGAGTAATATCAATTTAGTATGACCAAGCTTGTAGTTTAGTGATTTATAGTATAGTATATGACTATGCAATATTTTGAAACGGTGTTTAAATATATATGTGTGTGAATTGTAGATGATAAAAAAAATAAACGACCGTTATGCAAAAAAATTTCATAATTTTGTACATAATTTTCTTACATTCAAAAATGGTCAATAACAACATCAATTTCATTGTTAAAAGGATTATATTTTGTCGTTAATACACTTTTTCTTTCATCAGCGATAAATTTGGACGCGTTAGCTAGTGCTACTTTTATATGTAACGCTAACATAAATTTTTGTCGTTAGAATCTGTCACTAATTAATTCGATAGAATCGGAAAAAGAAATTACGTTTGTCGCTTTGAAAAAATGGATTCTCTTGTAGTTATATACACGTTCCGGTTCAGTTTCTATGTACAAATTAGTAGTGTAAATTTTGTTGGATTGTTTGAAGAAAAAACTAGGAAAATAAGTTGCCATTTTGACGAAACAAAACCAAAAAGTCTCACACTTTTTTGCCATGATTTGTTTCTTAAAGAAAATAGGCTGTTTACACAACTTTCTAATTGATGTTTTACTTGATTTATAAGTAATTGAGGACAATATAGGTGAATGGTGAAGTGAACATAGACATAAAAGACTATATTGTTTAATAAACTAATTAGCCTACATTCAAAGTTGGTTTACCATATAAGAAATCACTTATATAGTTTTCCTAAGTGTGTGCATGATCTTTCATAAAGAGATTAAATATTGTTTTACGTAGAAAGTTAAGATACGATTCCACGTTAATAATAAAATATTAAGGTCGATATCTATAATGAAGGAGACAGTCAAAGCATGTGACATCGACTATTCAACTCTACAAATAATCTACAATACCATGTGGCTCGTAATGGCTTTGACATAATCGGTTTTCGTTAAGAGTCTTCCATCCTGCAATAATGTTTTTGAGTTTTTTTCTTTCTGAAAATTGACTTAAGTATTTTTTTAAATTTTTTTATTATAGCTGGTTTTGATATGATATTACAAATAGTGAGTTTGATAGTTAATAATACTCTTGTTGCAACGGCGAAAAGACTTGTAGTTTTCAAGATTACTAACATACAACGAGATTTTTTTTTTTTTTTTTGTAAATAAAAGATGACTGCTAAATATGTCACAAAATCCTTTTTATTTTTCTGTTCTTGTACTTAAATTCTAAATCATTTATAATACTTTTTCTATCCTTTCACGTATATCTAAATTCCTATAATAAACTACTATATTTATAGGAAAAAATATCCAAAATATCACTTAAGAAAGAGAAGAAAAATATATCACAACTAAAAAGTATTTAAAATATCATAGAAAACCTTGGTAAAACCATACTGAAATGTTATCAGAAGAATTATGAAATGCTTCTTCCTATACACAAATTAGTTTATAGTTAATATAAAAAATACGATCTATTTTTTTTTTCCAATTTCTCACTTTCACCGTAACCGTCGTCAACAACGCTGTTATTTGTTTTAGGAAAAATTCATGAAAAATCCAACTTATTTAGTATTTGCCAGAAAAATATCTAAATTTTTTTCGTTGCCAGAAAAATACACAGATTAACATTTTTTTTTCAATAACAATGTTAGGTGGTCAGAGCTCATGCATTCTTCTGCCCTCTTGAACCTCATACAAGTTGTTACAATTTTTTAAAAACAATTAAATCTAAAAACAAAAATATACAATTAGATTAGTCGATTCTAATTTCCCAATTTTATTAGGTTTGTTTCTTGGATCTATACAGACTTTGAGACTTCATCAATAATTGGAACTCTAAAATTCACGTGAATATCGTTTGTAGACCCTTAAAGATTTTTTATTAAAACAAAAAAATTACTTCAAATCAAGTAAAACCCAACAAAATCGAAGCTAAAACTAGATTAATCAAACCACCTCAACACTAAAAAAATCGATTAATCTAATTGTGTATTTTTATTCTAATTGGAAAATTGAGAAATCGACTAATTTAATTGTGTATTATTGTTCTAATTTGGAAATTGGGAAATCGACTAATCTAACTGTGTATTTTTGTTCTTTGATTTAATTAGAAAATCGACTAATCTACTACTATTTTTGTTTGGATCCATTTTGTATGATTCAACATTCAATATTTTTTCGTTTTTTTTCTTTGATTAACAATATCGGGTAAAATTATGCTCAGTTTTAAAAAGTAGTAACAACTTGTATGAGGTTCAAGAGGGCATAGAAAGTCATGAGCTATGACTACCTGACATTGTTAATGAAAAAAAGAAGAGAAAAAATGTTGATATGTGTATTTTTCTGTCAACGAAAAAAGTTTAGGTATTTTTTTGACAAATATTAAATAAATTGAATTTTTTTAGGAATTTTTTTCAAAAAAAAGTAACAGCGTCGGTCGTTATGGCAAAAATGGAAAAAAAAAAAATAGATCGTGTTTTTTATATCAACTATAAATTAATCTGTGTCTGAATGAAAAAAATTCAAGTATTTTTCTTGCTGTCACAATTCACAATCTTTTAATCACTAAAAACCCAAGATTATCTTCGTAATGAGCAACAAAGCCCATAAAGTTGAGCCGTGTTTCTCTACCCATCTAGATTCCGATCTTTTTTTCGTTTATGTTTTGACCGGAGATTCGTCTCTTTTTTTGTAATCCGAGGATCCGTTTTCGGCCCATCACTAAACCTATTAGGATTTGATTAATTAATAAATATTAATTAAAAAAAAAAAAAAAAAACAAAGCCCATAAAGATTTTTTTTTCTTTTCTTAAAAGCCTTCGAAGTTAGATTAGACCTTTATGGACCCACATTTACTTGCTTGGGTTATATTCACATCACAAAAAGCCTTCATCATTTTTTGTTTTCTCAACAAATCAAAATAACCATATAGCTTAACACTTTGTTCACAAGAGATCAGTTAGCTAAACCATGTCTTCTTCTTTTAGGCTTGATCTTGAAGATGGTAGTTAGGAATATAAACTTTTTATATTGTAGTTAAGATTAAAATTTAAATTTAGCAATTGTTAGATTATATTTTCTTCCATGGCATTGGCCTACTCATATATTATGTTTTTGGTATTTATGTCTGTTATTTAATAATTGTTTTAAGTCTTTTCTTGCGTCTTTGTCCGTGTTTTGTATCTTTTTAGTCGAGTTTTGAGTCTTGTACATGTTTGCGGAGTTTTGCTGGAATTGGATAGGTTCGGGCTTGTTCGGATCAAGATTTAGCGAAAGAAGGAGAAGCAGTCAAGACCGATCGGTATGTGGCCTTGACTGATCGATCCACCCTTCAGACGTAGGAGACATTTCCAACAGACGCTGTAAGACCGATCGATCCACCTTCAGACGTAGGAGACATTTCCAACAAACGTTGTAAGACTGATCGATCCACCTTTGGAGTGATCGATCCATCCTTCACACGTCGGAGGTATTTTCCAACAGATGCTGCTAGACCGATCGGTCCGTTGTCTGACGTACGAATCAACTCCAACAGACGTTGCTAGACCGATCGGTCCACATGCCAGACCGATCGATCCGATCCTCTACAGACATATTTCTTTTTCCTTAAACAGTTTAATTTCCTATTTTCTATAAGGGGTATAAAAACTCCAAAAACCTAATTAGTAAGTTACACTTTATTTTTCTGAAGTTTTTGGGAGAGTTTTCATCTCTTGTAAGCAACTCCTTTGGGGGTTAGAGATTCATCCTACTTTGACACTTTAGAGAAGATTTCTAAACCCTATTTATTTCGATTTCATCATGTCTTCTTCTATACCTCTTTGTGTTATTTCCTGCAATATGTGTGAGTAGTCTCTTAATTGGGTTTTAGGATTCTAAGTAGGGGATTCAATGATTTGATGGATTGATCGATATTAGGAGTTCTTATTCCTTAGGTTCTTTGATTCACATGCCCTCAATAATAGAACATGATTGATCACCCTATTGTAGATTCTAGGTTTTTCTACGCATCAAAATGTTTGATAGAGCTTGAACTAATGTGAATCGAGTAATGTATTTCTAGCCAACGAAAGTTGAAGTTAGAACGCATTGTGAACTTAATGGACTTGATTGTTAATGCAAATTTAACTAGGAGATTATAAACAAGAGTTTAGTAGTTGAGTAGTCGAATTTAGTGGCTAATACTTTGGAAGAGGATTAGTCTAATTTTGTGTTCATGTTCGAGAACGGTGTTTAATTGTTGAATTCCATATTTCATATTTCCATTATTCATTGATCTCTCAAATACCCTATGACCCTATGCTTTTATCTTATAAGTTTAATCGACTTATTTCTTTGCATTTTTTATTTACAAGTCTTGAAAACATACAAACATTCTTTCGTTCTAGCTAATTACGAGTCTTGCAAATCTTTAGAGTACCATTGGTCTTTGTGGATCAACCTCGTACATATTACATTGCGGTTAAATGTATCGGATAAATACTCGAACAAGCACCTACTTACTTCTCCATCTAGATGCGCGTTTCAAGCGCAAACTAGAAAGAGCTTGGAAAGGCGAACCAAGCTGCCAATCACGAAGCAGAGAATTTGTATACGGATATTTTAGCTTTATAATGAATTTAGGCGTTTTAACAATTATAATCAATTTTTGTAACAGTCTTATAGCCACAGATTTTGTCAAGCCACATATATTACTTGGCCAATCTGCACCATTTGCTAAATAGCCACGAATATATCAAAAATTAACATCCGATATCTCTATATTATTAAAAGAGAAGTACAAAAAACGTTTTGTCCAAAACAATAAGAATATTTACTAAATATGCCACTGAGATTTAGTTATAGTTAGAGGTTTTATTAAGGGTATTATGGTACTAAAATATTCGAGATAGAATTGGATCGGTGCAAAATTGCAAAATAACCCGCAATTATAAATTTCGGATCATGTTTAAACGGATTATCCGACGTTATTGGATTAAACCCGAATCTAATCATATTGTTTAATACAGATTAAGCATATTCCAAATTTATTCTAATCACTATTAAAACAAACCGATTTATGCAGAATATATTCCATAAGTTTGTTAAAGAAAATTACTATTTCGTAGTAATTTAATATAAGAAGTTATTTAAGTAAATCATTTTATTCGATTGTTATCATTAGGAAATGAGATAAGTTATTCTAAAGAATCCAATTAGTTTACGAAATCGCAATATACAAAATCTTAATGGTAACCAAATGTGATATTTTCATTTTTTTTTTAAATTAGGAAGTTAGTTAATTGTAAATCATTTATTCGATTGTTATTATTAGGAAATGCAATAAGTTATTATAAAGAATCCACTTAGTTAAGGAAATTGTAATATACAAAATCTTAATGCTAACCAAATGTGATATTTTTGTTTTTTTTTAAAATTAAGAAGTTGGTTAATTGTAAATCATTTATTCGATTGTTATTATTAGGAAATGCAATAAGTTATTATAAAGAATCCACTTAGTTAAGGAAATCAAAATATACAAAATCTTAATGCTACGTAAATGTGATATTTTCGTTTTAAAAAAAATTAGGAAGTTAGTTAATTGTAAATTATTTATTCGATTGTTATTATTAGAAAATGCAATAAGTTATTTCTATACTATTAAAAGAGAAGTACAAAATAGTTATTGTCCAAAAATTTTAAAGTATTTACTAATAATGCCATTGAGATTTAGTTAATATTAGAGGATTTATTAAGGGTATTATAATATTAATTTTTTTTCAAATCGCAATGGGTCGGGTCAAAGTTAAAAAAAAAACCCGCAATTAATTTTTTTTGAATAATATGCCAGCGGATTATCCATTGTTACCAGATTAAACTTGCAATAAATAATACTTTTGATATAGAGATTGTTAGCTGATTATCTGGAATCAAATTATTAAATATATTCCTTAATCTTTCTAATCACTATTAACACAAAACGATTTATTAAGATTATATTCCATAAGTTAGTTTAAGTAAACCATTAATTCGATTGTTATAATTAGGAAAAATTAAAGTTATTTTAAGAAATCAAATTAGTTTAAGAAATCTCTAAACACAAAATCTAATGATTAAAATCGTATCTTTTTTTTTGTCAACCACACATTAATTAAAAAGTTAAAAAGTTACTCCATGATTGGTAGCCCAATCAGGAGGAAACGAGTTTACAAAAGAGATTTCAGAAAGAAGTAATCTAGAAGATCTAGCTAGACAATCCGCTCTAGAATTGTACAGACGAGATATTTTAGATAAAGAAAAAGAAGAAAATAAAACACGGAGTTCATGAAATTTGTCTAGAAGATTGGAGAAAGCTGGCCACTCCTCGGGAGATTGCACCATCTGGAGTAATCCTGTGCTATCTGTTTCAAACTCTTGGCAGTCAATCTGAGATTGTAGAATAACTTCCATGGCCCACAAAAGTGCTTCCATCTCCGAGTGTAAAGGGGAGGCACTCCTTCGACAATATTTGGCCCCAAGTAATATTGTCTGGTCGTTTCCTCGAAAACACCACCATCCTAGTCCTGTAGTATGGTCCGATGAACTCCACGAACCGTCAATCCGGCATGTTAATGTCTGTGATATATTATTCACTTGTGCCCTGTTATCAATTGTATCTATCAGATTCACTTGGGCTTCTTCCCACTCCAAGTGTTCGCTTACCGCTTGATTTATTATATCTATGGAATCCGATTGTATTCCTTCAAAAACTTTTTTGTTCCTGTCTTTCCATATGAACCATAAAATCCAGGGGTAACTATGGTGTTTTCTTTGGTCATCTGAATGAAATGGTTTCCTCCAAAATAAGAAATCCAAATTTGAAAAAACCGACGTGGAAGGGAAAATTCCTGATGATAATGGAATCGAAGACAATTCCCAAATTTTCTGAGAATGTGAGCACTCAAAAAGAGCATGATTAATTGTTTCATCTGCTGAATGACATCTTTGACACAAGGTGTCACATAGTAACCCACGATGAACTAAGGTAGAGGTAACTGGTAAGGAACCCGTAGCAATTTGCTAACAAAAATGTTTGATTTTTGGTGGAGCATTAATTTTCCACGCATGTGCTTTTAGAGCATTACAACTTGGACCCCATTCTATAATCTCCGATACGTCCTGAGCCAGCGAGTAACCTGATTTTACTGTATATCTGCCTGATTTTGTGTAATGCCAGATTAACCTATATGGTTTATAAACTTGACTTATACTCATACCTCTAATAATTTGTATATCTTCTGGATCCATAAATTCATGTAAAATGGGTAAATGCCATTCATTTTTAACCGCACTACAAGAAAACACAGAGTAAATCGACAGACTTTCCGACAGACATAATTCCGTCAGAAAAAACCGACAGATATCTGACAGAATACTGACGAAATTACGACAGAAATTTGTCCGTCCAACATCCGTCGGAAACACTAACAATTTCCGACGGATAACCGACGAAATCTAACCGTTGGCAATATTCGTTAGGAATCCGTCGGAATGTTTTAATATTTCCGACGGAATTCCGTCGGAATGAAGCCGTTGGTGGTGTCTGTCGGAAATCCGTCGGAAACGTCAAAATATTCCGACAAATTCCCGACAAAAATGAACCAACGGCTTCATTCCGACGGTATTCCGTCAGAAAATATATACGTTAGTATAGCCGTTGTATAGCCGTTGAAATTTTAAAATTCTCAACGGATTTCCGACGGACTACCGACAGAAAGCGATTAAAATCTACCTATAAATATGCCTCCACTTTCATTCTCATTCACAACAATAGAAAACGAAAAAAACCCATAAAAATGTCTAATTCTTATTATTTTCGATCGTGGATGGATGAACCAATGAACGATCCGGAGTCCAACTTACTAAAAGACGAATACACAAGAGGTGTATGCGAGTTCATGGAATTGACTTGTCAACAACCCGAGGCAAAAAAACCCGTAAGTTGAAATGTCCATGTTCTATTTGCCGGAATTCTCATAATATTAGGATTGATTTAGTGTGGAATCACTTGTATTGCAATGGATTTATGACAGGTTATAAGATTTGATTTCTACATGGGGAAAGACCGGATTATGCTAGTACTAGTGAACCATATGTTGGAGATAGATTTGAGGAACCTAGAACGGAAGTAGATTTTGGCGTAGGAACTGTTCAGATGGTTAATGATGCTTTTAGAGAAAATATACAATCGTTGGGTGAAGAGCGAGAAATTGTAGAGGAACCAAATTTAGAAGCACAAAGGTTTTTTGGTATGTTAGATGCAGCTAAGCAATCATTATACAGCGGTTGTAGAGAAGGCCATTCTCCTTTATCATCTGCAAGTAGATTGATGACCATTAAAACAGATTACAATTTATCCGAAGAATGTGTCGATGCGATAGCTGATTTTGTCAAAGACATTTTGCCTGAAGATAATCTTTCACCAGCCTCTTACTACGAGATATAAAAATTGGTAGCGGGTCTCGGGTTACCATATCAAGTTATAGATGTGTGCATCAACAATTGTATGATCTACTGGAGGCAAGACCAAAATCACAAAAATTGTCGTTTTTGTCGACACCCGCGATATCAGGAAACGAGTGGCAGAGTTCCAGTTCCATATAAGCGAATGTGGTATTTACCATTAGCAGACAGACTGAAAAGGTTCTATCAATCTGAACGCACGGCAGGCGCAATGAGATGGCATGCAGAGCATAGAAGAGAAGAAGAGATTACACATCCTTCAGATGCAGAAGCTTGGAGACATTTTCAATTTTTGTATCCGGATTTTGCGTATGAGCGGCGAAACGTCTACCTTGGATTATCTACAGATGGTTTCAATCCATTTGGAAAACATGAAAGATAATATTCGTTATGGCCAGTTCTCGTAACTCCTTACAATTTGCCGCCATCTTTATGCATGCGTCGAGAGTTTTTGTTTCTCTCGATTCTTGTTCCAGGTCCAGATCATCCAAAGAGATCACTTGATGTGTTCCTCCAGCCATTGATCTATGAGTTGCAAATGTTATGGCATCATGGAGTTGAAGCGTACGATGTTTCATTGCATCAGAATTTTCAGATGCGAGCTGTACTTATGTGGACAATAAGTGATTTTCCAGCATATGGTATGTTATCTGGGTGGACAACTCATGGAAGATTATCTTGTCCGTATTGTCAAGATAATACTGATGCGTTCCAGTTGAAGAACGGACGGAAGACGTGTTGGTTTGATTGTCATAGAAGATTTCTACCAAGTGATCATCCTTATCGTAGGAGCACCTCGTTGTTTAAGAAGAAGAAGAAAGTTTTTGATTATCCGCCTCCTGAAGTAGACGATGATTGTTTATTGGCTCAATTAAGAGATTTTGGTGCGGAGAAGACGACTGAATGTGGTGGTAATGGACATGCTCCTGTTGATGGTGCAGGTGAATATCACAACTGGCACAAAAAGAGTATTTTCTGGGAGTTGTCATATTGGAAAGATCATTTGCTGAGGCATTGTCTTGATGTCATGCACATCGAGAAGAATTTCTTTGACAACATGATGAACACCGTCTTAAACATCCAAGGGAAGACCAAAGACAACCTGAAGTCTAGACTAGACTTAGTAAATATTTGCGCCCATCCTGAGCTTCATGTGATGGCAAATGGCAAATGTCTAATCCCTTTGTACTGGTTAGATGCGTCTTCGAAACAAACGTTCTTCGATTGGATTATACATAGAACTAAATTTCCCGACGGATACGCATCCAATTTCCGTAATTGCGTTGATACTGGAGAAGGAAAGTTTATTGGAATGAAAAGTCATGATTGTCATGTTGTGATGCAACGCTTTCTACCATTTGCATTTGCTCATCTCCTACCGAGAAACGTCCACCATGCAATTGCAGGTGCATTTATGTTTTTAGAATTGTAAATATTTTTCATTCATTCTATAATTTTATACTCATATGTCTTTGTCTAATTTGCAGGTGTTGCATCATTCTTCCGGGATATATGCAGGAGAACACTTACAACTGACGGTATTCGCAACTTAGAGGAAAATATACCGAGTATCCTTTGCAATCTTGAGAAGATCTTTCCACCATCTTTTTTTTTTTGATGTTATGGAGCATCTCCCAGTTCACCTCCCGCGAGAAGCAGCACTAGGTGGCCCTGTTCAATACCGGTGGATGTATCCTTTTGAACAGTACATGTTCCATCTCAAGAAAAAAGTTAAAAATTTGGGCAAAGTTGAAGGATCTATTGTGGCACAAAGCATATATGAAAAAACTTCAAAGTTTGCCGAATATTACTTTCCATCCGAGGTTCGTACGAAGAATAGACGTCCTGCACGGCATGATGATGGAGGGGAGAGAGCAAATTATCCCGTCTATGTCCCAAACTTGTTTACAAAAATCGGTCGAGTAAGTGGAAAAGAGAAAAATCGAAAGCTATCAGAGCAGGAGCATGCTCACTTGCATACGTATATTCTCACCAACTGTGAAGATGTACAAGAATATGAGAGGTATATTCTTACTTAAAAAATAAATTTCTCGAACCTCCATGATTAATTTACCTAATTATTTTATTTATGTTGTATTGAGATAGGATTTACATGAGTGTTATACGAGCCTACTATCCAAACTATACAGAAAAACAGCTAGAAAACCTCAAAGAAAAGGATTTTACGTCTTGATTGCATTTTTATGTAAGTTTTATGTCGCTAGTCCATAACGATTCAAAATAATATTTATTAAATATTTATTAACATGGTTTATATTGTGTAACAGGTATCCGATGAAATTGCGAAAGGACAAACCTTTCCAACATGGTTAGTTGAGTTTGTCAACGGACCAAACTACTTTGTAAAGTCATACCCGAGATATTGCACGAGAGGATATGCTTTTAGGATTCTCGACGATGGAAGTACAAGGACAACTTCTGATTATGGAATATCGTCTCAATCTGGAGATGATGTGTACTATGGTGTCATAAGGGAAATATTGGAAGTTCGCTATCCGGGAATGATAAATTTGAGGTGCATTGTTTTTTTATGCGATTGGTACGACCCATATATTGATCGTGGTGTTCGTGTAGACCAATTCGGTGTTACATCGGTGCATTCAAGTCGGAGACTACTCAAATATGATCCATTCATCCTTGCATCACAAGCAGACCAGGTATTATGATCATGTCTAATTTGAATATACTAAATTACATAATTAATATTAATTTATCTACTTATAGTATGCTATTAATTATTTATAGGTATGCTACATTCCCTATCCTCGAGTTACGTACAGAGATGACCCTTGGATCACGGTAACTCCAATAAATCCAAGAGGAAGGATCCATGGAGTTGCTGCTCAGGATCCCTTACAACCGAGCGGTAGTGCAACCATGGCCCCAGTTGAGCATTCACTTGACGTTGATCTTGTGGTTGATTTCACACAATTTGGAGATGCATCAATTCATTCGGAATCAGAAGAATCAATTGGAGAATTTGACGATGATTCAGACTCCATTCCATCAGACTATTCATCGGATTCAGAATAGTTTAATATATTTCAGAAATTAATATGTACTAATTTTTACTTTCTATTTTCTGTGTGTTTAAAAAAAAAAACAAGTTACCAAATTTTAAGTTTTGTAATATTTTTAGTTTTAACAATATGTTTTATTTGAATTTTTCTAAGTATAATTTTAAGAAACCGTCAAGAATATTCATCGGATTCGGAATAGATTATTAATTTTTAAAAATTAATATGTACTAATTTTTATTTTGTATTTATTTCATGTTTTAAAAGTTCGTCGGAACGCCATCGGAAACAACTGACGGATTTTCGACGGATGGAGAAAATTTAGTCGGTTTTGATCATGTTATCTGGCAATAAAAATTTCATCTAAATGCGTCGGAATTCCGTCGGAATTTCCTGACGGATTTCAGACGGATTTCCGACAATTCGTGGTTTAGAGGTTCAATATGTGAAAAAAATAAACAACTAAACAAATTTATGATCATACCCTTCTTTTATAAACAAAAACAATCAAAATAACATATAATACAAAAATTATGAGGTTTACAAATTTTCTATCAATATGAGTGAAAGTGATAATAAAGGATTAAGGTTTTATAAGACACATTGTTTTAGTTTTGAGTATAGTTATGTTTTTTTTTTTGTTTTCTAATGGTTTGCTATAATATGTGTTGGGAAATTGATTTTACAATCCATGATTGTCAGTATTTTCATATAAAATGGTGGATTTTCGAAGTTGTTACCCTAAACTGTCGGAATTCCGTCTGAAAATTAAGAAATAACCGACGGATTGCCGACGGCATTCCCAGATCCGTCGGCCGTGTCTTGGGTCCCAGAAGGTTGACCGACCAATGGCAACACATGCAAAATTCTAAACTCCGTCGGAATTCCGTCGGAAATAGCCGACGGATTTCCGACGGACCGCGAAATTTTGCCCGCGTAAGTTTCTCAAAACTGTTCGTATTACGCGCCATTTAATATTTAATTAATTTTTTTTGGAGAACCAACGGAAAGCTGACGGATTCGTCCGTCGGAAATGCGCTTTTATATTTCCCAACTCTGCTCTTCTTCTTCCCCATAACGGAAATTAACTTCTCTCACTAAAAATCTCAAGATCTCTCCGCCTTCTCTTTATGTTTTTCCTTCAAATCTTTTCTATTATGTAAGTTTTCTCTTATTCATATTACATTACACTTATATATTTGTTATATATGTAGAAATTTGTTAGATTTGTGTTAGATCTAGTGGAATTTAGATTTGGGAATTTTAGGTTATGTTGTGTTTTAGATTTTGTATTGTTAGAAGTGTTTTTGGAATTTGGGAATTGGATTTGGGAATTGTTGTTGAAGATTATATTGTTAGAATCGTTTTAGAAATCTTATGAATTTTTATGAATTTGTTTATGAATTATATTAGTAGAGTACATGTGAAATATTATAACAAATCATGAATTTAGGTTTTATTTGCTTTGTTAAGTTTTTGAAAAATTATATTCATATTTATAAATTATTTGCTTTGTTATTTTTTTTACTAATATAACATTTACTTGTTTTTTTTGTAAGGGATTACCATAATTATCAAATTCATTCGAACCGATCGACTCAAAGGCAAAATTTACCGTCACGTTCACCGTCATCTACTCCTTCCGAGACTCAAGTGCCAGAGTCTCAAACCTCCATTGGACTGTATGAGATGAGTATGGAAGACTTCGTTTCTCAACCGGGACGAAATCGTCTTCCAAGACTCCATCCCGACCGTGAGGGAGGAGCCACTTGGTAAGTTAACTAATTAATATTTTTATAATTATAATTATTAAATTAAAAATTTTAAATATATTTTTTGTTTAATGCTTTTAGGTTTGGGTTGTCGGGAAACGGTATAAGCAAATCCATCAATAAGATGATGTATGGACTACTTAAGCACCCATATCCGCAATACACAAGCATGCCGGATGAAGAACGCAAACTTTGTTTCAAACAATTCGCGGTAAGTTAAGTATTTTAAATAGTTTTTTATACAATTAACATCAATATTAAATGTTACTAATGATTTTTTTTTTTTTGTAGCAAGAGTTTAATTGGGATAGAGAATTTACAACCGAGGTACGCAACGGGTTCCACAAGGAAGTCTCACGTCAATTCAGACATACGGTCAACGAGTGGAAGCAAAAGTGGACTATAGGAAAGAAACCAAAGCACATCAACGAAAGAGTTTGGGAGGGTTTGCAAATTTATTGGGAGTAACCCGATACACAAAGTACATCTATGACAAACTCCAACAACCGGAAGAGCAACCGTGGCGGGATAGGAATGGCCACACACAATGCAGGGGCAACGAGTTTCATGACTCGGGAAGAACAACTCGTAAGTTTTTTCTTTAACATTACTATTTAATTATTTAATTTACTTATTTTATAAATTAATATAATAATGATTGTTTTAATTTATATAATAGTTTATTCAGGATGGTGTGCGTCCCGATCATATTACGTTGATGGAGGATACGCACACCAATAAAAAGACTAAACAATTACAAGATCCCGTCGCCAAACAAGTCATCGAGTCTTCGAGAAAAAGGTTAGATGAGGAGATCCAATCTCAACCGCAATCTTTAGATGGTGGTTCCTCATCGTCTATTAATGTGGATCTAATCAACCGCATTGTTCTCGAGGTAATTAAAAATATTATTTTAATTTTATGTTTGCATTCGATATTCACTATAATAATTGTCATTAATTCGTCATTAATTCGTAGGAAACTCTAAAAAGAAAGGGACGACACTTTGGGTTAGGAAATCTAACCCAAAATTCCGGTTCTTGTTCTACTTCGTCTTCATTTATTCGCGATCCCGACCTTGTCCGAACGCTCCAAGAAAAAGATGATCGAATTGCGGCTTTAGAGAAGATTGTCGATGACGAAAAAGCGGAGAACGCTCGGAGAGCTAAAGAAATGGATCAATTCATGGCGGAAATGAGGAGACATTATTTATGCAATTGAATTTTTGTTTTATTTTGAATATTTATAATATATATTTCTTTTAATTATTTTAATTTAAAATAATTTATCATTCAATATAAATAAATAAAATTTATATTTTAAAAAATAATATATTTACATTTTCCCGACAGATTACTGACGGACCTATATACCGACGGATTTCTGACGAAACAATATACCGACGGGTTCCGACGGCCCCATAATCTGACAGAAGTCTGACGGACTGTTTCCGACGACACCTACCGTCGCAAATCCGTCGGTACTTTTTCCGACGACGTTTCCCGTCGTGAATCTGTTGGTAGTTAGGTCGTCGGAAATCCGTCGACAGCCGTCGGAAATAGCCGACAAAATTCCGACCGATTTTTTTTTCCGACGCTTTGTAACCGACGGATTTTGTCCATCGGATTGCCGTCGGTATAGGCTGTTTCCGACTGATTTCCGACGATTGTTTCCGTCAGTTATAGCTTGTTTTCTTGTAGTGCCGGATTAATTAAATGATTAACCATCAGCCTTGGATAAAGTAATTTTCCCCTACCTTTTGCTGGACGTGGATTAATATCAGGTATCCAAGAATCTTGCCATACCGATAAATCATATCCTGAACCAACGGACCATCTTGCTCTCTTCTCCACCAAGATCTTGGTCGAGAAAATACTCTTCCACCCAAATGATGGGGAATATGGTTTTGTTGCCTTTAAAGGATGACTATTTCTGAAATATCTACCCTTCAATACCCGAGCAACTAAAGAATTCGAATAATGAATTAGTCGCCAGTACTGTTTAGCCAGCATTGCATCATTAAAATTTTCGAAGGCCCGAAATCCTAATCCTCCTTCATTCTTAGCCTTACACATTTTATCCCAAACTATCCAATGGATACCACGATCTTTCCCATTAGAGCTCCACCAAAAATTTGAGATGGCACTTGGTAGCTTGGATGTTAACTTCTTAGAAAGTTTAAAACAAGACATGACGTATGTTGGGAGAGCCAAAACAACTGATTTAATCAAAGTCTCTTTTCCCCCTTTCGATAAATATTTTGCTGACCAACCATTGATCCGGTCATTTAGTCTCTCACGAACATAATTAAAAATTTTACTTTTTGAGCCTCCAAGGCTTTCTGGAATACCCAAATATGAATCCATCCCTCCCTCTTTAGTAATACCAAGTATGGATTTCAAGGTTACTTTAGAGTGGCTTTTAATGTTTTTGCCAAACAAGACAGATGATTTACCAAAGTTTATCTCTTGCTCGGAAGCTTTTCCATACTTTCCATTAATATCCATAACAGTTTTACATTGTTCAGCTTCTGCTTTACAGAAGAAGAGACTTCATCTACAAAAAGCAAGTGTGAAATAGCAGGACTTTTCTGTGCTATCTTTATACCAGTCAATTTTTTCCCTCGTTCTGCTTTTTTAATATTTGCAATCAAAACTTCAAAATCACTTACCAAAATTTTTTATCACTGATTGCATGATCAATTCCTTGACAAAAAAGAAGAAGATCAATTAGTAATCTTGGTAATCAAGTAAGATTTTAAAACTTTCAAAAAGATATGGAAATATCTAAACCTACAAATTCTCTAAATTATTATAATATATCAAAACAATTAATAAATTTTCCATAATAAACTATTTGTTTATGTTCAATCGAATTCACTAAATTCTTATTCCTATAAGCAACCATATATACATTAAACCTGATTTTCTAAACTAATTATATTTATTTCGTCATTAATGTATCTAAAAAAGAGTATAACTACAAAGATTTAAAAATATTTCTTTTGCCTAACTCTAAAAATGATCACTAAATTTCATCTCTATATAAAGAGTTGATTGCCACAATAGCAGTCAAAATACATACGATCACTCTTTTCCTATATCTTTTTTTAAACGCTTTTGTTTTATTTTTCTAATTTTATAGAATAAAATTTTGATCAATTATGATCTATACTAACATGTGTTTCTTTTATTGTTTGCACGACATCTTTGGCATTACAAATCTATCACTCATATGGTCATATTATAGATATATCAGTCAAAAGCGACATCTCTTCCTAAATCTTTTTTTTTCTCATATTTCTATGTAATGAAATTTTGATCAATTATAACATGAAAATATAAATTAAGTAAGACGAGAAACGTCTTCACATTCTTTTTTTGTTCTGGTGTAAGTGTAGCGCATAAAGAGGGAGCTAATTCTTCTTTTCTATAATCCATTGTAACACATCGAAGAGAGAAAGAGATGTGTATATATATTTACGTATCTTTCTTTGTTAAGGTTAATAAATAACAGAGTTGGTATATTTTTCTAAGAAGATTTCGATAAGTACATATGTTTTTTAGATATCTTTACATAATTTTTCTAGATTTTGGTAAATAATTTTTTTAGCTAAGAAGATTTTGATTTTTTTAGTAATCTTACTGTTAATATATAATCGCTAATATATTACAAATAATATTCCTACAATAAATTACAATTAATATAAACAAAAATTCTTAACAACATTTCCAACGTTTATGTTCATCCAATTATACTTTGAAAAGTCAATAAAATTATAAAAATAATTGAACATATATCTACAATATATACAATACATCAAAATCGATCAAAAAGAAAAAAAAACCTTAAGAGTTTGTGGGTCATATGGTGAAGCGGGTTAGAATTGACGTTAGTGCAAATATTTTACAAATATAAAACTATTCCAAACTAGAAAAACCATATTTTCATCCAAACTTAAAATTGTATGAAGTTATATGAATAAAAGAAATTTTGATTATGTTACATAACAATTCGTATTACGCTAATTAACTCATAAATTTTATCTTTAAACTATATTCAATATTTTCTTACTTAAACGACAAACAATGATCATATATATGTTAATAACACTATATGTCAATAAATATTCAAGTTCATATCCCGCAGGTCCTATAATTAAAAAAAAAATTATACTTAAGTTATAAAGTTTTGGAATGTCATATATGCCTAAAATTAATAAATTAAAAAATCATATAAAGACTATAAGAACCATATAATTTATACAAAATTCAATTACTTGATAATTACAATTACAACAAATAATTATATATACTCAAATTACATACGAATACAATTAAATTATAAATACATCAGATAACTTACATTTCTACAAACCTCAAACAATCAATATATCTTTCTATAAACCAAGTAAGAACAAAATCTCTATATTATACCAATTATAAATAGAACAAAGACATATAAATTTGAATTTAAAAAATAATAAAATAATTTTTCTTTGCAATATAATTCCGCGCTGTAGCGCGAGTCTCATCCTAGTTCTATATCTAAGATCATTGTCATATTGCTACTAAATATTTATTTGCTATTCCATTGTCCATTCGACCATTCCGAAGCTTAGTCTAAATCTTGGCAACGAAAATATATGCGGCTCTTCTAGTATATGGTGAAGAGAAACTTGGGTCGATGCTTACATTCGTCATGGTTAAAGTGTGGCGATTGTGTGAATCATGGACACATGTTGTAGCTATCACATGATTAAACAAAAAAGTGGTTTGAAGTGCTGAACGAAGACTCAAAAATTATGTACAGATGCGGAGAAAAAAGAGAGAGAGAGAGCCACAATGGTGAAAATAATGAAAACTTACTTCTTGCTATTCAGATATTAATACACAAGAGAGACAATTCCCAATTTCTTTGCTATTTCAAATCAAGAACTCCAAATTGTAAGTAAACTCGAGACATTAAAAGGCAAGTTTTTAAAACTGTGTTCATACTTCAACACAAAATTTGATCAATCAGTTTCTTCTTTCAGGCCTGATCTCTATTCCCTGAATAATCAAACCACTCTTCCAATGTCCATTCTGAGTCTCCATCATACTAATCTCAATCTCATCACTACCTTCATCACAACCTCGATTGTTGATGTAAAACTTTCCAAGCTCCACTTCAATCCACCCATCTCCTCTCTCCTTTGGCTCCTCCACATTCCTACCACTCTCCCTCTCTCCTTCAACTTCTTCTCCTTCTCTCGGAACCCGCATCCACGGACGCCTCATCCTAAACGCTCGAGAAACCGTCGCGTGCGAAATCCCCGAGTAACCAAAACCACTGCGTGAATCCACACCGCCGGATTCGAGAAACACTAATTTCTTGGTAGCTTCTTTCCCCACAAAACCAACTCCAGCTTCCACAGGTACGAAATCAAACCCGTATGATCTATTATGTGCCCTCTTGAACACTACATAAACCGAGTAACGAGTCCCTTTCGATAACATTCCGCAACTTATCTTCCCCCGAATCTCAAACCAACACACATTACGAAGCTCCGCCACTTTCTCAAACCTGAATTCACGTATAAAAAAGAAGGCTTTTATAAATCACATATCAACAATTTCAGAAACAGAGGAGAACAAAGTAAGAACAAAAGATGAGAACTTTACTTAGATTCAGGAACTGTAATCCATTGCCAATAAGCAGGAGAATCTCCCCAAATGATGGTCAAATCCATTGCTGATAACATGTAACACTTCTTCCCACTAGCTTTCTCCAACCAAAAGCTCTGATTTTTTCCCCCAAAATCAACAAACAAAGTCAGGCATTTATACGAAAAAATCAGAAATTCAAAAGAAAACAAAGCAAGACCCTAATTTCACATTCTCGAATCGGATTCAAATTCGTTACCTTTTTGCCATCGTCAATCAAAACAGAATCATCAGCGAGAGATAAAAAAGTCTCTTTTTTCGACGAGTGATTCGCCGATCGAGGAACAAGAGACGAATACTCCGACGGAAGAAACATCTCCCAAAGCAAATCCGATTGAGCCGCCGATTTAACAGTTTTCGAAACCGAAGCCACAACACAAGCGTCTCGTGGACTCGTGTGTGAAATCACCATCGAGATACAATCTTCCGGCAATGTATCGAATCGCGACGCTCTCGTCACAACAATATCATCGTTCCGGCCGCCGGAATTCGAATCTCCGCCGTTAATTTGCTCCATAGTGTTTAGAATCTGAATTTTGGAATGAGAGTTATCTTTGTGAAACGGTGTGTTGTGTTTGTACTGTGAGCGTGGCATTTATATCGGCTCGTGATTCGTGAAAGACTTAGAGGTTAAGATTTTAATGTGAGTTTACGATAGTACCCTTACAAGTGTTAACGTCTTGGTAATCTCTAAAGGTTTTAAATAGAAAAGGTTTGGCCTTTATCTAATCGAGCACAAAGCAAGTCACTTTTGGTACGTGTTTAACTTACCTATGAAGTCTTTCTTATGACTTATGACGATGAGATATGTATAGAATTTTTCCCAAAGTCAAAATAATTCAGAATCTTTATCAAGACCAGTTCGTGTTAATAGATTTATTCATGTGTCATTCTATTTCTACCTAAGTAAAGTCTATAAAAGCATTATAGATGATAAGAAGAAATTAAATATAGTTTCCTTATTGAAATTTGTTCATGTGAGGATGATGAACATAAAAAAAATGAAACATTACAACACACAAAAAATCCCAAAACAAAACTACTTCTTTTACTCCTCCTGCTTAAGTAAAAGTCTACAAAAGCATTGTAGATGATAATAACAAAAATCACAATTTTTCTCTATTTGAAGTTTGTTCATGTGAGAATGATGAATATCATACATTATCAAAAACCAAACTTCACAAACATTACAATCCAAAACATTAAAAATTTCACGTTACAATACAACAAAGTTTCTCACTTGCTTAGATATAGAACTGAAGCAAACAAACATATTTCCGGAATCATCCATACCGAGTATTACTTTACGGGCTTTTTGTAGGACGGAATTCGATTCCTTGGATGATCAAACCACATTTCCAATTAGGAGACTTAGTCTCAACAACACTCAACTCAACTTCATCACAACTATCTTCATTGAAGAATTCACCAAGCTCAGCTTCCATCCACCCATCCTCTCTTTCCACTGGTTTCGTTACATCTCCCGTTTCTCTCTCCCCCCTTCGAACCCTAGGCCCAACAAAATATATGAGTCTTTTAGAAGTTTCTTGTCCCACCAATCCAAGTCCAACTTCTACCGGCAAATGCCCTAATCCAGGACATCTATCTTTTGTCTTGAACACAATGTAAGTCGAGTAACGAGTTCCACGAGATAGCACACGAGTGCTTGTTTTGCCACGAATCTCAAACCAACATACATCAAGAAGCTCTGCTACTTTGTCAAATCTACATAACAACAATGTGTGCAAATCATCATCATCATTGCCAATTCCGAGAGGACTATTACAATCAAGGGGGCAAAAAAGGAGTTACCTAGCTTCAGGAATTGAAATCCATTGCCAATACTGAGGACTACTTCCCCATGTGATCCAAAGTTCCTTTGAAGATAACATGATACACCTTTTCCCACTCGCTTTTTCTAACCAAAAGCTCTTTGGTTTTCGGAAAATATAATAAAAAAAAACTCAAAATAATAAGGACTAGAAATTCACATCTACACCAAAATGTTCCATCGTATCAAGAATTTTCTTAATCAGTTTTTGATCAAATCTATGTTGCCATAATAATCTATAACAGAACTCGATGATTCAACACACAAATTTCAATTTGATCTCCAATTGTGTAAACCAAAAGAATATATATATATAAATATACCTTTTTGCCATCGTCGATTAGAACAGGATCGTTGCAAAGAGCAAGGTAAAGCTCCTTCTTCGACAAGAAAACTCGCGATGAAGGAACCAGAGAAGAATAATCCGGCGGTAGAAACTTCTCCCATACGCTATCGGAATTAGCAGCCGATTCAAAGGTTTTCGAAACCGATGCAGCCACGCACGCGTCTCGAGGACTTGTAAAAGAGATTATGTTCGAGATGCAATCCTCCGGCAAGCCATCAAAAGGTGATGGTCCGGGAACAACGATCTCTCCACCGTCTCCACCGCTAGATTCAACGCCATGATTTTGCCCCATCATCGATCCGTGTCTTTGATCAAAAATCGTCTGTGTTTGGAAGACTTTATAGATTCCTCGTGAGTTCTGACTCTTTCAAACTCGCCTCTGTTGTCTTAAAAGGAAGAACATGATTCGTGTACTGTCGTGCGCAGATATTTTACGAAAAGTACCCTTCACGCTTCATGTTTTAATTGTTGGTTAGTTGGTTGGTTTTGCACTGTGGTTATGAAAAATTATAAACTAATAAAACCACTTGAACCGACTATGATAGATTTTATTGTTTGGCAGAAATAGCAAAGGTAAAATTGGTTTTATGATTAAAATGTTATAATATGACAAGGTTTAATCTTTATTTGGCATTTCTAATATTTGATGTGTGTTATCTTCTTTTCTTTTAATTATTACCAGTGTTTTTAATTATTCACATTAATTTAGCACAATTCATTTCTCCTCTTTATTGACCAAAAATAAATTAATTAATTAATCAATTTTCCATTTCTTTATTTTTCTCCTTTTCCATATATCTCATACTTATTCCAACCAATATAGTATGGCAAACAAAAATTCATATATGATATCACTAATTTGGTCTTTTTAAAAATTTTAAGAACAAAATTAAGCGGTACAAATTTATTAATTTATCAATTTCCAAAAATTAAACTGTTATAAATAAATTATCACATGTATGATAAATTAAAGTACAAATTCTAAATAACTAGGTGATTCATCAACCCTATCAGTTATCATATTACGCTAAAAACTAGGTGACAGAAAACTCAACAACAATCACATCTTCTACCCATTAATTCAGGATAAAAACACCAAATCCATTAAATAAATCATGGTGTCAAACATATATTTATGAACATTTGGATGATTATTCTTCAATATTTAAGATATAGGCAACTAAATACATATTTGTTTTACTTGTAATATATTGAATTATTAAATTGTCCAATGCTTTTTTTGGATCACAAGATATTGGTCTTAAATTATCGAATTTGAGTCTAAAGAAAAACATTTTAAGAATGTCACAAACGCTCTATTAAAGTTATTTATTTTACATGTAAATTCAATTAAATATTTATTTTTGTTAAATGTTTATGTTATTCGCGTTTTATCTATTAATATATATGCATTTTATGGTTATTTATTTTATGGATGGAAAATTATGAACATAGATTCTAAATTATTTCTAATGAACCATTGGAATATATGTATTTGTTTTTATATTAGTTTTGACTTATATATCTCTCTCTTTTAAAATGATAACTTAAGAAAAATTCTTTTTAGAAACAAAACGCTTTTAATTATGTAAACAAAACACTTAGACAAACCTTATTTGATAGCATCAGGTCATATCGACGTTTTTTGGATGTCCTGCAAGAAAACAAAACATGCATTTTTCATACACTGTATTATGTAAAATGACAAGTAATAGCAGTATTATATAAAAAAAATTATAACTTTATTAAGATTTTGTTATGTAAAAGCCCAAGAGCATTGTTAAAAAAAATCAAATGAATATTGCTTTTCTAAAAAAAGTTAATAATTTTATTTTATATAAATGGCCTAAAATATTTAACTTAAAAAAAATATTCCTAAATTTACATGTTGTAATCTATGGCTTCACCATGCATCTATCATCCGTCAATACTGTTCACTTTTTCCGCCATAATTAAATCCAATCTAATCAACTACGCACAAGATGAGTAATGGTGATATGGAATAATATATATCTTTTGTCAATTGACTCATACCTTATTACTAAGAATTGAAATTTTTACAAACTGGGTATGCTAAGAATTATGTTTAAATAAACTAAATATATTTTGTTTATATTCTTATATTTTTAATTAAGATTCAAAAAATAACTAATATAATATGTATGTTGTTTCTGTTCTTATAATTTTAATTCTAGATCCAACTGATTTGTTTCTTTTGTTTGGTTTTCACATTTTATAAGCTATGTATCGAAGCTCAAGGGCACAAACTAATTTAGAAAATGCAGAAAGATATAAAGCATAATTTTAAGTTTTTAATTTTCTTTGTTTTGTATTGCATCTTAAATTTTATAAGGTGTTGTGTATTATTTTGCAAATATATTCATTGTAAACTTGGTTGAGACAACTTGCTAATACAATAGAAACTTGTAAAATGATAGCTTTCTTATCTATGTTCGTTGCCTTAGACAAAATAATATTTTATCTTATTAGATTACTTTTGACTTTTTTTTTGTTGAAAGATGTCACTGAAAGAATTGTTTGGATGTTTATATGTTTCCTGTTCCAATTTATATGTTGTTTTAGCTAAAAGTGTGCAGAAACTTAATTTTACTTAAAAATCATTTGACTTGGTAATTAAAAAGAATGTCATTTGAAAACTCACGTAAACTATTCTTTACTATAATTAAATAAATTTTTGAACAAATTATTACTCTAGAAAAGTTAAAATTTGGAACCAAAAATTTTCATGAACAGCTTAAATCTAAAAAATTCAAATTTTGCAATAAAACCAAAACAAAACGAAAAATTAATCGTTTTTCTCTATATAATCTATTCAATTGAACAATGGTTTACAAACTATTCATGGATTATAATATTGATTTAAATTTTCCACTTCTAAATTACGAGAATGACTATTTGTTCGATTTGAACGATATTCCAACGCCAGAAGAAACTTATGGAAATGGCAATGAAGTTTTTTCTACTGATATCAACGATTATCCTATTGATCATGATCCATGTCAAATCTCTATTTAAAATAAATTAATCGATTGTTTCTAGTCTTAGTTTTGTAAATGATGTTCGTAATTTTTTTCCATGATAATGTGTTGTTCATCTTCCACTCAACTTTGTTAATTGCTTTTTATTGGATTTTTTTTTTAAACAATGAAGTGCTGTTCATCTTCCAAATAGTATTCTCAACTGTTTTTAGGACTTACATTGAGCTACTACTACTATTATGAGTTAGAATTCATGTATTCTATTTTTACTTGGATTTTTTTTTTTATGTAACGATAGTGAGATACTAGTATAAATGAGTTAGTATTCATATCTTTTATTTTTTTCTAGCATGAAATGTTGTTCATCTTTCAAATAGTTTTGTTATTTATTTTTAGACTTACGTCAACTTATTTACGTAACATTAGTGAGCTACTACTACAGTGAGTTAGAATTCATATCTTTTGTTTTTTTTGATCTTTTTAAACATGAAGTGTTGTTCATCTTTAAGAAGCTTTGTTAATTATTATGGCTTACGTTAATTGGTTGATGTAACTTTAGTGAGATACTAGCAGTATTAAAATTAGTTAGAATTCATGTCTTTCGTTTTTTAATTGAATATTGGGTGCTTCTATCAATAGTTTAGTAGTCTGTTCATGATTATGCTTCTAAACGTGTATATATGTTTTTTTATTTATAATTATAGAGAAAATGAAGATTCGTCTCCATCTTAAGATGATATAACTGTATAAGGAACTAGAAGAGTTCTATCTAATGAAGAGAGATGGAAGATTTTCAGTGCTTTACTAGAAAAGAGTATTGACGGAAATCTGAAAAAAAAATACTACAAGAGAAGTTTCAAATCTGTTTTCAATACCATTGGTAACGGTACAAAAGATTTGGCGAAGAGCAAAAAAAACCACTAATAATGGAAAAGTCGATGTGTTTCAAAGGAAAACTGGGAATTGTAGTCGTAAAAAGATTGCGTTTGATGTAAATCAAGTTGCTAGTGTACCACTACACAAGCAAACAACTTTGCGGACGCTATCCATGGCCTTGCACATGAGTCTTGGAACATTACATAGGCGTAAGAAGGAAGGAGCTATTCGACGTCATTCAAATCCCGTCAAACCACTTCTAAAGGAAGACAATATAAGAGGTAGACTACAATTTTGCATTTCTATGCTGGATAAGAATAGTTTACCTCATGAACCAAAATTTATTGATATTTACAATATTGTACATATTGATGAAAAATGGTTTTACATGACAAAGAAGACCGAAAAATATTATCTACTTCCGGTTGAAGATGATCCATACCGTACATATCAGAGTAAAAATTTCATCGGAAAAGTAATATTTCTAGCTGCGATGGCTCGTCCAAGATTTGATGATGAAGGAAAAAAAGTATTTTCTGGAAAAATTGGAATATTTCCATTTGTTACTATGCAGCCAGCTAAGAGACGAAGTAAGAATAGGGATGCATGAACTTTAGAACTAAAAGCATCAAGTTCTGTTAAGAGAGAGGATATAAAACCATGCTTGATCGAGAATGTCATCCCGACAATTCATGAAAAGTGGCCAAGAGAAGATCAGGGAAAAACTATTTTTATTCAGCAAGATAATGCAAGGACACATGTGGAATTGCTTGATAAAGATTTTCAAGAAGCAGCTACAAAGAATGGTTTTGATATACAGTTGATGTGTCAACCACCTAATTCACCGGATCTAAATATTTTAGATCTTGGATTTTTTAGTGTCATTCAATCACTGCAGCATAAGACATGTCCCAAAACAATAAAAGATCTTGTTGGTGCTGTAGAAGAATCATTTGAAATCTACCCCACAAAAAAGGTAAACTATATTTTTTTGACTCTTCAATCATGTATGGTGGAAATCATGAAAGCTGGAGGATCGAACAAGTACAAGATACCGCATTTGAAGAAATCTACGCTGGAAAGTAATGGTCTTCTTCCTACGCAGTTGAGTTGTGATGCTACCTTGGTGGAAGATGTGTTGAACACACTCACATAATTCGATCAGCTGTTATTTGTTTTTTTTTTTTTTGTTTAAATGTCATTTGTCTGGTTTTATTTCTTTTATTTGAATTTTAGAGTTTTGATTTGATCTTTTTTGTAGTAGAGGTTTTTTTATTTATATCAATCCCATCAACTCACGTTTACTGTCTTCTTACTCATCCAACTATCACACAATAAAGTAACACATCAACTTAAAGCAAAAAAAACCCAGAAAACAGAAAAAGAGAATGAACAACTACAAAACATAGTTACTTTGTTAATAATATCACCATGAAATTTTAAAGATGACTCAACCTTTAAAATATAAAGGCAACAAAATCTTCAGCATATCCACGATAGCTTCGTCCATCTCTTCCTTGGGAGGAAGTTCTTCTTCGCCGTAATACATTTCGTTAAGATCAAAATTTCGAGTGGTGATATGATTCGTCTTGTTGGCTGATGAAACATTTTCTGATTTACTTACTTGTTGTTCCATTGCTTCGTTGGGATGAATCTAATACAGTTCGTTTAAATCAAATTTATGAGTAGAATGAGGACTTATCATGTTTAGCAGAACACCTTTTGATTTACTTTTTTCTTGTTCCAATGTTTTGCCCGGATAATCTCCTCATCTTCTTCGTAATATGGTTCATTTAGATCAAATTTGATAGCAGCAGTAGGATTTGTCTTGTTCATTGGTTAACCATTTTTGATTTGTTTTTTTTTTTCCATTTTTGATTGCACAGGAACATTTGTGGCAATGGAGTATAAATTATTTACTGAGTAAAAATAAATAAATAAATAATGCTTTGACTACATATTGTATATTTGTCGATTGATACTTAAACCTTTTAGACTTCTTTGACTGAAACTAGTACTAACGAAGAGATTGCTGAGACTTTTCTTTAATTATTTTTTGATTTAATTAATTGCAGAGAAAATTTAAATTGTTGGAATAAAATTTTGCATAGATATGTGAGAAAAACTAATAAAATGAAACAAAAAAAAAACCTAAAACAACATATAAAATGGAACAGAGGGAGTATAATTTTTGTTTAATCCAGTTCGGTATTGTGTTTAGAACATTCCAATGATTAAATATAAAATAAACTACCTAATGATTAATATATTAAGTAAATTATAAAATAATTCAATCATATAAAGAATAGACTATTTTAAACAAACAAAAAATATACAGTAAAATCTTTATAAATTAATATTATTGAGACTATAATATTTTATTAATTTATCGATATACTAATTAAACTAAAAAGCTAAATTGGGACTGAAATATATTGATTTATCGAAGTATTAATTGATAATATTAATTTATAGAGGTTATACTGTAACATAAATTTTACCATTTTGTTTTCTTATGTTCAACTGCAAAATAAAAATACAATGAATGGCTTGAATGGTATGATTTTCATTAAATACATATCATTTACAAAAACTTACACTGAATTGATAAAACATGAAAAATAATAATTTATTCTATAATTGTCATTCACGTTTTAAAATTTTAACTAAACTAAATAAATCTTAAGATAATTAGACATTTTTATAAAAAGAAAGTTAACTCAACAACAGCTTCAGCTTTATTGCACTTGGAAGAATCCTCACTTTGATTCTCTTGGCCGTGAATAATGTCATAGAAGACATACGGTCCAAAATATCGACTTGCGTGAAACTTGGCAAATTTGGCCGTCTTTTGAATCTCGTTTTGCAATTTTTTGTCATAGAAATGCGTAGACGGGAAGAGACAAATATCCGGATGAATTCTATACTGTAACTAAATTTATCCTGCACGTTTTAAAATTGTAACTAAATTAGAGAAATTTGTTTTATTTACTAAACAATAGGTTTTTGACATCTTAAAAAAATATTTTTTATTCAGCTTAAAATTGTTGCGTTTTAATTAATCTGTTATTTTATAATTCAGTTATTTTTTATTTATTTGTTCATTTGACGTAGTCAAGCCTAATTTTTTATAATTCAATAACCAATTTATATTCAATGACATTAACCATTACAATGGTCGATAAATATTTAAATAACTAAAGAAACTCTGTTTTGTGATGTCACCGTATCGACTATGGCTAATAATACTTGGGCCATGAATGGTTGTGGGGTTTTAAATGGTTTTTAGATTATAGTTTTTGGTTTTTAGTTTTTGGTTTTTGATTTTTGGGTTTTTAGTTTTTGTAATAAATTTTAGGTTTTTTCAAAACTTGAACGGTGATTTTAGAATTTGATTGTTTTCTTTTCTATTTACAAAAGAGAGAGAGAGAGAAAAGGGGAAGTGTCGAGAGTTTTTTCTTAAAATCTCAAATTATGTGGATTCTAGTTTTTATTAAGAATTATAAATAAAAGTTAAAAATTTGGATTTCCTATTTTTAGGAAATCTATTTAGTTTAGAATCTTGAATGGAGAAAAAATGGATTTTTGATAAACAATATCCAAAAACTAATGTAGAATCTACAACTATTCAAGGCCTTGAATGCATGACATGTAGCTTAAACAACGACTGGCATGAACATTAGGGGATACCTTCATTATAGAAAAACATTTAGATAACTAAGTCGACATAAAAATTACATAAAAATATGACGAGCGATAAACCGATTTTTAATTTAATTTTATTTTCTTTAAACATTAGAAAGAATATAAATTAGATTTAAAAACTCATGCATCGCGCATATCATTTTCTAATTTTGATATAAGTTCTCTAAGCTGAAAGTGGCTACATAGATATAAGAAAGATTATCTAGGTTTAGATTTCAGTCCATTCATTTATATGACACGCTATTTTAATTGTGAACATGACATTTTTTTTTGTCTGTTATCATTTGGAATTTGATTAGCTAATTAAGTAAGAGAGTATATTAGGAAGGAAAAATGATTATCAGCTCTACCAAGTATACTTCATTACATGGTCATATATCTAAACTAATTTAATGTATCACTATCTATACGAAATATTGGATTTGTATAATGACATGTACGAATTAACAAAAGTTACGTGGTCAACACCATAACCATCATTTTTTTTTATTTAACCTGATATATTTTTCTTTTTCAACATTAGTATCAAAATAAGTTAAAAAAACGGAACAACCGAAAAATATAAAATCTAACGAATTCAGTTAATTGTCATATGATTTTTTTACCATTTAAATAGATATAGAACAAAAAAGAAACTTCAATTATATAGAAAAATAAATATCTAATAAGTGACACAATATCTACTAAAACTATCGAATCAAATAAAAAAATGATAAATGATAGTTATGATATGTAATCTAATAACTATCGAGTCAATATTTATTCAAATCCAATATTTTATATAAATAGATATTGATATGTTAATTTAGTTTAGATGTATAATTATATATCAAAATATATTTCGTGTAGCTGATAATCATTTTTTTTATCGGTGTGTAAAACGTGGAAATGAGGCAGATATTTATATCCGTGACCATGAGTGATTGTTACTGGTTAAGACTTAATGTGATTTTTCGATCACAGCCTTTTAAATGTATCGTCTTCAAAGATTCTTAAAAAAAAATTTCCAAAAAAAAAGTTCCTTTTTCTAATCACTCAAAGCAAGTAGCTTTTTGTTTCGTGTTTTAACTTACTTGTGAAGTCTTTGTTACCAGAGAAAGTTATATAATAGATTATTTAGTCAGAAAAAGTCAATAATTTATAAATTTGATGAATCTTTGTTAAGATCAGATCGTGTCATGTCGACAAAATTTATCAATTTGTTATTCGATCTCTATCGTTCTCGGCTAAGTAAAGTGTACAAAAGCATTGTAGATGATAAGAAAATAAAATACAATTTCTTTGTTGAATTTTTTTCATGTGAGAATGATGAACATCAGAATCCAAAAACCAAATCCACAAACGAACAGCAAAAACTTAATAATTCACGTTACAATACAACGAAGCTTTTCACTAGCTTTAGAAGCAAACAAGCATAAACCGGAATCATGGAAACCGGGTATTACTTTACCTAATTTTCGTAGGGCGGAATTCTATCCCTTGAATGATCAAACCGCGCTTCCAATAAGGAGACTTAGTCTCAAGAACACTTGTTGCAATTTCATCACAACTTGATTCATTGAAGAATTCACCAAGCTCAGCTTCCATCCATCCATCTTTTCTCTCCTTTGGTTTTGTTACATCTCTTGTTTCTCTGTCTCTCCTTCGATCCGAAGGCCCAACAAAGTATATGAATCTTTGAGAAGATTCTTGTCCCACCAATCCAACTGTAGCTTCTGCTGGCACATCCCCCAAATTAGGACATCTATCCTTTGTCTTGAACACAATGTAAGCCGAGTAACGAGTGCCAGGAGATAGGTATTGAGTACTCATCCCGCCACGAACCTCAAACCAACACACATTGAGAAGCTCTGGTACTTCTTCAAACCTGCATGCATGCAACATTTTCCCCATCATTATCATCATGATCATCATCGTAATGCGTGATGACAATAGATTTGAATGACAAAAAAGGAGTTACCTAGCTTCAGGAATTGAGATCCATCGCCAATACTGAGGAGTGCTAACCCATGTGATCCACATATCTTTCTTCGGAGATAACATGATACACTTTTTCCCATTCCCTTTCTCTAACCAGAAGCTCTTTTATTTTTGCAAAATTAAAACAAATTAAAAAAAAAAATCAAAACAATCAGAAATTAATTATTCAATCAGAACTTCACAACTACACCAAAAACATAACTCGATGATTCAACACACGGATTTTAATTTGACCTGAGACAGATCATTACTTTCCAATCGTATTAACACATATATATATATATATATATATATATATATATACCTTTTTGCCATCGTCGATTAGAATAGGATTGTCACATAAAGCGAAATAGAGCTCCTTCTTTGATGAAAAAACTCGCGATGGAGGAATTAGGGATGAATAATCCGATGGAAGAAACTTGTCCCATACGCTATCGAATTGGACAGCCGATTCAAAGGATTTCGAAACCGAAGCGGCGACACAAGCGTCCCGTGGACTAGTAAAAGAGATTATGTTGGAGATGCAATCCTCTGGCAAGACATCGAACGGCGACGGCCCGGAGACAATTGCTCCTCCCCCTCCAACAGTAGATTTAACGCCGTGTTTTTGTCCACTCGAGGAAGAACCAAAAACTTTATTGCCTTTGCCTCTTGAGTCAACGCTTTGTTTGTGGCCCATTGTTGCTTCTATCTGTATAATCTTTCTTCGTCTGGGAGCTCAGAATTTAAAGAAATCGTCTAGACGTGCCTCTCTGGCGCTAAATATTCATAAAGAAAAGACTCGTTTTAAGTCGTCGTCCACTCATATTTACGAAAACTACCCTTCTTTGCATCAGTGCGCACGTTTTCGTTTCCTTCCTACGCTCCATGTGTTTAATGTCGGTTTTGGTTTTTAGAATATTCTAACTAACAAAACCATATAATAAAATCATTGCACACATTGTTAAGGAATCGTCTTTAAGTCGCCTTTATTGTTAAGGAATAAAAAATGACTCGTTTATTGTTATTTTTTGCTAAAATTTCTGGTGATTCGTTTATTGTTATCTTCACATATTCACGAAACAAAACTTTTTTTGCATCAATGCGTGCTGCATGTTTACTTTTTACTGAATTACCGTCGGTAAACTATTGTAGATGATCCAGTTTCTCTCTCTCTCTTTTTTTTTTTAATTCGTTCATGTTGATCAAAAGCAAAAACCACCAATTATCGAACTCAATTCACGCTAAAAGATGACTCTTTTTCCCTAAGAGAAACAACAAAGTTTTAATAATGCTTCTTAGACAACAAAAACATAACCGGGAAATTATCAAACCGTTCTTCCACACAGTAAACCGGTATTACTTTTTGGCAGGCCGGAATTCAATTCCTTGAATGATCAATCCACGCTTCCAATAAGGTGAAGTAATATCTACAACACTTAGCTCAATTTCATCACAACCCAATACTAATCCTCCTTCTTTGAAGAATTCCCCAATTTCTGCTTCTATCCATCCATCTTCTCTCTCCTCTGATTTCATTAGCTCCCTCTTCGCCCACTTTTTGATTTTATTCGTAGACTCATCGAAGCATATAAATCTTTTAGGAGGTTTTTGTCCCACCAATCCAATTCCAACTTGTATGGGCAAATCGCGGAAGCCATGACATCCAGTTCTTGTCTTGTACACTACGTAAGCTGAGTAATGAGTTCTCGGAGATAGGATTCGAGTATTCATCCAACCACGGATCTCGAAAGCACATACATCAAGAAGCTCCGGTACTTTTTCAAACCTGCATATGTGCAACATTTTCTCCTATCATCACGATTATAATATATCATGTGTGTTTAATTTATTTTCTTATATTTATTCTGTTATGAGAGTTGGATTTAGAATTCAAATACTAATATGAATTATAACATTGCGAGGAGTACCTAGATTCGGGAATTGAGATCCATTGCCAATACTGAGGACTATTTCCCCATGTAATAACGAGTTGCTTAGCAGATAACATGGTACATCTCTTCCCACTCGCTTTCTCTAACCAGAAACTCTTTGATTTTTCAAAATAAAGAACCTCATTTAATCAAAATATTCGTAGATGGCACAGATTTAAAACTCAAATATTTAGGTATACCTTTTGGCCATCTTCTATTAGAACAGGGACTTCGCATAAAGCGAAATAGAGCTCCTTCTTTGACGAGAAAACTCGCGATCCAGGAATCAAAGATGCATATTCCTTGGGAAGAAACTTCTCCCATACACTATCTGACTGGACCGTGGATCTTAAGGTTCTAGAAACCGAAGCGGCAATGCATGCGTCCCGGGGACTTGTAAGAGAGATTATATTAGAGACACAGTCCTCCGGTAACTCATCGAAAGGCGACAAACGAGAGACAATTTCTCCTACGCCTTCGCTTCTAGAATCAATTCCGAGTTTTTGCCCCATAGACGAACCGGAAACATTTTTTTCCCATCGGTGCATCTATCTGTGTATTATCAATGGAAGCTGAGAGATATCGAGACTTAGTACATTTTATGACTTGTCCTAAAGTCGTCTCTGCCGTTCTTTTTTTATATAAGGCTCATCCTAAATTGACAAAGTCGTCCTTATATATTTACGGAAATGTTGTTATTCGCATCGAATGAGCACGCACGTCTCTCCTTACAGCTCCATATATATATATATTTTACAGTTGGTTGATTTTGAAATACTTGTGTTATTTAGTCAACAGTAATTAATTATCTATTTGTATTTAATATTTTCTTTGTTACTCAAATACAATCAAATTGTCAGTATTCCACCTAATCATCTCCCCCTTTTAACCGCCCATTTTAACTACACCATCTATTCTAATCACATTGTGATACCAAATCACTTTGAGACACCAAATTATCTCCCTCTTTCTTCTGATCTTCTTTTTTCTAATTCTGATTCAGGGCTCATGATCTCTTCTACAAAAAGTAAAAACAACTTGCTAGATTGTTTATAATGTGATCCCCGGTTGAAACTTATAAAGTCCACAAAATAATAAATATTTTTTTTGTCGATGATCAAAGGACACTCTTTCTCTTTGTGAATTTGTTCACGAGAGAATGATAAAACAATAAAATCAAAAATCTAAACTCGCAAACATTACAATCGAACAAACATTGAATTCATGTTTTTTTGTTTACTTGCTTAAGATACAAGTTTGATACAAAAGCATGTAACTGGAACCATCCAAACGCTCTTCCATGGTATACTACTTTACGGGCTTTTCGTAGGGCGGATATCGATTCCCTGAATGATCAAACCACGCTTCCAATAGGCATAATCAATCTCGATAACACTCAACACTATTTCATCACAATCCAATAACCCTCCTTCTATAATGAAGAATTCCCCAAGCTCTGTTTCCATCCATCCATCTTCCCTCTCCTCTAGTTTTATAAGATCCTTTCTTTCCCACCTTTTGGCTTCAGGAGTTCCATGTCCAATAAATCCAACTCCAATGTGTTTCAAGCCATGAAATCTGTCTCTTGTCTTGTACACAATGTAAGCCGAGTAACGAGTTTTCCGAGATAGGATTTGTGTATTCATCACACCTCTTATCTTGAATGGAACTTCAACGAGAAGCTCTGGTACTTGATCAAACCTTCATAACACATTGCGTAAACATTATCGGAATGAGTCCATATCGATCAAATGTAACGAAAAAGGAAGTACCTGGATTCAGGAATTGAGATCCATTGCCAAAAATATGGACTATCAAATGTGATCTCGAGTTGCTTCGCTGATAACATGACACATCTCTTCCCACTCTCTTTATCTAAACAGATACTCTTTAATTTTCGAAAATAAAAAGCTTCAATAACCATATATATATATATATATATATATATATATAGTTCAATAGCAACATTAATTTTAAAACTCAAATAATAAGAGAAACCTTTCCACCATCTTGGATATAAACAAGATTGTTGCATAGAGCAAAATAGAGCTCCTTCTTCGATGAGAAGATTCTTGATCTAGGAATCAGAGATTGATGCCCCGGCAGAAGAAACTTCTCCCATACGCTATCGGAATTAACCGCCGGTCCAAAGAGCTTTGAGAGGGAAACGGCGGCGCAAGCGTCCCGTGGACTTGTAAAAGAGTATATGTTGGAGATGCATTCCCCCGGCAATGCATCAAAAGGCGATGACTCGTAAATCTCTCCTCTGCCTTCAACGATGTGATTTTTCTCCATCGCTTGCGTGAAATTATTGTTCTAACTTTTTAGAACTTGTCTTAACATAATAAAATATTACGATCCCAACTAATATTAAATTTATACATTTAATTTTTGTTTCGTCTTTAGCTTACATGTGTATAAGTCTTTATTACGACATATAGCTATATAATAAACCAAAACTAAATTATTCAGAAAGTCAATAATTCATAAATATGATGAATCTGTGTTAATAACATATCATGTAAAATAAAATTATTCATATGCTATCTCTATTGCCTCTCCTAAGTAAAAGTCTACAAAAGCAGTGTGGATGATAAGAAAAGAAAACACAATTTCATTACTGAAATTTGTACATGTGAGAATGATCAACATTACATACATTACAATCCAAAACCTTAAAAAATGGTGCTACTGTTACATCATGTATAACAAAAAAAACATTTCACTTATACATGAAATTGAAGCAAATAAACCTAAACCGGAATCATCAAAACCAGATAGTACTTTACCGGCTTTTGGCAGGGCGGAATTCGATTCCTTGAATGATCAAACCACGTTTCCAATAAGGAGATTTAGTCTCAATAACAGTTGCCGAAATATCATCACAACTTGCTTCGTTGAAAAATTCACCAAGCTCAGCTTCCATCCACCCATCTTCCCTTTTCTTTGGTTTCATTACATCTCTCCTTTCTCTCTCTTTCCTTCGATCCGAAGGCCCAACAAAGTATATGAATCTTTGAGAAGATTCTTGTCCCACCAATCCAACTCCAACTTCTACCGGCACACAGTGGCGGACCCAAAAATAATTTTTACCGAGGTCAATTTAATATTAATAATTCTTTTAGTTAAAAAGTTAAATAACATTGAAAAAAGAATATAAAAATGTTGAGAAAAATAAAATGGGCGAAGAATTGTAGAAAGAAAAAGGTACATAACGGGGTTATTTATGGCAACATGAAGAGAAAAAACAAATAAAAGAGAACGAAAGGAAAAAAAAAAAAAGGTGAATGAGGGTGCAATTCGGAGCGTCGAACCATCGAGAGGGGGTAGAAAAGAGATAACTCAACCATCTGATCCAATATATGAAATGAAACGTGATGACAAAACTAATATATAAAATTTATGGTGGGGGTCTGTGACCCCATAACCTTGTACGTAGGTCCGCCCTTGCCGGCACATCCCCCAATCCAGGAATCCATTCTTTGCCTTGAATACAATCTAAACCGAGTAACGAGTTCTACAAAAAACATTTTTCTACACTTTCGAGCGATCGCCTCAGCCTTTTTATCCACAAAAGTCTCGTCCGATTTTCGCTTACGAATTTCTTTCATAAAGATAACCATATTAGAAAACTCACCTGTCTCAAGAGTACGCTATATAAGTTTTAACCAATTAATAAAAAATCTAATTATTATTAATTAAAATTGTAAAAGTAATTATTTAAGTCGTTCTACAAGAATATGAGCCTTAGTTGAAAACAGTGCGCGCATCTCATTCACGCTCCTTGTTTGGTCATCGTCGTTGGTTTCAAAAATTCTAACTAACCACCCAGCTTTGTTGTCCAATAAAAGAAAAAGAAAAAAAAAAGAACCAACCCAGCTTTATAGAGTGAGTCAGGTAGACATCATGAACCAAATCCATTTTAAAAAAACTTATAATATAGTCTGACAATAGATAAGTTTAAATTAATGCTTTTTGGTCGTAGTCATGTATGAGTCTTCTTTTTTACTTTGTTTATGCTGTGTTATGGTTAATAAAATGGCGCAGAAGATATTCAACAAAATACCAAAAAGCCTATAACCAGATTTCCTAGTGTGAGATTAGTCTTACTCTGTCTACGAAACAATCGTTTAACCTTTTGTGGGTTGTATCTTTACTCCTTGTTATGTTTGTTATTTTCTCCGTGTGGGATTGTATGTACTTTTTGTTGGGTCTGGGATGTTATTATTATTAGGAATAATATCCCATATCGGAAATTTGATAAAGATTCTGACTAATATATAAGAGATATAAGTTAATCCATTCATTTCCAATTGGTTTTGAGTTAGAATCTCATATTCTAATATGGTATCAGAGCTTGATCCACATGTGTCTAATCTGATCCACAATCGGCCTGACCCAATAGTTGGTCTGTCTGCCAATCCATGCTGGAACATATTGAGATCAACGGTTAGAAAATGTATCATCTCGAAATGGTGTATTGAGAATAATATCGCATATTGGAAGTTGGATAAGAATCTTGACTAGTATTTAAGAAATTTGGATCAATTCACTCATTGTCAATTGGTTTTGAATTGAAAACCTATATTTTAATAATTATTCCCTTCACCAAGAGCATAGACGAAATGAAGCTTCATCCTTCCTTTTAAGATTGAAATTTATCCAGGATGGTTGAAAAAAGATCTCCGAAAGGTGCAAATATTGTAACTCCACAAACATTTGTCAAACAGTTGGTCTTGTAAGGTTCTAAAAACATGAATGCTCAAATAGAACTCCCTCGTAATAGTAAAACTAAAATCAAACAACACATCCGTATATGAAAACTCATATACAAAAAAACTTGTGAAATTCTTAAATCAAGAATAAATACAAAAAAAGTTGAAATCGATAACCCAAATCAATAACACTTAAATTAAAGAAATATACTTGTACAAAAAGTTATATAAAAATCTAGAGCGAATTTTGAGGGCACACAGAGATACACGTCTAGCTCATTGGTCTATTATATACACATCTTACTCCTAGTTATCTCCAATACAATTTCACTTTATTAAATTTGTTTATATGAGAATGATGAACATATAATAAGTCCTTATTGTCTATTTCCAAAGAAATTAACCAAAAACATAGCCGGCAATCATCAAACCATTCTTCCACTTCAGGAAACATATATCAATTCACCGGCTATTCTTTGGCCGGAATTCAATTCCTTGAATGATCACACCACACTTCCAGTTGGGGGAAATAATGTCTACAATACTCACTTCAATTTCATCAAACCCCGTTAATCCTCCTTCATTGAAGAAATCTCCAATCTCTGCCTCTATCCACCCATCTTCCCTCTTTTCTGATTTCATTAGGTCCCTCTTTGGCCACTCTTTGATTTTATTCGTAGACTCATCAAAACATATGAACTTTTTTGGCCTTTCTTGTCCCTTAAAACCAACTCCAACTTGTATGGGCAAATCCCGTAAGCCATGACGTCGATTCCTTATCTTGTACACAACGTAAGCTGAGTAATGTGTTCCCGGAGATAGGATTTGAGTATTCATCCCACCACCCATCTCGAAAGCACAGACATTAAGAAGCTCCGGTATTTCTTTAAACCTGCATAACATTTGTTTCCAGTCATCTATTTTTATAGGTGGACAGTCCGTTTTATGTTTTTATCAATTAGAAACATAACTACAAATATATAAATATACCTATACATAGTGATTTGATTATTATTACATTTAATCGAGATATTTACTTGTGAGATTGTAAGAGCTTATGACAAGAACCTCATATATGAGAATTTGTTGGTGTTGCTTTGGTTACTTTTGATTTCGCAATTTTATAGAGGTAGACAACCAAAAACAAAAGGTACTGTGTAATAACACCACTGTGCTTTCGCATTCCCAAATTATATTCCGAAATTATATTAGTATCATTATAAAATTTTGTGTTATACTGCCTCTAATGGAGTAAATGCAATATTACTAACTGAACATAATCAAAATGAATCATTACATTCAAATTAAAGGAAAAGGGAGTTACCTAGATTCATGAATTGAAATCCATTGCCAATACTGAGGACTTTTTGTTGGAACACAATTTTTGGTTATTGTTGATAACTTAAATTGTAACAAAAGTGAATGATAAATGTGAGGTTAAAAGTTTGTTGTTGTTTCTTGGGGTTTAGAGCTTTTGGACTATTGTTGTTTGTAAACAAATAAAGTCCATATGTTTAATAAAACACATGCACTTTGTCCTACATTGGAAGATTGAAATTTTTTTCATTAGTATATATAGTGAAAGACACATAACCAAGTTCAATAGGCTTGGGTACATGATGATGCATGGGAGAGATGATGGACCGCCCTCGCGCGCGCTGCCGCCGCTGCCGCTCGGCTCGGTTCGGTTCGGTTCTTGGGCTCTTGGGAATGGGTCTTTTAGGCCCGTCAAAGATTGTTCTTTTTGGGAAAACTTTTTGTTAAGTTTAGCCCAATTTTTTTTTAAACCGAACCATTGCGATTTCCGAATCGATGAACCGGTTCAACTTGTGTCTCTTCGGTTTTATAAAACCAAGTCTCCATCAATTGTTCTTCGCGCGCTTCCAAGGAAAACAAATCTCCCTCCCAAGTAAGTGTCTCGAGAGTATACGTAGATTTATTTAGTTCGTTAGACTTCGATTTCGAGTGTTGCGAATCGTTGATAGTCACGGTTTTATCCTGAAATTCATTCAAAAGTCAACTGAGTGATCATCTCTGTTTATAACTAATAATCGATTAAGCTTCTGCTTAGAATCTCTCTCTATGGCTTTACTATAGCTCTCTTCTTTAAAGGTAAGAATTAATCATCATCATCGTTTTTCACATGACTTTCATAGAAAATTTTGGTTTTTGATTTTATTCGGTTTTATTCGATTAATTGGTTATTTTGGTTTAAAAACTGAACTGAATCGAAACCAAAATTATTTCGGTTTATTTTTGGTAATCCAATTTAATATCCGAACCGAACAGAACCGAAAAATATCCGAACAGAACCGAACCGAAATTTATCAAATATCTGAATGGTTATTATATTCCTATAGCCGAAATAACCGAAACCGAGCACAATCGAACTGAAATCGAATGGTTAACTGAATGTCTAAAGGATCAACTAATTTCATTGTTTGGCCGGTCAATATAATAATATTAATTTTTGATATTAACAATATATTGCTTATTTTAAATATGGCTATCTGTCGTTACGATGCAAGAAAGATTGAAAACCCCACACACGCTTGCTAGGCCTTTAAATTCCAATATACGTTAAAAATTAATATTAAAGGTGGCTGTTTCTTTTTTTTTTCAATTCTTAGTCGTCCGATTAATATATTTATATAATTTTTTTTTGTAAAACTTACTAAATACTAAAACGGTATATAATATAGTATTTTTACATTTTATTAAAAGCACATACGAAGTTTTGACATTGATTTTGTAAGCATTTTTGTTTTTCCGTTGAAGTAGAAAAGTATCGGTTACCATTTTATCGACTTACCATATAAGAAAATAAAACACACATTTGTGATGTGGTGATGAATGTCATTAATCAACCAATATAACTCGAACGTAATGTCATAAACACGTGAACGCTACCAGTAATATATGTCTGTCACATTACTAGGTCACAATACCGTAACTTTCGTAGTCGTCGACTGTCATAATTTTCTTGCCTTAACTCCTCTATTCTTCTTCTTCATCCTTTAATTTTACGTACAAAGATCTACAGTATCTAGCCGTCATTTACAAATTGAACGAAAAATTAATCATGTTTATTATTATTTTACTTTATTCTTTGCATTTTTTGTGGAGATCGTAAGTTCATTTTATTTTAAACCTTTTTTCTATAACCAATCATTACTAATTCATTAGATAAACCCTAACAAAAACAATACAACCAAAATATTAAATGTGATATCCTCGTCCATATATCATCCATATATCATCTCATTCCAAAAATAACTTAGAAATATAATCAATTCTAAGATACAGCATTGGCAAATTCTTTGTCATCAAAAATGAAAAAGATGTTAACAAGCACCGCACAACGACATATTTTATTACTTTATATAAAGCGGATATAAGCTTAATTGTGTTTTTTCTTTTATAATTTCTTGAAGTATACGTGCTTGAAAAAGAACGAATTTAATTTGTTTTCTCAAAAATATGAAAATTTGTCGTAGGAAAATGCTTGGTATTCCCAAAATCGATCAATGTATTGAAATATAAACATTTGCAAAATATTTAAACTGGAATCTGTCGTATGCTTAAAAGATGACACATTATAACATTTGGTAAATATGTGTTTCCAATTTCCCAATGAATATTCGTATTCCATAAGTCGACTATGGTCAATGGGAGTAAGCGAAAATTTAGTGATACTTCTACAACACATTGACATTTCATCTGATACTCAAGTGTAGAGATGTTGTCATGGGCTGAAAATAGTAGGGTTAGCCCAGCCCTGTGCAAAAATGTAGGGTCCTAAACCCTTTAATTTTTTGGAAGGCTAATAATGGGTTATAATTTTAAACCTTTTTAGATATAAGGGTTAATTTTTTAACCCTTTTAAAAAAAAATTTCTATTTCTCGCTTCCGCGACTTCTCTCTCGGTCCCTTCTCTACTCCTCTCTCTGGGTCTCTTCCGCGACTCCTCTCTCTCTCGCTTCCTCAATTCCTCTCTCTCTCTCGCTTCCGCGACTCCTCTCTCTCTCGCTTCCGCGACTCCTCTCTCTCGGTTTCTTCTCGACTCCTCTCTCTGGGTCTCTTCCGCGATTCCTCTCTCTCTCGCAGGTATGATTATGAATCTAGTTGCTCATATCTTTCGATTTTTTGGGTATTTGATTTTAACCCCTTTTTTGAATTTGAAAGTTAGTGGTTTTGTATTGGATTGATATTTCAGGATGTGTCTCCTTCTTTTTAATTGTTTTAGGAGATAAAAAGTGTGACGCTTGTTAAACAAGGTGTGGAGCTTCTCTTTTGATCCACGGTATGTTTGCTACTTCAATCATCTCGCTATGATTTGACTATTACATTACCGAAAGAAATGCTGGGGTCGTCTCTTTTATATGCAATTTGAAAGTATTTGAGGTTCATTGTAAGTAAGGAGTTTGAGAATTCCGTGTTGATTTGTTGTCATTTCCTTGGATTTGTTTTGCTTGATGGCGTAATTTGTTTTGTTTGGATTTCCATGTCTGTAGTTTTCTCACTTTTATGTGACTATGATATTGTGTCAGTGACGTGGGTTGTGTGTTCTGTCTCTTTTGTTGTTTTTGGTTTTGAGTGTCTAGTCTTACTAAGTTCCAGCAACTCTTCTTGTTATAATGTTATTGCTTGAGTTATATCAAAATCGAATTGTCTTGCCATGCCAAAATCTGAGATCTTAGGTAGCATTTGTTCATCTAAAAGCACATCTAAAAGCCTTTGTTCATCTAAAAGCATAGACAAGAAGTCTTTCAGATTCTTTGATGGAGAAACCGAAGAGTTTAACAAGATTCTTGTGTTGCAGCTTAGTCATTAAGAGTACTTCTGTCTTTAACAAGATTCTTGTGTTGCAGCTTAGTTATTAGTCATTAATAATAGACGTGGGTTGTGTTCTCATTATTGATATGCTTGGTCAAGTAGAAGTAGTAATCCATACAGTATTTTTAGATCAGAAAATACATGATGTAACTGTTTAGCTAATGTTTGTTTCTAAGTATAGGCACATAATCTGGATTTTGGTATTGATTGATCCTTTTGTGTGTGGGGGATATAGATCTGATGTATGTTTCAATGTTATCTAATTTGAAATCAGAATATAAGAATGAAACGACCACACCCGTTTTTTTTTTTTAAAATAACTATTACGCCCATACATAATAGCTAAAACGGTTTCAATTCAAACTCGGATTTTATTAAACTTAACAAACCGTCAAACAACAGAACACAAAAGTAACCAAACCACAACACAACAACAACAACAACAACAACAACAACCGAGTCCTAATCATCCCCACCTCTTTGCCCTGATTCCACGATCACACTTTATCTTTACCTGCAACTTAAAAACACACAGAGATGCGTAAGTATTATCACAAATACTTAGTGAGGCGGTCCTCCCATCTATGAGCTATACACACAAGCAACTAAGACGATAAACCGCTCACAACGCACAACGCAACAAAACACAAAACGATCAACAACCGGATCGATCGATCCATGCTTGGATCTATCGATCTAGCCCACCAACAAACACGGATCGATCGATCCAAGCCTTGGGTCAATCGGTCCACACACATCCGCAAAAACAGCAACACAACAAGCAAATTGGATCGATCGATCCTCCCTTGGATTGATCGGTCCCCTTACCTTAGAGCCAACAAGCCCTTGATCAATCGATCCCACCATGGATCGATCGATCCCCACTGTTCTGAACTTCGAACACGACCTGCAACCTTGGATCGATCGACCCTCCCTTGGATCGATCGGTCCTCGAGCTTCTGCAACTCCGATCTCGACTTCCACCACCGCACACGACCAACAACCACTCAAACTTGCTTCCTACAGGCGATTAAACACAAACCCAAACCCCAAACAACAAGAAACAAGCCACATAACCACAGAAACAAGCATCACTTCAAGGATTCAACAAAACTAAACCAAACGCATCAAGAACACACCAAAACCTCAATTGCTTAGATCAGCTCATGGTACGCACTCACCTTGATTCGGACGGACTACAGAGCCACGAACAGCCCACAACGAACCAATGAACCTCCACGCTGCAACAACGATCCTCTGCAACTCAACCACACCAAGCTTCTTCCTTCCTTTGATCTCTCACTCCCAACACCCAAACCCTTGAATCTCTCACTTTTTTTCTCTCTTTTCCACAGCCACAACACACAGCAACTCACCGGAAGAAGAACGAAGATGAAAAGACGCAAAACAAGGGGGGTTAGGTGAGGTCAAAGCAACAAAAAGAAGTTGCCGACACCCTTGGATCGATCGATCCTCAGTTGGATCGATCGGTCTACTTGCTCCACCGAAACCAGATCGGCCACAACAACCTGGATCGATCGGTCCAAGCTTGGATCGATCGATCCCCTCTCTTTTTCGGTCAAAAGTTTGACTTTTTGACACTCGATCAAACCGCTTTCCGTTTCCGAGAAACTCCATTCCCAAAACACAAAAGATTGATCCAAAAGAGAGAGATCACATTTTCGACAACCTCAGAGAATTCGAAACGCCAAGATACGATTTCTCTGTAACGATCCCGACAAAATTCCCTTTTCCGGAACACAAGCGTTACAAAGAACATGATCCTAACTCTGCTTTTATGATTAGTCATTTGTTTTTATTGTATATAGTCTCTGCAAAGCTATAGCTTTAGACTTGGCTTAGTTCCCAACGATATCTGAAAAAACCAAAGAATCGTTGGATTATAGTGAATAAAATGAGGAAAAAGTTGGGTCTTACATACACACAAATCTCTTCATGGGGACACCTAAAAAAATCACCCTTATCTTTTTATTCACTATACACGTATAATACACCACCCATCACTTCATCATCACCTTATGAACATTTACATTTTTATATATATGTATGTATGACTGTGTACATGTACATGTATAGATAATAATGTTATTAATGTGAGTCAAAGATTGAGCTTTGTTTTGTTGTTATAATGCTTTGATTTGTTGATTGCCATTTGAGTGTTTGGAAAAAATGTGAATGGTACTCATTTGGATGTCTTAAGTATACGTTTAACACTTGTCTTGTTTCAGCTGCGAAACTAGAGGGGAAGCATGAGTAGTTGGCTTGACATTGTTCGATATGTGGGAAGGTATAGTTTAAGAGAGAAACGTTTTTACCAAAATTATTATGTTTTAATTTTCACAAAAATTAGTTTTTCTTAAAACTAAGTTAATTTTTGTTTCCAGGTTTGTTTATGGCATGGAGATTGAAGAATCAAATTTTATAATATATGTTGATTGTGTTGAATTTATGAATCTTATATATGAGTTTTAAGAATTTTAGAATTTAAAAATTTTATAAATTATGATTTTATGGATTTTATTATGAATTTTAGAATTTATGAATTTTATTTATGAATTTTGAAAATTTATATATTTATTTATAAATTTGTTATGAAAATTTTAAAATATTAATCTAAACACACAATAACTAGTTTGGTTTTAGAGAAATAATACATATAGGGCTAGCCCTACATTAACCCTTTAATAAAAATTATAAAAGGTTAGAAAAGGGTTAGGGTTAATATAGAGTTGGGTTTATATTAACTAAGGATGGGTTCAGCCCTAACCCTACATTAACCCTTTAATAAAAATTATAAAGGGTTAGAAAAGGGTTAGGGTTAATATAGAGTTGGGTTTATATTAACTAAGGATGGGTTCAGCCCTAACCCTACATTTAACATCCCTACTCAAGTGACATAAAAAATTCTTGTGTACCTATTTTGTACAAAGATTTAAATTAAAAAAATATCTAGCAATGTGACAATTGAAATCTCTCTATTCTTTTCCCCATAAATGTTATTATTATATTGCTATTCGAATTGAAGCTATGTAAAAGAACATGGATATGATATAAGGTTATCACTACTATATTAAAGAAACTCGATTAATACTTATCTTATTGTATAATTTGCAAAAAAAAAAACTATCGGTTCAAGTAATTTGTGAAAAAACATATATCACATATGTATTCAACACATATCGTTTAATGCATTTTGGTAACTTGGATTAATCGAGTAAACTCTTTTAGGAGAGAAATCTTCGACATAGTCAAATATTTTAGAGCAAGCATAGGCAATCAATCTATTGTCCTAGTTCTAGAGAGTCTAACCAAAAAAAAATCATCTCATCAAACAGACCAAATATTTGTTCACATCGGAGCTTTTCGTTTTCCACGGTTTGTATTTCTTGTTGAAAGCTCATTTAATGATAATTGATTAATTATTTATTTTTTCCCCGCATCAAATACTTATCTATTTATAATTGGTCTACTAAGCACATATTGATTTATTTTTTTTTGGTCGACTACGCACACATTGATTTAGACGATAATTTAATATAGAAAAAAGTAATTATGTTTTAATTAATTTTTATTCATAGAGAATCTGTATACTTTCATTGCCTTGCATATATATCATTTGATAGGATGATTTGTTATGCCAACGATTTGGGACGTTGCACCTTTCTCGTGATGTCGAACGACTCAGATTTTGCCACTCCCATGGCCTCACTGCAGCTCAGAGGTTACGAAATCTTTGTTGCAGTTTCTCAACCGACTGATGCCAACCTTATCCGTTCAAAGCTGTACAACTAGATAGTTCAGACAAGCATTGGTATTGGAAGGAATTGATAATTGGAAACAATCCCTTTACACCCTCAATTTCAAGTAAATCTTTCTCTCTTGATCATATTACTTTCTTATTTCATTGTGTTTAATTTTAATTCATGTGTTATTATTAATTGGCAGGGCCGAGGAGATGATCTTGATGCTGGTTCATAGTTTAGTCTGCTGCTGTTCATAGTTTAGTCTGCTGCTGTTAAGTTGGACGTTTTATAAGTTTTTGTTGATTTGATGGGGAAATCATATGACCATAATCTCTCTCTCTTCTTATGTTTTTTTTGGCCTAAAATTGTTTGTCCTTGGACCAATTTTTCGGTTTTGGCTATCGCAATTTAGTAGTTTAAATGGAGTTAGTCATAGTATTCACCGCCAGCTATTTGCTCACTGACTCAATCTACACAATCTTGTTGAAGAAAGTTTTATTTGTAAGCATGAAGCTCTTTGATATAGCACCAGTTGAGACTTTGATAGATGTTTTTATTGGTATGGAGAGGCAAAAGTATAATTGGTGAGAAAGAAATGCTAATAGTCTTTCAAAAGCCAACTGAGTAATCATCTCTGTTTATAACTAATAATCGATTAAGCTTCTGCTTAGAATCTCTCTCTATGGCTGTACTATAGCTCTCTTCTTTAAAGGTAAGAATAAATCATCATCATCGTTTCTCACATGACTTTCATAGAAAATTTTGGTTTTTGATTTTATTCGGTTATTTCGGTTTTATTCAATTAATTGTTTATTTCGGTTTAAAAACTGAACCGAATCGAAACCAAAATTATTTTGGTTTATTTTCGGTTATCCAATTTAATATCCGAACCGAACAGAACCGAACAAAAATTTATCAAATATCCGAATGGTTATTATATTACTATAACCGAAATAACCGAAACCGAGCACAATCGTACTGAAATCGAACGGTTAACTAAATGTCCAAAGGATCAACTAATTTCATTGTTTGGCCGGTCAATATAATAATATTAATTTTTGATATTAATAATATATTGCTTATTTTAAATATGGCTACGTGTCGTTACGATGCAAGAAAGATTGAAAACCCCACACACGCTTGCTAGGCCTTTAAATTCCTATATACGTTAATTAGCCCAAAGACTCTTCTCTTCTCTCATAACTCTCCCAATTTCAAATTCCAAAAGCCAGCAAAAGACAGAGAGAGGCCGTTACGTTTTTCGGCGAGACGACGGCTCTACGGACGGATTAACCGATCATCGATTGTTTCATTCTCTGGTGAGAGTTTCTTGTTTTCGATTTTTCCTTTTTATAGCAATGTTCAAGTGCACTATCAAGTTTTATCGATTGGTTGCGTTAGAATCTGATTTTGCATACTGATCGTCGTCGATTAGGTTTCTCGATGTGAGCTTTAAATTCTATCTATAGAGAAACGAAGTCGACTTATGAGTTATGAAAGTTTGTTTCTGTTGCTTATTTGAAACCTAATTTAAACCCTAATTTGGTGTTACTTATGTTCTTCAGCTTTGTGATTTCGAGTATTTGTCTCACTAACACTACGGGCGATTTTATGAATTAAGGACAGAGATCAGTCTCGACTCCGTTTTAATTCATTCTTTTCTCAATTACGTTTTTGCGGTTCCTACACTTTTCCCCCAAGTGATCCACAGTTCCTTTGCAGCTAACATCACACACTTCTTCCCACTTGCTTTTTCTAACCAAAAGCTCTATGATTTTCGGAAAACAAATAAAAAAAAAAGAAAACCTTAAACAGTCAGAAATATTGAAAATATGCATAAATTAGAACTGGATTCCACATTGCAAACAAAAAAAGGATTAAATCTAAAATCTAAAATAATTGTTTTTCCATTTTATATTAAGTGTTATTTTGAAGTTTTTTCACAAGAGTAAACATTTTAATATGTCTAATATAATCCTATTTTATTCATGGCATAGTTCTATCTCTCTAACTAATTAGCTAAAAAGAATAAAGATAAACCTTGCATTTTGTTAAAAAACTGTGTGAATATACCAACAAAAAAACATTTTTTAGAAAACAAAAATTAAATGCTAAAACGACACTTATTATATATAAACAAAAGAATTTAAGAATTTTGTAGAATCCATTAGCTAACTATTGGTTTTAAATTGCAAATCTGCTAGACTTAACACACACTCACACAAAAATTGTTCCATCGTATGTGGATTTTTATTCAAATCAGATGAATCAAACTTATGTTGCCATTATTCTCTATTAGAAGTTGATAATAATTATACATAAAATTGCAACTCGAAGGCGAGAGAAGTATGATATCATTATCCTCAAATCATATAAACAAAGTGTAAACTAACGGATATATAAATATACCTTTTTGCCATCTTCAATTAGAAAATGATCGCAAAGAGCGAAATAGAGCTCTTTCTTTGACGAGAAATCTCCGACTGAGGAACTAGAGAAGAGTAATCCGGTGGAAGAAATTTCTCCCATACACTGTCGGACTTGACCGCAGATTCAAAGGTTTTTGAAACCGAAGCAGAGATGCACGCGTCTCTTGGACTTGTAAAAGAGATTATGTTGGAGATGCAATCCTCCGGCAAGATATCAAAAGGTGACGGACCGGGAACGATCACTCCTCCGCCTCCACCACTAGATTCAACGGCATGCTTTTGCCCCATCGACGAAGAACCGGGAACATCTCCGCCTTTGCCTCTGGAGTCAACGGCTTGTTTTTGGCCCATTGTTGCTTCTATACGTATCATCTTTCTTCGTCTAAAAGGTCACAATTTAAAGAATCGTTAAAAGTCATCTCTGTCGCTAAATATCCAAAAAGAAAGACTCGTTTGAAGTCGTCCACACATATTTATGAAACTACCCTTCTTTGCATCAATGTACACGTTTTTGTCTCCTTCCTCACGCTTCATGTGTTTAATGTCGGTTTTGATTTTTGGATATTCTAACTAACAAAACCATATAATAAAATCAAGTCACGTAATTATAAAATTCTCAAGTTAGTTAAATTAAGGAAAAACGATTGGTAGCTACATGAAGTATAGGAGAATACATGGTCACACATGCCAACTATACTATTGTACATTCAGCTACACGAAGTAGATGTATTGCATGACTGGATATATGAACTATACAACGTCATGTAGTTAACACCATAGACATACAATTCCGATACACCGATCGACTGACTCCGACAAAGACCGGCATTGACCACGTTGACCAAAAAAAAAATATTCAAAAAAATTATTTTATTTATTTATACTATTAAAAACCAAAAATAATAAATTGTTATATTGAATCATTTATGGTTTTGTATAATTAGAGAACATATTATATATTCAATATCAAGATATTTTGTATATATCTTTAATGCATTCATTCTTATAAGTTATAATTAGTTAATTTTCAATTTCAAAACTAAACTAATAATGAAATATAAATCATTAATAATTATTTTCAAGATACTAAAATTCAAAATAACACTAGAATAATCCTGTTATAATCAATTAATTAAGGGAATTGCTTATTTTTACATTGTCAATTAAAACATTAATTTATTATTTGATTTATTTAAATACAAAAACGTTTCTATTATTTAATATTTTTCAACCATAAAAATTATATAAAATTACAGAAACAAACTCCTATGTTTAAATTTGCTAAAATCAAAATTTTTGGATCCTCTATCTTTTATATATTGTGAGTTTTGTTTTTTAACTGACAATGTAAAAATAAGCAATTCCCTTAATTAATTGATTATAATAAGATTTTTCCTGTGTTGTTTTGAATTTTAATATCTTGAAAATAGTTATTAATGATTTTTATTTCACTATTAGTTTAGCTATGAAATTGAAAAATTAACTAATTATAAGAATGAATGCATTAAAGATATATACAAAATATCTTGCTATTGAATAAATGATATGATCTTTAATTATACAAAACCATAAACGATTCAATATATATAAAAAATTTATTATTTTTGGTTTTTAATAGTATAAATAAATAAAATATTTTTTTTGAATAATTTTTTTTGTCAACGCGGTCAATGCCGGAGTCAGTCGATCGGTGTACCGGAATTGTATGTCTATGATATTAACTACATGATGTTGTATAATTCATACATGTAGCCATGCAATACATCTACTTCATGTAGCTGAATGTACAATAGTATAGTTGGTATCTGTGACAATGTATTCTCCTATACATAATGTAGCTAGCAATCTTTTTTCCTTAAATTAATCATCTCAATTAAGACTTCGTTTGTGAATATAGTTTTACTTGCTTTTATAAAATAAGAGACAACAGCCTATAACTACACGCACTATATATATCCAATCGAATTTTAACTAAACAATTTGTTTTTGTTGGAATTTGAGAGAAAGAAAGAAAGAAAAACAACAAAATCAAGAGAGAATCGGAAGACTGTAGACTGAATACATATTGTATTTGTATGATACACAATTTACTTTATAAGATTTTCTAAACAAGTCGGATAGGAATCACATTATTGTCGTATGCGAACTCTCTCTTCATTTATACTTGTGATCAATATTTCAGCATACTTAATTTCAACATTTTTGAAATTTTTTTGGCAGCTACACAAAATTTTATAACTCACCTCTAACTAAAATTACTATTAAAGTCGGTTTCTATCTCTTCGTTGGAAGATGAGACTTTATAAAATCGTCTAAAGTCGTCTCTGCGGCTGATTATTCATATCAATTTAAAACCCCTGCGTGTCATGTATGTCATAATCTAGTATTTGAACAAAGATCAAACCCATATTTCGTGGCCTAAAAGATACACTTAAAATTGATGGTCTGAATTCTATACTTTTAGTCTGTTTGTCCAGCGAACTGGACTGGACGAACTTATTCTACAGTTATAAAAAGAAATCACAACTCCACTTTTATTTGTTAATGTGAGAATGAATGAATGATGAACATCCATCAAAAACCCAAATTTACAAACATTATACTCCACAAACATTAAACCATGTGATAAGTTTTCTTTCTTTCCAAGAGATCACAACAAAAGCCACAAATCATCAAACCATTCTTCCACCTCAGTAAATCTAGATCAATTACCGCCTATTCGTTGGCCGGAATTCAATTCCTTCAATAATCAGACCACGCTTCGAATTCGGGCGTAGAGCAACGTCTACAATACTCACCTCAATTTCATCGAAACCCATTAATCCTCCTTCATTGAAGAAATCCCCAATCTTTGCCTCCATCCACCCATCTTTCCTCTTCTTTGAATACATAAGCTTCCTTTCTGGCCAATTTTTGATTGTATCCTCAGCAAAACATACAAATTCCTTAGGCATCTCTTGTCCTTTAAATCCAACTCCAACTTGTATGGGCAGATCTCGTAAGCCATAATGTTCAAATCTTTTACTGTACACAACGTAAGCTGAGTAATGAGTTCCCGGAGATAGGATTCGAGTATCCATCCCACCACCTACCTCCAAAGCACGTATATGGAGAAGTTCTGGTATTTTTTCAAACCTGTTGTCGAGTGCAACATATTTTTGTAATCATTACCTTCAAACTACAGTACGTAATAATACCATTATACTTTTGTATATTAAAATTTTGTATTATATTGTCTTTAAAATTGCGTGGCTTGTAAATGCTTAATATAAGTTTCTAAGGTGACAAAACAATAATATAAATGCAAATAATTTAGTAAGTGAATGTTGGTATATTTTTTATATCGCTAATCAAAATGAGTCATTAGGGAAAAAGGTTTAACCTAGATTCAGGAATTGAACTCCATTTCCAAGAGTGAGGATTTGTTCCTTCTGTTATCCACAGTCCCTTCGCAGATAACATAACACACTTCATCCCACTCGTTTTGTCTAACCAGAAACTCTATGATTTTTGGGAAAGAAAAAACTGAAAACAATAAGAAATATTAATGTATAGATAGACGCATGAATTTGATAGAACTGAACCCCATATAGCAAACATATTAAATAAAATCTAAAATAACAGTATATATAAGAAAATATGAACTAATTCATTTGTTGTCACACAAAAATTTGACGGATATATAAATAAAAATACCTTTTTCCCATGGTCGATTAGAAAAGGATCGCAAAAAGAGAAATAGAGCTCCTTCTTTGATGAGAAAACTCGCGATTGTGGAATCAGAGATGCATAATCTGGCGGTAGAAACTTCTCCCAAACGCTGTCAGAATTGAACCGCGATCGGAAGTCTTTCGAAACTAAAGCAGCGACGCATGCATCCCGTGGAGTACTTACATAAGAGATTATGTTACAAAAGCAATCCTCTGGCAAGTCATCGAAAGGCGACGACGAACCAGCGATAAATTTGGTGAGAATCTCCCAACATCCACAAACTTCTCCGCGTTTGCCTCTTGAGTCAACTCCATGTTTTTGGCCCATCGATAGCTTTCTTCCTCTGCAAGCTGAAACTTTCAAGAAATAGTCTCTGCTGCTAAATAGTAGAATAAAGAAAGAAAAAAAAAAACTCCTTGTTATGTCGGCCACTCATATTTACGAAACTACTTTTTTGCGTCAATGTCAGTAGGGCTGGGCAAAACCCGTACCCGAATACCCGAACCGGAACCGATCCGAAAAATTATACCCGAAACCGAATCCGAAATTTTAGATTTATCCTATTGGGTTCTAAACTCCTTTACCCGAAAACTCGAACCCGAACCCGATCCGTATCCGAACCCGAAAATACCCGAAATATAAGTACATACTAATAGTTTTAGACCCAAATACCCGAATTGTTCCCGAAACCCGAATTTTTGTCCGAAAAACCGGTTATTTACCCGAAAACCCGGATATTTACCCGAAATTTTCTGGGTATTCGAGTAAAAATTCGGGTATTTGTGTACCCGAAAAAAATCGAGTTTTTATCGGTTCTAAAAATCTATACCCGAACCAACCCGAACTCGAAAGGACTCGAACTGAAACCGAACCGAATTTTTACATTTACTTTATTGGGTCATAAACTTCTCTACCCGAAGGACCCGAAACCGACCCGAATACCCGAATGCCCAGCCTTATCAATGTGTAATAAATATCTAAGTAAGGTTCCCAATGATAACGTGCATAATAGAAAAGTGAGATGCAGTTTTAATAATAACAAAAATATATCCATACATATATATATATATATATAATATTTTTGTTATTATTGAAATTGCACGGTACTGTGCGTTCCATCTCCAAAACCTAAATGAAATTAAGTCAAGTCGGCATTTCAGTCAAATTGTCTAACCAACAAACTTGATTTGAATTAATCGTACGGTTTAGAATTTTAGACGATCAAAATACTATGTTCCTTTTAATCGAATTTGTTCATGTGAGAAAGAACATTAGAATATGTAAAATATTTTTTGCAGAAGCGTGTTAACCGAAACATATACCTTAGTCCAGTTTACTAATTGGATTTGATTTGGAAATTGGACGCAGGAGTCGGGAAGAAATCACAGAAGGAAATCAACTACTTGTCACCGTTCAAATGCCCTTCAATCTGTTTTTCTCCAAGCTTTTTCTCTAATAAATATTTTTTTACTCTAGAAGTTATTGTTATTTTTCTTTTCTTTTATCTGTTGTGTTATTTATATGCACAACGAAGAGATACAAAGTGAACAGTTACATTTGTTCGTTTAATAACTTCTCATAACTGTCGGTTAATCAAACCGGTTTGGTCTGCTGCCTAACCATATGCGCAAACCAACCATAAACCAATAGAATCAAAAACCCATATTTTACACACGACATAGTTTTATCTCTCTAGCTATTAATTAGTTAAAAGAATAAAGATAAAACTAGAATTTTGTTTAAAATTCTGCATCCAAAATAAAGGAAAAAACACTTTTATAAAATAAAAAACAAATGCGACAACGGCGTATAGAGTCAACGCCGTGTTTCTGGCCCATTGTTACTTCTATCTGTATCATTTTTCTTCGTCTGGAAGCTCAGAATTTAAAAAATCGTTTCAAGTCGTCTCTGCCGCTAAATATCCAAAAAGAAAGACTCGTTTCAAGTCGTCCACGTATATTTACGAAACTACCCTTCTTTGCATCAACGTGCACGTTTTTGTCTGTATTATGTCGGTTTTGGTGAACCAACAAACCATATAATAAATTAAGTCAAGCTTTACACGATTATGAGGATCTCACGTTGGTTAGCGACTTGAATTGATTATCTCAGTAAAGATTTCATTTTTGAATATAGTTTACTTACGGCATGTAACACATGTAACTCATCTGATGGAATCCTAATATTACACGAACTTATTTTAACTTCTTTTGGTGATTACTACACTAACAAAACTTATAGTTTTAATCTGATTGTCAAACGTTATTAAGTTTGAGTAATAATATTTGATTGCGCTAATTCAGTTTCTGATTCACAAAGTTCTTGTTTTTTTTCTTCAAAAATATTACAAGTTTACAACATAAACATAACCTGAAATTACCAAACCGTTCTTCCACTACAGTAAAACCTGAAATTACCAAACCTGATTCAATTCCTTCAATCATCACACCACACTTCCAATTAGGGGAAGTAACGTCTACAATACTCACCTCAATTTCATCAAAACCCATTAATCCTCCTTCGTTGAAGAAATCCCCAATCTCTGCCTCCATCCACCCATCTCCCCTCTTTTTTGATTTCATTAGCTCCTTCTTTGGCCACTCCTTGATTTTATTCGTAGACTCGTCAAAGCATATGTATTTTTTAGGCATTTCTTGTCCTTTGAATCCAACACCAACTTGTATAGGCAAATCTCGTAAGCCATGAAGTTCATCCTTTATCTTGTACACTATGTAAGCTGAGTTATGAGTTCCTAAAGATAGGATTTGGGTACTCATACTACCACCTATCTCGAAAGCGCATACATTGAGAAGCTCCGGTACTTTTTCAAAACTGCATAACACATTCACGCAATATTTTTCCAATCATATGTTCATGAATTAGAAATGTAAAGTCCGATTCGTGATTAGGTTTTAGTTAAAAACAACTTTATATAACTATATATATTGAATTAATAAAATTTATATATCTGCAATATAATGACATCTATTTTTACTATATACTAGATGATTGATCGCCATTATAGTATGGTTACATTAAAATTTAAAACCTTTTTCTATTTTATGTTTTGAAACAATAAAACCAATTGAGTTACAACTAAATTCGGATTCGGTTCAAGTTTCAAGCATTTCCATTTAGTTATGTTTTAGTTTTTTATAATGTTGTTTCTTCACCTAATAAAAATGATAATGATGAGTTAATATGATTGTAATGAAAAAGAAATAGTACCTAGATTCAGAAAGTTTAATCCATTGCCAAAACTCAGGATTATTTCCCTCTGTGATCCACAGTTCCTTTGCAGCTAACATTACACACTTTTTCCCACTCGCTGACTCTAACCAGAAGCTCTAATTTTATTTTCAAAAATAGAATTAAAAAATCTCAAACGATCAAAAATATTTGAATAAATGCATGAATTCGAACTTTACGAATATACCACCTTACTCCAGAGTACCTGAATAGATAGTTTCGACATAATACTCTAACAGATATCATATGATTCTATACACCAATTTCAATTCGAAGGCGAGAGACATATCATCATTCTCAAAATGTATATACAAAATGCAAAACTGAGTAATGGACATGTATAAATACCTTTTTGCCATCTTCAATTAGAACAGGATCGTAGCAAAGAGTGAATTATAGCTCCTTCTTTGATGAGAAAACTCGCCATGGAGGAACCAGAGTGCATGATCCTTGTTTAATTTTTGTTTTGTTTCTGTAAATATTCTAAGGGCATGATTGTTTTAAGCGCAGCGGGTGCGGGAGATTGTTATGCGGTTTTAAAGCATTTTGAACGACTAGTTTAGCAGTTTAAAATTGATGCGTTTGCGGGAGTTTTATGACTGGTTAACCAGCAGGTGCGACATCAATTAAATCAAAAATAACCAAAATAAATATAATCTATAATTATAAAAATGTAAAACAACAAAAATTTATATTATTATGATAAAATATAATTTTTAATTATAATTAATAGGAAAAACCATAAATAAAGTACTATATAATCATTAAAAAACAAATAAATTACATAGTGAAAGGTGTATTACTTTATGCATTTGGTTCGCCACCAAAAACTGCATCAAGTAATATGACAAACTACAACAAAATGTGTTTGAATTCGTAGATCTTCCGGATTAACAATACTATTACAATACTTGCGTTTGTATCTTGCATTTCTTCAGTTTGGATTGATGTCATGATTTTGATGGAGAAAAAAAGTTAGGGTTTTGAGAACTAACATTAATATATATATATATATATAGGGCTTGATAAACTTTTATTTATTTATTTGTTGTTTATGTGATTTTTTTTGCCACTAGCTACCGTCCGCAACCGCAAACGCTTGCGGAAAGAAGATTTTGAAATTCAGCGATTTCAAACGGTTTAAAGCAATTTATATGATTGGTTTTAAATGTTAGCAACAGCAACCGCCCGCAAACGTAGCGTTTGCGGGTGGTAGCGGGAAAACCAATCAAACCCTTAGGATATGAATTATATTAAGTAACAAAACCATATAATAATTTGAAGTCAGATAAGCATTAAAGATAACTATCAAGATATGAAGTATGTATAAGAAATTAAATAACAAAACCATATATATAATAATTTGAAGTCATATAAGCATATAAGATAACTATCAAGACATGAAGTATGTGTAAGAAATTTGATGTAAATTAAAGTCTACTATAGAATTTTAGATGACTAAGGACCTAACTGGTTCAAACGCAGCACCGTTTGCAATTGCGGAAATTTACGGAAGCCGGCAGTTGCGGTTTCAAGCATTACTAAGCATTTTAAATAACTAGTTTAGTGTTTGAAAATAGATGGGTTTGTGGAAGTTTTATGACTGGTTGACTAACGAGTGCGACAGTGGTTAAATAAAAAATGACCAAAATAAGTATAATATATAATTATAAAAAGGTATAAACTATAAAAAGGTATAAAAACACCAAAAACTTATTATTATGATAAAATACAAAAAAGGAACATGATTAATAATTAAAGACCATACATAAAGTACTAAATAATTATTCAAAAACAAATATATTTTATAGTGAAATTCTTATTACTTTATGCATTTGGTTCATACTTACGTTTGCTTCTTGATTTTCATCAGTTTGGGTGAAAGCCATAATTTTGATGGAGAAAAACAAAATTGAGAGAATAAGGTTACAAAAATTTGAGTAGTGTTTGAGATCTCAGAGAACGTGATACAAATATATATATATATATATATATATATATATATAATTTCATTTCAGATCCATGTCTAAAACAAAGATTTCTAAAAACAATTATTTTTTATTAAACGAAAAAGAAACTAAAACCCTTAAAAATTCTTCAAAACATCATGGTCCAACATCTTCTAAATCTTCTTATGATCTAACAACAATCCTAAACAAAAGAAAGAAAGATAATTCAAAAACAACAATTCAAGACTTTAGAATTGAAATTAAAGAAGTAAAAAACGATCTAAAAATTCTCAAAAAAAAATATAAAAAAAGATTTTGAATATTTTCACTTCATTCTATCTTCTATCCAAGGACATCATGAATATAGTTACGAAGAAAAAGAGAATGATTGCCCTGAAAATATAGAAGAAGACATCAATCTAAAAACAAAAAAAAAATACAATCTTTGGAATCCGTCCCCAATAATTTCCTATATGTTTTAAGAGAAATTACTCCTTGAAAATATAAGATAAGAGCCACAATTGTTTTTAATGAAAATTACAAAATTGATACAATTGCCTTATTTGGCACGGGTGCCGATCTAAATTGTATTAAGTCAGGATTTGTCTCAAAATGTTTTCATCTTGAAACACGCAAAAAAATTATCTGCTGCAAATAATTCAAAACTTTGTATAACATCTAAAGCATAAGCTTCAATTTTAAAAGACGATATACTCATCAAAATTTTTTTTGTCCTTACAGATGACATTTATCACAATGTCATTCTAGGAACTCCGTTTATAAATCTAATTACACCTTACAAAATCATAAATGACTCTATTGCCTTTAAAACCCAAAATTTAAACTTATATTTCCAGTTTCTTGAAACACCAAAATGACGAAGCCTAAACCTACTAAGAGCTTGCTCAATACAAGAAAATTTGATACCTAAATTACTTAAGAAATTGGGGAAACCATCAGGAAAAACAAGTAGTTTCCACTCCTGATCTAGAACAAATCCAACCAATAGAGCAATCTAGATTCAATTTCTCCTCTGTATATGACTGGAACATTGACGGTATATCTAAGTACAGTATCTTAAGTTTCCTCCAAAAAATGGCAATGGCTGCCTGTAGAACCCATATAGGAAATGAGGATAAAACCTTAGCTGAACTCCTTATCGCTGGATTTTCGGGTCAACTTTAAAGGGTGGTGGGATAACTACCTTACCAATCAGCAACGTAGAAATCCTTGATGCCGTCAAAATGGATGAATATAATGTTCCAATCTTATATAATCTTGGAAATCCCCAACAAGATGATGTAGCTACTTTAGTTATAGCCATAACTTTACACTTCATAGGAGACTTGTCCCTCCTTAGAGACAAAAACGCTGAACTCCTTTCAAATTTAAAATGCAAAAAACTAAGCGATTTCCAATGGTACAAAAACACTTTTCTTAGTAGAGTTTTACTCCGTCAAGATTCGAACCAACCTTTTTGGAAAAAAAATTTGTTCGGAGGACTTCCGAACCTCTTAGGAGAAAAAACTAGAAATAAAATTAGAGATTTCATGGAAACCCAAGTAATTGATTAATATGATTTCACACACACATATATATATATATATATATATAGAAGACTAGATATATAATTGTTTAATTTTAATTTGAGGTTAGCGTTGATTTTTTCTTTTAATCCAACCGCTACAACCCGCAACCGCAAACGCTTGCGAAAAAATGATTTTAAAATCCAGCAATTTAGAGCTGTCCAAAGCGATATAAAACAGTTTCTATGATTGTTAACAATCGCTAGCAACCGCAACCGCCCGCGAACCAACGTGTTGTGAGAAGTTCTGGTACTGTTTCAAACCTGCATATACATGGAGCAACATTAATCATCATTAATTATCATCATCTTTCGAACGAAGTCATTACAACTGAATTAACAGATAACAATGAATAAATTAAATGTTACCTAGCTCGAGGACTAGGAATCCATTTCCATGTATGAAGGATGGTAAGGTTCATCGCTGACGCTAATAGCATGATACACCTCTTCCCATTCGCTTTTTCTACCCATAAGTTCTTCGGTTTTCAAAAAAAAAAAAATCCAATATAATCATAAATATTCATTAGCAGTACGAATTCGAACTTTAACATTCTTGTTGCCATAATTGATGATTCTATATAATATTTTTCATTGTATGATTAGAGATACCTCGAATAGAACAGATTCGTCACAAAAAGCAAAAAAAGATTCAAACTCCGGTGGAATAAACTTCTCCCATACGGTATCGGATTGGACAAAGGTTTTTGATACCAAAGCAAAAAACGCACGCGTCTCGAGGACTTGTGAAAGAGATTATGAGGGAGATACATTCTTCCGGTAAATCATTTAAAGACAACGGCGCAGCAACGCCATGACTTTTGTCGGAAGCTAGGAGTTTTTTTTTTGGTTTTAATGTGAAGATTTCATTCCAAATAGAAGTTACAAGCTAATCTACTATATACAAAACTAACCCATTAGCACAAGAACAACAGATAAATTAGACAAAGTTATAAAGGGAAGTTTAGAAGAGAAAAGTAAACTTGAAGGAGGGAAGAAGAATGCAAAGTACGGCCTGGAAAGGACAGTAGCCGATTCCGCATAGTGCGATCGATGGCAAGGCGAAGAGTAGTGGTGGTTGTTGCAACAGCGGAGAAAATCCTCGTGTTCTGCTTTTTCCAAAGGTGGTAGACCATTGACTGAAGAAGGAGCTTGAGGATGGTGGTGGTTTTGACAAGGCGCGGCAGATTGTGAAGAAGTATCCAAGAGGGAGCTGTTGGGAGAGCATTAGGCGGATTGGGAGAGAACTTTGCAGCCAAGTAACCCCAAATATCTAACGAGAAGGAGCACTCGAATAAAAGATGCTCATGACTTTCAACCTCATTTGAGCATAGCCGCAAGCAGCGGAAATTTTCATGCCCTAACCTTTTAGTCTATTTCGCTTGGGAAGACGTGCAAGCATAGCTAACCAAGAGATAAAGAAAAACTACGGCACGTGTTCTTTAAACCGTACCACATCAGCCCAAGAGACCAGAGTTGAATGGATTCTCAGTCGCTCCCAAGTCTCCTTAGAGGAGAATGATGGACATAAGTTACCTGAGGCATTACGCCAAATGAATGAGTCTCAGCTATTGCTTTCTACAGATGCTGCAAGATCAGTTAGCGCCATTAGCAAAGCTTGACCATTATCAGATCGGGCTGTCGGTAATATCCAATCTCCATTCCTCAAAGTTTCTATTACGAATTTTCGAAAATTTACGAAATTTATGAAAATGACTCTTAACCGGGAACGATGCGCGCGTCTCTATAACAGCTCCTTGTTTTGGTCATTAATTAGTCTTTCAGGCCACCACTCCAACTACACCTTCTAAGGCCACATTCTCAAAGCCATCACATTCATCCACTTTCCTGAACACAATATAAGTCGAGTAACGAGTTCTTGGAGATAGGTCACGAGTATTCATTCTGCCACGAATCTCAAACCGACGCACTTTAAGAAGCTCTGCTATATTTTCAAACCTGCTTAACACATGGCAACATTTTTCAGCATTATAATCATCTTTCGAACGAATCTTTATGTAACGCCCCAACCGTCATTTCTTAATGGGTCTTATGTCCGCTCTCGGCCCGTGAGTCCACCTTTATCCGATGGCCGGTACGCTATGTCCCGGAGGTTCGAAATACTTGTTTACACATTATTGCCGAATTAACTAACACAAAGATAATGAACAAGGGTACGTACCTAGATTCATGATATGGATACCAATCCCAATAGCGAAGAGAATCTCCTCCCAAGATTGAGAGGCTCATCACTGATAACATGATACACTTCTTCCTTTTCGTCATCGTTGCAGAGATCGAAGAAAAACTCCTTCTTCGATAAGTAATACTGCGAACGAGCAACCATAGATGGATACTCTGGTGGAATAAACTTATCCCATGCAATATTTGATTTGGCCGCCGATTCAAAGGTTTTGGAAACCAAAGCGAGGACGCATGCGTCTCGAGGACTTGTGAAAGAGATTATGATGGAGATGCAGACCTCCGGTATAGAATCGAACGGCGACAACTCCAAAACGCCGTGACTTTTGTCGGAAGCTAAGAAGAGTTTGAGAGTCTTTAAGTCTTTCCACAAGTTTACGAAAATGACCCTTAATTGCGGATAATGCTCTCGTCTTTTTCACGTTTCTTGTTTTGGTCATTGTAGTCTCTGAGGATTCGTTTGGTTCAGAAAAATTCTAACTAACAAACCCAATTAATATAAGAGTCAATCACGTAAGCATTATGTATAATAATAATACAGTCTCACTCTTAAAATTAGTGTTTTCTGGTCATATATAGTCGTGTTTTTATATAAAAAAATTACATGAATACTTTTTGGTCTTAGTCATGTAGTCTTCGTTAATTATTTGTTTATGTATCGTCTTTGAGCTTAGATATATTAAGCTGTATTATCGGAAGAAGATATCCAAACAAGATATATCACCAACATAGTGTCTTTTTATTTTTTATTTTTGTCAACAGCCTTGTATTAATGGAGATAAAATTAGGAATCTCTCATCGTAAATAAAATTTCATGAGACCTTAAAGTACTATATAACTTACAAAAAAGGAACAAAAATAAAAGTGGATGTAGATTTCAAAAATATATGTAAAGCATGATTGCTATGAATTTAGAGCTTTAAACCAAAATATGGCTGTGGAAAGACTCCAAAGCCACCTCCAATCAAGCTCTTAATGTCGTCCACTCGTATCTACGAAACTACCCTTCTTTGCGTCACTGTGCACGTCTATTGTTCGTTTTGGTTTTTGTGAATATCTAACTAAATAAAATCAAGTCAGATCGGCATTTCAGCCGACTTATCTATCTAACAAACCTGATTTGAATTCTACTACAGAATTTTAGACGATCAAATTACTCTGTTTCTCTTCATCGAATTTGTTCACGTGAGAAAGAACATTAGAATAAAATAAAATAAAAACCAAATTCAAAAACTTGATTCTATGTTGCAAGATGTTTTTCCAAGATATACGACAAAGATTTCAACTTACTTAGACATTAAACTCATACTAAAACGTAACCAAAATTATCAAAGTGTTTTCTCCACTGCAGACCAACATGGCCACATCCTCACAATAAGAACAAAGCTAGAGCTTAGCTTTTTAGCAAAAGTTGTTATTCATTGTAACGCACATAACTGAATACACAATTACACATAAACCAATTGGAGTTTTACCTCCTCACTCCATCGCATAAACAATGGAGAATAATAGCAATAGATGAGCAGTTGATAAGGTGAAAAAATACCAGTGTTCTTGGCATCTCATTACTGGATTTTTGCAGGACGGATTTCAATTCCTTGGATGATCAAGCCATACTTGCCATCGAGACGCGAAGTCTCTAAAGCACCCATCTCAATTTCATCACTATTCATTAAGCCTCCTTCATTGAAGAATTCTCCAAGCTCAATCTCCATCCACCCGTCTTTTCTCTCCTTAGGTTTCACTAGGTGACTCATTCCTCTCTCTCCACTTGGAAACTCTGCATCAATAGCATCATCAAAGCATATATCTCTTCTGGATGCTTCCTGTCCCACTATTCCAACTACAGCTGTTATGGCCTCATTCTTAAAGCCATAAAATCCATCAGCTTTCATGAACACAATGTAAGCCGAGTAAAGAGTTCTAGGAGATACGACATGAGTATTTGTTCTGCCACGAACATCGAACCAACATACAGAGAGAAGCTTCGCTACTTTTTCAAACCTACATAATACAGGTAGAGATGTTAATATGGGTAAGCTGACCCATTTAAACCTATCACATTTAAATCCCACCCTATTTAACCTTAAACTCATATAAACTCATTTAAGTTTGAATTCATTTAACCCCGCCCATTTAACCCTACTTAAATTCTCTTGACCCATTTAGACCCATATAGTATTATTTTGCTCTAAACATTTGACTAACTATTAATTAATTAATTAAATTTAATTGATAAATAATGATATAATTATACTTATTGATTTTTTTGATTTTTGTATGAAACACGATTTATTAAAAAATATATTATTTTTTGTAATAAAGCACAAATTTAAGGTTTTGGCGGGCAACACAGTTTTGCGGTTTTGGCGGAAAAATACAGTTTGTAGAAATATATTTTTTGGTGATAAAACGTAATTTCGCAGTTTTGGCGGGAAACACAAGTTTACGGTTTTGGCGAGAAAACGCGGTCTTGTGAAAATATTTTTTGGGTGATAAAACACAATTTTGCAGTTTTGCCGGGAAAACGTAGTTTTACGGTTTTTGCTGGAAAACACGGTTTTGCGGTTTGACGGAAAAACACGATTTTGTAGAAATTATTTTTTGGTGATAAAAAACATGATTTTACGGTTTTGGTAGGAAACACGGTTTTGCGGTTTTTGCGGGATTATCCTTATTAAATATTTTACCTTTTTTAGTTATTATAGTCTAAATGGGTATCCATATATCTGTGTTAAAACTCATTTAATAAGTGAAGCTAGTTAGGATACTCCATTTAACCCTATTTAGATTTTTCCAAAAATTAGTTTCAATGGACTTATTTTCTTAAGACATACCTATTTAATAAATGGGGTTTCGGTACCCAAATTAACATCACTAAATACTGGGCATGGGCATCATTTGTTTGAGCCAAAGAAAACCAAATGGAAAGTAATAACGCAGCGCACATTTTCAGCAGTATCATCATCCGAATGAACTAAATTAATGCAAGGATAATGAAAAAGGGTACCTAGATTCAGGAATTGGAATCCATTGCCAATAGCGGGGATCATCTCCCCATGCGATTGAGAAACTATCCATCGCAGATAACATGATACACCTCTTCCCACTCGATTTCTCTAACCAGATGCTCTTTTATTTCCGGAAAAATATACTTAATAGCAGCATTATTCTCAAACCGTATTAAACTTCGAAGTTACACACAAATTGCTCCAAAAATAGCAGAAATTTTCTGAAATATGCTTGTTTTGTTTTGTAGCCATAATAATTCTCTAGCAAACGAGTTAAGAACTTGGAAGTTACACCAAATTGCTCAAGAAATCTTCTGAGTTAAGCTTGTTTTGTAGCCAAAATTCTCTCAAATCCTATCAAAAAAGTGACTGATAAACAGATATACCTTTTTGCCATCGTCGATTAGAACAGGCTCGTTACAGAGAGCGAAAAAGAGCTCCTTCTTCGATGAGAAATCCCGCGATCGAGGAACCAGAGATTCATACTCCGGCGGAATAAACTTCTCCCATACGATATCTGACTTAGCCGCCGATTCAAAGGTTTGCGAAACCGAAGCGACGACGCACGCATCGCGTGGACTTGTGAAAGAGATTACGTTGGAAATGCAGTCCTCCGGCAATGAATCGAACGGCGACGACTCCGACACGATCTCTCCTCCGCCTTGACCACTAGATTCAACGCCGTGACTTGTTTTCCCCATCGGTGTCTTCTTCGTTCGGAAGCTTTAGAGACGTGCAAGACTCCTCTTAAGGGATTAAGTCGTTCTACAATTTACGAAAATACCCCTTTGTTTTGTTGTCATATTCTCTAATAAGATGGGCCGTGTACAACAGAGAATCCCAATGTTCTAAGGTTTTTCTGGTTATGTCTGTTACAAAAGACATAAAGTATTGATATAAATGTCTTCTTAAAGCTAGTTTGTGATTTAGCCAGCCTAAAAAAGTGTCTGCCACAGCGTAGGCATGAGCGTACGGGTACCCGTTCGAATTCGGTTCAAATTTTTCGGATTTTCGGGTTTTCGAATTTAGGTTTTTAGGACTTATTTAGATATTTTATATATTCAGGTCGAGTTCGAGTTCAGGTACCGGAAATGTTGAAAAAATCTAAAAAATTGGTTAGTTTTGAAAAAACTTTAGTAAAATTTTGATAAATATAACTAAGAAATTTTGGATATTTCGGTTATTTTGGGTATTTCCGGTAGGTCACCAATCCTGAAATTTTCTCAGCACAAGCATGCTTAATTGTGGAGTTCTTCCGGGATGGTTGACCAAAAAGACAAGTGCATTTTGGTAACATAAGTGGCAAAATCAATTATTTTAAACATTTCTACATACACCACCATATTTTTTGAAACCGGAATGTTACAATGCACTCCCATTAACATATCGTAACGTCCTCGTTGCGCACCAAAACCATCACCCCTAACGGTGTGAGCTCTCTTGACTCCATACTCGTCTGGGTTCGGCTTTCATACCAAATGTAATGCCCCAATCGCCACCTTTTAATGGGCTTCACGTCTGCTCTCGGCCCGTGAGTCTACTCTTATCCGACGGCCGGTACGCTACGTCCGTGAGAATCGAAAGACTTGTTTACCGACCTTACAAATCACCACGTGATCTTTCCCCGTGTTTTGTCCTTACTCACACGATACCGACAATCACTTCCCGATATGGAATTTTCCCAACACAAGCACACCTAACTTTGGAGTTCTCTCGGGATGGTTGACTGAAAAGATAAGTGAAATTTGATGATATAGGTGGTCAAATCAATTTTTAAAAAAATTTCTACATACACCACCATATTTTTGAAACCAGGGTGTTACACGTTACTGTCGAATTAACTAACACAAAGATAATGAAGAGGGGTACGTACCTAGATTCATGATATGGATACCAATCCCAATAGCGAAGAGAATCTCCTCCCAAGATTGGGAGGCTCATCACTGATAACATGATACACTTCTTCCTTTTCGTCATCGTTGCAGAGATCGAAAAAAACTCCTTCTTCGATAAGTAAAACTGCGAACGAGAAACCATAGATGGATACTCTGGTGGAATAAACTTATCCCATGCAATATATGACTTGGCCGCCGATTCAAAGGTTTTGGAAACCAAAGCGACGACGCATGCGTCTCGAAGACTTGGGAAAGAGATTATGATGAAGATGCAGACTTCCGGTATAGAATCGAACGGCGACAACTCTAAAACACCGTGACTTTTGTCGGAAGCTAAGAAGAGTTTGAGAGTCTTTAAATCTTTCCACAAGTTTACGAAAATGACCCTTAATTGCGAATAATGCGCACGTCATTGTAGTCTCTAAGGATTCGTTTAATTTTGGATTTGGTTCAGAATAATTCGAACTAACAAACCCAATTAATATAGAGTCAATGATTCACGTAAGCTTTATGTATAATAATAATATAGTCTCAGTCTTAAAATTAGTGCTTTCTGGTCTTAGTCGTGTTTTTATATAAAAAATTAACATGAATACTTTTTGGTCTTAGTCATGTAGTCTTCGTTACTTATTTGTTTATTTATCGTCTTTGAGCTTAGATATAGTAAGCTGTATTGTCGGAAGAAGATATCCAAACAAGATATATCACCAACATAGTGTCTTTTTATTTATTTTTGTCAACAGCCTTGTATTAATGGGGATAAAATTAGGAATCTCTCATCGTAAATAAAATTTCATGAGACCTTAAAGTATATAACTTACAAAAAAGGGAACAAAAATAAAAGTGGCTGTAGACTTCAAAAATATATGCAAAGCATGATTGCTATGAAGTTAGAGCTTTAAACCAAAATATGGTTGTGAATGAGTCGCTGCGATAGCGACTGGCAACCAGTAAAAATGCCTTTTGTTTCTTCTTCCCTTCTCTTCATCTCTTCTTCAATTTTGGTCGATGTGACTTGAATCTCAAGAGTCTGAAGTCGTCGGAAAAAACCAGCGACACGACCCAAGCCTTTATCTAAAACAACGACTGTCGCTAGCTTTTTTATAATCAAATCACCATTGTTAAAAACTCACGGAAAAGGAACTCGAGACGTTAAATATTGTGCGATTCTTCTTCTCTGACCTAATTAATTGAGAATTTACAAAAATTTATAATTTTACTCTTTAAAATACTAATAATTACAAAATCCAGACATTTTAAAACCAGTCGCGGGTGGGAGTCGTGCTACTCTTAAAAAATAGGGCCTAAGTTTTTCTACAAATTTACGAAAATGACTCTTAATCGCGAACGACGCGCGCGTCTCTTTCACATCCCTTGTTTTAGTCATTGTAGACTGTTAGGATTCGTTGGTTTTATGGGATTTGGTTTGGAAAAAGTATCACAAACCAACCCAGTTTTATAGAGTTAAGTCAGGTAGGCGTTGTGGATCAACCGTGTTACGGTAGCAATAATATGTCATTTTTTACAAAGACTTATTAATATAGTTTCACTCGTTAAATCTTATGCTTTTTTAGTCATGTTAAAATTAAAATATGTTTTTTGGTCTTAGTTATTTTTCTTCGTTTATTATTTGTTTATGTGTCGGAAGAAGATATTGCAACACTTAAAGTCTATCATTGACATATCTAAAAGACTAAAACGCTTAATTAGATAGTGTTAATAGAATTTCGAGGGGTGTATAAAACCTTTCATCAAAATTTTCGATCATGTAGTATGACGATTAAAAAGAGCTAGCAAATAGGAAATTAAAAAGTGAAAAAAAAAGACTATTTTATTGGAGTTTTTTAAAAAAAAAAACATAAAACATGATTGGGTAATTTGAAACATATCACCAACCAGTGTAAAATCACGATTGACAATGATATCTACCGATGAGCGGTTAATCGGATAAAGATTTAGTCTGACTCGTTTAGCTAACAAATAGAAAACTAAAAAATTGAAAAAGTGAAAGCAAACTCTCTTTTCTTATTTGAACTCCCGAGGAAAAACAAACATAAAAGACGCTTTTCCAACATATCACTATACAGGGTCACATAAACAATTGACAATAATAAAACACCATGACATGAGCCTAATAATTTGTGTTAGTGAAAGTTGATGTATTACGATTGTGGTTCAAGTCCGTATATTGCATGTTGTTGATAAATAATAAAACAAAGGTTTCGGGATAACTTCACTGGTTTTTGGCATGATGAATCTCAATCCTTCAAACCAATTTACATCGATCTCTCGTACTCTTTCAAACCTGAAAAACATGTGTAACAATTTTCAACATTGAACTTCAGAATGAGTCATTAATTAGAACCGAAGTAATGACAATTTTCGACATTGAACTTTAGAATGAGTCATTACAACCGAATTAACACCGATGATATAAGAAACACAAAATGTATTTAGCTTCAAGAATTGGATACTATTTCCAAAAGTGAGGATAATGTGGCGCATAAATCTATGGTGTTGTTTAGTCTGACGAAGGTAAAATGATACACCTATTCCCACTTGCTTTCTCTAATAAGAAGCTCTTTTATTTTCGGAAAACAATAGCTAAAAGAACAAAAAATTTACAACGGAAACACGAATTAGAACTTCACAGTTACACCAAATTGCTCCAATTTAACATGAACTTGTTTTGAAATAAGTTTGTATCATATTCTTTTTGAATCCCACATCGGAAATAAAACATGAGAAATTAATATACTATATAACTAACATTGGCCAATCTACTCACCACTCATTGATTTTGTTGGAAGCCTAAAAGCCTGACAATTATTCTCTAAACCCTACTAACAGAGTTCAAAACTTATGGATGAATATATATAGATATATTGTTATACATTTTTGCCATCTTGGATTGGAAAATGATCACATCTAATCGCAAAGAAAACTTGCGATCCAGGAACCAGAGATGCATTCTACACACATAATTTGACGACTAGTTTCGTTTAAACCAAGTGGAGAACACTCATCCCAAAGACTGAGGTGTAACATAATTTACAACTTCATTCTCTACTTCATGTCTTTTGAAGCAAATTGTTTTTTAGATTGTCCTAGGGTTCCTTAGAGATAAATTATTCACCTTGTTATAAAAATTAATTTGAAGATAGTCTTTATTTTCTAGAGAAGACATGGTAAAGACTATCTTCAAATTATTTGGTAAATCTATATATTTAGGTTATAAAGAAGTGTTTAAGAGAAGCAATTCTCATGCAAGTCATCTAAGAACCAGAAACTTCGTTGCCTTAACATAACCATATAATAAGCATATAAGATTACCATGATATAATATCCCAACATAGCCGAATTGTCTGTCTAAGAATTAGGATTTGAATTAAAGTCTACACTACAATTTTAGATGTTCAAAACACTCTGTTTTTTTAATGTGATGATGAACATTTTAATCAAAAACCCAAATTCACAAACAATCCAAAATTCGTGATTCTATGTCAGAATAATTTTTCCAAGAGATACAACAGTTTTTAAGTTACTCTCATACCAAAACATAAGCAGAACCATCAAACCGTTCTCTACACTACAGAAACCGGTTTACACAAGGCAACATCCTCCACTATAAGAACAAAGCTGGAGCTTAGCTTATAACAAACACAACTGAATACACTTTTATCAATCACACGCATAACCAACTAACAATTATGACAAAGATGAGCGGTTGATCGGGTAAAAACCATTGTTCTCGACATTTTTATTACCGGATTTCCGCAGGACGAATTTCAATTCCTCGAATGATCAAGCCACGTTTCCAATTGCGCTGCTTAGATTCTATAGCAACCATCTCAATTTCATCATAGTTCAATAATCCTCCTTCATTGAAGAATTCCCCTAGCTTTATCTCCATCCACCCATCTTTTCTCCTCTCTGGTTTCACTAGGTTTTTTCCCCTGTCTCTCCTTCGAAACTGCTCATCCATATCCTCATCAAAGCATACATATCTTCGACAAGATTCTTCTAAATTCTGCCCCACCACTCCAACTACAACTTCTACGGCTACATTCTCAAATCCATAAGATATATCCACTTTCATAAACACGACGTAAGCCGAGTAACGAGTTCTTGGAGATAAGACACAGCTATTTATTCTACCACGAATCTCAAACAAACATACTTCAAGTAGCTCCGCTACTGTTTCGAACCTGTATGGCTCATGGCACCGATATTATCATCCGAACGAGTCATTAAAACCGAATTAACGTAAAGATAATGAAAGCGAATTAACCTAGCTTCAGGATCTGGAATCCATCGCCAACTCTGAGGATAATTTCCCCACGTGATTGCAAGGTTCATCGCTGATAACATGATACACCTCTTCGCATTCTCTCTTACTATCCATAAGATCTTTCATTTTCCAAAAAAAAAATTCCCAAATGATCATAAAATTCAAAGTTATACACAAATTTGCTATAAGAAAAAAAAGCAGAAATTTTCATATATAATCTTAATCACATCATTGTTCTCATAGTTCTCTAACTAAATTTTCAATACAAAATTATAAAATTATAGATTGTAATACCTTTTTCATATTATAGATAGATATACCTTTTTGCCATCGTCGATTAGAACAGATTCGTCGCAAAGAGCGAAATAGAGCTCCTTCTTCGATAAGAAATCTCGCGATTGAGAAATCAAAGATTCATACTCCAGCGGAATAAACTTCGCCCATACGATATCGGATTGGACCGCCGATTCAAAGGTCTTCGAAACCGAAGCGAAGACGCACGCGTCTCGTGGACTTGTGTGAGAGATTATGATGGAGATACATTCTTCCGGTAAGTCATCCAAAGACAACGGCTCAGTAACGCCGTGACTTTTGTCGGAAGTTGAGAGTCTAAGAGTCTTCTTAAGTCGTTGTACAAGTTTACGAAAATGCTCATGCGCGCACCTTTTTTTGGTCATTATTCTTTCTCAGGAATTGTTGGGTTTGGGTTGCTTTTGGTTTGGGAAAATTCTAACAAACCCAAATTATAAAGAGTCAAGTAAGGTAGGCGTTGTGGATTAACCGTGTTACGGTGGCAATAATATGTCCCCTTTTTTATAATAGTCTTGACTCCGTTACGCTAACAATTAGAAAAATAAAACTTTAAAAAGGGAAAGCAAACTCTTTTTTGTTAAAAATTTCCGAGAAAAAAAACACGAAACATGTTTGGGTATTTTGAACCATATCATCACATCCACTTCTCTTCCCTCTCTTCCGGTATTTTGAATCATATCATCACATACTAACTGCTAAGAGCATCATTAACCCAAGGAACCAATATTGGGTTCTTAACATATTTTATATTAATTCAAATATGTTAAGAAATTATATTAAGAACCTTTGCTAATTTGACCCACAATGGTAGAACCAAAGTAGGGGTTCTTAACAAATTTTTTTTTTTTTGAATAAGTTTATTGTTTATTTTAAATTTAAACATAATTGACATAAAAATATTATAAGCTTTGAGTATTATATGATAATTAAATACATAGAATAGAAACAAATCTATAATTGACTAGTCTTGTTCAAAAGAAAACAGAGTAAATGAATGATAAGGAGATGATGCAAGAAACAAATAAGGTTTGTAAAAAGGACGGACTGATGATCTGGTTCTTTCCTTTTACTCGATAGGTGATGGTCCTAAACCTTGGTTGATTTGCGCAAAACTTGTGTTCTTCCCATGTACTCATATTTTCCTCACTTGGTTCAGAATGTTCCTTCGATCGAAAAAAACAAATCCAAGCGTCAAATAACGTACATGTATGTGACTGTATAATTTCTAAGCGCCAAACCAATACAAACGTCAAACAACTTACTTCTAACCACATTATCATAATCACAATCTATATTCTGAATATAATTTGACCATGAAATACATTAAATAGACACAAATTCAAACATGGAAGAGATAAGCCATATATGAAACTGATTCATTAAAGGAAAGGCAGTACCAGTAATCAAATATAAAAATCCATATCAGTAATCAAATATAAAAATCCATACCTTATAAAAATATAAAACTGATTCATAAGGTATTACCAGTAAGGTATGGATTACCAGTAATCAAATATAAAAATCCATACCTTAGCACATCGGCAATTGTCTCATCTTCAGGGGAAACTTCATGGGCCTAGCTTAGATCGGAGACAGCATCCTTATAGTTTAAGAGAGTCAATCAGAAAACATATAGTTAGCACATATTTACTAAACTTCCATAAGCAACAGAAGAAGCCAAGAGATTGCCATCTCTCTCTTTACTAAAAATGTTATCATCTACTGAGTTTTTATAAGATTAATAACATTCAGAAGGTGTAGCCTACCTCGCGCAGCTGTGTGTGTGTGTGTGTGAAACATCATTTTTTTGCAATACAAGCCTCAACGAACAAGTTGTACATCGGATCTAATCAGTAATCACAAGGGTTCATAGTTATAGCATTCACTAAAGATTGGGGAGAAAGAAAACTCACTCATCTTTAAGCTTCTGAATCTTCTCAGGGTCTATCTCATTCATGTGTTTCTTAAATTGTTGCCTCACCATACCAACCACTAGCTCAGTGTTGTGCTGCTGCAAGACACAAACGAGTAAACAGAACAAAGTTCACTTCTTATATCTCCTCCACTCCAGGATATCTAATCCTACCAGAAAAGCACAAATCTCTTTCTCGTGGAATCAAAACACATCTGATGATACGATATCAATCTCAACCTTTTGTGGCTGCATCATATCAAATATCTATATAAATCTTCAGGCTTGAATCAAACAGTATTCTTGTATAACGAACTCAAGTGGGTCAAGAGAATCGACTCTAAAAAGTATCAATACATGCGAGTTCTTGGGCGCAGCCTCAAAGACAAAGTATCCTGACTATAAATGAAAAACTCTCTACATTCTGCTCTGAGTTGAACTAGGAGACTAAAAAGACACCTCTCTCAGGAAGGAAGCCAACAGTACCTGTGTTTTCAGCTGCTATCTCTTTAGGCGAAGCTTTCGCCATCTTCTCGCCTATTTCAGCCATATCCTCAGGCCGCGTATGCTTAAGGAAGAAGAAGTGAGGCAGTTTGATTAAGAGAATGTAAGAGAAGGAAGTGAGAAGCTGTTATCTCTTCAGGCGAATCTAATCGATTTCGATTTCGATTGCGACTTCTCTTCAATTTCGATTTCGAGATCTCGGTGAGCGAAATCATCAGATACACAGACGATTTCAATTCTGCGATGAAATCGCCGCTTAGTTTTTTTTTGGGTTGAGAGAGGCGAGATCGATAAAGATAGCCCCAATTTTTTTTCGCTCACCCAAAAACGCGACACCTGGCATATAAGAACCGATTCTTAAAACTCTTATTTAAGAATCGGTTCTCCAAAAATTAATGATTTTTTATTTATTTTTATTAACATTAAAACTAAGAAACCTATTAAGAACCACCGATAATGATGGTCTAAGACCATACAGTTCCACCACTCCAATTTTGCAGCTTCTATGGGGCCTTCCTTAACAAATCCGGTATATAATCCAATTTCTTAAACACTAAGTAAGTTTGCATGACAAGTTTTCGAGAATAGAATACGAGGATTCATCTTGTCGCGAATCTCAAACATACATCAACTTACGAATACATGGGTAACATTTTTCCGCGTTGACAACCATATTAACTAATAGTACCAATGATAACAAACAAACAAAAAAAACCTTAATGAAGGAATCGGATACCATTTCCCGAAATGAGGATAATATATGGAATTTCTATATCTAACAACGATAATATGATACATCTTTTCCCGCTTGCTTTGTCAAACCAGAAGTTCTTTCACTTTCAAAAAAAGAAAGAAAAAGAAGCGCTAAAAGTATCAGAAATGTTTGATATCTAGAATTAGCGCGGTGTTTTGGCCTCACTGACAACAAACCGAAAACTCCGCGAGGATTTTCGCAGGACGGATTTCAATTCCTAGAATGATCAAACCACGCTTCCGCAGGGAGTATTTACCCTCTAAAGTACTCATCTCAATTTCATCACTATTCATTAATCCTCCTTCATTGAAAAATTCCCCAAGCTCTATCTCCATCCACCCATCTTCTCTCTACTCTGGTTTCACCATGTTCCTCCTTGAACCACTCCCATCCGCAGGCGTATCAAAGCATATGAATCTTCTAGAAGCTTCATGTCTCACCACCCCAACTAAGCCTCTATAGCCACACCCTTAAAGCCCCAACAATTATCCGCTTTCTTGAACACAATGTAGACAGAGTAACGAGATCTTGGAGAAAGGACACGAGTATTCATTTTGCAACGAAACTCGAACCTATGTTCTTGGGGATGCTCTGCTACCATTTTAAACATGCACATCACAGGGCAACGTTTTGCAGCATTATCATACGATCGGAATGAGTCAATACAACTGAAATTAATACAAAGGTAATAAAAAATGAGTACTTACCTAGCTTCAAGACTTGGAAACCATTGGAAGAAATGCGGAGGAGTGTCACCCCGTATGCTTGATATGTTCATCGCAGATAACATGATACACCTCTTCCCACTCGCTTTCTCTAACCATATACTCTTCGTTTTTCGACAAAATTCAAAAAAAATCAGAGAGATTCAGTATCGGCACAATATAGAAAACACACAAATTGCTCCAAAATCAGCCAAAAGTTTTTAGAAATAAGCTTTTTTTGTATCCATAACTCTCTAGCAGGACTCCTATATAGAAGAATCAATGTCTCATATGTATCAATTACTCAAAAAATGATCTTAAATGTAATTGTTATAATAATGAATTTTTTTTTTAATAATGAAAAATGGTCAAATGATCTTTTAACCTTACAACATATACTTAATTACCGACCCAACCACAAATATCCACCCAAACCAATTAATTCGGATAATCCATCCGAATAAATAAATAAAAGGTCTTTTCTCCAATATTTTTTTTCTTCGTCTCTCTCTCTCGCATCTCTCTCGCTCATCTTCGGAACTCTCTCGCATATCTCTTCTTCGTTCTATTCGTCGCTCATCTTCGGAATTCTCTCGCATCTCTCTTCTTCTTCGCTTCTTCTTCTTCTTTTTCCCTCTTTCTCTCTCTCTCCCTCTATCTTGCATCTCTCTTCTTCGTTCTCTTCGTCGCTCGCATCTTTCTTCTTCCTCGCTTCTTCTTTTTCTCTCTCTCTCTCTCTACATAGTTTTTGTGGAATCGTAGATCCAGTTTTGAAATCGGGAGAACTTTAAAATTGTAAGTTCTCTTTATTCTTTTTCCGTTTCCAAAATTGGTTTGTAAATCTTTAAATATGGACGAATTTGTGTATATTTGTAGAGTTTTTTTGGAAATTTTTAGATATATTGTGAAAGAAAATTGAAATTAGGGTTTATAATAGAATTGGTTTTAAGATATTGATGTTCTTCGTCTATGTGTGATGAATGGTGGAGGTATTGTGTATATAACTTTGTATTGCTCTTTTGATCTAGCTTTTAATCACAATGGCTAAAACGAGAGGAAGCGGTAGAGGTAAAAGTTCAAAAGCTGATTTGCCACCACCTCGAGGAAAAAGTTCAAAGGTTCGTTCTCCACCATCTTCACCGCCAGCAGTAGATGGAGAAACTCTCATATCTCATACATCATCAGAAGAGAACATGGGTTCAGAAACGGTATGTAGATTACCGTTTGTAAAACTAGTACAACTTGTAAAATTGATACAATTAGTAAAACTAGCAATACTTGTAAAACTAGTACAATTAGTAAATCTAGCAATACTTGTAAAACTAGTACACCTGTTAACAAAAAAACTGTTTTGATTGCAGCTTGAGCCAATGAGACTAGTCAAGTTTTGCTTCAATCCCACTGAGTATGTTAAATATCCCAAGATTGGTACAAGATGTGATCCCGCGAAAGCCGTGGAGACCATTAAGGATCTTAAACGCTCGGAGGAGAATTGGTTTAGAAAACACACTCAGTTCAGGCACTTCTTCCACATGCCTTTGCACGAAAACAGAAAAGTGATGGGAATGTGGCTGTTACTTCTCCGCCCAGCTTGTACGAACAGACATAATGAACATTAGTTTATTGTGAATGGTTGTCCTATTCGGTATTCGTTGCGAGGACATGGTCTCATAAGCGGATTAAGCTGCCATAGATACCCACCAATGTATGATGTAAAGTGAAAACATTTGGGGAGTATGCGATTTGTGGAAAAGAACTTTGATGAGAAAAAGTCAGAACTCAAAGACGTGGAACAAAAGCTTAAATCAATGAAGGACCTAACAAAGGATAGGTTAAAGATGGTGGTTATTTATTTCTTAGCGGTGGTGATCAAGGGAAAGTCAAAGACTGTCAAATGAAGCATAGATACGTTCATCCTAAAGGTTGTAGATTATCTAGATTTGTATAGAACGTTTCTTTGGGGACGATACACATTTGACGAATGTTATTGTAATGATCTAATTATTTTATGGTTTTTTTCAAATAAATACAATTCAGCTCTTGAGATTTGGTCATTGTAATCGCATTGTAACAAAATGTATTTATTGTAATCTTGTTACAATGAGATTACAATAACCAAATCTCAAGAGCTAAAATGTATTTATTTGAAAAAAACCATAAAATAACCAGATCATTACAATAACATTCGTCAAATGTGTATCGTCCTCAAGGAAACGTTCTACACAAATCTAGATCATCTGCAACCTTTAGGATGAACGTATATATGCTTCTTTTGACAGTCTTTGACTTTCCCTTGATCACCATTGCTAAGAAATAAAAAACCGCCATCTTTAATCTGTCATTTGTCAGGTCCTTCATTGATTTGAGCTTTTGTTCCACGTCTTTGAGTTCTGGTTTTTTCTCATCAAAGTGCTTTTCCACAAATCGCATACTCCCCAAATGTTTCCTCTTTACGTCATACATTAGTGGATATCTATGACAGCTTTCCGCTTATGAGACCATGTTCTCGCGACGAATACTGAATAGGACAACCATTCACAATAAACCAAAGTTCATTACGTCTGTCCGTACAAGCTGTGCGGATAAGTAACAACCACATTCCCATCATTTTTCTGTTTTCGTGCAAAAGCATGTGGAAGAAGTGCCTGAACTGAGTGTGTTTTCTAAACCAATTCTCTTTCGGGCCTTTAAGATCCTTAATGGTCTCCACGACTTTCGCGGGATCACATCTTGTACCAATCTTGGGATATTTTACATACTCAGTGGGATTAAAGCAAAACTTGACTGGTCTCATTGGGTCAAGCTGCAATCAAAACAATTTTTTGTTAACAGTTGTACTAGTTTTACAAGTATTGCTAGTTTTACTAATTGTACTAGTTTTACAAATATTGCTAGTTTTACAAGTATTGCTAGTATTACTAATTGTAATAGTTTTACAAGTATTGCTAGTTTTACTAATTGTACCAATTTTACAAGTTGTACTAGTTTTATAAATAGTAATCTAAATACCGTTTCTGAACTCATGTTCTCTTCTAATGATGTATGAGATATGAGAGTTTCTTCGTCTACTGCTGGCGGTGGAGATGGTGGAGAATGAACCTTTGAACTTTTTTCTCGAGGTGGTGGCAAATCAGCTTTTGAACTTTTACCTCTACCGTTTCTTCTCGTTTTAGTCATTGTGATTAAAAGCTAGATCAAAGGAGCAATACAAAGTTATATATATAATACCTCCACCATTCATCACATGGACGAAGAACATCAACGTCTTAAAACCAATTTTATTATAAATTCTAATTTCAATTTTTTCACAATAAATTTAAAAATTTTCAAAAAAACTTTACAAATATATACAAATTCGTCCATATTTTAAAGATTTACAAACCAATTTTGGAAACAGAAAAATAATAAAAAGAACTTACAATTTTATAGATCTCCCGATTTCAAAACTAGATCTACGATTCCACAAAAACTATGTAGGGAGAGGAGAGAGATAGAGAGAGAGAGGGAAAAAGAAGAAGAAGAAGCGAGGAAGAAAAAAGATGCGAGAGATGAGGATGAGCAATGAAGAGAACGAAGAAGAGAGATGAGCAAGAGAGAGAGATGGAAAAAGAAGAAGAAGAAGCGAGGAAGAAGAGAGATGCGAGAGAATTCCGAAGATGAGTGACGAAGAGAACGAAGAAAAGAGATGCGAGAGAGTTCCGAAGATGAGCGACAGATATGAAAGAGACGAAGAAGAAAAAAATATTTGAGAAAATATATATATATTTTTTATTTGGATGGATTATCCGAATTAATCGGTTTGGATGAATATTTGTAGTTGGATTGATAATTAAGTATATGTTGTATAGTTAAACAGATCATTTGATAATTTTTCATGTTTAAAAGAAAAAATTAATTAATTATTATAACAAATACATTTGAGATATTTTTTGAATAATTGATTCCTTGAATTGATGCATGAATTAGATATTTACCTTTTTGCCATCGTCGATTAGAAGAGGATCGTTGCAGAGGGAGAAATAGAGATCCTTCTTCGATGAGAAAACTCGCGACGGAGGAATCAGAGATTCATAATCCGGCGGGATAAACTTCTCCCATACGATATCTGACTTCATCGCCAATTTAAAGGTTTTAGAAACAGCAGAAGCGACGCACGCGTCTTCAGGACTTGTGAAGGAGATTATGTTTGAAATGCATTCCACAGGCAACAAATCGAAAGCAGAAGAAGAAGAAGAAGAAGAAGAACCAGAAAAAGTTTTTCTTCTGCTTTCGCTTCGATTTTTCTCCTACAGTGTCCGTAACTGTATCATCGTCTCCGTCGAGTCGGAAGAGAATTTTTCACTTTCTGGGGAGAGACTCTCTTCTTTTAATTTTGTTCTTGAAGTTTACGAAAATGCCCCGTCGTTGCGAACCAATGCTCCCCTTCTACTTCACATTCCTTTGTTTTATACTTTTCTGGTCATTAGTCTCAGATGGGCCTTTTACAAAGAGAAGCCCAACAAAAGACACAGAGAGAGAGAGAGGAGAAAGAAACAGTGTGTTTCTTCATCATGTTATTTTTTTCTCTGTAATATCATCAGTAAAAAAGAGAGACTCGTGATTAAAGCTTGTAAACTCTATTCGATTAGTGAAGGTTAGACAAGGACAAGAGGGTCAAGAATCTATAAGTACGAGTTTTAGTGATCAACTAGCAAACTGAGGTGAGGATATAGGATCATGATATAAAAAATCCAACATAGCCAGACTCGTCTATCTAATAAATTATGATTTAGCTAAAGTCTACAAAAGAATTGTAGAAGCTCATAACACTACTTTTTTCTTCACTGAATTCATTCATGTGAGAATGATGGACATTAAGATAAAAACATAACAAGTTCAGTAACATTACAATCCACAAACAAGGGGGCAAGATATGTCCTTGTTTATCACATAAACCCTAACTGAACCAATCAATACACAAACGCAACCGAATACACTTTTATCAACTGGAATGCACCTCTTTACTCCACCAATTGACAATAATACCAATAGATGAGCGGTTGATCGGAGTGTTATGCCTCATTACTTTAGAGGATTTTTGCAGGGCGGATTTCAATTCCTTGAATGATCAAGCCACACTTCCAATTAAGCAGCTTAGTCTCTAAAGCACTCATCTCAATTTCATCACTATTCATTAATCCTCCTTCATTGAAGAATTCCCCAAGTTCTATCTCCATCCACCCATCTTCTCTCTCCTCTGGTTTCACAACGTTCCTCCTTCCACCATCTCTACTTATAAACTGCCCATCCATAGCTCCATCAAAGCATATGAATCTTTTAGAAGATTCCTGTCCCACCACTCCAACTGCAGCTTCTATTGCCACCTCCTCAAAGCCATCACATTCATCCACTTTCTTGAACACAATATAAGCCGAGTAACGAGTTCTTGGAGACACGACACTAGTATTTGTTCTGCCACGAATCTCGAACCAACATACATCGAGAAGCTCTGCTACTTTTTCAAACCTTCATAACACAGGGCAACAATTTTCCAGCATCATCATCATCATCATCCCAACGAGTCATTGCAACCAAACCAACGCAAAAATGATGGAAAAAAAAAGAGTACCTAGATTCAGGAATTGAAATCCATTGCCAATATTGAGGAGTATCTCCCCATATGATTGAGAGGTTCATCGCAGATAACATGATACACCTCTTCCCACTCGCTTTCTCTAACCAGATGCTCTTTTATATCCCCAAAAAAAATCCCAAATAATCAAAGAGATTCAGTATCAGCACCATATAGAAACATATATAGCAGAAACATTCTCAAATAAGCTTGTGATCACATTCTTATTGCCATAATTATCTAACAGAAGTCGAGAATTCTATACAAAAATTTCAATTCAATGGCGAGAGACAGTTCATTATCCTCAAATCCTATAAAAGATGCGCAAAATTGATGATTACAGAGAGAGAAATAGAGTTCCTTCTTCGATGAGAAAACTCGCGATGAAGGAACCAGAGATTCATACTCCGGCGGCAGAAACTTCTCCCATATAATATCTGATTTCACCGCCGATTCAAAGGTTTTCGAAACCGTAGCAGCGACGCACGCATCGCGTGGACTTGTGAAGGAGATTATCTTAGAAATGCAATCCTCCGGAAAAGAATCGAACGGCGACGAATCCGAAACTATCTCTCCTCCGCCTCCGCCGCTAGATTGGACGCTGTGTTTTCTCCCCATCGATGCTTGTAACTGTGTCATCGTCTTCGTCGGAAGCTTCTTCTTAAAATCTCAAGTCGTTATACGAATTTACCAAAATACCCCTTATTTGTGAACAAGACACGCGTCCTCTTTTACGCTTCTTTGTTTTATATGGTCATTATTATTTGTCTTAGGATTCGTTGGTTAAGGATTTGGTTTGAGAAAATATCCAAATTCCAAACTAACAAACCAATTAAAAAGGTCAAGTCAGGTAGGCATAATGGATCAACGGGTGGGAATATTATTTTTTTAAAAATTTTATAATATAGTCTGACTCGTTATTCCAGAAAAGTAAAGCTTCAAGCTAACAAATACAAAAAATATAAATTAAAAACAAAATGAAAAAAGTAAAAGCAAGGAAACAAACTCTTTTTCCATTTGAATTTTCGGAAAAGAATAAACAAACACAAAACACGCTTCTTGTTTAGAAGCAAACGACACTAAACCTGAAAACGAAGAACGTAAATCCGCCGCAACAACCCACTTTTTTCCGACGGCGTATAAGCTTCCTCCGTCCGTAACGCCGTCGTTTACCACCACGAAAGCTTGATTAGGTTTGCCGTAGTGTGTAATTTGTGAGATTCGTTAAACCCTAGCTTTACTTTATAAATCCTTGTGATGTGTTTTTTTTAGTTTGATGATCTTTAGCTAGATTGAGATATCTAAGTGATTTTGATTACTCTAGTGCTGTGTTTGATTGTTTGATTTTTAGATGGATTTTGATTTTTTTTCCCCTTACAGCCGTAACCGGAAAATTCTATGTTCGGAGAGTTTGATTCTCTTTGTAATTAACTTTACTTCTTCGTTATCGTTTCCTTGTATGTGTCTTTGACGTTGCTGAAGTTTTTTGCAATAGTATGATTTATAAGCTAAGCATCTTTGCCTTCTCCAATTTTATTGATGTCTTCTAGGGTTTGTTTCCATTTTAGTTGATCCGTTTTGGTTGGTTTCATGATATAGAACAGTGATTTTTCTTGTTTTGATAGTCTACAAATGGTGATTTTGTGTCTCTGATATCGAATTTTGGTTCAATTTGTGGCTTTAGTTTAAGGTTCTGAATACTGATGTCAGACCCATTGAAAGAGTCAAGAGAGGATATTACAAATTCTGTTGGTCACATGAGGGAAGATAATGAGTATGTTCGGCTAGTTGTGGCTCATGAAGCTACTGCAGCTGAAACCGTGTTGTCTTTATCGCAATCGGAGGTGTGGAGTAAGAAATTGATGTGGTGGGTGAAAGCTTTGGGAATATTTGCAGTTGCTCTCTTGCTTACGCTTATTTTCGGCAAATGGGGAGTTCCATTTGTGTTCCAAAAGGTAAATTCTTTACTCAAATCTCAAGTTTCAATGACGATTATTTCCTTATAATGATCCATGTCACAAACTCTGGTCTTTGGATTGTAATAGTTTGTTTCTATTGAAGGTTCTTATTCCAATTTTGCAATGGGAAGCAACTGCATTTGGCCGTCCTATGCTCGCGATTGTCCTTATTGTTTCTTTGGCTTTGTTTCCTGTGTTCTTGATTCCTTCTGGTCCTTCCATGTGGTTAGCTGGGATGATTTTTGGTTATGGTCTCGGTTTTGTTATAATCATGGTTGGTACCACCATTGGCATGGTTCTTCCTTACCTAATCGGGCTTATGTTCCGTGATCGGCTCCATGTACGGACCCTTTACTTCTCTTTTTTCAAGTCTTGTGATGATTTCTTACAAGGTCACTAACTTGTAGATATGATTTGTTATTACCAAAATGCAGCAATGGTTAAAAAGGTGGCCTCGTCAAGCTGCTGTTCTTAGACTAGCTGCAGAAGGAAGCTGGTTCCATCAGTTCAGAGTCGTGGCAATCTTTCGGGTTTCCCCATTTCCTTACACGATTTTCAACTACGCAATCGTTGTGACAAGCATGAGATTCTGGCCTTACTTCTTCGGATCCATAGCAGGAATGATACCAGAAGCTTTCATCTACATTTACAGGTCAGTCTTACTCTCCCTGGATTTAAACATTTAAAAATCACAAACTCGAAAACCTAATCCTAAAACTGGATATATCTGCAGTGGTCGGTTGATCAGAACATTTGCGGATGTGCAATACGGACATCAACGTTTGACAACAGTGGAGATTGTGTACAACATAATCTCCTTGATCATTGCGGTTGTGACCACTGTAGCTTTCACTGTGTACGCGAAAAGAGCTTTGAGAGAGCTTCAAAACGCAGAAACTAATGAAGATGAAGAAGTTCCAGTAAGAAAACAGGCGAGATTTGAGATGAAGAATGTTGTTCAACACGAAGAAGATAATACTCGGCGTTTGCCTTAGCCGAAGTTGACATGAAGCTATGATAGGTTTAAGAGTAAATAACAAAAGGGGTAAAAAAAAAAAGTCTGATGTAGTAGGGAAGACTAGTCAAGATTGGATTATATTAGTGTGACTGAGTCCAATTATTGAAATAAATAAAAGAAGCATTTAGGCTAAATAGACTATGAAAATCTGGATGCTCTATGTGATCCAGGAGTTTGTAGAATTGTTTTTAGGCAACACTTAAACCACTTTTGTACAGTTTGATATCGTGGCGTCTCAAGTCTATAATCAAATAGATTTATACCGGCTAGAGTCTTCTTCATTTAACTACTTAGCCATTAAACCAATGTAAGACTTCCGGTTCAATTTTATGTTATTAAACGGAGAACAATTGGAAGACCAAACCAACATTTACCGTTACACAATTTGAGTTGATTGCAATGACATTTAAACTTAGGAGTAAGACGGCATTATCTTGTTCAACAAGAACACATAAAGAACCATTGTAAACTCGAAATCAAACTCAAAACCATTGAAAGGCGTAAATGGCTAAAATGTTTCTCTTTTTTTGAGAGTATATGTGTGAGAGACTCTTTAACTAACAAATCCAAAGTTGTCACATTATTTAACCTTGAAAATTTTGATGATGCGTTTTAAAAAATAATTGCATCAGAAAACAAGTGTTGACAACTCTACTTCTTTGTGGGAGGATCTGATCATCGGTCGCTTTCCATCCACAGCTCCCCACGTTGCTAAGGTTCACGTCATAGTGAACAAGATCTGGCCGTTAAGGGACAAGCGAGTTCGGATTGATGCTTTTGAAGTTAACTCCACCACAATCAAATTCTGAATTCGAGATAGTTCAGTAAGATCTCGTGTTCTTCGTCGTGGTATGTGGAACATAGCCAATCTCCCCATGCTCGTCTCGAAATGGACTCCGGTTCTTGAAGATGCCCAACCGGAGATAACGACGCTTCCGATGTGGGTCACATTAAAGAACATACCACACTCAATGTTCTCCTGGGAGGGGATCAGTTTTCTATCAAGCCCTGTAGGCGAACCTAAGAGACTTCATCCTGAAACGGAGCTCTGCAAAAGCTTTGAAGAAGCAAAAGTTTTTATTGAAGCTGACTTGTCCAAGAATTTGCCTACCTCTTTCCGCTTTAAGTCTTCGAAGGGCGTAAATGCAATTGTCGAATACACTTATCCTTGGTTACCACCGAAATGCTCTACTTGCTCCAAGTGGGGGCATACAAAGGAAATATGTCTAGCGAAAGATCCATCAAAGGTTTCAAATGTGTCAGAGAATTCAGAGGAAATTGAAGAGGGTGAAGTAGTTTCGGAACCACCGATTTTACTCCCTCCAATTCATCATGACCACTCTTTCTCGTTGGCAGCAGATGCATCAGGGGCACAACAACTTGTCATTGCTCCCGAGAAAGTCAAGACACAAGATCAAGCTTCTGAAAATAAGACTGATCTTTCTACTGCCGGTCCTACAACCCCAACTGGTTGGTCCATCGTCTCCCCTGGCAAAGGAAATCAAAGTAATGATAACAATCGCAATTCTCTCGCCTATGGGCAAGTTTCTATCCTCTCTTCGTCCCCTTTTTCAGTATTGGGGGACTCAGATGACGTTGCAGCCGAAGAGACACGAGATGTATCCATAACAACTGAGGAAGATCATCCTACGTTTAAACAGGTGATGTTAGCAGCTGCAATTCCTGCAAACTCAGACATGACTACGACTAATGGACAGGCTGAGGAAAAGACACGACAATCTCTACCTCGCGTATCCAAGAGTTCACATAAAGTACTCTCCGACGCATCCATACCAAAGGCTCACGAAACTATCAAGTATACTTCGAACAAAAGGAACTCCAGGAAGAAATCCTAATGTCGGGGTTCTTTTGGAATGTCCGTGGCTTCAACAAATCAAAAAAATATTATGTAGTTCGGGACTGGATTCAAAGGGAGTCAATGCAATTTGGGTGCTTACTAGAAACGAGGGTCAAGGAGACCCGAATGTGCCAAATCACATCTTCAGTGTTTCAGGATTGGTCATGCATGTCAAACTACGAATATAATCGATTGGGACGAATATGGGTTGTTTGGAAAAATACTGTCAGAGTAACACCGGTTTTCAAAGGTAGTCAAATCATCACGTGTTCGATTCTACTGAATGGAGCTGCTGAAGAGTTCTTTATCTCCTTCGTTTATGCTTCTAACTTTCCAGAGGAAAGAAAGGAGTTATGGATTGACATTAAAAACCATTATGATGTGTCACTGTTCAGTAACAAGGCTTGGCTAATCTTAGGAGACTTTAATGAGATTCTTAAGGGATAAGAGCACTCTCGATTTGAAGTTTCTCCAACGATTCCCCCAGGAATGAGAGACTTTCAAGACTTAGTTCGTTATTGCTCCCTTGTTGACATGCCCTATCATGGCCCTTTGTTTACTTGGTGCAATAGGAGAGAAGATGGATTGATATGCAAGAAACTTGATCGAGTCTTGGCAAATGACACTTGGACTCGGAAGTTCCCTTTATCTTACAGCACTTTTGAACCTGGAGGGTGCTCTGATCACCTGCGTTGTCGCTTCAAGCTTGGAGAGGACTCTACACAACGGCGAGGCCCTTTTAAATTTTCAAATGTGATTATAGCCTCCCCCGATTTCTTGCACACTGTCAAAGCGTACTGGGATACTTCAGCAGCTTTATATCACTCAACGTCAGCCATATACAGGTTTGCAAAGAAACTCAAAGCGCTCAAACCCATATTAAAGTCTTTAAGCAGAACTAATCTGCATCATCTTTCAACACGAGTTGAGGAGGCTCTTCTTGTGCTTTGTGAAAAATAACATATCACTTTAGCAGACCCGTCTGATGAGGCGATTGAGGCAGAACATATAGCTTACAAATGCTGGGATGCCGTAGCCACCATTGAAGAGGGTTATTTGAAACAGAAATCCAAGCTTCACTGGCTTCAAGTGGGAGATAAGAATAACAAATATTTTCATCATGCTATTAAGGCGAGAGAAGCAAGAAACGCAATAAGAGAACTCAGATGCTCTAATGGGAGAATTTGCACCAGCCAACTCGACATCAAAACAGAGGCTTCAAGTTTTTTTGAGGATTTTCTAAGCAATTAGCCCCAGGATTTCGAGGGAATCTCCGAAGAATATTTAAAAAGTCTGGTTACTTTCCGTTGCTCACCTTCCATTCAATCTCAACTTGTGAAAGAGGTCACGAGTGAAGAAATTCGCAGTGTTCTGTTCTCGATGCCGAGCCACAAATCTCCAGGTTCGGATGGATATACGGTAGAATTTTTCAAAGCAACCTGGAGTATATTGGGTAGGGACTTTGTTGTGGCAATTCAATCTTTTTTCTTGACGGGTTTTCTTCCTAAAGGAGTCAATACTACCATCCTTGCTCTAATCCCAAAAACAGTAGAAGTGAAAGAGATGAAGGATTACCGCCCTATCTCCTGCTGCAATGTGATATACAAGGTTATTTCTAAACTACTAGCAAATCGATTGCAGGTAATTCTACCACCTTACATTGCCCCCAATCAATCAGCTTTTGTTAAAGATAGATTGATGATGGAAAATTTGTTGCTAGCGTCGGAATTGGTCAATGACTATCATAAAGCTAATGTATCAAGTAGATGTGCCTTAAAGATCGACATATCTAAGGCTTTTGATTCGGTCCAATGGTCTTTCCTCATTGCAATACTACGAGTGATTAATCTTCCCCAAATGTTTATCCACTGGATTGAGCTTTGTATTAGTACAACCTCTTTTTCAGTTCAGGTTAATGGGGAGCTGGCTGGCTTTTTCCAAAGTAAGCGAGGGTTGCGACAAGGATGCTCTTTATCTCCCTATCTTTTTGTCATGTGCATGAATGTTCTCTCCAACATGCTGGATAAGGCTGCAGTCACGAGGCAAATTGGTTTCCATCCGCGCTGCAAAACCATGAAACTCACACATCTGTGTTTTGCAGATGATATCATCGTCTTCACTGATGGTACATCTCGGTCAGTGGCTGGAATTTTGGAGGTTTTCGACCGGTTTGCTAGGTTTTCGGGGCTGACCATCAGCCTAGAGAAATCAATTATCTTCATGGCTGGCTTAACTCATCTACAAAGGCACGTTATCTCTCAATGATTTCCTTTGGCAACTGGCACCCTACCGGTTAGATATCTTGGATTGCCTTTGTTAACAAAGAGAATGACTTCTTCTGATTTTCTTCCTCTTGTGGAAAAGGTTAGAGCCCACATAAATAGTTGGACAAGCTGTTTTTTATCCTTCGCAGGTCGCCTACAACTGATAAAATCGGTTCTCTCAAGTGTGGTTATTTTCTGGCTATCAACTTTTAGACTTCCAAATGCGTGTATCTCAGAGATTGATAAATTATTATCAGCTTTCCTATGGTCGGGTCCGTAGCTTAACCCGCGCGAAACGAAAATATCTTGGAATCTGGTATGCAAACCGAAAACTGAAGGGGGTCTTGGTTTACGACCGTTAAAGGAGATAAATACGGTTAGTGTTTTAAAACTTATTTGGCGACTTGTCTCTTCTGACAATTCTTTATGGGTTCAATGGATTAATCAGAATCTAATTGGAGAAGGGACATTGTGGTCAGTCCCGGGTTCAACTGGTAAAGGCTCTTGGATTTGGCGAAAAATTTTGAAGTACAGAGACAAAGCTAAAGAGTTTTATAGGCGCAAAATAATCTCAGGACGGACGACATCTTTTTGGAACGATCAATGGTGCTCCTTGGGGATTTTGTTCAACGTTTTGGGTTCTCGCGGCTCCATGGATTTAGGTATCACCAAAAACGCCTCTGTGGCTACAGCTATCTCCTCACACCGACGTCGTCGGCACAGAACTGAGATACACAACCAGATTGAAATCCATCTAGCTCAATTGCGGGATCAACAACAACTTGGCGGTGATGACTATTCCTTGTGGCGGGGGAAAAGTGGTAGATTCACAAACAACTTCTCAACAAAGGACACTTGGCTTCAACTTCGAGCTACACATCCGACATGTCATTGGTCTAAAGGGGTCTGGTTTTCCCTTGCAACTCCAAAATACTCTTTCATCACTTGGCTAGCCTTTCAAAATCGTCTTGCAACAGGTGAAAGATTGATTAAATGGAATCCAGGAACAAATGGTCAATGTGTCCTTTGTAGTGGTTCCACAGAAACTCGGAACCATCTCTTCTTCTCTTGTCGTTACTCAGCTCAAGTTTGGCATGCACTAACTAGGGGTATACTTCGACAGCGATTTACAACAGCTTGGGACGCTTTGGTTGAGAGGCTACTAGACTCATCTCACGAGAAGCTTCACACATTCATACTACGGTATGCTTTCCAAAACACTATCTATAGCATTTGGAAAGAACGAAATGGCAGGAGACATGGCGACTCTCCAACTCCACCGATTAAGCTTATCAAATTCATTGATAGCAACATCAGAAACCGCCTAAGCACAATCACCGCTCCATCGGCTTATGAAGGAGGCTTCCGTTACTGGTTCCATACAAGGCTTCCCTAAACTCTCCAAATATTGAAATATGTTATTCGCTTGGTATATGTAAGTTTTCTATAATAATCAAACTCTCTATCTTATGTTGCACCTTGTTGTAAACCTAGTTTTTTTGTGGAATAAATTTTACATTCATAAAAAAAAAAAAAAAACAAGTGTTGATTTACTTTGACCCTAAAAGACAAAAAGATTAAATTTGTTGTTTCCAGTGTCGTCTCCGAATTCGCCACTTCTTCTTCTCTATTCAGTACAAAAGTAATCGGAAGGAGAAGCTGAAGAGAAGCTCTACGACGCTTACTGAAGAATCTGCGAAGAAGAACAATACCTTTCCGAAGACATTTCATGGTTAATTGACAAATCTCTTTCTATCTAACTTTATAATCTTCTCTCATGGTGATTTCAGATCATCGTCTCCACTCAATTTCCCCGTAATTTGTTTTGCCTTTTTCCGATTTGATCAGGCGAATTCCGGCACAGAGAAGTTGAAGCTCTACTCTTACTGGAGAAGCTCGTGTGCTCATCGTGTCCGCATCGCCCTCGCTTTAAAAGGTCTCGCTATTGATTTTGCTGTCGCTTTCTAGTCATTTTGTGGAGTTTATCTGAAATTGGATCTTGTTCGATTGTTTTTAGGGCTTGATTATGAGTATATACCAGTGAATTTGCTCAAGGGTGATCAATTCGAACCAGGTGCGTAGTTTTCCAGTTTTACTTGCTGTTGATTCCGATTCAAGGTTATATAGTGAACTTGACTGAACTAGATGAGAATGTATAGAATGAGGTGATTATGAGCCATTTACATCATTTACTGATGATTGGTTTCTTATGTTAAAAGTTTATCGTTTTGATCCTCAAGATTTCAAGAAGATCAATCCAATGGGTACTGTACCAGCGCTTGTTGATGGAGATGTTGTCATTAATGATTCTTTTGCCATTATAATGGTCAGTTCTGTTGAGGTATTTTTTTGGGGTTGATTATAAGTGATATTTGATCAATCTTGAGTTTTGTGGTTGTTTTGATTGACAGTATCTGGATGAGAAGTATCCTGAGCCACCTTTGTTACCTCGTGACCTCCATAAGCGGGCGGTAAATTACCAGGTATTTCAATCTCTTGTCTTCTGTTACTTCGGTCAAATCTCGTCTTCTCGGTTTCTTTTTTTTTTTTGGATCCTGTTTTGTTACATGTGTTGCCATGAACAATAACAGCTTAAATTGTCCTGCTTCCCACTCTGATGCATCATTTATTTTGTATATTTCAGGCGATGAGTATTGTCTTGTCTGGCATACAGCCTCATCAAAATCTGGCTGTTATTGTAAGGGCATGAGATTTATTTCAGTATCTTAGATTCTACTGTGTTGGAGTTTCTAGATAAAGCAAACCTAGTTACATTTTTCAATTTCTTGCAGAGGTATATCGAGGAAAAGATAAATGCCGAGGAGAAAACTACTTGGGTTAATAACGCTATCACAAAAGGATTCACAGGTATGAGATCCCAAATCTATCCTAATCCGCAACATTCGGTCATTGGTGTAAGTGATGAGATACATTGACGTAACCAATAACCAAGAGATACTAGTTGTTACTGTGGTTGAGTAGTGCGAAAGTCTTACTCAGTTAAACATATCCATGCTTTATGCTTGGTACCATTCACCACCTCGTTGATGTACTGTTATTAATTGCTGCCTTGAAAAGGTTTATTCTGACCTATCTAATTATGTCTCAATTCTCTTTCAGCTCTCGAGAAACTGTTGGTGAGTTGCGCTGGGAAACATGCCACTGGTGATGAAATTTACCTGGTACTGCTTTAAATCTCTCTCGATTTTCTCGATGCTACTCTCTTCCAAGATTTTAGAAACACCTCGGTGATTCTTTTGTCACCATAGAATACCACAACCCTTTATTACAAATCAGTAAGTAGACAAGTGTTAAACCCATGAAGCATTGTTTTGCAGGCTGATCTCTTTTTAGCACCACAGATCCACGGTGCAATCAACAGATTCCAGATTAACATGGTACTTTTCCTTCTTTAACCTCTTTTTCCGGTACCCCCACATTGTTTCAGGTCTAGATTTTTTTTGCGTACTATATCCCCAAATCCCTGGAATCCTGGATTAGTTTTATGGTAGTATGAATTATATGTTATCTGTCCAAAGATAGTCGGTTTCTTAACTTGTCCTTCTCATCACTCGGTTTATATTTCTTCCATTTTGTAAAACATGTTTTCCTCTGTTATAGGAACCGTACCCAACTCTTGCAAAGTGTTACGAGTCATACAACGAACTGCCTGCGTTTCAAAATGCAGTGCCAGAGAAGCAGCCAGATGCTCCTTCGTCTACTGTCTGATTCTGTGAACCGAAAGCTTCTCTCAGCTCAATAAATCCTCTATAGACAACAACAATGATAATAATACCTTGTACTCATATATGTATCATATAAACCAGTTTACTCCTCTACTTGAATTATACAATAAAGGTCAGAGTTTGAAATTTGCAAAGATAACTTAAAAATTCTCAAAGGAAGCCTTTGTCTCTAAGACTCTGGACCGTCTCCTTAACCGCATCTTCCACAGCAGTAAACACCAGCCCGAGCTCAATCAATCTCTTAGCCGCATCATTACACGACGTAAGCCCGGGTTGAGTTTCTTTGTCAAACTTGTGAATAGAAAATTCAGGAAAGAGCTTGGACACAAGAGCAGAAAACTCACTGAACTGATAAATCCCATTAGTGCATAGAAACCGACCAGAAGCTTCAGGTTTTTCGAATAGCATCACGTGACCTTTAGCCACATCTCTCACATGCACCACACCGAGCCAGTGATGCTCTTGTGTCTCGGTCGAGCCTTGTAAGAGCTGTAGCAAAACAGCACAGCTAGCATTTAGGTTCGGTTGCAGAAGTGGTCCGATACATGTTGATGGATGGATGGTGACAATGTTGGTTCCATGCTTCTCCGAAAATTCCCAAGCTGCTTTCTCAGCTAATGTCTTCGAAATTGGATACCATTTCTATAATCGAAATCATACACAAATTGTTACAAATATCACAAAACCAAATTAATGAAAAATTGTCATAAACAAGAATTAAATATATTAAAACCGAAATTAACGAACCTGCATCGACTTGCAAAAATTGAGATCGGTCCACGACGACTCATCGACGGGCATTCTTTCCGGCCAATTAGGGTTAGGAACCAAGGCGGAGATAGATGACGTGATCACCACGCGTCTCACACTGAACCTCATAGCAGCTTCCAACACATTGATCGTTCCCTTAACCGCCGGTTCGACCAGCTCCTTCTCTGGATTTACCGGTGGATCCAACGTACAAGGTGACGCCACGTGGAACACTCCCGTACATCCATTAATAGCTCTGGAGATTGCATCGGAGTCTAAGAGATCCGCTTCGAAGATCTTGATCTTAGAAGCGGATCCGGGTAGTTTCAGGAGATGAGTCGGGTCGGATCCTGGGTAAATCGAAGCGTGGATATTGGTATAACCTTTCTCAATCAACGTTCGGATTATCCAAGATCCAATGAAACCATTAGCTCCGGTCACACACACTGTCTCCTTCGGCATTGATGTTATGTAAAAAGCTCACAATGATTTATATAAAGAGTCTTATTCTCATATACCCTCCCATCCAAAATCCAATTCTCCAATAACCCCATTTATTCTTCATACCCTTCTATCTTTACTATAACCCTCTATTTCAACTTTACCCTTACATTTTATTTTTGATTTATTTTAATAAAACATGAGACAAAAAAAAAATTAAAACTAAAATCCCTAAAAAAATCAATCAATCACTATTCATCTTCTCCATCCATTCTCCATTCCATCGCCCAAAAACTCAAAAAAACGCCTCCACCATTAAAGCTATTTTGAGGTGATTTCTCGGCCTATTCAACTGTTTTTGTTCAATTTATATGTGTTTGAAACTTCTTAATAGTGTAGGAACAAGTGTTGATGCTAGATTTGAAGTATAATTATGTAGAATTTTTGTGTTTCAATTTGGGAGTATTGTTAGATTTATTGTAAATTCGTTTTCTTGTATATTTATTGGATTCATCTTGTTAAATCTCAGTTGTTTTAGTTTATTAGAGTCGGAGTACGTATTGAATTTAAGGAGGTAGAACTCGATTTTGGTTTTAACAAATCTGCAGATCTTGGTACAACTGATATAAGTGATACAACTGGTACAACTGATATAAGTGATACAACTGGTACAACTGAGAGAAAGCAAAAATTATTGTAACGTTAGTTTTTAATCTATTTCAGGAGATAATGAATAATAATCATCGCACATTCATTCATTTTGATTATGGGGGATATTATCTAAACAAAGGAGATGAAATACAATGGATCTCAAGAGAAGATGTTCGTCATGCTATTTTGATGAAGTCATCTATTGAGGAGGTTATATATTTTGCATTGGTTGATAAAATATGCAGAAAGATTATGGTAGATGCAGTGATGACTGAGATGAAATTTAGTTACATGCTAGTTTCAGTGACACCTAAGAAGCCAATATATATTTTCGATGATGATGATCTTTTGTGTTATCTAGAATGGAATCAAAGTGAATTCAATGTGTTACATGTGGAGCTGGAAAACGCTGACGAGGGAAATCAAGGATGTGACCAAAATCGAGTTCAGGTTGGTGAAATTGGTGAAACTGTTGAAATTGGTACAAATAATGAGGAGTTGATTTCAAGTGCAAGAACTCGTAGAGTTGATGATGGTATAATGACTCTTTATGTAGGTGAAACGTCTGAACATCATGAGCTGGATGATAGCGGTGAAAATGTTGCTTGGGAAGAACAAGAACACACGGGTAATGATGATATGCGTGAAGGTACTAAGGTAAATGTGGAATGGGAAGATGGTGTGAATCTGACTATAGGTGAAGAATTTGGAAGTAAGAAAGCTGTACAAGATCTACTTGAAAAGAGTGCACATAGAAACTGTTTTGAGTTTGCGATAGTGAAGTCGGATACAAAGTTGTATGTGGTGAAGTGCAGTGAATAAAAAAAGTGCTTTAAGTGGTCATTACGAGTTGCGAAGCTTAAGAATTCAGATTGTTTCTCGGTTAGAACTTACAATAAGATGCATACGTGTTATCGTTCAACTACAAGTACAAACCGAAATAAAAGAAAAGGCACACCACGATTAATAGCATCTGTTTTGCGTGAAGATTATCCATGTAAGCTTAAGACTCCAGCTCTAAAAGATCTCATCTCGTTAGTTCAATCAAGGGCTGGTGTGAAAGTATCATACTCCACCGCATGGAGAGGGAAAAAGGAAGCTGCTAGTGAAGTTCGCGGTAGTCTTGAGGATAGTTACAAGATGTTGTATTCGTATATGTACATGTTGGAGATGGCGAATCCATGTACTATTTCATTTGTGGAATTAGATGAAAAGAATAATTTTCAGTACTTATTCTTCGCATTGAGAGCTTGCATTGAAGGCTTCGATGCTATGAGAAAAGTGATCATTGTGGATGGAACTCACCTTAAGACTAAGTTCAAGACACTATAAGGTATCTTGCTGGAGTGGCCTATCTTGATAATCATGTTGAAGAAAAAAAATGGGCAAGATGTTACTTTCCTGGAGCAAGATACAACATAGACACCAGTAATTGTGTTGAATCTATTAATAGTGTTTCCAAGGATGCGAGGAAATTATCATTCTTACTGATGATTGATGCTATTGTTGAGAAATTGGCTGAGTGGTTTAACGAATATAGAAAGATTTCCGCAAATGCACCGAGCTCGCAAATGATGGTGCCTCTTGTTGAGAACGAATTGCACTCAAGATGTGAAGAAGCGAAAATGTTACCGGTGTATGAACTTAACAGCTTTTTGATGGAATACAATGTGGTTGGAGTTGACAGCGTTGGTTATTTGGTGGATTTGAAAAACAAAACTTGCTCTTGCAAGCTATTTGATATTGATAAATATCCGTGTGTGCATGTTATAGCTGCTGTCATGGAAACAGCTAAACATGTAGGTAACGAGATTCAAATACAAGATTTATGCTCCAAATATTATTGGATGGAGCAGTGGTCATTGGCGTATTACCGGACTATATATCCAGTTCCTCATATGTCTCAGTGGGTTGTACCAGAGGGCGTACGCGAGTAGTTTGCCTTTCCTCCGGTTTATGTCAGTAAAAATAAGAAAAGAAGACCACAAATAACAAGGTTTCCATCGGTCGGAGAACATCGAGGAAGGAAACAAAAATCTACTGGACGCATGTATGAATATTTTCAGAATGATGGTAGTCAAAATTGAATTTCAGCAGAGGGTGCTGAGATCTCATGGTCCATCTATGTTACCGTTACAAATATACATTTAAACAAGTGATTGTAAATTTTAACCAAAGTCATTATGTTTGATGGTTACTTTGTAAGTAAACATTCCTTATACTTTGATGGTTACTTTGTAAGTTTTAACCATGTAATTTTGTCAAACATGTAAACAATTGTTTTTAGACATATTATTGTATGCAAATTGTTTTAAATATAGTTTAATGACCTAATATTAAAAGTACAACTACGAAAAATGAATCGAATGTATGGTACTACTGATGATACGTTTAAAGTACAAAAGTACAACTATGTTCATGCTTGTACAACTACATCATTGAGTACAACTATGTCTAAAACTTGATAATATTTTATTCAATTAATCATAACATGTGTAAAAGATAGCAATATTTTATTTTTATTTAGAACATGTGTATAACATGATAATATTTTATTAATTTTGTTGACACTTTAATTTAAACGTGTGATTCATTGTATTCTGTTTTAAACGTGTGATTCATTGTAATTCATTTTTTAAAAAAAATTTGCAATAATTAATTTTAATAAATAGTCTCAGTCATACCTACAAATTTTCAGTTGTACTTGAAAAGTTTCAGTTGTACCTAAAAACATACATGAGCGCATATGAGTTTTTCCAATCATTTGTTTGTCCAAGCAAAAAACATGAAACATTCAGCAGCAAATATGATTTCACTTTTTCTTCTTTCCCACAGTGAACGGACTCTTGCGGTACTTCGAAAGTCGGCCTACTCGCTTCATTGGTTTTTTCACAGGTTCTGCATCTTCCTCTTCAACACCCATCTCAGCACTGCTTTCTCCTTCTGCTGCTGCTTTATCTGCACCACCGATCCCAACACTGCTTCCTTCTGCTGATCCTGTACCACCCATCTCATCACCCACCCCAGCTTCCGCTTCACCTGCGTTTTCTGCTGCTGCTTCATCTGCACCACCGATCTCAGCACTGCTTCCTTCTGCTTCCGCTTCATTTGCACCACCGATCTCAGCACTGCTTCCTTCTGCTTCCGTTTCACCTGTGTTTTCTACTGCTGCTTCACCTTCTTTCTCAGCCGCTGATGCATCCCTATCAAAACCAGTCCCTATCTCATTAGCCACTGATGCATCCCTTTCAAAACCAGTCCTCATCTGATCATCCACATTTGGGTCCCTCTCAGAACCAAATCCTCTCAAATCGTCATTAGCCTGGAAATTAAATCCTTCGCCTCTATTCATTGCATCGTTAACACAAAGTTCAAGATCTTTCAACCTTTTGTCCAAGATACCAAACCGCTGTTCAATTCTACTATCGAGCTCTTTAAACCCTGCATTCATCGCCCTCATTAGTTTATTTTCCAGCGCCTGAAGATTGTTCACAGGTATAGAAGGCTGAGACGGGATAATCTCATCTTGTTGTTGCTCATCTTCGTGCTGCTCCTCTGTCATATTTGGTCCTCGAGAAGCCACATCTGAATCGTACAGCTCTTTCCAACATATCTTTTTATTTTCTATGCATAGGCGCTGCTCCCAACTCATAGCAATTGGATCACTCGACTGTATCTCATCATCTTCCGTGATGCGAGCCATCAGAAGTTCCTCATTCAATGTAGGTTCCAAAATGCTATGAATTACCTGTGAATATAGAGACTTCAAAAATTATATAATACAAGTTACAAACAGTTAAACCAACAGACTCTATCTTTGTCCATACAAACGGTGCGAAGCAACAACAACCACATACACGTATGCTTGTGGTTCTCCTCCCTATGCATGTGCCAAATGTGCTTAAACTGTGGGTGTAAGCGAAACCAATTCTTCTCATCTTCGAGGAGGATTTTTTCCAACTCTTTCATCGTTTTGTTCTCCTCAGATCTTGATGACAACTTACACCACTTTGTATATTCGGTTTTGTTGAAGTAAAACTTCAGAGGTGGTATCGGTTGGGTTTCCTCCTCTGTATCCTGCAAAACACAATCGTAATGAATAGTTGTACCCAGTCGTACCGATCAAACCTAGTTGTACTTAACACACTTAGTTGTACCAATCACACTTAGTTGCACCAATCACACCTAGTTGTACCAAACCCAATTGATTCAAATTTCTCAATTCCCGGTCTCTGTAAATTCTAAACTCAACCTAATACTTTTGCACAATTTCAGTCAAATTACCTGTGAATGCGATGGAGAAGCGGTTGTTGCCGACGGAGGAGAAGCGGTTTCTTCTACAGAAGTTCCGGTTGCTGCTACCGGAAGAGGACTGCGTGGCGGCGGAGGAAAAGAGGTTGCTGCCGGCGGAGGAGAAGCGGTTGCTTCTGGCGGCGGAGGAGAAGCGATTTCGGTTTGCGAAGGAGGCGATATTTCAATTGTCGGAGGAAAAGCGGTTTCGGTTTGCGAAGGAGGCGAATTTTCAATTGGCGGAGGAGAAGCAGTTGATGCCGGCGGAGGAGAAGCGGTTGCTTCCGGCGGAGGAGAAGTGGTTTCTGTTGGGGGTGGAGGAGAAGCGGTTTCTCTTGGCGGCGGAGGATTCAACTTCCTCTTCTTCGCATTTATACCGTTTCTAGTACGGGGACGCATTGGCGATGAATTCAGCGACGAGATTAGCGTGAGGAGGGCAACGAATTCGGCGACAAGATGAGCATCAAGAAGGCGACGAATTCGGCGAGGAGACGAGCGTGAGGAGGGCGACGAGATGAGCGTGAGGAGGGCGACGAGATGAGCGTGAGGAGGGCGACGAGATGAGCGTGAAGAGGGCGACGGGCGAGGAGGGCGACGGGCGAGAAGAGCGACGAGATTAGGGTGAGGAGGGCGACGAAATTCGCGAACAGAAAAAATGAGAGTGAGGAAGAGTGGTCTCGAGAGAGAGTAATGGAGAGAAAAAAAAATTAGATCTAATTTTACTGGATGCTCCGAAAGTTTGAGTGGTTAATCTAAATCTAACTGGTTGGGTCGGTAAATAAAGGAAACGTTTGTAACCCTTTAGTCTTTTACTAATTTTTTTATTAAAATTAAAGATAAACTAAATTAATAAACATAAGAGAGGTATATGAGAAAAGAATTTGAGATGGAAGGGTATATGAGAAGAAGACTTTTTATATAAATTGTTTTTTTTTTTTTTTTTATAAGGAAATAAACACTTTTTGCAGTAAAAAAGGATCTTTTTTTTTCTCTTACTCGAAATAAAAATTTGATTTTTTTTTTTTTGCGTAAAGATTATTGATAAAAAACATAACGTTGACATGATATTATCCACTGGTTGAGTTATATAGTCTTTTCGTGACGAATGAAATCACTAGTCAATAGATGAAAACCGCCGGAGCGCCGCCGCATAGAGGTGGTTCCTCCTCTTCCTCCGCCGCTTACTTTTACCGGTCTTCATCATCTTGCTCCTCCGATAGCTGTAGAGTTTTGGTGGTGAAGATGGGAGGCAAAAGCAAGAAGCCTCATCAATCTTCTTCTTTTAAGGTCCACACATTGATACACATTTATGTAAAGGTTTCATCTTTGAGAACCAAAAGTCTCTCTTTAATCCAAAATAGTTGAGAATTCTAAAATGGAATTGTCAATCCTTTTTTCTTGGTTTATGATCAATTGGTTCCTTTTAGATTGCTAGTATCGGAGTTATCGATATGATGGATGTCCATTGAGCATTTTGCAACCATTGATTTGATCTCTGTATGACCATTAAGCTCTGGGATTTGTATGGATTCTAAAATTCTCTTCTACTTGGTTCCTTTTAGATCTCTAGTATCGGACTTATGGATATGATGAATGTTCATAGACCATTTTGCAACCATTGATTTGATTTTGGTTTTTGATTGCAGGATTCAGAGCCAGAACCACCGAGAATCAAATCCAACGTTAAGCATAACTTGCAGCTTCTGAAGTTATGGAAGGCATGTAGTAGTGTGATCTTTTTGTTTCATTACTACTGTGTCTAAGTCTAACCATTAGTGTTCCAAGAATTTGTCTAAATTCTAATCTTTGGAATTGTATGATATATATATGTAGGAGTTTCAGAGCAGAGGATCTGGCACGGCTAAGCCAGCGACTAGTTACAGGAAGAAGAAAGCAGAGAAAGATGAGTTACCGGATGATAGCGAGCTCTACCGGGATCCTACAAATACGCTTTACTAGTAATTACACACTATTTTTAAGTTTCTCATTTTACTATCTTCAAGTTGTTTCGAGAATGATTTTTGAGGTTTGAAATTCTAAGGAATGTTTGTGTTTCCCTGAAAGCGGTTTTACAGCACCAACCAGGGTCTATTGGACGATGCAGTTCCTGTTTTGCTTGTTGATGGTTATAATGTGTGTGGATATTGGATGAAGCTAAAGAAACATTTCATGAAAGGAAGGCTTGACGTTGCTCGGCAGAAGTTAGTTGATGAACTTGTGTCCTTCAGTATGGTTAAAGGTACAACTTTTCGAAGAACCTACATTTGATTTCGTCTATAGCTCATTTCGGCTAATGCGACTATTTGATTTGAATTTGTTGTAGAGGTTAAGGTAGTGGTTGTGTTTGATGCTCTCATGTCTGGTCTCCCTACTCACAAGGAAGATTTTGCGGGGTACAGTCAATCAGCCTTTTTCCGTCTTAATAGCTGTCTTCGATATCCTTATTTACTTTAAAAACTCAAAAAGGTTTCTCCTTTTTGGCCAGTGTTGATGTGATTTTCTCAGGAGAAACTTGCGCTGACGCTTGGATTGAAAAGGAGGCAAGGAAAAATGATCACTTTACCCCAAAGGCTGTTCAAATAGACGGGTTTTCTAGAATAATCGTTGATGTTTCCTCATTTCTGATAAGATTCCTGATATTGATAGGTGGTTGCGTTGAGAGAAGATGGATGCCCCAAGGTTTGGGTCGTAACATCTGATGTCTGTCAACAACAAGCAGCACATGGAGCGGTATTGTGTATCATATCGATGTTATAAACTCGTTATGCTCATATCTTGTTATTGATTTTGGTGAATAATTCTTGACAGGGAGCTTATATTTGGAGTAGCAAGGCACTGGTTTCTGAGGTATGATCACCAAAGCAATTGCCCTTTTCTATTTTTGTGATTTGAGTTTCATGTGATCTTGTGAAACATCATATTGTAGATCAAATCAATGCATAAGGAGGTTGAGAGAATGATGCAAGAAACAAGGTTACATTGGATTTTTCGCGCTTTTTAGTTTGCGGTTGGTGGGATTTTAAAATCTGCGTTTGGAGGTAACGAGACTACTTTTTATTACACAGGTCAACTTCTTTCCAAGGGAGATTGCTGAAACACAATCTTGATTCTGAAGTCGTCGATGCTCTTAAAGATCTAAGAGACAAATTATCAGAAAACGAAACAAAGAGATGACAAAGATCAATCCAGATTATAACTAGGCCCGGTCTCTTCCATTTAAATTCTGTCTCAAGTAAGCTAATCTGAATTATGAATCAGGCAGAGGCTGGCAGGAAAAGAGAGAGAGAGAGATAGAGAGAGCTCAAGGTCTATGTTGTTGTATCTTATTTTGTTACTAATCTATAGTTCGTTTTCTTTGGTCCAAACGTTTTGCTTATGGGGTGTACAGATCATTTTTGAAATTAAAATTTATTTGTGACTTTTAATTGTGACTTGTGAGCTCTCTATCTCTCGAGTTCTACTGACGCAAGATTTGCAAATATATTTATCAAGCTCCACTTCCATTGAAACTCCTAATTTATTCTAAATATCTCTCGAGTTCCATTGTTGTGTTGTATATCATAAATGATAAAATTAGTTTCAATATCTTAATTAACAAATTTTGGCGAAAAGAGAATTTTCTCATGAACATGATCTTTCTTACTTTTTGTTGACCTTACACATTTTAACCTTTATATTCACATTTCAATATAGTCTCATGTTGATTTTAATAATTAATTTTCTCAAGTTTGGTTGTTATAATCAGGATAACTAATATAACTAATCTATATTAACATTTTTGAAGTACATTTGAAAAAATAACCTTTATTTAGGTAAATATTTACAAAGAATGCCATTGTTTTAAAAGCAAAAAAACAAAACTCATTAAGGTTATTTTCGACAAAACAATACTTTGGTTCTAATCGGATCCAATCCTCTATAATAACCCGCAAATCTTGATGCCGGATATTCTCCTAAAATTTTCCTCCAATTAATTCTGATTTTCCTTTTAAAATCTTTTAGCTCCGATTACCTTGCAAACAAAGAAAACACCATTAAATTCCGATTTTGCTATAAAATCTATGAGACTTGATTCCTCTAAAAACAAAGAAAACAACATTCAATATTGTACGGTAACAGAAATTAGAATATCTTAACTACACCTTCGACTATACATATGGCTAATTGAAATCAGAGATTTCATATCAAAAGGAAATCTATATACTACACTTATATTCATATTCATAATCTAGCATATTCCATAAAATATTCCTAAATCCTATTCAAACATTCCGTAATTGTGAGATCTTGAAGATATTAGTTGCTTACTCACCAAGATTATCTCTAATCACTCACATAAAACCCTATCATCTCCTTAAAACTCTATAAATACTGTTCATTCACCGCAGCTCATAACACCAAAATACGAAAAACACAATCTAAAAAGTTTAACTACGCTAATGGCTGCTTTACTTGCCTTCCTAAGAGATGTTCGTCTCTCAAGTTGATTTTGGCCGACGAAAAGGTAATCATAACCTTATCTTATGTTTTCCTTAGTTCATCTGGTAATATTATTCTTTCGGATGATATCTTTTCATCTCTTATGTTTTTCTTTACTCCTCTTTAATATATTTTGTTTCTTCTTATTTCTATCAGATGGGTTTCATAAACAGAACTATGGTAACACACAATGACTCTATCTCTGATTCCAGCTATTTATCCTTAGCTAAGTTTCAGAAAACTATTTCTTCTAATCATAGTGAATTAATTTATACTTTTCTATGTAGTGATGAGAGACTCTATGTACTTTGTGGGGTATATTTGCTGAACATGTTTTTAAACCTTGTGAGGAGGTGATGGTATTATGGTGGTTTTTTTGATCAGGTTTATACAAAATCAAAACAGTTGCAGAACTAATTGAGCCTAAAGAGGTATTGGAATCATTTTCTCTTCTCCCATTACTTTAAATTTTATATGTATTAATTAAACATATATTATTACGTTAATTTTTCTTTGTTAGGTTGGAAGAGTAAGACTCGTGTGCACCATCTATACAGTTAACTTTATAATGATGTTTCCACTTGCATGTCAATAGACAACATTAAACTCAAGGAACCAAGCAAAAACTATAATATATTCTTCTCGACATGTTACCCATTTAAGAAAAGTGTTCTAAGATTAATCTACTTATCAAATCTACTATACAGTTCAGAAGTCACACCTGTGTTTTTCCAGCTTTGATCAAGTCTAGGCACTGCCATTTACGCATTTTTGAATCTTTATAGATGTCTTTACAAATTTGGTCATCAATTGCACTTGGGCAACTATACAAGAAATTAATGATGATGATTCAAAAGCTGATTAAACATAGATAATCTCATCATATAATTGCTTTTATCCTTAAAAAACTTCTCCAAAGATTCTAATCGTCCTTTAGCGATTGTTTCTATTCAGAAACATTTACATTATCAGATAACATGTTAATGGTTCAGATTGCCAGTAGCTACTATAACGATGAAATTGCAAATTCCATAACATAGTCTATAAGTAATGGAAACCAATGACCTTATAATGTAAAGGACGAAAATAATATTATATATAGTATTCTTGAATACAATCTATGGAAGACATGCAATTTCAGCAAAGAAAAATCTAATTGATTTTTTTTCCAAGGATTAGAATCTTATCTTTCGAGTTCCATTGTAATTGGAGACGGCGCCAATACGTGTTTGGTGAATCTGGAGAAGGAGATGAAGGTCGACGAAGATATATACAAAACCAGAATACTAAATGAAGATCGAGGAAGAGATTAAGGTAATTTCTCAATGCAATTAGAGAGGAATTCATCAAATCTGTGGATTGCATCATCCGAATCAGAGCTTCAACCCTTCGTGGTTCTCGACATGCGTTTGCTTCTCCAATTTTGATTTGATGGCTCACTGGCTTCACCACCGTAAACTGAACTCTTCATCGATCCACTGTCGCAAATCTAGGAATTTCGATATGGTTCGCTCATTTTTGCATCTTCTCTCTCGATTACTGAACCAAGCGGTTGGTACGGGCGTTCGACACTTCTTTCTGGCTCGATGCAAATTATATTGGGCATTTCTCCTTAAAGCCCAACTGATTTGATTCAATTCATAAGAACTTTTATCAAAACATAATAATAATTAGAGTGGAATTTGCCAAAAAGGATGGTAGAGAGAGTCTTTGGTCTGTGAAAATATTAGTAGAAATTGATGATGAAAGATATGATGTTGTATTATACTATGAGTCTAATTAGATTTTGGAAAAGGAAATTTCCTTTTCGATTGCTATTTCCACTAAACGAAAAGAAAAGTATTATACTATGAGTCTATGACTATGAAAAGAAAAATAAACTAATCTAAATATTTTTCACCTGATAAATAAAACTTTAAAAGCTTAGAGAACATGTGAAGGAAATTAGGGTTAACATTAATACGGTTATATAGATTTTACGGGTTGATATATAAAAGCAGGCAAAAATTTTTAGTCTAATATAAAATAAGTTAGATAAGATGTATATCCAATCCTAACCCATCCACCATTGATCATACTCCCATGCAAAACTAACTATCTAACAATATTAAATTTTCATAATATGGATTAAAATGAACTATCTATATTAACATTTTTTAAGTACATTTTGTAGAGTAATCTTTGTTTTAGTAAATATTTACATAGAATGTCATCACATTTAAGACAAAAATAATAAACTCATTAAGGTTAAATCTGGAAATTAAAAAGATAATATCAAAACAAACTTATTCTCAAATCTTTGGTTTAGTAAACTACATTAATCTCAATTTGTTTAAGGAAAACTACATTAAACTAATTTCCTAAAATATCTCTACCTAATTCAAACATAAATATATGATTCTCCTTTCACTTTTATTTAATTTTATATTTAAATTATTTTGAATTATTATATAATACATTTAGTTAATAAAATCTGAGATTTTTTTGGCATATAGTGTGATTAAAATTTTTTAAAACGGACATATATTACTCAATAAATGAATCAAAAAAATGTGTGTACAATGTCCCACATCGCCTGAAAAATTGTACAATGGTTCAGAGTCATACTATAAAAGAGACCAAAATGATTCCAAATACAAATGAGCAGGCATCCAAATTTAAAAGTTTTATTTGGTTTATTCCGGTTCTTTATTTCAAAAAATTTAAACTTTTAAAGAGTTTCAAAATATTATAAATATTTAAATTTTTAAAAAATTACAATTATTATAAATATTTATACTTTATATAAAGTTTACATATTATAAATATTTACACTTTATTAAAATTTAAATATTTTAAATATTTTAAATTTTTAATAAGTTAAACTTTATAAAACTTTTAAAATATTTATAATATTAAAATTTTTATGAAGTTTCAAATATTATAAATACTTTAACTTTATAAGAATTTTAAATATTATAAATATTGAATTTTAAATACTATAAATATTTAAACTTTATAATAAGTTTAAACATTATAAATATTTAAACTTTATAAAATATTTAAAGTATAATATTTGAACTTTAAGAAAACTTAAAATATCAAGGGACGGGATTATATGACGTAGCATGTTTGGATCGATATTATTATGGGATGGTATACTTCGGGTGAAATATTAGAATTAACAATCAAAATACAATTATACAATCTTAAATACTAAACAAAATAAACAATATTAACAAAACAAATACAACTTAAAATTATATTTTTTAGTGACAAAAAAAATCGACATGTGGTGTACTGCGGGATAAAATATAGTATTACTAGTATAATTAGGACAACTATGTAAAAAAAAAACTGAAGACTACGTTTTAAACCGAAAGCGAGTCTCATAACTCAAAGACTCTGTTTTAGACCGAGTTTTAGAACTCATATTGTTTTTAATTTTTGGGAATTGTTTACATGAACATCTTCTCTAAGGGCTTCCGAGTCTCCGCCTGAATCACGAATTCACGATCCCCACCAACGTCACACCGATCACTAGCCATAGCTTCGAATTCGACGCATCGCTTTGAATCAAAATTCAGTTTAAGAGAGAAAAGGGGGAAGACAAAGAGGAGAGAGAGAGATGAGTTGGAAGAAGCACGAATGCTACATCAATGGCGGACAAAGATTTGGGTGAAGCGAAGCGGAGAGAGAAGAAGATGCAAAATGGAGAATTTTAGATTGGGTGAATCGACTTTAAAGCCTGAGGAAGGAGATTCAGTGGCGCTTTGAGCGAGAACCAAGCATGAACAAAGCAGCTACGAAACGGAGAGATGTTATATATTGGGATCTTGTTGATTTTATATATTGGGATCTTTGGAGTCTAAAATACCCATTTGAGATCTTGAAGAGTATAAGACCTGCAAGCCTATCATCTGAAGTTACTTCACAATGTTAATATTCAACTCATCTTTCACGTTTCTCATTTACAATGTTTTATTGGTTCTGTTTGGGAGAAGGATTTTGTGAGTTTGCTTGCTTCTTGTTGAATGGAGCCTTCTCAAATTGCCTTCTGCAACTGTGGAACACAGAATCTATTTTTTCTGTGTGGCATTGTTGAAGAAGAAAAAGCTGAGAAAATTGGTTAGAAATTTGATCAAGTCATGGAGATTCAAGTTTAAAAAGAAGTCGCAGATTAGAGAGTATTTAGCGGGCTTGAAGCTGAGGAGAGTGTGCAAGGCACATGAGTTTAGCTGGAGGTGGTTTACAAGAAGTAACAAACTTGTAACAGAAGGAAGTTTTGGCTTGAGAGGATCTATAAGTAGAGGAAGCAGAACAAGAAATGGGGCATGCGAATTGTGAGAGTGACCAGTCGCCATTAGACTGAGCGTGGAGGATAGAATCTGAGGAATGCGAAGATTCTAGACTCAAAATCGTTCTTTGATTCTTGAGTTGCTGGTGATGCCTGAAGACAAGGTATGATGCAGAAAGGGAAGCTAACCGAAGGGGTTTCTGATCGACCGCCTTTGGCATTGCTCAGACTCGAGTTTGGTATTTCTCCACATTCGGGTTTCGATTTTTTTACTGAGAGAGCGCGACAGAACACAGCTATTGAAGCAGTGCAACACAGAAACAGAGGTGAGGACAAGATAAAGGCTGGTAGAACGGAGACTCTGTTGTCTCATTATGATAAAGGAATGGGAGTTTCTGGTCTACAAGACACTTATTGGGAGATTGTTTCAGATCCTGTCATACACTATGCGAATTGGATTTTATGTATTGTATGTGCAGCTGTGCAATGGATTAAAGTGTATAGACAACATAGCTGAAATTTGAAATTCAATTTTCCTTGTTACCCAAATCCCAATTACAACTACTACTTAAACATAACTACAATGAAGAGAAACTACTACGAAATGCAAAGCAATAACAATCCATCATCTCAATCATTTTTCGCCATTGGACTTTTCCTTTTCTCAGACCTGAGTCGCCTTTTGATTTGAGTGTTGAACCGAACAGCCTTTGCATCCACGTCTGTGTGATCAGAATCGTCTCTACCTATCCAAGCGTAGTCTCCTTGCGTGAAGACCTTCCAACGCGTCATCTTGAATGGCGGAGGAGGTGGCGATCGCGGGGACGAAGGCAGATCGGAGTAGTCAGAGGATAAAAAAGAATGTGATGGAGACGAGAAGTCCAAAGGTGGAGAGGACGGTGGTGGAGTAGTGTCCACGAAAGACGAAGAATGATCTAGATACAGAGGATCAGAAGGTGGAATATCTGGCAAAGGAAATTGTAGATCGTTAGAGTTATAAAATGGTGTAAAGGGCAGATCAGGAAGCTCTGTCTCCTCTTCGTTGCTCCTGAAAAGATACAGGACCACAACAGCCACACAGAGAAGAAAGACGACAACTCGAAATCGTCTCTCCACAAAAACTTTCCAGAAAAGGTATGACGCGATGACACCGAACTCAGGAAGGATGAAGAACGCGAGGAAGGCGGAGATGGCGACAATGTAGTAGAGCTGCGTCATGTAGAATCCGGCTAACCGGCGGAAAGGGATCTCGTCTCCCATCGTCGCTGCTCTTTTTTTTTTTTTTTTTTATATATATATTTCTCTGATTACATTGATGTTTCGTGTTTTTAGTGCTTTGAATTCACACTTGAATGTTTCTTTCCACTTTGAGATTACTTCTGAGGTTGCATCTCCTCTACTCCGTCCATGCTGAAACTGGTAATAATCTTTTCATTAGTCGAGAGAGAGCGCGTGTATAAGAAAAAAAGGTTTTGGTCAAATGTAAAAATGACTTTTCCGAAATTGCAATTGAGCCAAAACCCATTCTTCCCCAGTTAAAAATTGAACCGGAAAAACTAACCCTTGTAAGTGAAAGGTCAACCCAACAAGATTGAAAGAAACCCGTGTAACCACCAAACCGGAAAAGCTTAACCCGAAATTGAAACTGACAACAACAAAAAGTTCCCAAATTCCCAGAAAAAAAAAGAAAAAACACCCTAAATTCGTAATTGGAAAAAGTTCATTGAGGGTCAAAAAGCTTCGATTGAGAGTATGTTTGCATCGGACAATTGAAATTGAAAAAGAGAAAAAGTGAAGAAGATGATAATCCAGTCTCTTGATACCACAGGACACGACAATTTCTCTGACGAGATGGCAGCTTCTCTAGGACTTGTTTGGTGGTGGTGATGATCAGGAGGAAGTGAAGAAGAACAATTCAGAAACACAAGTTTATTCTTCTTCATCAGACCACTTGATTTGTGGCACTGGATTTGAGGTTCAACAAGTCATTTGGGGATATTTCTGTCAGGAAAAAACAAGCAAGCAAGGAGTCTCTTCCCGTAGAAGCTATGCATTGGTTGAATCAAATGATTTGGAGCTCTGGCTTGTGTCAAGCTAAAAGAGATCATGAAGCTTTGGAGAAATTGAAACAGTCAAAAGTTCCCTCTTGATTTATTGGATTACACAGTACACTTACTGGTTTGTTTTTTGTGAGCCAAAGCTAGAGGTAGGAGTCACAGTGTTACTGGACTACTGGTTACTACTTGGTTTTCAATATCCAGATTTGCTTGTTGTCACAGTCAGCCGTGGAAGGATTACCTCTAGTAGCTTTAGACGTTATGGATAAGAGTATTGCTGTTGGAAAGTGTTGGAAGCATACAATTATTAAAAAGGGTGAGACAATTTGTAACAGCCCATTTTCTTACAAAGCCCAATCCAAAACCGAGGCCCATCAAGCCCAATCTCAAACCCTAGGTACCCTCTCTCATTTCTCTATAAATACAACACATTCTCTACAATTTTCTCCACAACTCTCCTGAGTGGTAAAACTCTGCAAAAATTCCGTACCGAAGAGAGAACCACTGCTGAACCGCCGCTCCACCATTTTCTGAGTTCGGGCCAACCAAGCCACGTGACGAAGAGACGAAGCCAGAAACACCAAGCCGGAGAATTTTTAGTTTCGGTAGTCTAGTGTTTTTAGTGCTTTCAATTGACGCTTGAATGTTTCTTTCCACTTTGAGATTACTTCTAAGGTTGCATTTCCTCTACTCTGTCCATGCTGGAACTGGTAATAAACTTTTCATTAGTCAAGAGAGAGAGAGTATAAGAAAAAAGGTAAAAATCAAACCCACGTGATAGATTTTTCCGAAATTGCAATTGAACCAAAACCCATTCTTCCCCAATTAAAAATTGAACCGGAAAAACTAACCCTTGTAAGTGAAAGAAACTCGTGTAACCACCAAACCGGAAAAGCATAACCCGAAATTGAAACTGACAACTAAGGGTGGACGTTCGGAAAGAAAAATTTTAGTGCACACTCCACAAATTTTTAAAAATAGCACTAAAATAATTTAAAATTTTGGGTTTGAATTTAGTATTTTGGGTTTAGAGTTTAGTTTTTAATGTTTAAGATTTACATTTAGGCGATTTTGATATTTTTCTTAATCACACCCAAAATTAAGAATATGTTTTATATTAAATTTGTGTTTTTTTGGAATTTAAAGATGATGTGCTAAATTTGGAAACAAAACTTATTTTTATACTATTTGTGTTATGATGTGCCAAATATATAACCATCCTTTTTTGTTTATGCAGTTCATTAATAATTAAGTCAGATGTTTAACCAAAGAAAAAGAGAGAAACAAAATAAAATTCGTTTGAAATACTCATTATAAAGTTGATCAGAGTGTATCAGTCTATTGCTTTCTTTGATTATATTAATTCATGGATGTCTGATTAGTAATAACGAATTACTGATATGAAATAAATTAATGCAACACTATCGTCGGAATCTTTAATCAAAAATCCAAATCAATAATTTACTGGAGTAGGAAATATGTATAGAGCCTATGTTTAACCAAATTAGAATATGTTTATTTCATAAATGGACTTTCACGGAAAATAATAATTAGTTCGCAACATACACATTTAATTAAGTTGTATTAATTTATTATGTGTTGTTGATCTCAAGAGAATTGATACAATATAGAGGTTAACTTATGTTTAACCTAATAAGATTAGGAAATAGGTAAACATGAATAAGTAATTAATATTCTAAATCTCTTAATCCTCATCACAATAGAATTTCTATAATATTCTTCGACTTGAGCTTCACGATTTCATTTTATAAACGGACTATAACGGTTTATAATAATTGGGTCCACAAGATATACATATTGCTTCTCAAAATATCTTCAATACTCTTCCGCACGACAAACATGGTACACAAAAAGTCATAAAGCGGAATACGTATGTCGTGGACATTATGTCGAGGACAAACAAATCGTGTCAACGAACTCCTCATCATACAAAATTCAATCTTGAAAAGTAGTGGTGGAACTTCAACTCGTCTTTGGTCTTAGTTAAAGGGAATAACAATATTTTATGGACGCAAACCATGCAACTTCACAAACAATTGTCTTTATCTCGAACAGTCCATAACTTGAACTAAACATGACCTAAAAACATGAACGCTCCTAAAAAAAACTTTCGTTAAACTATTATCGAACTCTTCCACAAAATTTGAGATATTCTAAAATCATGAATAATTCCCACATAAACAAATAAATAACTAAAATCATGTGAAAGCCACGAAATCCTAATCATAGCCACCACGTCGTAAGAATGTCCCAATCAATAACTCTTGCACTAATAAAACAAAACCTTATTTAGAAAGAAACCAAAACAATCTCCCTATAACAAACGGAAGACAAAAACTCACAAGACACAACCAAATTCCCATCGAAATCATAAACTAAGAGTGAAAGCCAAAAACCATTAACTTTCAATTAAAACTTAACGTGGAAAAAATCCACAATTCACGTCATCATCACATTCATAAGAGTCGATCCAAACTATTTTGCTACCTAAAGCAAAACAAATTTAGTTCATTCAAAAAAACTATCGAAAAAAAAATTTACATGATTGAAATATATAAGCCGACAGAATTACTAAATATCTCCGAAATCAAAAACCAAATGTGGGATGCAAAATCATCTAGCTCGATTATATCGAAAAAGATAATGGCGAAGATTAGATAAATATATATATTTTTTATTTGATAATTTTTGTTATTTTAAAATATTCCCAAAATATATATAATAAATATGAGACAAAAAATTCAAATAATAGATATGGTTAATATATATATATATATATATATATATATATATATATATAAATCAATGTGTGGATCCGTCATTTTTCTGTCCAATATGTATCACTATTTGGAACACATTGTTATTTTTATTTTTTGTTAACAACCAACAAAAGCAGATCAATTTCTTAAAATCTAGTAAACACAAAAGTTCACAATTTCAAAAATAGAGCAAATAAAAAATGCCTAGCGGTTCATGTTGTTTGTTTTTGCATGTTTTTCAATGGCGATACAAATATACTTCCTCCGTTTTATTTTAAATGATGTTTTAGCAAAAAAAAAATTATTTCATTTTAAGTGATGTTTTTAACTTTTTATGCAAAAATTAGATATATTTAATATTTTTACCATTCATATTTTACATATATTTTTTTTATTGGTTGAAGTCATTTCATTAAATGGTGTTTATATGTAAAATAGGTAAATTAAATGAAAATGATACATTTTCTTATTTTCTGTGTAAAAACCTTAAACATTACTTAAAATAAAGCAAAGAGATTATGTTTTAATTTTTTAATCAGATACGCTCATACTATATACATTCACGCATATATGCGGTACGATCCGCTCTGTTTTTGAACGTCTTTGTATCACTGCTCCATTCAAGGCATTTTGATTTTCTTTTTTCTCTTTTATTTTCTAGTTACTATGAGATTTTCGTCCTATGTCCGTACATTTTCTCAGGACATGGACCATAGCATTTTTATGGTCTCCTCTCAAGTATCATTCGAACTAACGACCTCTAGGATTTGTATGAAACTCTTTATCAATTGAGTTATTGACATTTGGTAACGCTTTTATTTTTGACTATACATATAATTTTATGTCCTCCAAATCCTCACGTATTTACACGCCCATGCCATTTTAAACGGACCAAATGCTATTTAGTTATATATGTATCGAGGTTTAGTGAATTGATCGAACATGTTTGCATCATTTTTGGGATAGTGAGGGAAATTTAAAAAGGCATGCATATACATGTAAATGATAATGAACATTAACTTAACCAACCTAACTTTTGTAATAAATGATAAGTATTAAGTGATATTTTTAACGGTTTTTAGAGTCTTTTTATGTTCGAGTCTTGAGTTTTTTTTTGTTGAACACTTGTCTGTTTTCACTGTTTTTGAGTATTTACAGATTTCTGGACCTGTTTGGAGAAAATACGGTGTTTTGGAGGAGAAATAAAGTAAAACATGTCAAGTGAAGAAATGAAGGAAGAACAAAACCGACCGATACACTTTGTAACCGGTCGGTACCAAAGAAGCATGATACCGATCGGTACAAACTTACACCGATCGGTATGGTTTATGTAAATTTTCTTTTTTACTCCCTTGGGAAACCGCCTCTATTGTATATAAATAGAAGTCTCGTGTATGCTTACCAGAGAGAGCTTTTGTGCGAGTTTAAGGTTGAATAAAGTTTTAGTTCTTTTCTTTTTTTTTTATGCTTATTGATTCTCAAAACTCTTGAGGAATCCTTAAAGCAAAATCTTGATCTTTAAACTACAATGATCACATCGATGGGGATGTGTGAGTAGTACATATCAAAGAGTTTTGGGATCTCCAAAGGATTTGTTTGTGTAAAACCTTTATTTTTTTTTATGAGATTGTTGATTGTTCTCCATCTTTGATTGTTCTTTATGCTTCTATTTGAATTAGGCCAGTTCTTTATGTAAGACTATGCTGATTTGGGTTATCATCAATAATGTTCCACACTCTATGTTCTCATGGAAGGGAATGACATGTACATTAAAACTCGCATTTCTGTTTTGGCGCGACAGGACATTTTTATAGCAACAAATGTGTCCATTAAGAATAGATGGTTCGTCCATTCTTGTTTCTTGTAAAAACTAAGGGATTTTTTCTCCTATGTTGCCGTTCTCGGCAGCTGTTAATCAGGAACAAGAGATGCTTCCATCGGAGGTGGAATTGAACCAAGGATCTGGGGTGATGATGGGGTCAATCATTGAAAAAGTAAGTACCAAGATTGATGAGGGAGACTTACTTCCACCATCGACAAAGGGGATGACTCTTGTGTCACAAAATGTTGTGGTGGCCGGAGAGAGTGTTCTTCATCTCAAAGAACACGTGCGAGAAGATGTTTTAACGCTGGTCGATGGCAGCCAAGGCAGATCTGGTCCTGTTTTCACTCCATCAAAGGAAATCCCAGCAACAAAATCTTATGCAAACGTTGTTGGGAACACACCGTCTTTACAAAAATTCAAAGTAGACGTCGACGTCGTTAATGGCAAAGCATCGGTGGACGTCCCAGGGGAGATCTTTGAAGACTTGGTTCCTCTGTGGGAGGATTTTCTAGTTGGACTCTTTCCTTCTGAAGCTCCACATGTGGCAAAGATTCACGTGATTGTGAATAAAATCTGGAACTTGGGAGATAAGAGTATTAGGATTGATGTATTCCAAGTAAATGACACTACTTTCAAATTTCGGATTCGTAACGCTTCCGCAAGGCTACGTGTGCTTAGAAGGGGTATGTAGAATATTTGAGATCTTCCCATGATCATCTCAAAATGGACTCCAATTGTGGAGGATGCTCAGCCGGAAATTAAGACTATGCCGATTTGGGTTATCATCAATAATGTTCCACACTCTATGTTCTCATGGAAGGGAATGACATGTACATTAAAACTCGTATTTCTGTTTTGGCGCGACAGGACATTTTTATAGCAACAAATGTGTCCATTAAGAATATATGGTTCGTCCATTCTCGTTTCTTGTAAAAACTAAGGGATTTTTTCCCCTATGTTGCCGTTTTCGGCAGCTGTTAATCAGGAACAAGAGATGCTTCCATCGGAGGTGGAATTGAACCAAGGATCTGGGGTGATGATGGGGTCAATCATTGAAAAAGTAAGTACCAAGATTGATGAGGGAGACTTACTTCCACCATCGACAAAGGGGATGACTCTTGTGTCACAAAATGTTGTGGTGGCCGGAGAGAGTGTTCTTCATCTCAAAGAACACGTGCGAGAAGATGTTTTAACGCTGGTCGATGGCAGCCAAGGCAGATCTGGTCCTGTTTTCACTCCATCAAAGGAAATCCCAGCAACAAAATCTTATACAAACGTTGTTGGGAACACACCGTCTTTACAAAAATTCAAAGTTGACGTCAACGTCGTTGATAGCAAAGCATCGGTGGACGTCCCAGGGGAGATCTTTGAAGACTTGGTTCCTCTGTGGGAGGATTTTCTAGTTGGACTCTTTCCATCTGAAGCTCCACATGTGGCAAAGATTCACGTGATTGTGAATAAAATCTGGAACTTGGGAGATAAGAGTATTAGGATTGATGTATTCCAAGTAAATGACACTACTTTCAAATTTCGGATTCGTAACGCTTCCGCAAGGCTACGTGTGCTTAGAAGGGGTATGTAGAATATTTGAGATTTTCCCATGATCATCTCAAAATGGACTCCAATTGTGAAGGATGCTCAGCCGGAAATTAAGACTATGCCGATTTGGGTTATCATCAATAATGTTCCACACTCTATGTTCTCATGGAAGGGAATGACATGTACATTAAAACTCGCATTTCTGTTTTGGCGCGACAGGACATTTTTATAGCAACAAATGTGTCCATTAAGAATAGATGGTTCGTCCATTCTCGTTTCTTGTAAAAACTAAGGGATTTTTTCCCCTATGTTGCCGTTCTCGACAGCTGTTAATCAGGAACAAGAGATGCTTCCATCGGAGGTGGAATTGAACCAAGGATCTGGGGTGATGATGGGGTCAATCATTGAAAAAGTAAGTACCAAGATTGATGAGGGAGACTTACTTCCACCATCGACAAAGGGGATGACTCTTGTGCCACATAATGTTGTGGTGGCCGGAGAGAGTGTTCTTCATCTCAAAAAACACGTGCGAGAAGATGTTTTAACGCTGGTCGATGGCAGCCAAGGCAGATCTGGTCCTGTTTTCACTCCATCAAAGGAAATCCCAGCAACAAAATCTTATGAAAACGTTGTTGGGAACACACCGTCTTTACAAAAATTCAAAGTTGACGTCAACGTCGTTGATGGCAAAGCATCGGTGGACGTCCCAGGGGAGATCTTTGAAGACATGGTTCCTCTGTGGGAGGATTTTCTAGTTGGACTCTTTCCTTCTGAAGCTCCACATGTGGCAAAGATTCATGTGATTGTGAATAAAATCTGGAACTTGGGAGATAAGAGTATTAGGATTGATGTATTCCAAGTAAATGACACTACTTTCAAATTTTGGATTCGTAATGCTTCCGCAAGGCTACGTGTGCTTAGAAGGGGTATGTAGAATATTTGTGATCTTCCCATGATCATCTCAAAATGGACTCCAATTGTGGAGGATGCTCAGCCGGAAATTAAGACTATGCCGATTTGGGTTATCATCAATAATGTTCCACACTCTATGTTCTCATGGAAGGGAATGACATGTACATTAAAACTCGCATTTCTGTTTTGGCGCGACAGGACATTTTTATAGCAACAAATGTGTCCATTAAGAATAGATGGTTCGTCCATTCTCGTTTCTTGTAAAAACTAAGGGATTTTTTCCCCTATGTTGCCGTTCTCGGCAGCTGTTAATCAGGAACAAGAGATGCTTCCATCGGAGGTGGAATTGAACCAAGGATCTGGGGTGATGATGGGGTCAATCATTGAAAAAGTAAGTACCAAAATTGATGAGGGAGACTTACTTCCACCATCGACAAAGGGAATGACTCTTGTGTCACATAATGTTGTGGTGGCCGGAGAGAGTGTTCTTCATCTCAAAGAACACGTGCGAGAAGATGTTTTAACGCTGGTCGATGGCAGCCAAGGCAGATCTGGTCCTGTTTTCACTCTATCAAAGGAAATCCCAGCAACAAAATCTTATGCAAACGTTGTTGGGAACACACCGTCTTTACAAAAATTCAAAGTTGACGTCAACGTCGTTGATGGCAAAGCATCGGTGGACGTCCCAGGGGAGATCTTTGAAGACTTGGTTCCTCTGTGGGAGGATTTTCTAGTTGGACTCTTTCCTTTTGAAGCTCCACATGTGGCGAAGATTCACGTGATTGTGAATAAAATCTGGAACTTGGGAGATAAGAGTATTAGGATTGATGTATTCCAAGTAAATGACACTACTTTCAAATTTCGGATTCGTAATGCTTCCGCAAGGCTACGTGTGCTTAGAAGAGGTATGTAGAATATTTGTGATCTTCCCATGATCATCTCAAAATGGACTCCAATTGTGGAGGATGCTCAGCCGGAAATTAAGACTATGCCGATTTGGGTTATCATCAATAATGTTCCACACTCTATGTTCTCATGGAAGGGACTGAGTTTTCTCGCCAGCCCAGTGGGAGAACCAAAGTGCTTACACAAGGAAACAGAGTTAGTCGTTAGCTTTGATGAAGCAAAGATCTTTGTGGAAGTGGCCTTAACAACAGAGCTACCCAAGACATACTTTTTCAACATCAATAAGGAGGAATTATGTGTCAATTTTGAATATCCTTTGTTACCGCATCGCTGTGGGATCTGCAAGAAATGGGGTCACTTTGATGTAGCATGCTTGGTGAATAACCTGAAGTCCAAAACTCAACCTCATCGAGATGGCGTCTCCGAAGTTTTGGCCGAAACATCGGTAGATCAAACATTAGAAGCTCCTTCAGTGGTTCTCGTGGTAATTCAGTTAAAGGACAAGCACCTTCAGCAAAACCTTCCTGAGCTTGAGTTGAAAAAAAGAATGGCTCCAGAAATGCAAGACCATGAAAAAAGAGAAATCACTTCCCCAAGTTCTGCGATTGGAGATTGGACAACAGTCACCTCTACAGGTGGAAGAAAATCCAACCAATCTACAAATGGTGGTTTGGTTTATGGTCAAGTTCGGATCGCGTCACCAACCCGCTATGATGTTTTTCAACATAATTTAGACGAACCATCCGAAGAAGGTGGTAGTCAAAATGAAGCAGTGGAGACGGCAAGGGAATTGGTTTTGGAAGCTACTGAAACGGAATCGGAATCCTGCACAACAAACAAAAAAAAGGACACAGTTCCAGCTCGTGTGCCACTTCCACCAAACTCTAAGAACTCACACAACCAAACCTCGACAAACATTCAACAAGCAAAGGGGTTGAACTCTCGTACCATCAGCAAAAAGAACCCCAAACATCGTCGTTAATGTCAGGATTCTTTTGGAATATATGAGGATTTAACGAACATAAGAAACAATTGGTCGTCCGTGATTGGGTTCGTAAGGAAAATTTTAAGTTCGGATGTATTCTAGAAAAAAAAGTAAAGGAGTCCAAGGTAAATGGAGGGTTAAATAAAGTTTTCAAGGATTGGAATATGGTTTCAAACTATGAGTTTAGTCGCTTGGGTAGAATATGGGTGGCTTGGTCACCTCAGATCCAGCTGCAAGTGATCTTTAAAAGTGGGCAGATGATAACCTGTTCTATTAAGGACACAAGGCTAGACGCAGAGATTTGGTGCTCCTTCGTTTATGCATCAAATTTTGTTGAAGAGAGAAAGAAATTGTGGAAAGCTATAAAAGACCAGCATGACAGTGCATTCGCTCGAAGGAATCCGTGGATTCTATTTGGTGATTTTAATGAAATATTAGACTACTCGGAGCACTCTAACGCAGACTCCAACCCGTCTACTACTCCTGGTATGCGGGATTTCCAAGATATTACTCTTTATTGTTCTCTTTCTGAGATGAAGACTCATGGTCCGCTATACACTTGGGGAAACAAGAGAGAGGAGGGACTCTTTAGTAAGAAGCTGGATAGAGTTCTTCAAAATGTTGATTAGTCGCAGAAATTTCCACACTCACACTGTGTCATGGACGCGGGGGGCTGTTCGGATCACTCTCGAGGTAGTCTCTATCTTATTCCCAACATTCAAAAGCCACGAGGGCCTTTTAAATTCTCTAATGTGATCGCATCGTATCCAATATTTTTGGAGAAGGTGAGCACTTATTGGCATGATACTTTGAGGCTTTATCACTCTACATCGTCGCTTTATCGCTTCTCTCAGAAGCTAAAGCTATTAAAACCAGTTTTGAAGGATATTAGTCGCCAAACACTCTCTTCCATCTCTCAAAGAGCAACTGATGTGTTTGATGATTTATACGGCAAACAACTTACCTCTCTCTCGACATCATCTCCTTATGATGTTGCTGCTGAGAAAATGGCTTATCAACGATGGGAAAATGTCAGTGGACTTGAAGAGAAGTTCTTAAAGCAGAGATCGAAACTGCATTGGCTACATGTTGGGGACAACAACAACAAATACATCTACAACTCTGTTAAAGAAAGACAAGGAATGAATTCAATTCATGCTACTGTAAATCAGTACGGTGAAACTCTTACCACGCGTTTTTTCAAAGATCTTTTGACAAAGACTCCTACAAATTTTCAAGGGTTATCGATAGCTGATCTTTAGGACTTATTGGAATTCCGATGCACTCCTCAACAACAAACTTTTCTTACAGCTGATGAGTCCGACGAGGAAGTCAAGCAAGTAATCTTCAACATGCCCTTGAATAAATCGCCCGGGCCTGATGGTTATACCATGGAGTTCTTCAAAAGTGCTTGGCCGGTAATTGGTAAAGATCTCACAATTTCGATTCAGTCTTTTTTCAGATATAGTTTTTTACACCAGGGACTAAATGCTACCATTCTAGCACTTATACCTAAGACAATGAATGCAAGAGAAATGAAGGACTATCGACCTATCTCTTGTTGCAATGTGCTTTATATAGCTATCTCCAAGATCATTGCCAATCGGCTAAAGACTATCACCCCTTCTTTCATTGCCCTAAATCAATCAGCTTTCATTAAAGATCGTCTACTCATGGAGAACATTTTACTTGCAACAGAGATAGTAAAGGACTATCATAAGGAAAGCGTGGCCCCTCGTTGCGCACTGAAAATCGACATCTCAAAGGCTTTTGACTCGGTTCAACGGAGTTTTCTCTACAATATTTTCTCAGCTCTGAACTTCCCGCAAAAATTCATTCACTGGATCAGTTTATATGTCTCCACAGCATCTTTCTCTGTACAAGTCAATGGAGAATTATCAGGGTTTTTCAAAACCTCTCGCGGTTTACGCCAAGGTTGCTCTCTCTCGCCGTATCTCTTTGTCATGTGTATGAATGTTTTATCCTCTATGCTTGATAGTGCAGCTCTTAATCAGAAATTTGGGTTCCATCCGGGATGCAAAAATCTCAAGATCACTCATTTATGTTTCGCGGACGACATACTTGTTTTCTCGGATGGTAAAGGCAGATCAATAAATGGAATCATGGGAGTTTTTGATGAATTCGCTTCAGCTTCAGGACTAAAGATAAGTCTAGAAAAATTGACAATATATGTGGCTGGATTATCTACAAATACTAGAGATTCTTTATTGAACAGGTTCCCTCTTTGCATAGCATCCCTCCCGGTTCGCTATTTGGGACTCCCCCTCATGTCGAAGAAAATGTCTCTTACTGATTGCCTACCGCTTATTGAAAGTATTCGCTCGCGTATCAGCTCTTGGAAACATAGGTTTCTCTCCTACGCGGGTCGCCTACAGCTCCTAAGCTCGGTGATAACAAGTATCACAAACTATCTGGCTTTCCGCTTATCGACTCCCAAGCGCTTGTATAAAGGAAATAGATAAGATTTGCTCTTCATTCCTTTGGTCCAGCCCGGACTTGAAACTGAAAAAAGCAAAAATCTCATGGAATGATGTTTGTAAGCCAAAACATGAAGGAGGTTTGGGACTGAAATCTCTCACTGATGTTAACAAAGTCTGCTGTCTAAAACTGATATGGCGAATAGTTTCAAGGAAGAAGTCACTATGGGTTAATTGGATTCAACGGGAATTAATTCGTAATGGATCTCTTAGGTCATTGAAGGAAAACACAAGTAGATGTTCTTGGATGTGGAAGAAGATTCTGAAATATAAGGAGAAGGCTAAGTGTTTTCACTACTCGGAGATTATAAATGGCAAAGAAACGTCGTTTTTGTTCGACAAGTGGACATCTTTGGGTCGACTTCATGACCTTCTTGGAAACAGGGGATTCATTGATATGGGTATTCCTCATGGGGCAACTGTCGCAGAATCTACTCTTCACCGACCCAGGAACCACCGCTGTAGACTTCATAACTCAATTGAGCTGGAGATAATTAGGATCCGCAATCTACAACAATCGGAGGAGGAGGATAGGGCTCTTTGGCGCCAGGAGAATGGTAAATTCAAACCAATTTTCACTTCTTCGGATACTTGGCAACAAATTCGTTCAAAAGGTCAAAATTTCCAGGGGCATGAAGGAATTTGGTTCAAAGGCAGTACACCAAAGTTTACTTTCTTCTTATGGCTCGCAGCGCATAATAGACTAACCACGGATGACAAAATGATGTGCTGGAACAGGGGTGTCATTCCATCTTGTGTTTTCTGCCACGACCCGTTGGAATCACGGGATCATCTTTTCTTTGATTGTTGGTTTGCAACATCGTTATACAACGTCTTTCCAGGATTTGCTCCATTTGGCCTCAGGGAAAACATTCAAAGGCTCTAACCGTTACATCCTCCGCTATGTTCTCCAAGCTTCGGTTTATATCATTTGGAAAGAGAGAAATAGACGAAGACATGGAAAATCGCCAAATTCCTCAGTTGCCATCGCCGCATCAATTGATACCATAGTGCGGAATAAACTATCTTCTACCCACCGGCTACAAACAAGACAAATTGATGACGCACTTAGATTGTGGTTTCATTTCCAAAGTCTTTAGATAATATTGGCTCTTTTATTCTTCTTTTCTCTATCTCCTCGAAAACATTTCAATAACATTCTCTAAGCAATGATGCATCTTATGTAACAATGGGTTTTTTGTTCTTGAATAAAAATTTTACATTCATACAAAAAAAAAAAGAATGGTTTAGGACAAGGGCGTGAAGACTGTTTGCATTATAGGCCATTAGATCTCGTCTATTTCCAATTCAAATTCTCAAGCTCTACTATCTTATTTTATTAAAAACTTTAGTTAAGGGATGCATATAATGTACCCTGGTTTTTTTGATAAATATATTTTACATTCATACAAAAAATAAATAATAACAATGCAGTTGATTTTTAATTTAAATATTGGTTAGGAAAAAAATTATAGTTTTTGCATATGTTTTGCTTACTTTTATTAATTTATATTCTTTTTTTTAAAAAATATTATAACATATTGATAGAGTTGTACTAAAAAGAATTATCATTAAAATTATCAAAAAAACTTAATTTTAGGTTTTGAAAATATTAAACATCCTTACAGTTTTGAAATTATGTACAATTTTGAATTGAAAAACTTAGTGAACAAAAGAGTAGATGGTGGAAAAGTTTCGTTCTCATTAATCGGAGTTTTAATTCTTCTTAAAATTGAAGATCGCATAAGCCTCAGGATAACATCTAGTAGATTAAAATTAGTTATATTTTCATGTTTTTAATATACTAGACAAGGTTTTAACTCACGGTATACCGCAGGATAATTTATATTTTATATAATCTAAATTAAATCAACTTGATTTAACATGTCTAATATTCTAATATTAGTGGTGTTAATAAAATAATAAAATGAAGATTTGACCCGTAGTCTAGTGTCGGATTAATGATATTTTAAAATTTTAATAATGTCAATCTAAACTGTTCTGCTTCATAAACCGTCCCACCATATAAAACCGGTTTATGGTATTTTAATTTTTTTATAAGTTTAAATATTTAGAATATTTTAAAATTTTTCTTATCTTTAAATATATTAATAATCATATTTTTTAAAAAAGTTTTAATTTAATTACATTCATTATAATTAAATAGTTTAACTAAAAAACTGAATTAAACTGGATATAAATGTTTAAATTTAGATTTTTTTAAGTTAAGCTTCATGGATTCATTTTAGTCGTATTTATATTATGACTCCGAGTCATTGTCTAAACATTTATCTGATGTAAGACGTTGAAAACACTTTTTTCATTAATGAAGTAATATATGTCCGTGTTTAAAAATTCAAATCACAACGTATGCATGAAATTTTTTAAGTTTTTTTTTTTTATTAATTTTATGTATTATATGATGATTTAGAGCAATTAAGAAAAAAAAACAAATAAGATAAGAGAATCATAATTTTAAATCATAACAAAATCTTCTAAATATTTTTATTATTAATTGTTGAATATTATATGAATATTTTTATTTTATAATTAATGTAAAAATCATTTAAACGTGTTTGGTTATATGGATAGTAGATAATTAATTGTAAGAGTTGTTTGGATACATGTAGGGATGTTAAAATAGGTCTTTTAAGCCTAGTCCGGCCCTGTTTAATTAAAGCCCGGCCCTAAATGAGCTCTAACCCTTTTTAAGCCCTTTAAAATTTGTATAACAGGATTGAACCCTAGCCTTTTTTAAGCCCTTTAATGTTGATAACACTATTATTTAATTATCAAATGGAAACACTAAAACATTATAGACATATAAATTATAAACTTATAAATAATTTCAATTTTTTTAAAAAAAGCTTAAATAGCAAAATTCCATAAATATCATATATTTTTTTTGTGTCAAATCCCATAAATATCATATTATAAATCCAAAAACCCATAAATATCATATTCCAAATCCAAAAGAAATATCTAAAAACAAGTCAAATTAATTAAATTCAAGCTCATCATGTGTTAGAAGCTCCAACTCCTGAGCTACTTGCCATCTTTGTAGCATCATTATCTTCATCATCAAAAAGATCTTCAATGTCTCCTACAATTTAATGATATAAATTAGTTCAAAAAAATAATTCATATTAGTTAATAAATTAATATTAAAATTTTACCTTCAAGATCTGCAAATCGACGTAGCCAATTGCGAGTGCAAATTAATGCTTGCACATTTGTGGGAAGAAGGCGATTCCTAAAAGGATTTAACACCCTACCTCCAACGCTAAAAGCCGACTCTGATGCTACTGTGGTTATTGGGATGCTAAGCAAATCAGATGCCATGAAAGCTAAATCACCATACCGATGTTGGTTCTCTTTCCAAAAGCTTAAAATTTCCATATCTGAGAAAGTTTTCATCTCTAATCTCGGTTCATCATCCAAATAGATTTCTAAAGTTGACTTGGTATTTTTTGAAGAAAATCTGAGGCTACTTTCAAGCTCAAAAAGATCCTGTAGATATACAAATACACACAATATTAGTTAAACGAGACTAGTGAAAGATATTCAAATATATTGTTATACTTACATCATTCAAATCATCTTCAAGTGGTGATTCAGTGAGAAGCTCATGTGGAGTTAGTGTTGCTGAAGACTTCGAAAAACTTGCAGATTTGGTGTTATATTCTTTATAAAGCAAAATCAGATTTTTTCTCACAATAGCAACCTTTTCTTCAGCAGTGATGGGGATCCACTTTATCATAAGCTGATCTAAGTATCTGCAACTTTAGTCTCGGATCTAAAGCAGCTCCCATAGCTAGAATAATACTGTACTGATCCCAATATTTTGCAAACTTCCTTTGCATCTTCTGAGCCATTGCTCTTACATCAGCATCATCACAATTAACATACTTCTTCAGCAACAACTCGATTTTCCACACTTGAATGAAGTAAACATTGGATGTAGGATATTTCACTCCTGAAAAGTATGTGGTGATGGTATTGAAAGGCTTCAGGAGGTCACAAATTTTCTCTCCACGATCCCACTCTTCTTCTGTAGGCAATGAACTGTAACCTCTTTCATACAAATTCAAAATAGAAAATGTTTTTCTGAATTTTAAAGCTCTAGCAAGTATCTGATACGTCGAGTTCCAGCGAGTAGGGACATCAAGAGACAAACCAGCTCCACTTTTGATCCCTACACTCTCAACGCATGTTGCAAATGAGTCTTTCCTTAACTCACTTGCTTTTACAAACTTCACACTATCTCGAATATTCTCCAAAAGACTACTAGCTACTTCTAACCCTGCTTGCACTATCAGATTTATACCATGTGCACAACACCTCACATGCAAAAATTTTCCTTCACACAACAGTCCATTACCACTCTGAAGACGATGCTTAAGAATATCTTGCATAGTATTGTTTGCAGAAGCATTGTCCAATGTGATAGTAAATATCTTTTTCTCTAAACCCCATTCCTTCAAGCAACCATAAATTTTCTTAGCAATTTCTTCACCATTGTGTGGAGGCTTAAGATCACAAAAGCCAAGATCTTATTGTTTAACCTCCAGGTTTCATCAATATAGTGCGCAGTTACACAAATATATCCCTTCACCGTACTTTGGGATGACCATAAATCTGCTGTTAAACACACCCGACCATTGTGTTTTGCCAAAACCTCTATCAACTTAAATTTTTCTATCTCATATCTCTTAAAGACATCACGTGCAGCTGTTTGTCTACAAATAGGCTGACAATCCGGGTTTAGAAATCTATCTCTATCCCTAACTTTCTCATATTCAACATATCGAAAAGGCAGATCATGATATATGATTATATCATAAGTCATCTCCCGGTCAGTTTTATGATCATATTTAGATCTATCTTCAAGCTGAGGCTTTTGTGGGCAAATCAGTAGATGGCGGTTCATTGTTGATGTTCCATATGTCTTACCTATTATCAACTTAATACCACAGTGGTGACATCTAGCCCTTTCTTTTCCATCAGCCTCTAATCCTATAGATGTAAAATCGTTCCAACACTTAGCTCTACGTTTTTTACGTACCCGTTGAGCTCGTTGAGATGGTTGAGTGACACTTTGTGTTTCCACTTCATCCACTTCATCATTCATCTCCATGTACTCATTTTCAGCATTTAGAACAGCGATTCTTTCTTGTGATTGCAGATCCATACTGCATATGGTACAAGTAAATCAAAGATTAGTAAAACACTCACAGTACAAGTTGTTGGATGAATATTTTATCAAAAAACTGGAAGAATCCTAACCTAACTAGAAACGATACTGAACTTATTTTCCTAAAACCAAACAGTTCTAAACAAAATTTCGATTCTAGTTAGGCATAAACCAAACTGAGCCAAACCTATCCGAGAAATGCTCACACCAACAAGATTAAAATATATTTTATCAAATGTTCACACCAACAAAACAAAATGATTTCATGGTTTACCTGCTGCTAAAGTGATAATGCCAAATGATTGTTATCCTTAAACTGTGAGCTCAAGACATCTTTGTAGGAGTTTGATCACTGATCATGAGAATCTGCAGGACAACGAGCTTAGGTTCAAAAACAAGAAACATCGAGCACAAACAATTGCTTTAGCTAACATATAAATCCATTTTAGCTAGTTTAATCACACTACTACAACATGAAGAAAACCACTTTTTATCTATCACTAGTTTCTCTGTTTCCACTTTTTATCGAATCCAAATTCTAAACCAATCATGCAAAACAAGAAGGATTCAATAACAACAACAACAACAACAACAACAACAGAGTGCAAGATCAATGACAAATACAAAGATGATCCAATCTCTTAGCTGTAACCTAACAGTTGAAAAGATATCATTTTGCCGAAAACCCAGAGATAAACAGATCAAATTACCAAATGGGTATCGTTCAAATTCGCAATAAAACAAAAAACCCAACCGAATCGGAAGAGAAGAAGAAGCAATAATCCAAAATCAAAAGTATGCTTGAAGATTACAATTTTGAGCACGATGAGCTGAGATTTGGAGGTTCAAGACGCGGTTGGATTGAGATCTGAGATCGGAGATCAGAGGAAGAGAGAGATCGACGATGAAAGATGATACTGCCCGATTTCGATGAGCCGGTGAAAGAGTTTTTTCGATGTCGGCGATGAAAGAGTTTTTCGATGTCAAGAACTCGAGATCGTTTTGTTGTTTAATGAAAAAAAAGAAATAGTTTTGAGGCCCTGTTTTAACCCAAAATCTTTTAAGCAAAACCCTGATTGAGCCCGAAAAGTTTTCAGATCTTTTAATCAGGGCCCGGGTTTTAACGGACCCCGGCCAGCCCATAATTGTTAGCCCATTTTAACATCCCTAGATACATGTATATAAGTATTTCTCTATTCCAAATTTATCTTTAATGAGCTTTCTAATTTGTTATTTAAATCAATCGTATTTTATGTAATAACTAACAATACTATAGGTTTTTTCTAAAATGTACTTCAAAAATAATAATATAGATGATATCTGTAACACTCGTGTTTCGGTTTATAAAGATTTGTTGAAAATTGGGACGAAATCGGTTTAATTTCAGTTGGTTTACTAAGCTAATTTAATTAAACCTAGAGACCCTAATCCTTGCTTCTTTTTCCCTTGGTTTTTGATCGAGAAAAGAGAAATTTTTTGGTGGGTTGTGAGGAAGAGAGTGAGAGGCTGAAGCTTTGGTGAAGGGAGAAGGAGACAGAACAGGCAGGACCTGGTAGAAAAGAAGTTCGACCTGGAAGATCGTTTCCAAAGGTGCTCTGTTTCAGACGCGATTTAGATCAACGTGGATTCAAAGAGAGTTTGTGCATTCGTTTGTGCGTTCGTTTGTGCTCGGATAATCCCGAAACTTTAAGGGTAGCTTCAGGACATGTAGGGGTTGAGTTTCAACAGTTCAAATTGGAATTGAACGTTTAGATTTTGATTCGTGACTCAATCATTGAGACTGATCATTTCTGCTATTTTTCCAGTTTAGGTTGAAGGTTGTTTTGTTGTTGTGGTTGGCTTTAGGGTGAGTTGGGCTACTGTAGGCCAGTGGCAAGTCACTACTGGTTGTGGGATTGTTGTTTTTGGTTCAAAAATCATCATTGTTTCAAGGTGAGTGTGTGACTATGAGCTTATCTAAGCGATTGGGATTGTTTGACTTGGTGGATGTGATGTGTAGGTTGGAATTTTCATGGATCCAGAATCGAGTTCTTGGTTTGGTCATGTCGATGGGTTGATTGTTCATGGGTTGAGTTGTTTCATGATTTATGTGTTGATTTGTGATCTTAATGTGCTTGTGTGTATATCTCGTAGATGGGAGGATCGCCTCACTAAGTATTTGTGATAATACTTACGCATCTCTTTCTTTATGGTGCATGTAAAGATAAGTTATGAGCGTGGAATCATGGCGAGGAAGAGAGGATGATCTAGGGTCTCATTTTCAAGGTGTTGTCGGTTATTGTTATTGTTTTATTTTCGGAATTATTGCATGTTGGTTAATTTTGGTTAGTTTGTCTTGGTTGAATTTTGGATAAATTATTTATGACAATTTAAATTTTGGTTTGATGGTGAGTTTGTGGTTTTTTTGACATGATTTTTATTTGAGGAAATTAATTAATATTTATGGGAATATTAGTTAATTAATTAAAATAACAAAAACTAGAGCAGTCGTTTCAATATCCGGAATGCTATTGTGCGGGATGATTTTGTTATAAAATAATGTTGTATTTTAAAAATATAAGTAGTAGTATAGATGAATCCTTCATAACATCGGTGTAGGACTTTACGGGAGTTTGTCAATAAATCTAATATGCATCATATAAAGTCCAGCTCTGCCAAGAAAGATCTAGTGATCTACCATTGAGCCATAATGCTTACTACTCTAAGCAGTCTCATATTCGATAACCATCCGTGAGAAATACTTGCGCCTTGCTTCCACTAGACCATTGTGGTTGCAAGCATTTAACAGAGACACAACATCAACCAAGCTACCACATTTCGCAAACCTAGCCATTATGGCTAGTAGCGTTTAATAGAGACACATCATCATCCAAGCTACCACTATAACATTTTGGTAAAATGATTTACTATTTTCCTATATATTGTGATTCATCTATCTGCTCATCCATGCACTGTTCAAAATGAAGCCATGAAAATAAACCACTTTAACAATAAACAACTAATATTGAAATCTCCGTAGAAAACTTGAATTCTGACATGCAAAGTAAATCACTTAAAACCCTTTAACAAAAAAAAAAAAAAATTAACTTGTAGCGTGGAATCATGGCGAGGAGGAGAGGATGATCTAGGGTCTCATTTTCATGGTGTTGTCGGTTATTGTTCTTGTTTTATTTCCTAGATTATTGCATATTGGTTAATTTTGGTTAGTTTGTCTTGGGTGAATTTGGGTTTGATGGTTAGTTTGTGTTGTTTTTGGGTTGATGATTTTATTTGTGGAAATGAATTGATATTTATGGGGATATTAGTTAATTAATTAAAAAAAAATGGGTGCGGTCATTTTAATTGGTATCAGAGCGTTTACGGTTGTAAGACGGTTTAGGAAATTTAATTTGGGTTAATTAAATTTCGTGATGCTTGATGAGTGTGGTTAAACCGTTGTTTGGTTGTGCTGGAAAAATTGATTATGTGATAGTTAGTCAATTTGAATGAGCATGGAGTCTTAGAATCATCTTTTTCGAGCCTTCAATGAGATTCTACAGTAAGTTGTTTTTGGTTCTGTTAGTCGTTGGTGTTCTTAGCTTCTGTTCTTAGAAGTGCAGATGGCTAACGGGGCTAGAAGTTGTGGTCGTGGTCGGGGAAGCAGGGCTCCGGTAGCTGATGAGAGTGGCACAAAGTCTGAGGGTGTGGCCGGTGATGGTGCTGGTATAGGCGGTGGGGTTGCCGATGTGGATGGAGTTTCAGCTGATGTTGCAGGTGTGGCAGCGGATGTTGCTCAGACCCGAGATGATCGCATTGTGGATTTGTTGACCACGCTGTTGGAAAGGCTACCGGAGAGGGTACCAGCGCAGGCTCCAGACGTACCACTAGTGGCCGAGGTGCAGCTGAGGGTTGCGGTTGCAAAAGGGCTCCCATCTTACTTCAAGAAGATGGAGCGAATGCAGAGGATTGGCACGAAATTATTTTTGTGAGGTGCCAAACCTGAGGAGGTAGATGAGTGGAAGATGCAGATGGAGCAGAATTTTCGTTCGATTAGATTTTCAGAGGGATACAAGGTTGATCTTACAGTTCACTATCTGCAGGCTGATGCACATCTTTGGTGGAGGGGTTGCGGCTTGGAGGGCTCAGGGGAAGATGACTTGGGAGGATTTTTTGGCAGAATTTAATGCCAAGTATTTTCCTCCTGAGGCATTAGACCGGTTGGAATGATGGTTTCTAGAGTTGTCTCAGGGGAACCGGACGGTCTGAAAATATGAAGCAGAGTTTAACCATCTCAGTGTATATGTTGGTCGAGCCATGAAGGGTGAGCAGGCCCGGGTGCAGAGATTTTTAAGAGGTCTTCGGGCCGAGTTGAGGAACTGTTGTCTTGTGAGATTGTTCGGCTTGATTGTGGAGTTGGTTGAGATGGCTACATTGTTAGAGAATGGTCTAAAGGATGAGGCGGTGGTAGTCAGTCCAACCCTTCAGGCAAAGAAGCCTCAGCAGCAATTCAGTTCCAGTAAGGGCGGTAAGCCGGTGTAGGGACATAAGCGTAAGTGGTATGACACTTCGAGGGCTAGCCATAGAGGCAAGTGTGCTTCAGGTGTGGAAGCAAGGACCATAGGGTGGTGAGCTGTCCTCAGAAGAGTGTGAGACATGTGTTGATACTCGGGTGTGTTTCAACTGCAAGGAGGTGGGGCATATCAAGTAGAAATATCCCAAGCTGCAGCAACAAAATGTGGTAGTGGCACCACTGGTTAGGCAGATTGCATCGGCGCCCCTGGTGTATTCCATCGTGGGGCTGGAGGAACCGAGTATCAAGCTGATTACGGGTAAATGTTTAGATTTATGTATGTTAAATTCTAGTTGTGTGAGAGTCTTGTCTTTTTGATGTTGTGTTAGGGTTCTTAGCTAATGAGATTTGTGTAGGGACCTTAATCATGGGAGGTATTGAATCTCATATGTTATTTGATTATGGAGCGTCGAATTATTTTATGACTCCGGAATCGGCCGAGCGGGACAATATCGGTGGTGAACCCTACGAGCAGTTGGGAGTCGTTTGGGTTGCTGGGGGGAAATTTTTTACTTTTCATGGTCGAGTTAGGAACATGGATGTTCAGGTTTTCGAAGAATCTATGATAGCGAATTTGATCATATGTTCGGTGGAGCTATATGATGTTATTTTGGGTATGGATTGGCTCGATAAATACAGAGTGCATCTAGATTGTCATTGGGGATGTGTCACTTTTGAGAGGGAGAAAAGAAGGTTGGTTTACCAGGGTGTGAGACCAATTTCTGGAAGTATCATGATCTCAGCCATGCAGGCTGAGAAGATGATCGAGAAGGGTTGCGAGGCTTACTTGGCGACAATTATTACCCCGGAGATTGTTGGAATAGTTGTGGTTGGGGATATTCGGGTTGTCTGAGAGTTCAAGGATGTTTTTCAGTCATTGTAGGGATTACAGGAACAATGCCGACATCTAAGGCTCCTTATAGAATGGCTCCAGCAGAGATGGTAGAGCTTAAGAAAAAACTGGAAGAGTTGCTGGGTATGGGCTTTATCCGTCAGAGCAGTTCACCGTGGGGAGCATCGGTTTTGTTTGTGAAGAAGAAAGATGAGAGTTTTCAGTTATGTATCGATTATCGGGGACTTAACAGTCACAGTGAAGAACAAGTATTCTCTTCCGCGGATGGATGAGTTGTTGGATCAGCTGAGATGGGCTACTTGGTTCTCCAAGATAGACTTGGCGTCAGGGTACCATCGGATTCCGATTGATGATGCGAATATTAGGAAGACATCTTTCAGTAGCTTTCATGAGGCTGATGAAAGGGGTTTTCTAGGAGTATCTGGATGAGTTTGTGATCAAATTCATAGACGATATACTGGTGTACTCGAAGAGTCCTAAGGAGCACGAGGTGCATTTGAGAGTTGTTCTGGAGAAGTTGCGGGAACATAAGCTATTTGCGAAGTTGAGTAAGTGTAGTTTCTGGCAGCGAAAGATAGGGTTTCTGGATCATGTTGTTTCTGGGGCAAGAATTTCAGTGGATCCGGAAAAGATTCAGACTATCAGGGAGTAGCCGAGGCCGATGAATGCCACAAAGATCAAGAGTTTTTTTGGCTTGGCGCGTGATATGCTCAAATTATACCTAGAGCTACTCTCTCAAATTAAGAGACTGGTATAGTACTTAGGTGTCAAATCCACAAGGACTAAAGATTCACGTAATGAATTATCAGTTAAGAAATATAGCTAAACGACAAAGGATGAAATGCAAAAGTAGCTAGAGAATAGATAAATTTTATAAATTCAATGGAAGAAAAGCTAGACGTAGTTCGTCTAGGTTTAATTCAGGAAATTAATAACACTTTCGTGTCTACTAATTATCCTATGATCTAAATTTCAGGTGATCAATCTAGAACTAGCATTAATCTCAACCTAGATGAAAAAATATATAATTACTCTAACAAATCTATTCAATTCAACAATTCATCTTTAACCTAGGAAAACCCTAAATCTAACAAGAGGATTACTAAGAAATTATTAATGGAACACAAATCAATAACTGCATAAATTGCATTAAGAAATAAATAAAGGAACAAATGGAGTTTAAAATCTTCTCTCTACAATGAGTTCTGATCTCTCGCTCCCCAAAAAGCTCTCTGAAAATAGAATAATGATCTCTCCTTTTACAATGACTCTGAAAAACCTAATTATATTCAAAAATACGAAAATGACTTGTCTTGCAAATAGGAAAAAGTTGTTGACAAATCTGCAATTCTTCAAAAGTGGCTAAGATCGATCGACACCAGTAACTATGATGGTTTCCGAGTTGCTCTTCTCAGCTACAGAACGCCAGCTGCTCCAAAAACTCCAAATTGCTCTAACCTAGTCTAAAGCGTACCTGAACCTACAATGACTCAAAAATACTAGAAAAATACCAAAAAACTTTTTAACAAGAGTAATATCATTGTTAAAAACCGTAAAAATCATGATATATCAACTCCCCTAGACTTAGTCTTTGCTTGCCCTCAACCAAAAAATAAACTTAACATGTGAAAGAAGTTTGAAAAGCGCGAAAACTCCTTTTCTTTTAGGTTATTGCATTGAGCATTCAAACCATAATCCATATGCTTAACAGACTTATCCAAATCAAACCACCATGTACTTCTCCGTAGACATTTCCAACATCCTAAATTTAACCCACAATTTCGCAACATTCTCCACCGGCCTTTATTGCTGGGTCTCATTGATGAAATCAGTGCCAAGAACCTTCTAAACTCATTCCCATTCGATACCATGACAAACTAACCAATTTTCACACTCTTCGGTACTCTTTCTCTCCTTCAGACTTATTATTTTCTCAACATCTTTTGTGTTGTTTTATTTTTTTTCTTTTTTCTCAAAAGTGTAGGCGAATAATGGCTTTACGGAAAAAATTTCTAACCTCACTTTTTAACTTTCGTGTGATCATTTCTTTTAAAGTAAAATAATGGAGTCATTGAAAATTTTCCTTTTCTTTTACCCAAAAGAAAATTATCTCATCTTTTATGCTTTTAAAATTTACTAAATAAGGGAGAGGAGTACCATCACTTTTTACTTAGGCTTTCGTTTGCCAGGTAGGAACGAGGAGTTAAGCCCTATGAACACCAGTTGCATCGATGAGGTAAAGAGAATAGCTTAGTGGATTCTGTTGCGAAGTATGGATTGTTCTTTTTTACCGATCAATATTTGGATTTTTTATTAGTCGAATCTGACTAAGAAGATATATCATAATTTTCTAACCAAATTTTGACTCAATAAAACGAATAGACCTGACACAACTGACTCTCAAAAGCAAACACAACGTTGGCAACTACCTCCTCCAGACTTAAGTAACACTGTCCCCAGTGGTACCAATCCCAAGGTTGGCAAAAATAGGGAAAATGTAATCGAGTGAAAAAATGATAGATCAAGAATGGAACCTTTGTTTGGTGTCGATTGACACACTTGGTTGTGTCGAGTGGGGTATCGGTGTCGAGCGACACTAGTGGCCAGTGTCGATCGACACTCTGTCTGTAAACAAAGACCAGAGTTCCAAAAATTTGAATGTCTAGCTAAATTCTACGTTTTCTCATGGATTTCCAATGAAGCATTGTAAATCACTCAAACATAAATTAAAATCAATGACATAAAACATTAAATCACAATTCCGAACAAGTTTTATAACAAATAAAAGGTGACAAATTGACTCAATAAAAGGGAAAAGAAAAGAGATGTGAACTAAAATGAATAAAAATAAAAATTATACAACATTACCGTAGTGGGTTGCCTCCCACTAAGCGCTTGTTTTGAGTCATTAGCTTGACTTGGCAGCGGATTAAGCGGCGGGTGCATCATCCAAATGCACAATGTGTTCATCCAGAATTTCAGCTTTCGCCCAGTAATGTTTCACCCGTTGTCCATTAACAGTAAACCCCTTGCCCTCAGAGTTCATTAGTACAACAACACCATATGGTCGAACTTCTTTGATGGTGAAAAGACCTGACCAATGAGAACGCAATTTTCCAGAGAATAATTGTAAACAAGAGTTGTACAGAAGTACCTGGTCATTAGGTTCGAATTTTCGGGAATCTTAGAACTTAGAACTTTCGTAGGCATGGAATCTGATCTCGTCCAATTCATTTAGCTGAATCCACCTCTTTTATGCCGCAGACTTAATGTCGAAATTCATCATCTTTACAGCTCAAGCTGTTTTGTGTTCCAGTTCCACCAGAAGGTGACATGCTTTCCCATAAAGCAGATGAAATAGTGTAGTTCTAAATGGAGTCTTGAAAGTGATCATGTAGGTCCAGAGTGCATCATCCAACTTTGCAGGCCAATCTTTCCTTGTCTTACCCACTATCTTTTTCAGAATCTCTTTGATATGTCTGTTTGACAACTCCTTTTGCCCACTTGTCTGAGGATGATAAGGAGTAGCCACACGATGATGTACACCATGCTTCTTCAGGAGCTTCTCAAAGACCTTGTTGATAAAATGAGAACCACCATCACTTATCATAATTTGAGGCACTCCAAATCGAGAAAAAATGATTCACAAACGTCACACATGGATATGAACGCGTGAGCATCCTTAAACATAGTAGGCCACCAAAAGCCTGCTTGAAGAACGTTAGACACTGTCTTAAAAGTGGCAAAGTGTCCAGCGTACTCAGACCCATGGCAGTGAAACAACCCATTGGAGACTTCAGATACCGCAATGCATCGTCTGTAAACACTATCAGAACAATGCTTGTACAGATAAGGTTCGTCCCAGTAGAATCGTCTAAGTTCTCTTAAGAACTTCTCCTTAGCGTACCCTTTGAAATTATCTGGCTCGTCAACTACAGCAAAGTAATTGGCGATATCGGCATACCATGGTCTATCTGGAACAGCAACTGAAGCTATACGGTTCAACTAGTAGTGGTGTCGATCGACACTGACATCTTATGTCGACTCTTTGTGTCGAGCGTGGAATAGCTTGATCGACATTGGTCCGTCCCGCCGTAGTTGGTGCTGACCGACACTCTGGTGGTGTCGATCGATACACACACTACTGCTCGAGAATTCTACAGATTTTTCCTTGAGTCTCTCTGTGATCCTGTTTCCTGTAAGTAGATATTCTCCTCAGGCAGAGAATCACGGATATGAATATATCTTCAATTTTAATCCTTGAGAGATGATCAATAACTCCATTTTTTACTCCTTTTTTGTCCCTGACTTCAATGTCGACTTCTTAAAGAATAAAAATCCACCTCAACAACTTTGGCTTAGCGTCTTTTTCTGCATCAATTATTTGAGAGCAGAATGGTCTGTATACACAATCACCTTAGATCCAACCAAATAAGTGTAAAACTTCTCAAAGGCAAACACTACAGCCAAGAACTCCTTCTCAGTTGTTGCATAATTCTTCTGTGCATCGTCTAGTGTTCTGCTTGCATAATAGATGGCATGAAGTTTCTTGTCCTACTTCTGTCTCAGAACAGCTCCAACTGCAAAATCGCTAGCATCACACATTACCTCGAAGGGTAAATCCCAGTCTTGGATTGCACAATAGGAGCACTCACCAAAGCTTTCTTGATCTGTTCGAATGCTGAAAGACAATCAGCAGTGAACTCAAATTTAACGTCCTCGCAAAGCAAAGCAGATAGCGGCCTGGCGATCTGGAGGTTTTAGACTTGTCATCACCTCAATCTATGCACGATCAACTTCAATCCCAGCTTCTGAAACCCGGTGCCTAAGCACAATACCATCTCTAACCATAAAATGACACTTTTCCAGTTGAGAACCAAATGCTTCTCTTCACATGTAGCAACCACTTTGCACAAATTATCCAGGCAGTCTTTAAACGAAGATTCACAAAAAGAAAAATCATCCATAAAGACCTCCATGTAATCCTCAGTCATGTTTGTGAAGATTGACATCATACACCTCTGAAATGTTGCAGGAGCATTACAAAGCCCAAATAGCATCCTGCGATATGCAAAGGTACCATACGGGCAAGTAAAAATAATTTTCTCCTGGTCATTTGGATGGATCAGAATCTGAAAGAACCTAGAGTACCCATCAAAAAAGCAGTAGTACGGGTGATTTCCTAACCTCTCCAGCATCTGATCAATGAAAGGTAAAGAAAAATGGTATTTCCTTGTTACGGCATTCAGCTTCCTGTAATCAATACACATCCAGTGCCCCGTCACAATTGTTGTAGGAATCAGCTCATTCTTGCAAGTTTTAACTACTGTAACCCCTCTTTTTTTAGAAACCACATGCACTAGACTGACCCAATTACTGTCTGAAATAGGATAGATGATACCAGCTTTCAGCAATTTCATGATCTTCTTCTTAACAACCTCCTTCAGATTCAGATTCAGCCTCTTCTGATGTTCAAACAATGACTTTATCTCATCATCAAGGTAGATCCTATGCACGCACAAGTCTGGAGAGATACATGCAATATCATCAAGAGAATAGCCAAGAAACTTGCGAAACTTGCGCAACTTACTTAACAATAAAGTGAGCTCTTCATTGTTTAAGGAAGCATTAGCAATAACAGGATAAAATGAATTTTCACAAAAAAATGCGTACCTCAGCCCTGTAGGGAGTTGCTTGAGATCGAGTTTGGGAGATCTTCCTACGCTCCAATCACTAATCGGTGCAGCTTTTTCAGACGTCCCAACAAATTCCTCTTGAGCAACCAATTGCATCACTTGTTCACTTGCATCCAATAGTTTGACATACCCAGCAGCAATGTCGTCTAGATGCTCTGTTTCCTCTGTAAAAATGATCAAAGCTTTTTCCAAAGGGTCCTCAGGATACATCTTGTGGAAGATTTTCTCAGCAAGATTCGAAAGTGTGTCCACATAGAAAGTCTGTCCATCAATGGTGGGTCTCTTTACCAGCTTATCCATGTCGAAGTTCATTACTAAGTAACCCACATTCAGACCTATCATTCCTTTCCTCACATTAATTATGACACCAGATCTAGCCAGAAAAGATCTCCCCAAAATAAGAGGATCTTTAGGTTCTTCCTCATATTTCAATACCACAAAATTAGTGGGAATCAAACAATCTCCGAGCTTTATGGGAACATCCTCAAGTATACCATCTGGAATACGTACAGATCGATCAACTAATATATTTGTGATCCTAGTTGGTTGGAAATCGGTCATTCCAAGGTTGACTGCAACTGACTGAGATATCAAATTCATACTATAACCCATATCACACAACGATCTTGCAAACCTGTCAGAGAAGATGGTGCAGTCTAAAACAAAGCTTCCAGGGTCTGGAAGTTTTTTCGGAATCTTATCCTGAATAACTGCACTGACATGTGCAGATCATCATCACACCTTGCTGAACATTCAGATCCTTAGTCACCATCTTCTTCACATACTTTATGATCATAGGAGATGTTTTCACATCATCAATCAGAGGAATCTCAATAATAAGCTTATCCATCATAGCTTTTCATCTAGCATCTTCTAACTTCTGCTTCATCATCTCAATAATAAGCTTATCCATCATAGCCTTTCATCTAGCATATTCTATCTTTGGATAGAGAAACTTAGGCTTGTACACTCTTTCTCTGACTTGAGGAGGATTGTTGATAGGTTTTGGTTCAGTTTGTACAGGGTGTCGATCGATACAATGTTGGTGTCGGTCGACACTGACCTCTGGTATCGACACTTTGGTATCGAGCTTGGTCGATTTATCTCCGTCTCATGTGGGATTCTCCTCATCCTCTGAAGGGTGTCGATCGATACTATTCTGTGTTGATTCCTCCTACAATATAGTATCGACTGAGGTCAATTTCTCTCTGTCTCGACTTGAATTCTCAAAAATTTTGGCTGGTGTAGAACGATACTTATCCGTGTCGATCGACACTGGAATCTGTTTTTCAAACTCATTGTCATCTGTCTCTTCCAATTCCAAGATTTCTTCTGTAGTTAGACTCTTTAGTACTGGTTGAAGGATTTTTCCACTCCTCAACGAGATGGAATTACAGAAATACTTAGGATTTGTATCAGTCCTTCCAGGAAGTAATCTTTTTTGTCTCTTTACATATCCAGCGGTCTGAGCAACCTGAGTGTCCAGCTTTTTTACATGGGTGCTAAAAGTATCGAATTTCCTATTCAAATTAATGTACAGTGCATCGATATTTCCGTTGAAATCCACTGTGATCTTTTGCTGACCTTGCAGAATCTGCTCCAACATAGACTTAACCTCACTCTCTGGAGTTTGCAGAGGTGGGTTTTTGGTAAAAAGAACTCCCATAGTTCTTGGTGAAATTGTTGTTCAGATAGGTTTTCTGGTATTTAGGCTTTGGTGTGTATCCAGATAATGTTGATTTCCTGCGAAAGTAGTCCTTTGACAGTTTCCATTAAAGTTTATGTTCTCCTGATAGTTACCAAACCTCTGAACCTTAAATTCAGCTTGATTGACATAATATACAGCTTCTTCAAATACTCCTTCTGGCTCAAAAGTTTCAACCACAACAGCAAACTGAACAGATTTCTTACCTACGAGAATATTGTGCACTGAATCTAATTTAGCATTTACCTTTGGCAATCTGACTCCCTCCTAAGTTCTATGCTTGCTTATTTCTCTCAAAATCTGCATTTTTGTGTTATTGCTAGAAGCCAAGTTCTCCAGCAAGAGAGCATGGGAAGAGCTTCCAGAAAATGAAGTGATTAGATACACCATTGAACTTGATGCTTGTGACTAGGTCCTCAAGCCTCTCGATCTGATTCATAGGTTGTTCATGAGAAAGACCATGAAAAGGGTGTTGTCCAACAAGAGTGCAGTATGCGGGTTTCAGCTCAAAATCGTTTCTCTGAAACAGAAGAAGTCTGATCGCAGATTGATTTGCGTATAACTGATCAGCCTTATTTTAGTCACCGAGCGTTCTACCACGAACAACTACAGCAGCAACAGCTGCATCTTGCGCATCGCGAGCAACTGCACCAATAACATTGTTGCCCTGCTAACCATCGTTGATAACTGGAGCATCGATAGCAAGCTGGTGTCGATCGACACCGACACCTTCAAGTTCTACAATCATATTTCCCTCTGCATCCAGTTTTTAACCCTGCTAGTTACGCACATGGCCCTCTTGATCATGCAAAATTCCAGCTTCATCTCTTACCAACACAAAAAGGTTTTCCATCTCAGTTGGCTTATTTGCTTTGCGTTTCATACGTTTTATTCTTGCTAGTTCCTGGTTAGAAGGATTCGCCAGCTGAAGATTCATGTTGCTCTTGGTTCTGCGATTAAACATGCACCTGAAACACACAAGAAAAATAAATAGAATCGCATAAGTAACAATTAACAAAAAAAAAAAATAGACTAAATTATAACTGAAATCTAATAGCGAATCAAAACGTCCCTGGAAACGGCGCCAAAATTTGATATGCTCAAATTATCCCTAGAGCTACTCTCTCAAATTAAGAGATCGGTATATTACTTAGCGGTCGAATCCACAAAGGCTAAAATTTCACGTAATGAATTATCAGTTCAGAAATATAGCTAAACGACAAAAGATATTATGCAAAACTAGCAAGCGAATAGATAAATTTTATAAATTCAATGGAGGAAAAGCTAGATAAGGGTTTTATTAAGAACCGTTCTTGAAATCAAAAACACAAACTTCAAATCAATCAACTTCCATTGCAGAGATTATCTATGTCTAAAACCTATAATTCCAAATTTCTTTGTGAATTCAACAATTAAGACATGCATTAAATTCAGGTTTGATATGTCTACAAAATCTTTAAATCAAATTTCTTTGTAGATAAGTATTTTGCTCATCTAGGTTTAATTCAGTAAATTAATAACACTTTCGTGTCTACCAATTATTCTATGATTTAAATTTCAGGTGATCAATCTAGAACTAGCATTAATCTTAACCTAGATGAAGAAATATATAGTTACCCTAACAAATCTATCCAATTCAACAATTCATCCTTAACCTAGGAAAACCCTAAATCTAACAAGAAGATTATTCAGACATGATCAATGGAACACCAATCAATAACTGAATAAATTGCATTAAGAAATAAATAAAGGAACAAAAGGAGTTCAATGAGTTCTGATCTCTCTCTCCTAAAAAATTCTCTGAAAATATAATAATGATCCCCCTTTTTACAATGACTCTGAAAAACTTAATTATACTCAAAAATACGAAAAATACTTGTTTTGCAAATAGGAGAAATTTGTGGAAAAATCTGTAATTATTCAAAAGTTTTTAAAACTTGTGTGCAATATGTGACCATGATCGGGGTCGAGTGACACTAGTGGCCAGCATCGATCGACACCAGTAACTATGATGTTTTCCGAGTTGCTCTTCTTAGCTAGAAAACGTCAGCTGCTCCAAAAATTCCAAAGCTGACAGGGAAAGACGTCCCTTTTGTATGGTCTCTAGAGTGTGAGGAGGGTTTCGCAAACCTGAAGACGATGTTGACTAGTACACCGATTTTGGCATTGCCAGAGCAGGGCGAGCCTTATGTAGTGTACATATACGTTTTGAGAGTGGGTTTCGGTTGTGTGTTGATGCAGCAGGGGAAGGTTCTTGCCTATGCTTTGCGGCAGTTGAGGAAATATGAGGGCAACTACCCTACCCATGATCTTGAGATGGCTGTAGTGGTCTTCGCCTTGAAGATTTTGAGATCTTTTCTTTATGGCAGAAAGGTTCAGGTGTTTACAGATCATAAGAGTCTGAAATACATTTTTATTCAGCCGAAGTTAAATTTGAGGCAGAGGCGGTGGATGGAGTTGGTGGCGGATTATGATCTGGAGCTAACATACTATCCTGGTAAAACTAACGTGGTTGCTGATGCTTTGAGTCGCAAGCGTGTGATTTTGGTTCGGAAGCAAGACATGGAATCGTTGGTGTGTGAACTTAATTCATTGAGGTTCTGTGTTTTATCTCAGGAACTGTTGGGCTTGGAGGCAGCTAATCAGGCGGATCTTCTGAGCAGGGTTCGGTTAGCTCAAGAGAAAGATGAGGGTTTACTTAATGCTTCCAAGGAAGCGGGTTAAGAATATCAGGTCTTTGCTAATGGGACTATTCTTGTGCATGGGCGGATATGTGTACCCAAGGATGAGGGAAACCATGAGTGAGGCTCATGTGAGTATGCTTTTAATTCAGCTGGGAGCGATTAAGATGTACCAAGACCTCAAACGGTATTATCACAGGGTCGGAATGAAGAAGGATGTAGCTAACTGGGTCAAATTTTGTGATATGTGCCAGTTAGTGAAGGCATAACACCAGGTTCTAAGTAGATTATTATAGAGTTTACCCATTTCAGAGTGGAAGTGGGATATGATTACGATGGATTTTGTAGTAGGGTTGCCAATTTCTCAGACCAATGATGTTATTTGGGTCATTGTTGATCGTTTGACCAAAATTGCACGTTTTCTGGCCATCAAAAAAACTGATGGAGTTGCGGTGTTGGCTAAGAAATATGTTCAGGAAATAGTGAGACTTTATGGAGTACTAGTGAGTATCGTCTCAGACCGGGATCCTAATTTCACGTTAGTATTCTGGAAGACGTTCCAGGTAGTGATAGTTACTAATGTGCATTTCTGTACCGCTTATCATCCTCAGACAGATGGACAATCTGAGAGAACGATTCAAACTCTCGAGGAATTGTTGAGGATGTGTGTGCTTGATACTAGGCACTATATGGGAGGCTATGTCGTACACCGTTGTGCTGGACCCAAGTGGAGGAGAGAAGTATATTGGGTGTGGATTTTGTTCAGGAAACTACGCAAAAGATCCAGGTTTTGAAGTTAAACATGAAGGAAGCTCAGGATCGACAAAAGATTTATGCTGATAAGAGAAGAAAAGAGTTTGAGTTTGAGATGGGAGATATAGTGTATCTTAAGATGGCGATATTATGGGGTCCTAACAGGTCTATTACCGAGACTAAGTTGAGTCCGAGGTACGTGGGTCCGTTTAGGGTTGTTGAGCGAGTTGGACCTATTGCATATCGGTTGGAGTTACCGGAGATTATGCAGGCATTTCACAAGATCTTCCATATGTCGATGCTGAAGAAATGTTTGCATAAGGCTGATGATTGGTGACTTGTGATGTCATGAAAACTTAATAAAAATGGAGTTCTAAAATAAAGTTTTAAGAGAATTAAAAACTTGACATATACTTAGGAATAGAGTATGTAAACACCGTGACTAACTGGGTTGTTTGAGTTGACCTGAGGGATTGGTCATGGTTTAGACGATATTCTAGAGTTTGAATATGGGTGGTGGTTATGACATTGTGATGTTGTAGGTGAACCACGTGAGGTAGTTTCGGTCGCATATGCTTTTAGATATATCGATTTGATTGCTCGGAGGACGGTGTGGTCATGTACAACTCTTTAGAGAATGAATAGTTTTCCTTATATCGAGAGCTCGTAAGGTTATATAGCCCAGAGTGTGAGTGGTATGGTTATGATACCCGTAAGGTTATATGGCCCAGAATGTGAGTGGTACGGATATGATACCCAGAGCTCGTAAGGTTGTTTGGCCTAGAGTGAGAGTGGTATGAGTGGGATACCGATAGCTCGAAGGACTTTGTGGCCTGTGAGTGGGAGTGGTATGTTGTACCCAGAACTCGAAAAACTTTGCGTCTGAGAGTGGAGTGGTATGATGTAAGTTGTGAGCAATGAGTCTATGATGTGAGTCTAAAGCATAGTGACCGGATGTAGACCTCGGAGGTCGATAGTATTCGATCTCGTGATTAGACTGTGTTGGCCGGGTTGGTCCAGATTTGTGTGAACCTTTGTGACGGTTTCAGGAGGTTTTTGGCATATAGAAGATGTTGCAAGATTCGAGTACGAATCTATGTTAGTGGGGGAGAATTGTAACACATGTGTTCCGGTTTATAAATATTTGTTAAAAATTGGGACGAAATCGGTTTAATTCCAGTTTGTTTACTAAGCTGGCCATTTTATGAGTTAAACCAAATGGTGGTTTAATGAATTGTGGTTTAATTTAATTAAACCTATATACCCTAATCATTGCTTATTAACTTGACGTCTCTCTCTTCTTTTTCCCTTGGTTTTTGATCGAGAAAAGAGAGAGTTTTTGGTGGGTTGTGAGGAAGAGAGGGAGAGGCTGAAGCTTTGATGAAGGGAGAAGGAGACAAAACATGCAGGACCTGGTAGAAAAGAGGTTCGATCTAGAAGATCATTTCCAAAGGTGCTCTGTTTCAGACGCGATTTAGACCAACGTGGATTCAAAGAGAGTTTGTGCGTTCATCTGTGCTCGGATCATCACAAAACTTTGAGGGTAGCTTCAGGACATCTAGGGGTTAAGTTTTAATGGTGTAGATTGGAATTGGATGTTGAGATTTTGATTCGTGACTCAATCTTTGAGACTGATCATTTCTGTTATTTTTCCAGTTTTTGTCCAGTTTAGGTTGAAGGTTGTTTTGTTGTTGTGGTTGACTTTAGGGTAAGTTGGGCTACTGTAGGCGAGTGGAAAGTCACTACTGGTTGTGGGATTGTTGTTTTTGGTTCAAAAATCATCTTTGTTTCAAGGTGAGTACGTGACCATGAGCTTATATAAGCGATTGTGATTGTTTGACTTGGTTGTTGTGATGTGTAGGCTGGATTTTTGATGGATCCATAATCGAGTTCCTGGTTTGGTCATGTCGAGGGGTTGAGTTGTTTCATGATTTATGTGTTGATTTGTGATCTTAATGTGCTTGTGTGTATAGCTCGTAGATGGGAGGATCGCCTCACTAAGTATTTGTGATAATACTTACGTATCTCTTTCTTTATGGTGCAGGTAAAGATAAGTTGTGAGCGTGGAATCATGGCGAAGAAGAGAGGATGATCTAGGATCTCATTTTCAAGGTGTTGTCGATTATTGTTTTTGTTTTATTTCCAGGATTATTGCATGTTGGTTAATTTTGGTTAGTTTTTCTTGGTTGAATTTTGGATAAATTATTTATGACAATTTAAATTTGGGTTTGATGGTTAGTTTGTAGTTTTTTTGATATGATTTTTATTTAGAAAAATTAATTGATATTTATGGAGATATTAGTTAATTAATTAAAATAACAAAAACTGGAGCGTTTCAATATCCGGAATGCTATTGTGCGGGATGATTTTGTTATAAAATAATGTTGTATTTTAAAAATATAAGTAGTAGTATAGATGAATCCTTCATAACATCGGTGTAGGACTTTACGGGAGTTTGTCAATAAATCTAATATGCATCATATAAAGTCCAGCTCTGCCAAGAAAGATCTAGTGATCTACCATTGAGCCATAATGCTTACTACTCTAAGCAGTCTCATATTCGATAACCATCCGTGAGAAATACTTGCGCCTTGCTTCCACTAGACCATTGTGGTTGCAAGCATTTAACAGAGACACAACATCAACCAAGCTACCACATTTCGCAAACCTAGCCATTATGGCTAGTAGCGTTTAATAGAGACACATCATCATCCAAGCTACCACTATAACACTTTGGTAAAATGATTTACTATTTTCCTGTATATTGTGATTCATCTATCTGCTCATCCATGCACTGTTCAAAATGAAGCCATGGAAATAAACCACTTTAACAATAAACAACTAATATTGAAATCTCTGTAGAAAACTTGAATTCTGACATGCAAAGTAAATCACTTAAAAACCCTTTAACAAAAAAAAAATATTTAAATTGATGATTAAAGATTTCGCACCAAAATCGAAACTAATCTCGGAAACATTTGAAAGATTCAGCTGATGTTGATCGGAACCATGTGTTCTTCAACTTACATGATAAATCAAACGAACACGATGGTCTTGTTGCAAGCCTACAAAAGCCCACTAAGTTAGTGGCACTAACCTAAGTTTCTTCACAATCCAAATTCCAAACGTAGCCGCCCGTATGGAAATATTTTTTAAAAAGTATAGACTAGAAATAATTGGTTACAAATTCATTTATTTTTTGTGTGTGTGTGTGTGCATACGATGACAAATCCCACGTAAATTTTGTAACACACAAAAAACAAAATTCTCTAAAACGATACATTTTTCTATTAATTAAGTTTTGAGAATAAATGAATTTTGCATTTATATCACACGGCTTATTGAGCAAACGGACTCGTTAGCGCCAAAAGTTTTATAGTTTTATATAAACTACATGAATTTTTTATCAATCTCAAAAGAGTAAAAAAAAAAAAAAAAAACACATCCTTATTTGTTTTTCTTGTTTTGTAAATTTCCTAAAAATTCAATTTAACTGAGTCCATGAAAGAACACCATACGTATGCGAACTACAAATAAGTAAAAATTATTTTTCTTTTGTGAAGGAAAACACTGGCAGAATATATATAGTAGGGTTAGATATAAGTTATAACAAAGCTAATGACAAAACGTATTATTGATTCTTTATTTTTCAAGAAAAAGTTGTAAAATGAGAGCACAATGAAACAACGTAACAATGACGAATGCATGGTTGGTTACGAGGAGCAAGGATGTCACTAAAAATGAGAACAAACTACTGAAACTCAGAGAAATTACCTACCCATGGGTTCGGTTAGTTACTCAATGTGATATACTGTATTTAGATACTCATTTGTAAACATTCTTAATTTATCTTACTTGCTTATATATAGTCAATGTATAAATGTAATCTTTAGTTTTCTAATAAACCATATCTTAATTAAAAAGTATCGTATGAGGCCTGTATATTTGGATTTACCGGGTTGGCTTCAGCCCTATGTATGTACGGATAAACCGCGAAATTCTAGTACCGATCATAAAATTTCAATTTCGGAAAGAAAATAAAATTAAAAAGTATTTGATCGTTCTCAAAATACAATTCACTCTATAAAAGATAAGTTTGGATTATACGTTGATTCATCCTTTTAACATATTAAAGAAGAAATGCATAAAAAATCAAAACAATTTTCCTTGATTATCCAGTTTTCGTTTGCCTCTAATATTTCCAATACTCGTTGACCTTCAGAAGAAGATAAAAAAGGATCCGTGAGAGATTTCAATAATACACAAAAATACATTAATCCATATGTAAGCTATATATACGGAGATACAGAGACAAAACTTAATATTGTCGTTTAGAACACGTTGACTTTTCATAAGAAACTTCCATAAAAACACGTGTATAGAAAAAGTTACACACACGTAGATACATATCATGACAGAACAGAAGCTGGATGTACGAGAGAAGTGACGATAAACAGAGAATAATAGATCCAAAAGGAACATGGAAACATTACAGAAAGAAATTTATGAAAAATGTTCAAAAGTAAGAGAAATTAAGTGTTGGTGATAATAAATTAAGTCAACGGTAGAAACAGACGAAGAGATTCACGAGATATCCGCCTTATCATTTAATCTTTTTGTCCTACAAAGAGACATTTCTTTATTTCAGTACACTTCATGGCCCGACTTCTCCGACCATTATATGTCCTAATAGTACTTCTTATTTATTTCACTCTAGTGGTTCTAACAAACTTATTGGATGCTTCATTCAAATCTTTTAGAATGTTTACCATCATCAATGGGAACAAACATTTTGAATCGAGAGATAAGTTCTTAAAACTGAATTTAGGATTGAACTAGATCATTTTTAAATTGTTGGATAAGAAAATCAAATCGATCAGATCTTAGATTCATTGCAAAATAGTTTTTACTGATCTTTTTTGTCTAATAGTATTCTCACAGTATTATTTTTTACTCTTCATGATATTTATAAAGATATAAACGTATTTGTGTCGATTCTTATGAAAACAACTAAGATAATGTCTTAAGGTCCCCTACCGCGTGATTCTTGGAAAAGAACAATCTAGAGCTAAAATGAATTAAAGAATAAAGAAAACACTCAACGAGAAGTTGGTTTGTTGTTATTAAAAATGGGAAAGAAAAAAACACATTTCTGGTAGATATGTGTAATCAAATTACTTTTAAAGTCAGAGAGTCAACGGACTATCAGAGTCGAGTCCTGGGTCCGTCTAGTCAGAGAGTCAAGCATTTTTTTCATTGACCCCATCGTCATTAAATCCGACGGTGCTGGTGGGCCTCTTGTCTTGTTGTCTATCGTCTGGTTAGATCCTCCCACGTCATTTATCCATTTTCATGACGCCACCGCTCACATTCTCGTTTTCTTCTTTATGTTTTTGAACTCTCAGTCTCGTGTTGTCGACATTTTGACATCACCAAACCAATAGACTATATATATATTTCTTTTTTGTGGCTCAATTGGATTCAGTTTTGCTAGGTGAATTTTCATACGTAACATGATCCCGTATACGTTTTCCTTTTCAACGAGCCCGAGTATGCTCTAAAGATAAACAGCAAGTGGGAGTTTAATAAATTTAAACTATATACTTTGGTAAAATATTTGAGAAAAACCAATTTTAGAGAAGATTTTGAACTTTTTGTCCAACGTAGCGTTGTTTTCAATTTTTATCCTTTTTTCGTAAAATGAATCAATCGCATTTAAATCCAAACTCCAAAGAAAAAGAAAATTGGAATATTCAAATACGAGTAAACAACGACTATTTTGTTTTCAACTTGTAATGCAAATACAAAAATTTCTAAATATGTAGCCAGAAAAGAATAATCACTACTTTTTCTTAAATAATTTGGTATGTTACACGCAACTAAAAGTGATACATCAAAATACAATTCATCACTGTACTCGTACGTTGTAAATATAAAAGTGATACAACAAAATACATCTCATCAATTTACTAATCAATTCTATCGAATTTATATAGATACGAACATTTATTATCGCAATCTTTAACATTCAATAATTCCTCATTATGGACTAAAGCTCTCGAATCTCTCCACGAGGTCATGCTGCCTGGTCGGTGCAAACAAATTCTTGAGCACATAAAGATTCTATATATATGAAAATATCGTAAACTATCAAAAGTATATTTTGTATTGAAGGTCTGGATCGTAGAAGAGATGCGACATATATATGTCATTTTTGTGCATTAAGATTTGTCCCCACAATTAAAATTAAAAAAAGGTAGAATTTGTAATTTTGTGTAAATGAAGACAAATCATTCTGCGATCAACTTGTGGCTGCATTATTGGTTGGGCGGTCCATACAACACACACATAAGATAAACATAAAATTGTAAGTCGGTCTTATTCTTCCATGCAATTTGGTCGGTTTTCTTCTATGGCCATCCGCCCATCCCTCAGAAACCCCATAGGTTTATTTATTTAATTCTGGCCATACCATTTTTTCACTCTCTAATACAATTAAAGGTTTATATTATTTTAGTTGGTCATATTACTGTTCATTTGACAACATGCTTATTATAATCAGCACATTTGTTTGTTTTGAGACCCAAAATTATATTGCCAATCTTAAAACTTAGAATAGATAACACAACTTAATATACATCAACATGTCCTAATTAAGTTAAACATAATATAACTACAAGAAACACCGATCTAACTAATTACAGTTGAAAAAAGGAAGTTTTATAAATGGATTGATTGGTAGTGTTGTACCATTGTGGTACAATGTGTATCACTTAAGTGTAACCATTCAGCAAAGCGGAAGGAGAACGGTGGTACGTATGACGAGCTGGTATCATTTTTTTTTATTGTACTTTCATTAAAAATTGTAATAAATTTACCACAAACACTACAAGAAAACATGTCAATTTCCGATAAAATTAGTAATCCGAAAAATACCGACAAATTTTTGATAAATTTTTAACAAATTTCCGACGAATGATTCTTCGTCGAAAATTGTCAACAAAAATTTGATTAAATAAATTTTGTCGGAAATTAGTCGGAATATTTCGTCGGAAATTCTGTGGTTGTCGGAAATTCGTCGAAAATTATAATTTTTCTAATTTTTGGATTTTGGTTTTTTATTTTAAAAAGGTGGTCCAAAATTCGTTAGAAATTTCCAACCAATTTCTGATATATATTTAATTAAAAAAATTAAAAATATCGTCGAAAGTTTCAGACGAATTTCTGTCAAATATTTATTTTTATATATTTATTCAAATATCATCGCAACGAATTTCTGACAAATATTTAAATTTTTTTAATTTTTTTAATTTATTTTTTAAATTTCTTTTTAAATTTTTTTTTGTTAATTTCTTTTTTTCTTCTTTTTTCTTTTTTTTCTTTTTTTTTGTCGGAAATTTTATGGGTTTTTATGTTCCCGCATTTGCAAATTCAAATGATTTGAATTTACCGGGTTTTGCGGTTTGCGACGAATTTCCGACGAAATTTTTGTCGAAAATATTTACTATAGATACCAAATGAGTATTCACACATTTCACAATTCAAAACACAACAAACTCAATTTCTAACAACATCTTCTTCTCTCTACTTTGAAAATCATTTTCAATTTTCAAAAGTTCATCATATCTCTTCTCTTTTTCAATTAATAATCTTCATTTATGAATATATATTAATTTATTTTTAACTAATTGAATTTTAGTTCTAATTTGTAGATAATAAAAAATTTTAATTTTTAACTAGAATTATTTTTTGATTTTTTTTAAATATATAAAAGTCGTCGAAAATTCATCGAAAATATATATTTTATTTTTTATTTTAATTATAATTGTGGTCGGAAATTCGTCCGAATTTTCTGACAAATATTTCCGACGAATTTCCGACGACTGTTGGTTTCCGACCAAAGAATGTCGAAGAATTTGATTTTGTCGGAAATTCGTTGAAATATGTTATTTCCGACGAATTTCTGACTAATACCGTCGTCGGAAATTGGGATGTTTTCTATAATTTAAATTGTTTTGACTATCCGTCTCAATTTTGTTAGGAATAAATCCTTAGTAATCTCTCGCAAATTTGTCACATATTACCACAAAGATCAATCTGCCATGATGCTATAACTACATAAAACTTTTTCGTTACAAATTCCTATATTTTCATCGATTAGGGCATTTGCCACACAAAATCTCAGTAGTAATACACAGCTTTCCTTGTAGTATTTTTTAGCACTATTTCAATTGTTAGATCCCGTATATATAAGGAACATCATCTTGGGTTATACTAATATTGGCTTTGACTCGTCTTGATATAGAGTAAAAAAGGAAACAAAATGGAAATGAATTGAAATGAGAAGAATAGAGAGGAAAAACTTATCTTTATCGTAAGAACAAAAACATACTTTTGGAGCTTGGTTAATGGAAAAGAAAGGAAACAATTTTCATCACATTTTTTAGCTTCAATGATATTTTATCAGCGTGAAAAGATAGTTTATATAATTATATAATCGCTATATTGTATGTCCAGTCATACCTTAATTTTACTTTTCCTCCTATCATTTTCTAACAGCTTGCAAATATCTCATCAATCATGCACGATGCCTTTGTATTCAAGGCCGGCTCATCATGATATAAGATGTTGGCGTCACCTAATGCTCACATTTATAGAGTATATTATTTATATTTCTCTTTTTCTTACAGAATATTTATTTGTTGGTGTGCATGTATATATATTTTTTTTTTCTGTGTCGCTGTAAATTTATTATTAAGATGACGAGCATTTAAGGAAGCATTTTGTCATTTTAAATGACTCATTTATGAAACTTTCAAAATCAGTTAGACGAATCGGTAATTCTTGTATGTGACGTAACTATTCATAACTCATATGGAGGGATATTTAGTTTTGGATATGGAAACCAAAATGTGGAATATGCAAAAAATATGAAAATGAAATGGGACATGTAAGATATTTAATTAATACATAAAAATACAAACAATTGAGTAAATGCAAAAAGAGCCAAGAGAAAGGGTTGACAACCGCCAAGAAGACCAAGTCCACGAAATGTCTGTGGCTCCCAAGACATGATTATGTGTATAAATACAAGATATTATATTGACATATATACTTCAGAAAACTAAAATAGACATATTTCTACCGAATGAAAAGTCAATATCATGTATCAATACAATAAAATTTCTTGAATCTCTCCAAAACTCGACACTTCAGCTTTTTAAAATATTATGGATGTGACATCTCATTTAAAAAGATTAACCAATGAGAATATTTTAACTAATACAACTCAACATGTCTCAGCCAATAATAATTTTTCTCTGTTCCACGTCATCTTTTCCTTTAAAAGTTTATCTCATTATTATGACTAGGAGATATATATTGGATGGGTTAGGATAAACTATGTGGTAGTAAGTATGATGGTGGGATGGGTTTCAGGAATGTGGAAGATTTTAATACAGCTTTACTAGCAAAACAACTTTGACGGTTAATATTGGTACCTGACTCGCTTTTTACCAGGGTTTTCAAAGGAAGGTATTTTAGGAATTCAACACCTTTGGACCCCTATTAAATCGTACTCCCCCTCTTATGGTTGGCGGAGTATAGTATCGGCTCGCCCTCTGGTTAACAAAGGACTTATAAGAAGAGTTGGTTCTGGAGAATCCATTTCGGTATGGAATGATCCATGGATTCCACCTCAATTTCCAAAGCCAGCTTTAAGTAACGGTTCTACCTGTGATTCATTACTTCGTGTAGAACATCTAATCAACTCCCACACACATACGTGGGATACGGAGCAGCTTTTTGCTATTTTTGCGATCAACGATGCCCATATGATCAGTGCATTACCTTTGGGTGCACCAAACAGACCGGATTCTATTGGGTGGCATTTTACAAAAACCGAAAAATATACGGTAAAATCGGGGTATCACACAATGAGTTTAGCGAAGTCGGGAATATGCGATGGTAAAGTCTTAAATCCGTAACTAAGACCTCTACAGGCTCATACCTGGAAAGAATAGTGTCCACCAAAATTAAAACACTTTATGTGGCAAGTGCTAACCAGCAGTGTCTCGGTCTTAGTAAATTTACGGAAACGAGGTATAAAATGTGATACTATTTGTCCTAGATGTGAGAGTGAGGTAGAATCGATAAATCATGCACTATTTCAATGCCCGCCAGCCTTACAGACTTGGGCACTATCACAAATACCAACTTCGATTGACATATTTCCCTCGGATTCCGTCTATACAAATATGGACTACCTATTTTGGCGGACACCAACGGGTTCGAATAGCTCAATGTACCCATGGATATTATGATATATTTGGAAATCACGGAATGAGAAAATATTTGAGAACATGGATAGAGGTCCACTAGAGATTATCAAAGTGGCAGAATCTGAGGCAGAAGCATGGAATTTGGCTCGACAGGAGGAACCTTTGGAATCACATGATACTATCGGAGTTTCGATACAAGATGATTTGATAAGAGGCGATACGATTAGATCACGAAATGATGTTTTTTGTTGCTTCATAGATGGTTAATGGAAAGCGGAGGACAAGTTTTCAGGATTAGGGTGGTTCTGTTCTAAACCCCAACAAGAGTCGCCTTACTTGGGGGCTGCACACCTTCGCAGGAGCCTGACTTCACTTCATTCCGAGGTAGAAGCACTAATCTGGACGATGAGATGCATGATTGGTCAAGATAGGCGTGAAGTAGTTTTCTTGACAGACTGTTCCGACCTCGTGAAGATAGTGACCTTCCCAGATGATTGGCCGGCCTTCTCTACCTACCTTGAGGCGATCAAAAGCGACAAGGAAGAATTTGATCATTTTTCCTTAATGTTGGTTCGTCGTCAAGAAAATAGGCAAGCGGACAATTTGGCAAGGCAAGTTCATGTTGAACCGTATCGAGTCACTTATGTAAACAATATTTCCCATCATTGGGTTCTTTGAGTTTTATTATATCAGTTGACAAAAAAAAAAAAAAAAAGACTAGGCAATCGGGTACGCGGGACAGGTTCGGATCTTTTGACAGATAAGTTTAGGATCCAACATGATAAATTTAAAATAACAGTTTGGGATAAAACCCGATAGGGTTCTGATAAAACCCGATCGGGTTCGTTTCTTTCGGTAGAGGAGTTTATGATCCAGTAGGATAAAATTTAAAATATCTGTTTGGTTTCGGTTTCGGTTCGAATCCAGTCGGGTTCGCGTCGGCTCGAGTTTAAATTTTTTCAGAACCGCTAAATACCCAAAAATTGGGTACCCTTCGGATTTGAGTATTTTACCCAAATACCTAGATACCCAAGAATTTTATCCTAAATTCTAAAATTTTATCCGAATAACCGGAAATTTTCAAATATCCGAAAAACTTAGAAGTATCTCGTGTATCGCGTATGAATATATTTAATTAGTCTTAAGTATTCTAATATAAGTGCATTTAATTTTGGATAATTACTCTGGAATATTTGAATTTAAGTGTATTTAACTCGAATATTAGATGTAACTAAAGATTTCCTATGTATAAGTATATGTAATTTTTGGTAATCGGGTTATCCGTTTCGGTATCAGATTTGGATCGAGTTTTACCCTATATCCACGGGTACTACAATATAGGACCCAATAGAGTAACTAGCTAATACCCGGTCCTGCTTCGAATCGGTTTTTATGGGTTGGTTTCGGTTCAGATTTTCGGATCCCGGTTTTTTTTCCAGGCCTACTCATTATCTTGAGTTTATTGTTTGAGAAAAAGTGAGCTAATTATTTTTCAGATGTCATTAAAATGTTAGACTTATTATTTTTCTCTTAAAAGTTTTTTAAAAAATAAGTTATATTAACATCTTTCATTAACTGTTTATCTTTTTCATTTTAAAAGCCAATTACAAAGTTTTTTCCATGAACGTAACTTCAAATAACTTTATTAAATAAGTTATCAAAGAAATATAGTTTCGTATAAATTTAAAACATGATTTTAATGGGTCTACATGATGTGTTTTTGTTTTTTAAAAAATGTGTCTGAAAAGAAAAGAAAAACAGTTCAACATAGTGCATATGGTCGATAAAGCGAAAAAATTTCTTATAGATGAAACATCCGTCGCATACAATGTTGTAATCTCCAACAACGCATTTTTATGAACTTTAATCTAACTCAAAAACATATCATAATCTCGATATTTTCTCACACTCAACTCTAGAACGATTTCAAGACAATTTTCTTACTATTGTTTACAATGACTTTACGATAATTTGGCTATAACATAATAAAAAAAAATTTACAAAAAAAGTTTTTAAAATAATCCCACAGCGTAGCGCGGGTTTCGTCCTAGTTTAGTTAAATTGAGTTTGAAAATAAAAAGTAAGTATAAACATAATTCAAAACTTAAATGCAAATAGAGCTACCATGTTTAAATTTAAAATTAAAATATAAATCCATTTTAGATATTACTATAACAAAAGATAAATCCATTTTAGATTATGATTAACAATATTCTTTTAATTATGATTAATAACCTTAGAGAAACTTTCTGCCAACGAGTCTTAGCAAACTTAAATCATTAGTAAATCGATCGTGACACTATTTAAGTATCGTAGTCTTCTAATCTAATAATATGATTTATTGGCTTATTGCTCGTTTTTCACAGTAAATTGTGTGTATATATATAGGCTTTTAGTGATTTCACTGAACATCAAAAGACTTTATCTAAACACTTGTGAAGAAACAGTTAGCGAACTATGAAGAAAAATCAGTTACTGTTCTAGATATTTTCCGACTACGTGAGACCAAGACCAAAATAAACCAATCACGAGGAAATATAGATTTCTTAATATAGTCATGGTTCAACCAACAAAAGCTAAATATGAACTATTATTACTATATTAAAGTTATAAAAAAATAAAAATGTATGTTTTAAGTTTTAACTACAACATTCTAGTAAGAGTTTATCCAAAAAAAGAAAAATAAAACATTCTAGTAAGAGAGAATTTGAAAGTGAAGGATTCTCGATACAAACCTGATATATCGCTAATAAATAATTGTGAGGAAGGGTCAACAATAAAAGTTTGGCTAATACTATAGTACTAATTTAAGAATGAAGTTGGTGGATTATATAAATTTTAAAGATCCAAATTTTTTTTATTATCTATATTTTTTATTATTTTTGATGTACAATTTTAAGAAAAACTTTTGTAAGATATTACATTCAAAGACAAAAAAATTAAATACTTCAAAGTTATAATTAGGATAAAAAAATTTGCTTCCAAAACGAATAGGATCACACTTATCCGAAAATCTCTAATCAGATATTCACACAACCATTAACGATTTAATCAGCTTACAATTAATCAATCTATTTTCGGCAAGATTTTTTATAATTACGATAACAAATATGAGTCTTTAATGCTAACATAAAATATTTTATTATTATTTTTGAAATACAATTTTAAGAGAAACTTTTAGTTAGTAATATATTACAATGAATGCCATCACTTCAAAGACAAAAAAAAACACTTCAAGGGTAAAATTAGAATAAAGAAATTTGCTTCCAAAAAGAATCGGGTCAAACTTGATCCGAAAATCTCTCATCGGATATTCACACAACCAATAACGATTTAATCAGCTTACAATCAATCAATTTATTTTTGGCAAAATTTTCTATGATTATGATAACAAATATGAGCCTTTAAACCCGGACCGGACCGGCCGGTCGGACCGGTCTAACCGCGAACCAGCTGACAGTCCGGTCCGGGCTACCTCTAAAAACCGGACATGTAAAAACTCGGATAGAACCGGAAAAACCCACTAAAAATCCGTGAACCGGTGGTTGAACCGGCAGATTTGGTCAAATCCAAACATTTTATATCAAATTTTTTACTTAGGCCTTCAAATCTCAAACCAATTTAAATACCGATGTTGCAATTTTACAGAAAAAATCACTTAATTTCTTCTCCCTAAACCTCGATATGGAACAACATGCTTTTGATCAAGCGTGACTCCTTCTTCTTCATAGTTCATTGTGTTTGTTTTTGTCTATTTTTAAATTCTTTTTTTCTGCATCTTGTTTTCGGTGGAAAATTTTATTACTTTTATTAACAATTTATGCATGTTTTGTCCAATTACCGATTTGCGTTTTATTTAAAAAGTTGAATTTTAGTTGTTTAGTGTTTGATTATGTATGTGTTGTTCATATATTTATAGAAAAAAAAATATATTATATTCATAAAAGAAAAAAAAACTATAAATTAATTGACCCGCGGTTTAACCGGTCCGACCGATTAACCCGGTGACCCGAAAAACTTCCGGTCCGGTTTTAAAAACATTGATGCTAACATAAAACAATAAAATCGAAATCAAATCTACATTTCATATGACTTTTATACAAAAAATCAAGATAATATAGCAAATGGAAACTAATTACTATACAGGACAACTTAATGGAATATTCCTTACCTACAATTAGAGCATTTAATTGTATGTTTAAATATAATTTTTTTTTTTAATTTTAGATTTTAAATTTTCTACAATCAAATCGCATCTTAACCATTGTTAACAAAACTACGTACTAAATCTTTGTGAAAAATTACAGAAAATATACCTATTTAAATTTTATATATATATATATATATATTATTTTATTTTTTTGATAATTCAGGATAGATCCCAAACCTATAAAAGCGCCCAGAATAATCCCTGGAGGAGGTACCGTCTACGGATAGATCATCTCTCTAGATATTTAAACATACAATTAAATGCTCTAATTGTTCATCTTTTCACAAATTAAATATCTCCAACGGCTTGACCTAAAAATCTTCCTATAAGCAATATGTCTCTCCCACTATATATACATAGAGAATAATATATTGACAATCTTTCACATATAAACGATCCCTCTAGAACAAGAAAAAAAAATCTGTAAATTTTTTTTTATGAATGTGAAAATATATTCAACAAACAACGTTTTTACATTAGATGCAACTTATATAGTAGAAATTTAGATAAGAGTCAAACAGTTTAGACGCTCTCGGTACTACGAGTATGAAACCAAAAACAAAATCCGTCTTCAAATTCGAAAATACCCAACTGTAGAATGATGCTGAAGCTATTCCGAACATTTTTGTTAATGATTTTTTGAGAGTTTTGAAGCTAGTAGAGCAGGCTCACCATGGCGCATGCCATTGCGTTCTCTCCATAGGCTATGGATCGAATCTTGGAAAACATACCTCAAAATTAAAATATGTAGGCTAGACTAAGAAGAGTCTAGTAAAAGGGGAATGATTGAACCCCAACTCGATGTGTAATTGCTCGTAAGAATGTCATTGGTTACAGAAGACCAAATCTGAGAAGAATAGGGGCAGGAGAAAAATAGGTGATCCCTTATCTCCCAATCTTCTCCGCAAAAAACACATCCGACCTGAGCTCCCCTCTTCCATTTACTGAGCCTATCTCCAGTTGCAAACCGATTGTGGAAAGCTAGCCAAGATACGAAAGAATACTTAGGAGTTCAGAAAGGAAACCATACTCTTTTGTACCAATTACATCTTGAGTTCGGTGTTCTGATTTGTTGCCAAGTACTCTGTGAAGAGAACTTACACTTAAAACAGTCATCGTTTCTCTTCCAAAGAGATTGTTCGATCTCAGTACTTCTGCCCTGACGAGCCAGTTCAATATAGTTCTCTATTTGGTTTAACAAATCCACTCAATGTCTCATTCTCTTATGCAAATCCATTACTTTAGCCACAGTCGCATGAACGGCGATTCCCATATCTATGGTTCCACGAGACCCCATTATTTGAAACAGATTACCAAGCGGGCATCAATCATCATACCAAAAAGAAATTGACTTGCCGGATTGAACCTCCATCTTATGGAACAGAAACGCCTTATCTTAAACTCGTGTTCTCCTTCACAGACAACAATGTTCCTTGTCAAATCAGATTCTTATATATCCATTGCACCCACAGTGAGTTTTTTGCATAGACAATTCTCCATATCAGTTTCAATATGTTGTTTGTATTCCCTTCTTTGAGCGACCTAATACCCAAACCTCCTTTCTTTTTCGGCTTGCAAACCTCACTCCAAGCAAGCTTTGACTTTCTCGTATTAAGCTCTGGCCCAGACCACAGGAAAGCTGCAAAAAACTTCTCAATCTCATCAATGCAAGCACTTGGCAAACAAAAAACAAAGAGCCAAAAATTTGTAAGACTAAAAAGAACCGATTTGATCAATTGTAATCGTCCCGCAAATGACAAAACTCTACTCATCCAAGAAGTAATGTGTGCTCGAATGTTTTGGTAATGTACCGGGTTTAAAAGGGGATATAATCACACAACATCATTCTCCTTGTAAGCAAAGGAAGTCTTAGGTATCTAACCGGTAATGTATCGGGTTCAAAAGGGAATTGTTGAAGAATTGTGTCTCTGGAATCCTGTGATACTCCAGCCATAAACACTGCCGATTTCTCCAAACTAATTTTTAATCCTGACATTACAGTAAATTTCTCAAACGTTGCAAGAATTTCCTCTATGGATGTAGAAGATCCATCCGAGAACACCATTATGTCATAGGCAAAACATAAATGAGTAAGACTCATGTTTTGACCACGGGAATGATACCCAATCCTTCGTTCCAAAGCCGCTCTATAAAGCATACATGAGAGAACATTCATACAAATAACAAAGAGATACGGAGACAGTGAACACCCTTGTCTCAACCCCCTTTCACTGCGAAAAAACCCGCTAATTCTCCATTTACTTGGACCAAGAAGGAAGCAGTACCAATACACAGCTCAATCCAATGATAAAAGGCGTCCAGTAAATTAATGGCCTTTAAGATGTTAATTAAAAAAGACCACTGCACCGAGTCAAAAGCTTTGGATATGTCAATCTTTAGAGCACAATGACTTGAAATTAACTCCTTATGATAATCCTTTACCAATTGCAAGGCCAGCAACAGATTCTCCTTCATTAGTCGATCCTTGATAAATGCATATTGGTTTGGTGCAATAGATTTGGGAAGAATCTCCTTCAGCCTATTCGCCATAAGTTTCAAGATGACTTTATACATCACATTACAGCAGGATATAGGACGATAATATTTCATACCTCTCGCTTCATTTTTCTTGGGAATTAAAGCCAGGATCATGGTATTTATTCCTTTGGGGAGAAATTCTTTCAAGAAGAAAGACTGAATTGCAATGAAAAAATCGTTTCCCAAAACCTGCCATACTAATTTAAAAAACTCCACTATGTATCCATCTGGTCTTGGTGATTTATGTCGTGACATACATAGAAAATAACACATTTTTAATATCCTCCATAGATACTTCTTTCATGAGCTTAGCATGAGCTACACTCGAACTTCTAAACTGTAGCAAGTCCTGAATCTGATCAATACTTGATCCCTCAAAATCATCTGATTTATCCTGTAAAAAAAATCTTAAAGAACCTTACTGCCTCATCCTTGATATCTTCTTGGCTCGTGCAACCTCTGCCATCGGAACATTGAATTTCTCGGATCAAGTTTGTTGTAGCTCTAACTTTTACACTATTCTGGAAGTACTTCTTATCTCCCACTTGTAACCAATGCAACTTGGATTTTTGTTGTAAAAAACCTTCCTCGAAATCTGCCAGCAAATCCCATTTCATATGAACCTGATTTTCCTCTATAATCGCCTGAGGAGAAGGATCCTCTAGTGTAAGTTTCTGCTTCTCACATAAGGCTACATAAGTGTTAGCCACCCTAGAAGACAAATTGCTCAACTTGCTTCTGTTTGACGATTTAAGAATAGGTTGAGAGCTTTGAGCTTCTTCGAGAAGCAAAACATGGCAGATATGGAGTGAAAAAGAACAGGTGTACTGTCCCAAAAATCCTGAACTACCAACAGAATCTCTGACAATATGGTAAGAATATTTGAAAACTTAAAAGGGCCTCTCGGTTTAGATAAGCTAGCGCCAATCTTAAACCTGCAACGTAAATGATCAGAACAAGCTCCTGCTTCAAATACATCATAAGATGTTGGAAACCTTCGATTCCACGCTTCATTAACCAAAACCTGGTCAAGCTTCTTACTAAATATACCTTCTTCCCTTTTATTGGTCCAAGTGAATAAAGAACCATGATAGCTCATATAAGCAAGAGAACAATATCTTACTGTTGCTTGGAAATCTCGCATACCCTGTGGTATAAACGACCTGTTCTCAAAATTCGAATATTTCTCACCATCTAAAATTTTATTGAAATCACCAAGAATCAACCAACCCTTAGTACGAAACATTGGCATACCATAATGATATTTGATATCTTCCCACAGTGCTCTTCTTTAATCCACAAAATTCGACGCATAAATAAAAGAAAGATAATCCACAAAATTCGAAGCATAAATAAAAGAAAGAAAAAACTCATCCACACTCTCCTCCGACAAAACAGAACAAGTAATCAGTTGTCCGCTTTTGAAAACCGGAGTAAGTCTTACATTGTTCTTCCAGACCACTCAAATTTTTTTCAATCTATTATACTCATAATTAGACATAGACGACCAATCTCGAAACACCTTAGAGATTATTTTATTGGCTATATTTTTCTGCACCCTCATCTCCAACAAACAACCAAATGTGAGAGACTCCTTTTGTATCCAGACCCGAACCACATAATGTTTATTTGTTTTGTTAAAACCGTGCACGTTCCAAAAGAACCTAGTCATTTAATGATGTTTTTTGGAGTTTCTTTTACTCGAAGTGCTTAGGACTGTGTCCTTTGCTTAGAAGTCTCCAAAAAAACTTTGTGCGAACTCTTTGATGAACGTGGAAGATTAACTCTCAACAGACCTGTTTTCTTAACTTTCACTGAGTTTTCCTTCACAGCCACTGCATTTTGGACTTGGACATCAACTTTTTTAACTAACCCTTCCTCCTGTTCTAGCGATTTGAACACCTTTCTTCATCTTTCTCCATATTCTCATCGTTCTCACTTAAAACAGAATAGCGAGGGGAAGCTAGAAGTTGTACTTGACCATACTCTAGAGAGTTTCTTTGTTTTTTTCTAGAACTTTTGCAACCTATACCTGGAAAAACCTGAGACCACCCTTCTGTTTCCACTGTTTCCAAAGTATCTGGCTTCTCAACAACCTCCTCAACTTGCAATGAAAGATTATGATTTCCATCTCGATTGATCACTCTGTTTTCAGGCTTTGTTTCTGAGAGTGTCAAAACACATTGCTTAGGGCTACCAGAACCAGCAAACACAATCTCACCTTCTTCCAAATCTATTTCTTTCTCCTTTGGTGGAGACCTTTGTTTAATCACACACACATCTCCGAGATGACCCCATTTACCACAACAAGAACATTTCGGAGGCAACCATGGATAAACAAATTCTACAATTACATCTTATTTAGTATCCAACTGAAACCGGAAATATTTTGGGACATCCTGGGATAGATTTACCTCCACAATCACCTTTGCTTCATCGAAATTAGTACATAACTCAATATCTGGATGTAACCGGATTGGGTTTCCCACTAGACTAGTTAGAAAACTCAAACCATCCCAGGTGAACATCGAATGGGAAACGTTCTTCACCGTTACCCACAATGGCATCGTTTTTATTTCTGGTTGGGCTTCTTCCTTGATCGGAGACCGTTTGGCAACGATTATTGGCAAACCGGCGATGTTCCACATACATTTGCGGTACTATTCTTAAACGCGTAGCTGAATCATGAATCCTAAACTTGACAAAAGTAGAATCAATTTCAAAAACATCAACTTTGATTGATTTATTACCATGGGTCCATATCTTGTTCACAATAACATGGATCTTAGCAACATGCGGATCTTGCGCCGAAAATCTTCCAACTAAGAAATCCTCCCATAGCGGAATTGAATCATTTATGATTTTTTCGGAACTGGGATGGTCGGGACACCATCTATCATAGAGACTTCATACATTAATTTTTTCAAAGGAAGTTTGTTGACAATAGCTGCATAGGGTTTTTGTGAACAGATCCAGAAGAAGAACCTACTGTTTCAGCCTGAGAAGAGACGGGGATCACAGGCTCCATCATGGAGAAGCGGCCGCTGACCCCCTCGATACCCTACCTTGCTGGAAAAACCTCGAACCCTAATCGCCAAAGTGATCGCCCTACTGCTGACGTGGCAGAGAGCAAAAAATTTTACAATTCGCCAAAAAACCTTTAAAAGCTTTGTAATGTAGTGATTTGCTCATACTTGTTGTTCTCATGCTTGCTTTTATATCATCATTTTTTTTTAAGGGTGCAGGTTTTTGTTTGGGAGTTAGTTTGCCTTCATTTGGTTTTGTTCTCATTTATTTTTTCTTCAAAAATGAATAATAAACTATGTGAAATCAAAGTTAGTTTTCAAACTCTTTGATCATGAACTTTTACATATCGACTGACCAGTGATCTGTTTTCCCACTCGAGATTCTTCTGCGTGGTTTAATATTGTGGTCTTATTTATATAAATAATACTGTTAACAATCTTATTAATTTGTTTGTTTTGTGGTTAAACTCATTTTTGAGAGTTTTGGTTTGGTTTATTTGGTATTATTCTCACATAAAGAAAAATATGTTAACGTGATCATGTTTCATTTTCATGTATATTAACTACTGGGTTTCGTAAAATCGAGTAGATGTATCTATTATACTCTAATTTTGATTTTAAATGTTCCTTTATAGGCAAACGAAGCAATTCATCAATTATTTCTAAAACAATTCAGTGGATGATTAACCCCACCATTTTAAAGGTTAATTAAGTATCTAAATATAATTATATTTTTTGTTGTGAAATACAAATATATATCTATAAATTTATCTATGATTAGCCCAAACATTTTAAAGGTTAAGTATCTATAAAATATATTTGTATGAAAATATATGTGTATCTGTAAAGTATCTATAAGATATAGATTTTAATAAAATAATTAGTTGTAAAAGTTATATTTTATCTTGATAAAAATTATAATATTTAAGCTATGACAAAAAATTATCTTGATAAAAAAAACTTTAATAGCTCGCGGATCAAATAGTATGATGCATGTGTGTTAAAATTGGCATTAGTCGGATGTAATATGGAAGTGTTGATCTCTTTCTTTTTTTTGAAAGATGTTGATCTTTTTTAACACTTTGAAATGTGTAATTGCAATTCTAAATTACTAAATTATGTATGAACCACGAGTTTAATCTAAAAGAAATTAACAATGTATAACTTTAATACTAAATTATAAAATTGTAAAATTGTAATATGTGAAAATAAAATAAAAATTAGCAGTGTATCGCAGGTTAAATTCTAGTTGTAAATTATTTAAGTACACAATTTGATGACCAATAAGATAGTGTTGATAGTTAAACAAATCAAAATTATGTTTTAGTAAGATCGAAATTTTAGAATACACAAGAATATGAAAGATACGATCCGAATCTTGATTTGGAGAGCATATATTTTATTGTTAAAAGTCGGTCCATGCATGTCATTGGAATCTAGATACATCCCAAACAAATTATGAAATATATTTAAATAACTGCGAAAAAGAAGGGTCAATAATTATAAGAGTGTGACTATTATACTAATATAATAATAAAGTTGGTGGAATAATGAAATACTAACGTTCAATTATTTCTTGTAAAAGTAAACTAAATCACCTAACTACAAAAATTGATGACCAATGAGATTGTATTTATGGGTAACCAAATCCAATTAAATTCTATTCTAGGAAAAAACGAATTCGATTATTGGTTTAAAGTGTGATATTTTAGTTAGGACAAGACTTTTGATAGTGACCGCATAAGACTTTTAGGGTTTATTACTTAACCAATTCTAGCATCATCTTTCTTAAAACCTCTTTCAAATCCTTAAATTCTTGTTCTCGAACCCGCTTGAATCTTTTTATCGTTTCATATTATAATTGACTTAAGCTAAGGTGTGATTGGTAGGAATTTTTACAGCTATTAAGCACTTTTATAACATTATCAATCAGTTTCAAGTGTACAAGTGAGTCCCATCTAAAACTCACAACTTCTATAACTATATATTTTACTACCACGTTTGTATCTTTCCTTTTTTATTTTTCCTGGGGTTTGTTTCTTTCCTTTATTTTGGTTTAAAGCAATATTTAGGATTTTGCATGCTTTAGGTTTTTTTTACAGCAAGAAAAATGAAGAGTACAACCCAAAATTTTACAGACTAAATGTTACAACAACTACCAGACGCATAATCTTTAACACTTGGTTATATGAACTGCTAAAGCACAAAAGTAATGGCGCAATTTCATTTTGCATATTTAGCCAAATGCTAAGTTTGAAGATTCTAAAACTTTCAAATAACTTGCTAAATGTTATTATGCTATATATGTAAAATATTATATAATAATTTAAACTTTAATTAATACAGACACATGTGAAAAATATATATTATAATAATCAAACCACGAAATATAAGTTTATAATATATACATAACCATCAAATAATAGAAATACATGTTATTTCAAATTTAAATTTTTACAATTGCGAAAACCAAATCCAACTGGAAAAATTCGAGTTCATGGGTTTAGAAAAATGATAAATATAATCTTCTGGAAGGCACCTCGCCACCCTACTTGCTACCCCCTAGCTAAAAGCCAAATCCATGGAAGACTCGTTTGCATTAATTATGCATTCGCTTAATTTTATTTAAAACCCTCTTAGATATTTCATTTTCTTATTTCTATCCACTTTTATACATTGATTGGTATCAATATTCGAAAGGTCCATGTCTTTGACTCCATGTCAAATACAATCTTTCCTTTCATATATACCTATATTCTTTTTTAATAGAAAAAACCTTAAACTGAATATATTAAACCAAATTATATGAATGTATATAAAGAACTATTCATTTATGTAAATTAAACTGGTATAGTAAATTTTGAAAATGTGTATATCTACTGATTTACTATTTGAGTACCCCTGATTTTGTAGTTTTAATTAAAAAAAATATAAATTGTAATGTTTTACACATAAAACACTAAATCATTTTAACTAAATTTCTTTACGAAGATTCATCAAATTAACAACAAAAAGTTCATTTTCTGATATCACAACGATCTAATGATTGTTGAATTGTTTACTTAGTTATCAAAAAAAAAAAAGAATTGTTTACTTTTTCTACGTTTCATAAGTTTTGGCACGCGACATCCATATACAAAAATGTCTATTTACACTGAGCTCAATCCAATGAAATTTGTTGTGAATGAGATACATGCATTCACGGATTTCTTTTGAATTGAAACATTTGAGAAGATAAAAATATAATATATGAAGTCATTAAAACGTAGAGTAAGGTTTCCAAAAACCCCACTCTCGTTTCGTAGAAGCCCCACTACCACCTCACTTTCATTCATTTCCTCATTTACGTTGATATTTTTCATTCATTTTTCCATATTAAACTTATGAAAAAAGTTTCTACTTCATATATTTTTATCTATTTTTCTATATAGAACTTATATATATATATATATATATATTACAGTTTGACTATAGTTTTTAGCTCCATTATATATGCTAATGCCGTTACGATATGTCATAACATAGATTTAAACTCTGATGTTAAAAAAAATAGACTTAAACTTTATATTATGCCTGTGTAAATTATAGACAAAAAATTCACCTACTATGCTGGAGGGAAATGCGTGAACAAAACTATTCTTCTATCATTCATCGCTTATATATCTTTATTTCAATTTTTCTAATGTTTATTATATAATTTCTATATCTTATATATTTTTTTCAATCACCAATAAAATGGAAAAGTTATAAATATACACTTCTTTCAGTTGACAAATATTTTTGCTAATTATTTTCTATTGAATATTATATTATGTTGTTGGGTTAACTACCGTTTCTAAAGTTTGGGTAAATCACTTAGTATCATGTATACAACAGATGCTATGAATACAATTTTTAAAGAGCTGGTGGGTTTCTAACATATGTACTGTAAGTTCAGCTTCTTACTAAGTTATAGAAACATGTACCGTTGGCAAGATAAATAAAAACATGGTCAGTTTGTTTTGCATTCATAATTGTAGAAATGATATCATGTAATATGAAGATATGGTGATCGTGGGCCAAATATATCATTTAAAATATAGCGAAACAATAAGAGAACGTTCGTGAAGCATATGAAAATAACACGTAAATATATTTATGACGAGTGACATAGTAAGCATACGTGATATTATTATTTAATTAGTAGTATAGGTCACCAATCAGAATTCTTTGGCAATTAATGAATAAAAGAACTAGAATAATTCAAATATTAACATTATTTTAATAATTATCCGATATTCAATAAATTTACCTATAACAATGAATTATTATGGAACTTGAGGATTAGATCGAGAGAGCAATGAGGATGATTCGGACCAAGAACTAAAATAGTTAGAAATAAGAATTCACGTGTTATAGAAAGAGATGATGAGACATTGTAAGGCGTGACAATAATTGGCCAAAAAATATTTTTTATTAAACTTTTTAAATGGATTGAAACCATCAGTGCATAAATCCAGGTATAAACTATCAGTGCATAAATCCAGGTATATATTTCTCGGTTTATTTGCAAAGGCTGGATAAACATGACAGAAATGTTTCCACGCTGCTGCATCTGAAAGATGTGATATCTCCCCTGTGAATGAATGTTTTACATGCCATCTCATCCCCGCTGTTGTCCTTTCTGATTGATACAACTGCTTCAACCTATCAGGTAAAGGCAAATACCACATACACTGATATGATATCTTGTTTCGTCCACTTGTCATCTAAAATCTTTCAGCCCCATAGAAACGACATTGTGACATATTTGCAGTTTCTCTCCAGTAAATCATACAATTTTTCTTACACACATCGATCATTTGAAATGGTAACCCAAGACTGGATACCAATTTTTGTATTGAATTGTAAGAATGTGGTAAATTATCTTCCGGTAGATAATCATTGAAAAAATCAGTTCATGCATTGACGCAATCTTCACTTAAATTGTAGTTTATTTTAATGTTCATCATTTGTGTCGCAGCTGATAATGGAGAATGGCCCTCTTTGCATCCTTGATATATTGGATGCTTTGCAGCATCTAACATTTCAAAAAATCCCCTCGATTCTAGTTCGGTTCCTCAACAACATTGCTACTTTCTATCATCTCCTGAAATTCTTCTCTACCCCGTCGAACAACATTTTCTTCTTCCCTATCATCAGAACAAATCCTAACATTTTATTGCCTTCTCCTCTCACCGCTTCTACCATGACTACTACTAGGCCCATATCTTATATCTTCCTCATGAAAATACCATATATAATATCCGGTTGTAAAAGCTCCCTAATATAAATGATTCCAAATAATTTCATGGTTTAAGAATTCATTATTACAACATTTAACGCATGGACAAGCTATAATACCTTATGTACGCGAAATTTCTTGATTAGATGCAAACGTATGAACTCTGATAATCCGTCTTTGTATTCACGTCGCATATCTCCAATTTCTTCATCCAAACACTTAAACATCCACTCTCTAACTTTATAAATACTATGGGAATCTATTTTTTCATTACAACATGAAAAGTCTTCAAACTGAAAAATAGTTTGGTATATATAACACACTTCTCCGACGAAAAGGTCGTCGAAAATTCGTCGAAAATGTTGACGATCAAAACCACCTTAAATTTTCCGACGAAATTCTGAGAAATTCGTCGGAATATATATGATCGACGGCACGTGTCCCGTTTTGTCGTTCCGACGATTTTCTTAGGAAATTCTTACAAAAATATCGTTGGAAACTCATCAGAAATTTCTAATTTAGCAACGATTACTAACTTATTTTTCTGATTAAATTCCTATTATTTTACCAATGAATTTTCGACGATATAAATTGGTCGTAACTTATAGACAATTTCAGACTATTTCGTCGGAAATATTTTTTTCATCGAAATTTACTTGGAACCTGGTCGGAATCTCGTCGGAAATTTTCCGACCACTATTTTCGTCGAAAATGATGGTCGAAAAATCTTATGTTTTCTTGTAGTGGATTAGATACCTTTTCGCAAATTTTTATAGCAATGGATTGGATCAAAATTAAAATATACATGCATGGTATCAACTTATTTTGTTATTCTTTAAAGTTTAGATTGTCTTTATAAATTTCTAATCATATACCTAACGAAAATTAATGAATCTTTAACGTGTGATAGTGCATGTCGAAGAAAACTATAAAGAAATTAAACCATGATATCCTCTTTGCTATTGACAAATTTTGAAAATTTCCGAATTTTGGTCATTGATAAACTATAACGTGTAAATGTTGATTACTTTTTTCAAATAGGAGTTGAACTAGTAACCATGATATCCATTTTTAAAAATGTCAATTAGTTATCTTTCAAATATTTCTTTCCGTTTATAATAAATAATTTTTTATCTTTCCAATATACAATATAATTTTTTTCGTTTTCTGTTGTGTTAAAAACAACATTCATTAAATATTTTCTATCATAGTATATAAAAAAAAAATTAGATAAGAATTTTTAAGATACCGATATATAAGATTTGTAAAACTAACAGATAGATATATATTTTTTGATGATGATATATATATTATTATTTTTTTTAGCAGAATTTTTTTTTTTTTTTTATGATAAAAACTAGAAATGGAGAGTGAGAGAAAGGTCCAAAGGCACGGCTAAGAAAACAAAACCGTGGACAACCTGTCCTCAATTTGACAAGTCTTTGTCTCCTCTTTAACTCTCTTCTTCTCTCTTTTTGTCTTATTCTAGTTTGGTCTCAACCCCCAGAAACGACGACGTTTCATTCCTATACAGTCGTCTGTTCTTCTCCTCCTCTTATCTCTACCCAACACCACTCAATTTCATTTCTCTTTTTCCCTTCCCTTGTTAGTATAAAAACCAAGCAAACCCTTAATCTCTTTTCATCATATCATCTTAATCCACATGCATACACATATACATATATAGTCTCTTTTTATATATGGCAATTGTATCCTCCACAAGAAGCATCATCCCCATGAGTAACCAAGTCAACAATAACGAAAAAGGTATAGAAGACGATGATCATAGAGGCGGCCACGAGAGTCATGTCCAAAATGATGATGAAGTTGATGATCACGATCATGACATGGTCATGCCCGGATTCAGATTCCATCCCACCGAAGAAGAACTCATAGAGTTTTACCTTCGCCGAAAAGTCGAAGGCAAACGCTTCAATGTAGAACTCATCACTTTCCTCGATCTTTATCGCTATGATCCTTGGGAACTTCCTGGTAATTATACATTCATAAACACACATAAATAGAAATCATCTCAAACTATTTGGAAATCTTAATTTTTATACATATAATAAGATCTATATTTCTTCCTTCTCTCTTATCACTTTCTCTCTCTATTTCTTTTCTTAAACCTATATATGTCACCTCCTTATGGATTATTACTATATCGATCTTTGATATTTTTCAATATCCTTAAACACTTTTCCCTCTTTATTTTCTTTCTTAACCTAAACAAACCTTCTTGTATATCTACCATAAGATACATATATGTGTATGCTTTCATAATTAGCTTATATATGTTTGATGATAGATATTCGTATATGCAGCTATGGCGGCGATAGGAGAGAAAGAATGGTACTTCTATGTGCCAAGAGATCGGAAATATAGAAATGGAGATAGACCGAACCGAGTAACGACTTCAGGATATTGGAAAGCCACCGGAGCTGATCGGATGATCAGATCGGAGACTTCTCGGCCAATCGGACTAAAGAAAACCCTAGTTTTCTACTCCGGTAAAGCCCCTAAAGGCTCTCGTACTAGTTGGATCATGAACGAGTATCGTCTTCCTCACCATGAAACCGAGAAGTACCAAAAGGTATAAATTCAATTAACTCTATATATATATCCCATACATACGTACATAGATATAACCCTAGCTAGGTGGTGAGGCCTTCAAAATTGAAATTAATCCCTAGACTGTTTGAATTTCTTTTCTTTTTTGAATTTGATTACTTTATTTATTTGTTTCGGAATTGATTCGATAAGATCAAAAATACTTGTGAATGGACTAAATGTCAGGCGGCGTTTGCGCTTAAATCCAGAAAATGTTCATGTCATATGCGTGAACTCTTTAAATTACTAGCCATGGCCCATATGTTATAGTAGAATACATTAATAGATAGCTGCATACACATATTACACACACAAGTATCACATTCGACATTCATATGTGTACCTTAATTTCTGCAGAGGCTTAGTTAGTTTTCTTACAGTTTATCACATTAATGTTCCTTCTCTTTCTCACATTCATGTCTCTGTTTAAGTTGCCCAACATTTAAAAAATAATAATTTGCCATATATGAATTATATTAACATATATATATATATATATACGAAATTTTCAAATCTATATATACATATATAAGTTATGTATGGAGAAGACCGGAAAAGTATTGTTTTTTACGGCAAATGACAATGGACAGATAAATACATTTTTGGGCTCTTTCGAATTACATGTTGTCACCATTTAAAGCCATAAAATTTATAAATTTTATATGTAAGATGTATTAGGCTTGACATAAGTCTACCAATCTAAATGTGTATGTATTGCACATCCACTTATACTAGTAAAATTAAAATACATAATTAAAGATATAGAAAAGTTTATAAACTAATTCTTAAATCTTAAAATTGAAAACATGGTCAATCTTATATATAGGTTCGTCATATGATAGTACGTAATCTAAATTTCTTCTAACCTCTTTGTTTTTGTTTTTGCTAATGCTAAGTTTACATAGTTTGTGCTTCTTTTTCAAAATCGTCTCTTCCATATATTATTCGATAAATTATATTGTTAGTCTATATTGACATATATATGTCTCTAATCAATGTGTTCATGTATATATATAGGCTGAAATATCATTGTGCCGAGTGTACAAAAGGCCAGGAGTAGAAGATCATCCATCCTTACCACGTTCTCTCTCCACAAGACATCATAACCAGAACTCATCTTCATCATCATCCCGTTTAGCCTTAAAACAACAACAACACCATTCATCCTCTTCTAATCATTCCGACAACAACCTTAACAACAACAACAACATCAACAATCTCGAGAAGATCTCCACCGAATATTCTGGCGACGGCAGCACCATAACCACCACAAACAGTAACTCTGACGTTACCATAGCTTTAGCCAATCAAAACATATATCGTCCAATGCCTTATGGCGCAAGCAACAACACAACGATTATCTCTACAAGTAGTCAAGACGATGATGAAACCGCCATTGTTGACGACCTTCAAAGACTAGTTAACTACCAAATATCAGATGGAGGTAACATCAATCACCAATACTTTCAAATCGCTCAACAGTTTCATCATAATCAACAACAAAATGCTAACGCAAACGCGTTACAATTGGTTGCGGCGGCGACTACGGCGGCAGCGCTAACGCCTCAAACACAGGCGACGTTAGCTATGAACATGATTCCTGCAGGGACGACTCCAAACAATGCTTTGTGGGATATGTGGAATCCAATAGTACCAGATGGAAACAGAGATCACTATACTAATATTCCTTTTAAGTAATTTAATTAGATCTTGATTTTTCCCAACTATAATTAATTAATAATGCTGCTTTGCTATATTTATATACTCGTTATATAATCTAAAACAATTTCGATATAGCTATATAGACTATGATTGATCATTGCGATTTTATGTAACGGAACTGATTCCCAACATATATAGTCAATTTAGTAGTTTTTTTTTTCTTGTGTTAAAGTTTATTTCTTCTATATCCAACGTAGTCTTTCTCCTTTTTATTTCATTGTGATATATGAATATTAAACATGACTAAGGAGTCCAATCCGTATCAAAAGTTTCAACCAAATTTAAACCAAAGAAGGAATAAACTTATTCGATAACATTTTCATGTAAGAGCCCTAACCGAAACCAGACTAAACACCAACACTAACTAAATCACAATCTTATAACAATCGTAACCATATCAAATCCAACCTAATGATATTTGGTCTTCGTTCCATTTCTAAATTTAAGTTTTTTGATGTTTTCTGTCGTTTATTTATTACTTATTAGAATTCTTTTCTTTTTTTTTGTTAAAGATTTACTTATTAGAATTCATTTGGCATGCATTGTCGCGTTTACATCAGATGCAAGGTGTTAATTACCTGATAGTGCGACTTTATAGATAAACAATCCACTAACTCTTAAAAATTCAACAGCTGATTATGAGATAGAAATATAAAAAGACGCTAGCTAGATTTTGTCTTCGTAAGTATAAGACTTAGGGTTTGACGAAAAAATAAATAAACATAGGACGTACAAATTTGGTGAGAGCAGTTGTTCCCGTGATATTGTAAGATAGGACCAGCATGAATGGTTAGTTATATATCAAAGTTTGTTTATGTTTAAATGTATATTGTTTTATTTGAACTATGGCATGTGCGATTAATATAAACCACCGCTGATTTCTCACTTTGTTAGTAACGTTTTTTATTTGGGGACGTTGATTATTTACCCCCAAATTCGAGTCCCCACTAAGAAACAATATTTTACACCTTAACAGTTGTTATCAAAAGTTGGTTTTGAACCGAGAAAGATTATGAGTCAATCGTCATGAACTTCTTTGTTAACAGAAATTTTTCTTTTACGAAAATCATTGTTTTATTGATTTGTGTTCGAATAGTTATATCATATAACTTATATGTATAATGAATATTTTATGAACTATATCTATATTGTTAAAGTTCATTTTATCTTTTTGTTATTGAAAAAATTCTGAATCCAACTCTTAATAGTCTTTTTAGATCAGACAGCAATCTTTAATAATATATGTGGCCTGTCCAGTGGTCCACGAGCGTAAAGTCTTTTTTTTTTTGGTCAAAGAGCGTAAAGTCTTTTTGAAGCGTAATATATACTATAGACTTGAACCTGGATCAAATAGCACTAATTTCTTTTAAAAAATAACTTTTTGTAACCGGTGTATCTAACCGTATATGCATGTTTTATTTGATTATTTGGTGTGTATTATCTATATAGAGTTCGTAGATTATATACAACATCATTGTTAATTTGAGACTAAGTAGATTATGGTTGCGGTAAACTTATTCCCTAGCTAGCTAGTACAACGTACTAAACGCAAAAATTATTCAAACCAAACGAATCGGATAAATAGTGGTCCGTTTCTTACATCTAGAAACACACAAATTTTTTTAAAAAAATTGATATTTTTCGTTTTTCCTATCTTGCTCTTTTAAGAATTATAACTTTCAAAAATATTTATTTCCGGTATAATCGTGAAAAAAAAAAAATACGTAGATGATGATAGTTCAAAACTTCAAATCTCATTTCCCCTAGGTTGCTACAAAAGCCCACTACCCTTTAATGGGCCAAAGACGCTATCTCTGTACAATACAAAAGTGGGCCTGTATTGTTTACGATCAAGTTTGAAATATCGGGTTTAATTCGGTTTAGATGCCTGTAATAAAGACGTCAAAAAAAAAACAAGAGATGCCTGTAATAAAATCTTTAAATCAATATAATGCCTCAGCCTCTTAATTTTTTTTTTTTTTTTTTGTTTTGGTTTAGCTTCGGTTTGAAATTTGATTATAACGGAAAATTGAAAATAAATATATAAAAAAAAAACAAATTATCGATTAATTTTGTCTCAGCATACTTTTTGTTTTGTTAAAAAATAAAAACACGTTTTTTTTGGTCGACAACTTCTAAACTAAAATTAAATGTCTTGACTAAAAATTTAAAAAAATGTAAAATTCGGGAGTCTATAGAAGATGGGGAATGTAGCCCGAAAAATAAGTAGGGTATGTAGATCGGAATTAATAAATGTATTTTATATTATTACATAAATAATAAAATACACACAATGTTGTCTTTATTATATTATTTATATGTCCCAGCCCCAAAATTGTCTTTGATCGGTCCCTTTTGTTTTATCGTTTTAGGGTTTCCAGCTCTTGTCTATTTTTCTTTTCTCAATTTCCCCCAAAAGATTAAATCTTTCTTGCGAAAGAGAGAGAGAGAGAGAGAGAGAGATTTACAAATTTCGCTTCCCCAAATCCGAAACCCAAAGTGAATATAGGGTTTTTATTTGTGCCCTCGATTCTTTGAAACATTTGTCTCAGATTTTGATTTTGACCGGAATATTCACCTTCGCCGGCGACTCTGTAGCTAAAAATTCATTCTCCGGCGACATCGTCTGTGAAAATGGAGGGAATCACTCATCCTATACCTCGTACTGTTGAAGAGGTCTTTAGCGACTTCAGAGGTCGACGAGCTGGTCTTATTAAAGCTCTCACAAACGGTGAGTCTCTCTCTCTCTCTCTCTCTCTCTCTCTCTCTCTCTCTCTCTCTCTCTCTCTCTCTCTCTGTGTTCTATCTTCTCCTTTGTCTGGCTCTGGCCTTATTCTGTTTCTTTCCTGAGAAAAAAATCCTGTCTTTGTGGGTTTCTTGTTATTTTGATGAGATTTGACGTTTCTGGTTTTTTTTTGTTTATGCAGATATGGTGAAGTTTTACCAAACGTGTGATCCTGGTGCGTTATTTCTTCACCAGTGTTAAATTTAGTCTTGCTTAGCTTCATAATGTGTTGGAGTTTCTAGTGGAAGTGTTATGTTGAAGTTGCTGTGATTTCCGCTTTGATTTGAGAAAACAAGCATCGATTTTTCGTTCATAATTTTGTTCACTCAAGTGGTTTCTCCATTTCTATGCAATAGAGTGTTTGTGTTTATTGTTTTCTTGAGTTCATATCTCAGTTCAGAGTAAAAGTTTTCATGAGCCTTTCTAGTTTTCTCCTCTGTTCAAAGCTTTATCTTGGATTATCTTCATCCTCGGGTTTGTTCTCTAGATAAAGCTTTTTGGAGACTTTCTTTGTTGCCTTGTTGGTTGTTGTTATCTACATATTTGCAGCTAAAGATTGAGTTAGTCCTCTGTGTGATTTCACTTAGGTGTTTGATTTTTTGTTTCTGCAGAGAAGGAGAACTTGTGCCTCTATGGACTTCCAAATGAGACATGGGAGGTTAATCTTCCTGTCGAGGAAGTTCCTCCTGAGCTTCCTGAACCAGCTTTAGGCATCAATTTCGCAAGAGACGGAATGCAAGAGAAGGACTGGGTATCTTTGGTCGCCGTTCACAGTGATTCATGGCTGCTTTCTGTTGCTTTTTACTTTGGTGCACGTTTTGGATTTGGTAAGAATGAGAGGTAAGGTTCTTTCTACAGCCTCAGTCTCTCGAGTGTTGCAACTCAATTGTGATAATATGATGTGTGGTGAGGTTATGATGACCAATTTAGCATCTTCATGTTTAGTCTCTTGGTGCCTGATAATAACAATATCTCTGTGTTGCTTTTTTAAACTCAATTGATCTTGTTCTATGCGTTGGATTCTGTCAAACTCTTTTTGTAAGTGGTTTTCAGTTTCTATATTTTGCTTCATGAGACAGAATTGAAGCAATAAGAGTTATGAATCACACCAAACTGGATCAATAATGTGATATGTGCCACTAATTATGATTAGTATTTCTTGTGTTAGTCTAGTGCAAGATCACTGTAATTAGCCTAGGCAGTTTGCACTGAATTGTAGCTTTGCAACAATCATTAAATTTGTTAGTGAATAGCTAAGGTTAGAAGGAAGTTTAAGCAGAATGAGATGGGGATTCTGAATTTTTCTATTGAAAGAAAGTTTGAGCTGAATGAGTTGGGGATTCTGGATTTTTCTTGGGTTTTGATCGTGAATCAAAGTCTCTGTGTGTGTGGTTCCATTGGTGGATTGAATAAAGTAACTTTACCGGTTTGGATCTCATCAGTTTCTTCTTTGGAATTAAGTTTGTTAGAGCAATTTGGTTATTACTTGCCTTAAAGCTTATGCGATGAACCGATTCTTTTTCAGGAAGAGGCTGTTCCAGATGATTAACGAGCTGCCAACCATTTTCGAAGTCGTGACTGGCAATGCAAAGCAGTCCAAGGATCAGTCTGCTAACAACAACAATAGCAAAAGCAAATCTAGTGGCGTCAAGGTATCTCGTCTGTTTCTCCATTTTTATCAATATCTCTCTGTGTCTCGCTGCTAAGTTCTTATAGCTTTGTAATTCCTCACAAGCAGTCTCGCCAATCTGAATCTCTCACAAAGGTTGCAAAGATGTCATCTCCACCACCAAAAGACGAAGATGAGAGTGAAGACGAGGAAGAAGACGATGAACAAGGTGCGGTTTGTGGCGCTTGTGGAGACAGCTACGGTACAGATGAGTTTTGGATTTGCTGCGACGCGTGTGAGAAATGGTTCCATGGGAAATGTGTGAAGATAACACCTGCAAAAGCAGAACACATCAAGCACTACAAATGCCCAAGTTGCAGTAACAAGAGAGCCAGACCTTGAAGTTAAATAATCAAACAAAAAAAGGTAAACGAGTTAGGAGAAAATTCTGAAAGAAGGAGAAGAAGTTCCCAGTTTATAAGAAATTGCCAGTAAAAGGGATTTAGAAGGTGTAAGAAGGTTAAAAGATACTTCTTCTTTTTTCTCTATCGCTTAGTCTTTATTGTGGGATTTGAGACTATTTATAATTGTTGATGTCTTTTCTTTTCTTTTTTTTGGATTTTGTTGTTGTTGTTAATGTTAATTCTATTGCTAATTTGTTTGGTCTGTTTAAGATATTTTAGTTCTGATTAGTAATTTGTGAAAATTGTGAAACTATTATGTGGATTTATAGTTTTAATAATCTTTTATCTCTCTTATATTTTAGCAATTTGTTTTGTTTCATCTGATTAAATTACTTAATTTCTACGCAATAGTTAAGTTTATTTGATTATTTCCATGATGATAAATTGTTATTGGTCAAAAAGTTTAAAACAAACAATATAAATAGTTTATATTATTTAATGTCTACGTATTTATCCAAAATTTACGTATTTATCCAAAATTTTAAAAAAGGAAAACAAACAAATTATAATTTACATTGCATTTAATCAAAATCGTTCAGTTGTAAGTATTTTTGTGTGCACATATACTCATTCTGTTTCAAATTACTTGCTGTTCAAATTTTTTTCACACAAATTCTGAAAACAATTAAATTTTATATTTTACCTTTTTCTATATATTTTCTAATTTTTTTATTGGTCAAGACATTAAAACAGTTGGGATAAAATTGAAATTTTACTAAACATCTGCATTAAAAATCTAAAACAATAACTATTATAAAACAAAATTTAAATCCTAATACAACAACTAAACATAAACGGAGGGAGTACATTGCAAGGATCTTGTTGCGTGTTGGAAGTATACATGAGAGAATGAAGTTGACAACAGCCCAAAATATTACTTGACTACGTCAATTTAGGCCCAATGTTAGACAAGGATTTGTGTTTGGTAAGCTTATGTATCGTGCCACTCATTTATTAGCCTTCTATATTTTTATAGTTTTTTTTTAATGTATGTTGCATTACCATCATATGCGATTATGATGAACAATTCCACGAATAATTCTACGACGTACAACTCTCCTCGCAATACTCTGATCTCCTATTGACGATTCTTATATGTACTATACCAACGATGGACAGTCTTATCCTTATACTCGAAACCACGACGGATGACTATGCCTGCAGTATTCTGGACTTTTGATTAGTTTTGCATCATTAATCTGCAAGAAAATATATTTTTTGGAGTTTAAACCCTATACTTGATGTAAAAAAATTTAAACCCTTGACAACTTGGCCAAATGGCTTCCACATATTTTTATAGTTTATACATTATTTAGTTTTTCATAAATGTTTTATATAACATTATTATCTAAGTGACACAAGTATGTCTATAATGATACTTTGATTCTCATGCATTATGCAACATATTCTCAACATGCAAAGGCTAATCTTGGTATACTACAAAAACTCTCAAGACATACTCCCCGATCGCTTTTATTTAATATATTTTTCTCTTTTGCATATATATATATATATATATATATATATAGAATAACATTTTTATATAATAACATTTTATTATGTAACAAAACTGATTAAAAAGAATGAACCATTATCATTATTCATTACACATGAAGTAAAGACTATAAATATATGGGCCAGAGAGACAGGGGCCTCCCAATATCTAACAAAACCGTTGCAGGTGCTTTTATTAAGCCTTATGGTTTTTTTTTTTGGCATGCAAACTATAAAAGCATTATTTAAAGAACCCAACCTATAAGTAACCATAAACTTTTCTTTAATGCATTCAAAATAAACTCAAATAAGTACACAAACTTGTCATCTTCACATATACCACATATTTCGTAACCCAACCTATAAGTAACCATAAACTTTTCTTTAATGCATTCAAAATAAACTCAAATAAGTACACAAACTTGTCATCTTCACATATACCACATATTTCGTGTTGTTGATATATGTTTGGTAATAACCAATCAAAAGCAAAGTCACTGGATCGATCAATGTCAACCTATTTATTCTCTTTTAATGCTTCAAGCAAAATCAAGTTGACAAAAACAGAAAAAGGTTACCAAATTAATCCGTTGAACCACATTTAAGTGGTAGTGGATATAAATTGTTTCTGTTGCTAAGTACGACTAGATTTTTAATATAAAAAATCACCATACAATAATTTTTTTTGTTTTCTACTTTAGTTTCATCTTTAAATTTATATTTATCAAATACACTTTGGGTTCTATTTTTTTAATATCAAACCGAAAATATAAATTATAATTAATTTAATTTTGTTCCGAATTTGGTATATAGAGTTATAGATGAATCAAACTAAACTCAAACATATAAGTATCTAGTCAATATGTCTCATATTCAAAAAGCGAACTAATATAATTTCATAAGATTTTTTATTGAAATTTATCGGATTGCAGACGCTCTTGAAATTGTGACTATGTGTTAGTTAATGTCGTCCAATCTAAGATTTGTCTATTCGGATAGTGAAGTTATTTTCTTCTTTGGAAATTGTACGTGGGATGTATCTAATTTTCTTGTGGATTGCCAAAAAATAATAACTAGTCTTGATAAGAATAAGAGATCAAGTCTCCAAAGTCCAAATCCATATTTTTGGTAATGATGTTATGAAAAAAGTATGATATTTAAAGTAAAATTACGGCGCATTATCCTTGTAGAGTTGACAAAAATAATTCTTTTTTTTATAATTAGATTGCAATAATTGGATTTAAGACATGGTTTGGAAGTGGTGAATTTTCAATGTGTCCACATTATTTTCCAATCTAATACTACTTTCTTTAAACTTTCTAATGTTTGACCAAATCATTGAAAGTTAGCTCAAAATTTACCTTAGTTATTATTCTTATTCGTAATTTGGCTATGTTGGTCAGAATTACTATCAATTACAGACACAGTATATATTTAATGTATTATATTTTGCATTTATTATAAATTTACATTATTAGAAATGTTCCTCTTTTTTTCCCTTTCTTTCATTAACAAGATTCCTTAAATATATAATTTCCCGCTATGGACATAGATATCATGAAGTATCAAGGGTCCTTGGTTGAGGGATAACAACAACTGTCAGAAAAGTATAATGGAATCAACGATCTATATATATAATATATATATGGGAGAGTTACCTTTCCATCTCCACCTACGCATCCATCTAAACAACATTATTATTTTTACATTAAAATATATTTAAAATGTTTATTAAGTGCATATTTATGTTACTTATAATTAATAGAAATATTATTTAAACAAAAAAATAATTAAATAAAATAAATGAAATTTTTAAATAGTAAAAACAATACTATAAAAATTTTATTTGTCATAATAATATAATTCAAATTTTTCAATTTGTTACTGAGTTTTAGAATAGAAGTAAAATTAAAATGCATGGTATAGTAAAAAAAAATTTATGTAACTGTAACTATAAAATTATAAACAGGAACATAAAATTTAAAGTGAAAAACAGGTAAATAATATTTAAAGTAAAAAATTAGTTTGTAAAAATAATATACTACAAAGAGTTTATTTATTATTAAATTTCCATTTATAGAAAAGTAAATGATTACTAAATTCAACTTAAAATTTTAATTTAAGACGAAGACATTGTAACGGATACAATTGATTTTGTGAAATTATAAAAAAAATCTTGAAATTTTTAAAACATTATAAATGTATCTTCTAAAAAATAAAAAATAAATATTTATATTATTCATTAGTTCTACAACAAAATATACAAAAAGTGATATGTAAGCCGTTAAAAAAAATGATATGTAATTTGTGTAGCATATCTCAGAAGAAATGTCTATTCTTAAGTGGAACTACAACTCTATAACATGATTATAGAAATATATGGGAGAGTTTGAAATTTCATCAACTGAATCAAATGCTTTTAATCTAAAGAATTGGCGGAAATAACATATTTAAAGTATACTAAGTTTTTTTGAAAAGACTATATTTAAGTTGTATCACAAAATTAACATCTCATAATAACAAAAAGTGATACGCTAAGGAGTGAAATCAACATTGTTTAAGTGATAGATGTGTAAGTGTAAGTGTTGTGAAAAACAAAAGTTATAATATTTTCATGTAGAAACTTTTTAAGTGCAGTTAAACATTAAACTATGTAATCTTCAAAAGAAATTTTTTTCCTCAAAAAAGATATCAAAATGTATATATGCAGATGAGATACAACATAGATGTTAATCAAATCTTCAACATTTAAATTTATCTTTAACTGTTGTGATTATAAAATTTTTATTATTGCCATTACGGTAAGAGAATTATCATCTATATACCGCTTATGTATAATTAATAAAAAGACAGTAAGAAAAAGTGGTAAACAAAATCTACACATATGAAAGTGGTAAGCATAATATTATTTTTATTTATATATTTGTATATTGTTAGTAATTCTAAAAAAAATTTATATAATTATTTTATTGTAAAATATTCTAGGTTATTTAATAATGTCATTCATTGAATTTTTAATTTTTTTTTTTTGTCATTTATATTATTTTAAAACTTTTATCACTTGTATTAAGACCATATTTAATTATTCTTAACATTTTCATTAATTACCACTAAAAATTTATTACCGCTTAATGTGATCCATTAAATTTATATATTTTTAAAATATATATTTAAGATAAAAAAAGTTTAAGAATATAATTGTTTAGAAAATTATAAATGTTAAATTCTATTTATTTAAATCTTTGAAATCAATTCATTCTTTTTATTGAAAACTAAAATAAAGACATTTTTGTTAATATCATAAATTTTTAGACTACAACTGTAATAAAAATAAATAAATAAACATTTAAAATTTTTTAAAAAATAGTAATTAAAATATAATATGGTACTAAATCCTATCCGTGGATTATTTTCTAGTAATAGTAATAAAATACTAATAATGCAACAAATAGTCATGTGATGACATGATGTTATACATTTTCTTCGGCGTATCCAACGGACCAAACATTAAAACAGCTAGCAAATTAGATTTTTACAGTAAAGACATTTGTCAGTGCAAAGATTGAGGCTTTCATTGCTGTCATATTATTTATCGAATTTATTTGGTCCATATCGTACTTATGGACAATTGTATGTACAATTAGAAAAAGGCAAATGATATTATCGGAATGTGCTAACATGAGAAACAAAAAAATTTAGTTAACTTTCTTCAATTCTGAACAATATAAAATGTTAAAGCTATAACAAACTAATGTTGCAAGATTTGTTTTTGATTTAGTTTCTTTTCCTTTTCTATTGAAAATTGGTTTGGTTACAAATATATACAAGGATGATTAGATATAGGGTTTATGAATTATGAGAAACCCTTTAATCTTTATCTTTAAGTTATTGAGTGTTTCTTAACAACGCTAGAGTTTTATTGACGATGGTTTTATGACCATTTTAGATTATCTAGTTTAAACGATAAAAGTTACGAGAAATCAAACATGTTACAAACATTTGTTATTCTAGAAAAGTAATATCAAACTATAGTCTTTTTAACTTTATTGAAAAGTTAGAGTTTTTTTTTTTTTTTTTTTTTTTTGCAATAACCCGATAATTGAAATTTCAAGTCTGAAATATATGATCAATATTAATTTTTTGAAACAGAAAATAAATGTGTTAAGAGTTCAAAAATATACCTTTTTGCGAATGATTTTTAAAATACAACTAACTTTGATAATATCAGATCAATACAAAAATATCATGGCACAGTAAAGAAAGATGATATATATAAGCAAAACGCACGTGTTGAAAAAACATACGTAAATATTCAACAACACAACACTATATCGTCATAAGAACCAATATTCAACAACACTACTATTTATTCTCCTCGTTTTTTTTGTTTTTTTTTGATGAAATATTTATTCTCCTAATTATGATAATCATAAATGTTTATGTCAAAAAAAAGATGTAATCATAAATGTTCATTTATATCATATCAATTTTTTTTTTAAACAACACAAAATCAACACTATAATAAATATAATTATTACACTGTAGTATATTCTTTATTTATTTATTGTATATAAATTTATTCAACAAAAAAAAAATTCATTACAATAGCTAGGAATGTAACGTTTATAAAGAATTTAAAAAATACATTAAAAATATTAGACTAATGGGAAATTCATTTTTAATCTATATTATTTTATTAAAGTTATTGATAGACACGAAATAAATTTGTATTCTCATTAATTTAGTAAAGTTGTATATACATATGTATTTTTATACAAACTAACTCTATACAAGTATGTATATAATATACAGTATTATGTACAATATCTAATACATCCCCTCAAACCTCTTAAATGGAAGCAGATGATGATGAAGATAGAAGGAATAGGCTTGAAATAAACATTCTGTTGAGTATAGAATGAAATGTACCTGGATGTATTGCCTTAGTCAAAATATCAACAAGTTGGTTTGAACTAGAGACATGAAACAACCGGAGGAACCCATTCTTGAGTTGATCTCGAACAGTGTGATAATCAATCTCTATATGCTTCTCTTCTTATGGAAGACCGTATTAGTAGCAATGTGTATTGCAGACTTATTGTCACAGTAAAGCTTGGCTGGTGAAGTAACCTTAATCTTCAAATCAGTGAGGAGTTGTTGTAACCAAAAGAGTTCACATGTTGTCAAAGTCATACTACGATACTCTGCTTCAGTATTGCTCATGCTAGCAGTCTGTTGTTTCTTACATTTCCAAGAAATCATTGAAGCGCCAAGATAAACACAGAAACCATTGACAGATCGCCGAGTATCAGGACAAGTAGCCCAATCAGCATCAACAAAGGCATTGAGACAAATTTCTGTGTTGGCAGCATAAAAGAGTCATTGGCCTAGGTTAGACTTCAAATACCTCAGTATACGGTGAACAACTTGTAAATGAACATCTGTTGAAGATGATAAGAACTGACTCAGAGTATTGACTGCATAGGTGATATCAGGTCTTGTAATAGTAAGATAGAGAAGCCGACCAATCAATTCTCTATAAGAAGTAGCATTTTCTAGTGGAACCCCTGTATCTTTACTCAACTTCAAGGTAGGATCCATGGGAACATAACAAGGTTGAGAAGCAAGCATACCTATGAAAACAAGAATGTCTAAAGTATACTTTCTTTGACACAGAGACATACCAGTGGAGTTCCTTGCAATCTCAATCCCTACAAAAACCTTGGAAGACCTATATCTTTAATCTTAAAAGCTTGATGAAGAGCATCCTTTAAAGCCTGCAACTCAATATTAGATGCAATGAGTATGTCATCCACATACACCAATAATGCTATAAAAGATGAACGACTCTGTTTGACAAATAAAGTGTTATCAGTAGGAGATTGAATGAATCCTGCTTGGAGAACAACTCTGGAAAAATAGTGATACCACTGCCTAGATGTCTGTTTCAATCCATATAAGGATTTATGAAGTCGACAAATAAGATTCGGAGGCAGAGATGCATTGTCTGGTGGTGTGTATCCTTGAGGTAGAGTCATGAATATCTCTTCATCTAATTCACTATGAAAGAAGGCATTGGTGACATAAATATGCGTCAATGTCCAATAATGTGCAGAAGCTAATCCTAAAACTAGCTTAACACTAGCAAGTTTTGCAGCATGAGAGAAAGTTTATATATAATCAATACCCTCATGTTGAGTATATCCTTTAACAACCAATCATGCCTTATATTTTTCAATAGAACCATCAGAATTATACTTAATGGTGAATACCCATTTATAACCAATCACATTTTTACCCGGAGGAAGAGACTTTATACTCCATGTTCTATTTTGCTCAATAGAAGTAATCTCCACATCCAGGGCCTTGTGCCAAAATGGATTTGTCATAGCTTGCGTAAAATTTTTAGGTTCTGATTCAATTGAACAAGAAAGAACAAATGACTGGTATGATGGTTTGAGATTAGCATAAGAGAGAGCAGTATAAATGAGATATAGGACAGGTGAAGGAGTAAAATGAGGATTAGAAATTTGAGTAAGGTTGCAATGATACGCGGATAAGTAACTTGGTACCTTAGATTATCGTTTTGGCCTACCATTAGATACTGAAACTTGTATAGCATCAGTGAAAATAGTCTCCAGTGGAAGATGTGAGGCACCAGAGAGTGAAGGAATAACATGTTCAAGTACATGATGCTCATGAGTATGCTCAGGATGGATATGTGCAGGTGGTAATGAAGATGATGGTGTACATATCACAAAATCAAGAGCAACAAGAGTAAGCATAGGCATGATAGACTTGCAAAATAGATCATCAGATGTTATATGCAAATCATTAGATTGAAAAAGAAAAATAGTTTCATAAAAGATAATATTCTAAGAGATAGAGATAACATTTGTATCTAAATGCAACACCTTATAACCTTTGTAACCAGGAGGATATCCTAGGAAAACACAAGGTAATGCTCGTAGAGAAAATTTGTTCCTATCTTTTTGTAAAGTAGAAACGTAACACAAACAACCAAAAGAACGAAGAAAAGTATAATCTGGTTTCTTTTTAAATAACATTTCATATGGAGACAATTTGTTAAAAAGAAGAGATGGAGTTCGATTAATAAGAAACACTGCAGTTTGTATGCAATCACTCCAGTAAACTAAAGAAACATTTGATTGAAACAACAATGATCTAGCAACATTCAATAAGTGTTGATGTTTTCTTTCTATAACTGAGTTTTGTTGTGGTGTGTAAGCACATAAAAAATGATGTATGATGCCATGATCTTGAACAAGTTGATTAAATGCAAGTTCTGGGGCATTATCACTACTAATTACTTTGATATTATATTTAGAGTTTCAGTCAGTTTAAGAAACGCAGGAAAGCATGTGGAAACATCACTTTTATTCCTGAACTGCTGAGCATGTAAATCCAAGTGACACTAGTACAATCATCAACAGTGCTTATAAAATATTTATAACATTCTATTGATTCTACAGAAAAAGACCCCATATATCTAGATGAACAAGATCAGATGGTGATGAAGCTAGATTATTATGAGATATGAAAGGTAACCTTTTATGCTCAGCTAATAAACAAATTTGACAATGAGACTGAGATACATTACTAGTAGACAAAGGTAAAATACCAGAAAGATGTTGTAACTTGGCAGGAGATGGGTGTCCAAGGCGTTGGTACCAGAGAGTTCTATCCACTGTCAATGATCCACATAAGTTGGCACTGTTGATAGAGGATAATGTAACATCAGTCTTCAGAATGTAAAGACTGTGTATAAGAGTGCCTCTACCAATCATCAAACCGTGAGTATGGTCCTGAATGAAACATGAATTAGTAAAAAACTGGGCAGAACATTTATCACTTTTCAATAAGGAACTAACACTAAGTAGATTAAACTTAAAAGTACATATATACAAAACATTATGCAATATGAGATGTTCAGAAAGATGCAATATTTCTGTATGAGTAATAGGCTCTCTAGTGCCATTGGGTAAGGAGACTGTAACCCCTGATACTAGAAAAACCTCATCAAATAATGCTAAATCATAACAAACATGGCTAGTGGCGCCATAATCAATTATCCAAGTATCAATAGGTAAGATAGAATAGAGAGACGAGAGGCAATGATGTTGAAAAATGAAGGTATGATTTTCAAAATGTAGGCTAGAAGAAGAGAATTCAATTGAAAAAATACTAGATGTTGAGTTTGCTGCCATGACACCATTTTCTGTGATGAAACCAGATGAAAAAGGAGAAGATTGCTCTTGAACTCGAAGATGAGTATTGATTTGATGACACAAAGACTGGATCTGATCTTTACTAAAATTGCTGAGATGAAGATTCATTGTGTTGACAGCTGATGAAGAAACATGTCTTGTTGACAGCTGATGAAAAAAACTGATGGTTTGATAAACTTCTGACGTTTATCTTGTGTAACCATATTGAAAACATCTTCAATGGTAGGTATAAGTTTCAGCATCAAGATGTGTCGTCTAGTTGGTTCATAAGCTTCATTCAAACCCATCAAGAACTTCGTAACTCTACTCTTCTGCTGCAACTTTTCCCACAACGATGCAGTATTGCACTCACACTTTCCACAAGTACACACATGAAACTCTACATAATTCTTGTATTCTTCTCACAGAGTAACCAACTCTGTGTAATACGTACTAACATCCGTAGAACCCTGCTGAATAGAGCTCAAGCGTTGTTCGATCTCATAAACTATAGGAACGTCATCCTGCTTAAACCTAGACATGAGATTCTTCGAAATAGCTTCAGCAGTAGTCATAAACAACAAGCTTTGACAAATCTTTTTAAACACATAATTCATAAGCCAAGTCGCTACCATATCATTACACCTAATCCAAGATCCAGCATCACAATGATTACTAGGAGGTTTAGGGATGGTACCGTCAATGAAACCCAGCTTATTTTTGACATTAAGCGCCATACGAAGTTATCGACGCCATGAATGAAAGTCAGAGCCTAATGTCAAACGATCGGAGACGAGTAAGCCTGCATGATCAGAACTGTGTAAGAAATACGGATTCTCATACTGATATGTGGACTGATGATGATAATCAAATGCATGAGGTGCTATTGGAGCTGCGTGTTGAGTCGATCCCATAGTCGAAGATGAATTTGAGATCTAAGAAAACGGCGCCGAAATTTGGAATCGGAAGCAAGACGACTACGATTCTAGGTCAAAAATCAAAGAAAATCGGAAGCAAGAAGATGAACGAAACACATGATAACAGCTCAATAAGCATAAGAATCAAACGAGCAACAAAATCGAGAACCAATCGATGGATTGAAGAACTAATAATGTGAAGATCGAAGCTCAGATGAAGAAATCAAGAATGAGAAACAATAGCGGAAAACAAATCGTCACTCATGTTTCTGATACCATATTGAGACACAGATGAAATAAAATTGTATTCTCATTAACTTAGTAAAGTTGTATGTACATGTATATTTATACAAATATAGAATCTAACAAACTAACTAACTCTATACAAATACGAATACAATATACAATATTATGTACATTATCTAATAAAGGTAAGCTTTGTATTTTACCATGTATAACATTTTCATTGCTAATACAAATCAAACTGTTCTCTTCATCATGTTTATTATATATTTACTAAATTTATCTTATTTTTTTAGTATCTTTATCAAGTCTCTCTATTCATCTTGGTTTCACTTACAAAATATTATTACTGACACATTTCTTTTAGGAAAAAAAAAGCTTTAACAAAAAAAAAAAAAAAAACAATAATATCAGAAAATACATGACGCACGCTTAGAACAACGAAAACACTAGACATGGCTTTGACGAGACCCGAGCCAAAGGTGAATCCACACACTTTCTTCGGGAGTTACAGTTTTTCACTTTTTCTTCCCCAAAAAACATAAAAATAAAATTAATTAAAAATCATTTAAAATTTAAAATTGAAAATATTTTCTCTCTCTTTCTCTCTTCTCTTTCGCTTTCCTTCATGCTCTCTCTCTCTCTCTTTCTCGCAGTCACAGGCAACTACATAGTTTCAGAGCTCGAGATTCATCATTCTTTGTTCCACCGCCGGCGACGATGTATATTAACTAGACCGTAGCTCCGGCCAACTCTGGAGAGAAGAAACAAGTAGCTTTTTTCTTCTTAGTGTTTTCGTGCTGTTTTCAAATTTTAATCCTGGATCTACTGTTTCGATTCGTTTCCATGGCGTTGTTCTGATTCTTCATCGTCTTATGTGCTTGAGCATTAGCACAGTTTCTGAAAAAATGGCACTGGAAACGCGAAGCTGAGAGGAAGGAAGCTGACTCAAATTTAAGGAGAAAATGTCAGGTTCGAGAGTTTCGGATCTGAGCAAATTGCATCTGAAGAAGGAGCTGACTCAAATCAGAAAAGCCGGCCGTGTTTTACGCGATCCAGGCACTACTTCCTCGTGGAAATCTCCTCTCGATTCATCCAGATCCGTCGCTGTTTTGGAGCTTCCGGCGAGTCAGTTCCCGATTCGAGGAGAGAGTAGTAGTAATCGTGGGAAAGAGAAGAAGGTGTTTTTGTATAACTGGAAGACTCAGAAATCTTCTAGTGAGAAAAGTGGATTAGCTAAGAATGGTAAGGAAGAAGAAGATGAAGAAGATGCTTCTTCGTGGACACAAGCTAGTGTCAATGATGATGATGATGTGAGTGATGCGAGGAACGGTGGTGATTCCAAGAGTGATTCATATCTTGGAGAAATCAAATCGGCTTCGATGGGTTTTAGGTGTAGAGATACGAATCTAGCGTCACAAGGTGTGTCAAAGATGAGGAAGAGTAATGTTGGTAGTTGTAAGAAGAAGAGTAAGAACAAAATTAGCTCGTCTCGTTTGGATTTTTTGTCAAAGTATCAACCTAGAGATGGCATTGTTGCTAGGAACTCTAGTGCTGGATCAGGTTTAGCTGTAAGGAGAGGTGATTCTGCTGAGTTATCAGATGATACAGAGGAGGAATTGAGTATTTCAGAGGATCTGAGGAAGGTTGCTGGTGCATCTCCTTTGCTTTTGAAGCTTAAGCATAAGAACTGGTCGCGTTCTTCTTCTAAATTGTTGAGATCTAATAGAAAAGAGGATTCTTCATGCACGTATAATAGTACACCGGCTTTGTCAACTAGTTCGTACAATATGTATGCTGTTCGTAATCCGAGCACTGTTGGATCTTGGGATGGTACCACGACTTCGCTGAATGATGGTGATGATGAGTTGGATGATAACTTGGATTTACCAGGGAGGCAAGGTTGCGGCATTCCGTGTTATTGGACGAAGAAGGCGATGAAACATAGAGGTGGATGCAGAAGTTGTTGCTCTCCATCATTTTCAGATACTTTGAGAAGAACCGGAAGTAGCATTTTGTGTGGGAGTCAATCTGTGTATCGTAGACATAATAGACATTCTTCTGGAGGGTATAGTAAACAAAAACTTGCTTGTAGAAGTGCACAAGGTGTTTTACCTTTACTCACATACGGTGGTGATGGTAGAGGAGGGTCTTCTTTAGGAACCGGGCTTAGTGATGACGAGCTTTCTACCAATTACGGAGAGCTTGATTTAGAGGCTCAGAGTAGATTAGACGGGAGGAGGTGGTCTACTAGTTATAGGAGTCAAGATGGTTTGGAGGCTGTAGCCTTAGATGGAGAAGGAGAAGAAGGAAGTACACCGGAAACAATCCGAAGCTTCAGCCAAAAGTACAGACCAATGTTTTTTGAGGAATTGATTGGACAGAGTATAGTGGTTCAATCGCTAATGAACGCTGTAAAAAGGAATAGGATCGCTCCTGTTTATCTTTTCCAGGGTCCTCGAGGAACTGGTAAAACATCAACCGCAAGAATTTTTTCAGCCGCCCTGAATTGTGTGGCAACTGAAGAAATGAAGCCTTGTGGGTACTGTAAAGAGTGCAATGATTTCATGTCTGGGAAAAGTAGGGATTTTTGGGAACTTGATGGAGCTAATAAGAAGGGAGCTGACAAGGTTAGGTACCTTTTAAAAAACCTACCGACGATACTTCCACGGAATTCCTCAATGTATAAGGTTTTTGTGATAGACGAGTGTCATTTACTGCCATCGAAGACGTGGCTGTCTTTTCTTAAGTTTCTTGAGAACCCTCTGCAGAAAGTTGTCTTCATATTTATAACGACTGACCTTGAAAATGTTCCTCGGACCATTCAGTCAAGGTGCCAGAAGTTCCTCTTTGATAAACTCAAAGATTCTGATATAGTAGTGAGACTAAAGAAAATTGCTTCAGACGAAAATCTTGATGTAGACTTGCATGCGTTGGACCTGATTGCTATGAACGCGGATGGCTCACTTCGAGATGCTGAAACTATGTTGGAGCAGCTGAGTTTGCTGGGAAAACGCATCACCACTGCTCTAGTAAACGAGCTAGTAAGTTTTTCTAATTCTTTTGCGTAACTGTGCATTGGAAAAAAGTAAAATTTGTTAATGTTAAAAAATGTGGCACTATGTGTTTGTGCAGGTGGGTGTTGTTTCAGATGAAAAATTGTTGGAACTCTTGGAATTAGCATTGTCATCTGACACAGCAAAGACCGTGAAGCGAGCTAGAGAGTTGTTGGACCTTGGAGCTGACCCAATAGTCTTGATGTCTCAACTCGCCAGTCTTATCATGGATATCATTGCCGGTACATACAAGGTCGTAGATGAAAAATACAGCAACGCCTTCCTCGATGGACGAAACTGTGAGTTCCCAGCAAAGTATTTGAAATCCAAATTGGTCATATGTGCTAAAAAATTAGCTTATTGATCTGTTAGCTTGTTGAGATCATCACCCATTCCATTTTCTCCTCAATCAAAACCATAGCCTTAGACAACAATTCTTCTGATGAGCAATTTTATCCTTTTATGATGAGTCTTAAACCACTTAGTTTGATTTTGGCAAAATTCTTGTTTTGTTTTGTAGTGACTGAAGCGGACATGGAGGGGCTAAAGCATGCTTTGAAACTTCTTTCTGAGGCTGAGAAGCAGCTTAGAGTTTCTAATGACCGTTCAACATGGTTCACAGCGACTTTGCTTCAGCTTGGGTCAATGCCTTCTCCTGGCACCACACATACAGGAAGTAGTAGAAGGCAAAGCTCTAGAGCAACTGACGATGCATCAAGCATTTCAAGGGAAGTGATGGCTTACAAACAGAGAATAGGAGGACTTCACTTTAGTAAGTCAGAATCCCCAGCTTCGGTTATAAAAAGGAACGGGAATCATTCCCATGTAGCGAAAGCATTCTCCAGGGTTATCGATAATAACTGTTATAAATCCTCCTCATCTAGCCAAGTTCCAGACAGCGAAGCTTCCATTGCCTCGCATGATAATAGCATCGCAAGCACCATGATGCTTAATCAAAGAAGTTCAGAGAAACTTAACGATATATGGAGAAAATGCATAGAAAGATGTCATTCCAAGACACTGAGGCAGCTGCTCTATACTCATGGGAAACTTATATCTATCAGTGAAGTTGAAGGTAAAATGCCTAAGAGTTTATATCTTTTCACTTTAAGAGTTTTGCATCCTTAAAAAGATGAATATGATTTTGCAGGTATTCTAGTTGCTTATATCGCGTTTGGAGAAACCGATGTCAAATTGAGAGCTGAAAGGTTTCTTAGCAGTATCACAAACTCGATCGAAATGGTACTAAGGCGGAGCGTAGAGGTCAGGATAATCCTCTTGCCTGAAACCGAGTTACTCGTCGCCCCTCACCAAACCCGGAAACCAATGACCAACAAAAGTGGGCATCTAAATACCATGGCTGGTTTAAATGCTGAATCAGATGTTGAAGTTGGGAGCAGCGAGGAAAGCAGATCAAAACTCCCAATGCAAAGGATAGAATCGATAATCCGAGAACAAAGATTAGAAACCGCGTGGTTACAAACTGCTGATAAAGACACACCTGGATCAATAATACGGGTAAAACCCGAAAGGAATCAGATTCTACCTCAAGAAGACACTTATCGCCAACCTAACGTAGGTTCTGCTATTTCTTCTTCTGGACTAACCTCTCACCATCGGGTAGATGAGTCAAACAACGAAGTTAAGCTTTTGAGAATCGGCAACAATGGTGAGCTTCAGGAGAATCTAACCGGTACAAGAGAACATCATTGTCCTCTTTCCCCAAGCTTACTTCATGATACTAACTTCGGAAACAACAAAGACAATCTGTAAGTTCCTCACTCTGATCCGTTTTGATTTAAACCGAAAAGAAAAACCAAATAAGATGTTTATAATAAACGTATTGTCATAATAATTTCATGAACATTTTGGCTTTGGTTGTGTAGAGGAGGATACGAATCAGGATCAGGAAGAGTTGGTTGTAATATATTATTTTGTTGGAACACAAACAAGACTCAGAGACGAAGCAAGGTTTGTTCTAATTAATCAAATCTGTTCCTTCTTTTCGATGTTTATTTTTTCTCATTTTTGTTTCTTTTGCGGATTTGATTAGTCGAAACAGGTTAAGGGAACTCCTGTTCGTTCCCGGAGAAATCGGAAGAGTCGATTCTCTCTGTTTAATGGATGTGCTAAGCCAAGGAAAGCAGAAGGTAACATTAGAAGATGAAACTAAGTTGTTAAGTCATCAAACCAAAATTGTTCCCTCAAGCTCATATTTATCATCCGTTCTTCCACTTCCACATAGTTTTTCCTTAATTCTATTCGATAATGATATGTCAAAGGAACAGTTTTAATTTATTCACTGTAAAGTTCCTATCCTATGAGTTTCAACAACTCCATTTTTGTTATCTATCTTATAAAACTTCAAAAATGTTACTATGAAATAAACAATCGAAGAATAGGTTAAACTTAGCAATAGTTTATATTTTTCAAGTTTTTGTTTTCATTTGACATTAAGTTTAGCAGATTTTTACAAAATCTACCAAATATCGATAAAATGTGTCAAATATTCACAATCTGCCAAATATCCATAAATGTGCAAAAAATGACAAATTAGCAGATAAAAAAAAGTTACCACTTAATCTTGTAAACTTTTCTGATGTAACAAATATAGATGATTCTTCCTTCATAAAATTGATTTTTTTTTCTTAATAACTAAAAATATACAGTTGAATGATCTCAAATATAAATAGAGAACTAATTTATTGACTCTCACCAATGAAATCATGACATATAATCAACTAATATTACTACATTTCTATACTTACAACATACAATTCCAGTCAAACAATTACCATATTGCCTTTATGGTCAACTAATATAACTATATTTCTATATTTACAACATATAATTCCAATAAAAAAAATTATATTGCGTCCGTTATTTTTTCACGGTACCATAAACAAGGAAGCTAAGGTAAACATTTTCAATCACAAACCAAAAAGATGAAAATGATTACGGTAAAGCTCTCTTCAATAACAATGATGGCTACTATGCTTCTTCTTACATGTGCCCTTGCCAAAGCTAGGATATCAGTGAACCAGTATTCAGAAATACCTTATATTACTCCGGATTTTTGGCATCCTCCTCCACCAAACCAAAATGCGAAATTTTCAGTGAAACAGTTCCCAGCCATACCTTACATTCTTCCAGATTTTAGGCACACTCTTCCACCAAACCAAGATAAAGAGTTTTTAGTGAACCAATATCCAGATATACCTTATACTCTTCCAGGTTTTTGGCATCCTCCTCCACCAAAAAATTATGCGAAGATTTATGTGAATCAGTATCCAGGCATTCCTTATACTCCTCCAGGTTTCTGGCATCCTCCTCCACCAAACCATGATGCAAAGATTTTAGCGAACCAATATCCAGGCATACCTTATACTCCTCCAGGTTTTTGGCATCCTCCTTCACCAAAAAATTATGCGAAGATTTCTGTGAATCATTATCCAGGCATTCCTTATACTCCTCCAGGTTTCTGGCATCCTCCTCCACCAAAATAGGATGCGAAGATTTCAGTGAAACAATTCTCAGCACATCTTATATATCTCTGGGTTTCTGGTACATCCACCAAATTAGGATGCAAAGATTTCAGAAAAGCATTTTTCATGCATATCTTAACTTCCAGATTTTAGGTCCATAAACTCAGATGTTTTAGTTTTTTGAAAAATAATAATAAAAGCTTAAATTAATAAATATAATACTCTCTGTTTCATTACAAGTAATGTTTGAACTTTTTACACACAAATTAAGAAATCATATAAATTTCATTTAATATTAACTAAAACTAATCTAACCAATAAGAAAACATACAACATAATATAAATGGTCAGAAAAGTTAAATACATTTAATTTTTACATATAAACTTGAAAACATTGGCGATCATAAAAAACTTGAAAACATCACTTAAAATAGAATAAAATAAAATTCTTAAATTATCACTTAAAATAAAACGGAGGGAATACAAACTTAATTTTTATTATTGTGCATTTTTCTCTCACCAATCTATATTATATTATCCCTTTCATAATAATTGTATTTTTAATATTTAATTTTTGTTAATAAAGAATGTCACTTTGTGTTTTTAATACAGACAAATTTTTGGTTTTGTTCTTAACTCCATTACTTTAATCTTAATTTACTTCCTCTTTCCCATATTATAAGATTTTCTAAAGAAAAATACAAAGTTTAAGAAATCATAAATGTTTTGTTATTCTAATATTAAATATATTATTTAGCATTTATTTATAACAATTTAACCAATATAAAAGAGAGAATGCAGAATATAAATAATCATAATATATTAAATAAACAGAAATTATGCATAGATATTTGAAAAAAATCTAATAATATGGAACAAGAAAAAAAGTGTAAAACATTTTTTAATATGGGATAGAGGGAGTATTAATTAGAGAGATGAAATTATACAGTATACGATGATCTCATTAGATTAGGATTGAATATGGAAAATAAAAATAAAAGATTTATTTATCCGAGTAAGACTCTCGTATAAAAAACATCGTGTAAATCCACTTATTCATCGTTGACCTTTATGATTAATAATATATTTGTTGACGTGTATTTGATTTCATATTTGTTTGATTTATTCTTGATGTATAAATTCTTGAAACCATTATGAAATAATAAATAAATTAGATGTTAAAAAATATTCGATACATGTCAAAATATAATTGATTGATTGACACTTTTAAACTAGTATATTAAAATATGTTTTATTTGTTGTTATTTTGTTAGTTTTCTTTTTTGGGTTAAGGAAAAAAAATTTAGTTTTTTTAGTATATTGAAATATGTTTTGTTTTGTTAGTTTTCTTTTTTGTTAAGAAAAATAAAGTTGATTTTTTTTAGATATATACATATAAATTAGCATATGTAAATATGTTTTTAGTTTGTTTTTCTATTTTATTAAGGAAATTTTTTCTTTTTACATGTGTCAACATCTAATCGATGGATTTGACACGTGTCGCGATCATGTAAGTTACTAACTTTGAAAACCAAGCTTTATATATAAAAATAAGATATATCACCAATGAAAACACGACACATATAACTATATTGCTATCTTCACTACATATCATTCCAGTAAAAAATCTATAATATTGCCTTCTTTCTTTAATCACAACATAAAATTTTAGTTAACAAAAATATAATCATAGTGGTAAAAATCAATATTACTTCATCAGTATCATAATAATTATCATTTTTATCATTTAATTTTTCTTTCACTCGTTTTTAATTTGTAATGCTAATAAATTTTCAGTTTTAACTCAAGTACATTAGTGTATTACTAGAAAGATGTGTCTGTTATAATCGAGTATTGAGCTGAATGATGATAAACGATTTGTTTATTTTGCCCTGATGAACTGGATTTTAGACAATTGGATTGCTGAATTGTTATCACACTTGATAGTGATACATCTTTCATCGTCTTCTCCAATCTTGCTCAACACTCTTGACATCCAAATCCTTTGTGTTGCACACGATACTGCTGCTATGTATTTGGCTTCCGTTGTAGACAAAGCAACAATGGACTAATTCTTTGAACTCCACGAGATAGCTCCTCCAGCAATTAAAAACACAAACCCAGATGTACTCTTCCGATCATCTAAGTCTCCCGCATAATCGCTATCCGTATAAGCCTGAAACTCTTTGCTTCCTCCACGTTTATACATAATCCCAATCTCTATTGAATTCTTCACATACTTGAGAATCCTTTTCACCACTGCAAAATGAGCTTCTGTTGGATTCTCCGTATAGCGACTAGCAAGACCAACTGCGAACGTTAGATCTGGCCGAGTAACCGTGATATACATTAAGCTTCCAATGATTCGTTTGTAAAGCGTAGTATCCAAAATTGCTCCACCTCCTTTCTTCGACAGCTTAATCCCTGGAACAATCGGATTGTTCACTCCATTACTTGTCCCCATCTCAAATCTCTCAAGAACTTCTCTAGCAAACTTCCTTTGGCACACATATATTCCTTCCTCTTTCTGCAGTATCTCTACTCCAAGAAAGTATCTCATCTTTCCTAGATCAGTCATATCAAAATTTTCTTTCATCGACTCCTTGAATTGCATAATCAGACTTTCACAATTTTCGATGAAGATGAGATCATCAACGTATAAGCTCACAATAAGAATATGACCTTGTTTCTCTGTTTTGACAAACTAAGTGTGCTCAAAATCGCATTTCTCAAATCTTTCCCTGATGAAGTAACTCACGATCTTGCTGAACCAAGCCTCGGTGCTTGCTTTAAGCCGTACAATGCATTTCTTAGTTTGTACGCTTTCTCCTCACTCCCTTCCTTTACGAATCCGTGTGGTTGATCAACGTAGATGACTTCATGTAGCTCCTCGTGCAGGAATGCACTCTTCACATCAAACTAATATATGGTCCAGTTTTTTGTATGCTGCAGTGGCAATAATGATTCGAATAGTGTCCCATCTCGCCACTGGTGCATAAACTTCATTGTAATCCACCACATACCTCTGTGCATATCTTTTGGCTTCCAATCTGGCCTTAAACTTTTCTATCTCACCATCTTCATTGTATTTAGTCTTGAAAACCCAATTACACCAATCGTCTTTGTACATTTTGGTATTGTCGATAGCTCCCAGGTTTGATTCCTTTTAATTGATTCAATCTCTGCCCTCATACCTTCTCTCCATTCAGGATATCTAACAGCTTCTTCATAAGTTGTGGGATCCCCGAGTGCAGTGAATACTTGCAGTACATGATCTTTAAGATAACCACCATCAATGACATACGCTGCAATTTCTTCATCTGACACAACAGTTTCCCCACACTCATAATCACGCAAGTAAGTAGGACGGGTTCTATCTCGAACTGGTCTGACTTGTGTTTTAGGAGCAGTTCTGACACGTTCATGATCGACAGTTGTAGGTTCTGGAACTACATGATCTTCACCTGCAATCTCCACATCACCATCTGTAATTTCTTCTTGAACGTACTCCTCTTCACCAACCATGGTTTCTCCATCATTCTCCCAGGTAAGTGCAATAGATTGATTGCTCACACCTTCATCACTCCTTCCCCAATTCCAGTTCTCTGTTTCTTCAAAAATCACGGCTATACTCACCATGATTTTCTTAGAGATGGGATTGTACATTCGATACGCCTTTGATTATTCACTAACAGCGAGAAACACGCACTTGCAGCTTTTGTCATCAAGCTTTGTTCTTTTTGCCTCCGGTATGTGAACATGTCCAATACACCCAAATACCTTAAAGTGTTTCACGTTGGGCTTGAAACCACTCCAAACCTCCTCTGGTGTCAGATCTTGCAACGCCGCGGTGGGACTGCGATTGAGAACATAAGTTATCCACTTCACTCCTTCTGCCCAAAACTCCTTAGGCATCTTTCTTTCTGATAGTGTACTGCGAACCAGGTTCATAATCGTTTGATTTCGTCTTTCAGCCACTCCATTTTGCTGAGGCGTGTAAGCCGTAGTTAGTTGGCGTTTGATGCCATGAGTTTTGCAGAAATCTTCAAACTCCTTTGAACAGAATTCTCCTCCTCTGTCTGTTATAAAACCACACACCGACAAACCTGATTCTTTCTCCATACGAGCTTTGTATTCTTTGAACATTTGGAACACGTTTGACTTTTCTGCAATCAAGTAACTCCACATTTTTGTGCTGTGATCATCAATAAGGTAAGAAGATATCTTTTATGACCAATAGACACCGGAGTGATTGGACCACATACGTCAGCATGTATCAGTTGCAGGTTTTTTGAAGCTCTCCATGCGCTTTTTTTCGGGAAAGATTCTCTTTTTTGTTTGCCAACAAGACAATTTTCACACACCTTAGTACATGAGCCAATAGAAGGAAGGCCCATCACCATTTTTTTGGAGGTAAATGTTTGTAGACTCTTGTAATTAAGGTGACCGAACCTACAATGCCATAGGTGTGTATCGCTTGACACTATCACTTGAAAACACGAGTCTGAATTCACCAATTGTGCGAGAATTACGAACATTGGAGTTTCAACAATGAGTCCCCTTGAGGGATGATAAATTTTGCACACGCCGTTCTGTATTAAGATGGCCAAGTTCCTTTCTTGCAACTGTCCTATGCTTAGAAGGTTGTTACTCAGCTCTGGAACATACTACACATCTTGAATCACTTAGAGTAGCCCATTCACCTTACGTTTTATGCTCCCTTTTTCTTGTACCATCATTCTCGCATTGTTTCCGAGCTTCACCGAATGTCGAAAACTTTCATCCATCTCGAAAAACCACTTCCTTGTTCCAGTCATGTGGTTGCTGCATCGGCTATCAAGAAACCACAAATCCTCCATCTTTGATCCCTTCAGCTCCACATTCGCCATCAACAAGAGTTCCTCCTCTTCATTAAACTCCACGTAATTTGCTTGTTTCTCGGCGCTATGGCATTCAAATTGGAAATGTCCTAACTTGTGACACTTGTAACATTCCACCAACGCCTTATTGAATGATCCTCCTTTGCCACGTCCTCTGCTGTAACCCCTGAATGAGCCACCTCTTCCTTTTCCTCTTGCTCCACTTGAATCACCGCCTTCGTACGTCACCTTTAACACTTGCTCGTCTTTTGCTGATCCTTTAGAATGTCTTGTGATCTTTTGTTCATGGCATCAGAGAGAGCTTTGGAGACCATCAACAGTAAGGCTCTCTATGTCTTTGGATTCTTCAATGGAGCATACAATGTATGTAAACTTCTCCCAGAGTGTCCTCATGATTTTTTCAACAATCTTAGTATCTGGCATCTCTTCTCCAAGGTTTCTCATATCCGTTGCAACCAGCAACACTCTTGAGAAGTACTCTGTGATGTTCTCTGTTTCTTTCATCTCCAATATCTCAAACTCTCTTCTTAAGCGTTGAAGTTGTGCTCTGCTCACACGATCATTTCCTTGATACTTTGTCTTCAACGAATCCCATAATTGTTTGGCTGTATCCTTCTAAATTATGGTCTTCAGAATCGACTTGTCAATTGCTTGAAATAGGTAGTTTTTTACCTTCAAGTCGTTCAGCTTCCTGTTCGCTAGCTCTTGTCCTCGCTCTCGGTTGAGGATCTCCCCACGAGCTGGCTCAACGTAGCCTCTCTCTATCAGATCCCACCACTCTTTCTACCTCAAGAGATTTTCCATCAACATACTCCAATGTTCGAAATCTCCATCGAACTTGGGTATCACCAGCATGTTTTGTCCTTCTCCTGACATTGCTTCACTTCTGTTAGCTCCCCTTGTTTAACAAATCTCACCACTCAGATCAAGGAACCGTAACTCTGATACCAATATGTTATAATCGAGTGTTGAGCTGAATGATGAGAACGAAAAACTATCCTCGTTCTTATTTTATCAAAGGCCTTAAATAACCAATTACAAGATAACTGCCTCTTACATTCTCGAAGGTCTTTTACACGATTGAAACAGCAAAAACAAAAAACCTATTCTCCTGCAACTACTCCTACATACTTGGACTTTATTCTTGACTAAGTCAGAAGACTAAGTCTAAACAACTGAAACAACCAACAGTGTTGAATAAGGGATTTATTTATTATATAAAGAGAGGGGTAAGAGATTGATATCTAAGCACCATTCTTTTTGACACATTGCTTTCACAATATATACTATTCTATATGGTACTTAAGCTTGGTGGGGAAAAGAATCTCATTAATCTTCTTCCCTATCCAGTGCCTCCAAATCCCTATAGCCAACAAATCTTTTTGCATATCAAAACAATCTCACTATTGAATTGTTGACTAGAAAACTCAGCAACCAAAAGACGCTTTTTTACCTGTTGGTTTTCCATAGTTATCTATATTAGGCCAAAAAATCATCAAACAAAAGGTGACGAGTAGAGGAGATGATTTTTAAATCATATATGTATGATTCTGACTTTTCATCTTACAATGGTGTTCTCTCGCTTCCTCTTTTAGGTTTCCATGTTCTCTCTATTGCTTCTTCGTCTCACGTTAGTGTATTTGTATAACGGGATTTTGGCTTTGTTTTTTTTCACTCTAGCCATCGTTTATAATATCATGTAAACTTTGTCACAAATTTGTTCGATTATTCATGCATTAGTTTCAAGTCTCCTTCTATCACGTTCGTAGTAGAAAATATAATGTACATTCTTTAATATTCAAGGAAGAGTTAAGACAACTATTTTTGTTGAATGATTTCTACGTTTTCATTAATGGACCTACATGGAATGTTGGGGATATCCGATTAGTGTAATTTTTTTCTATTATGAAAAAGAGAGTCACATTCTATTGTGTTGAAGACATGAAACGTAGAGTAAGAAGAATTTAGCAATGTTTCTATAAGATAGTTGAGGGGAAAGTACAAGACGAAAGAAATACAATGAAGAGTAAACTCAAAAGAGTCGTAAACGATGTAAACATTGATGCTCAAGTGTATGATAAAGATAGACATGTGAGCGTGTATACAAACGAGGCGAGAACAAAGTTGTGCTATGGAATTTTTAAATACGTATTGGCCACATATAGTGAATTTTCATATTTTAACGTAATAAACAATCATGGATGTTTAAATGTCATGCATCCGTAAACATCCAGATTATTTATTATTTTAAAAGACGTTAACTTAAAAACACAAAGAGCGGTAAATTCTACATATATTTATGCTATTTGATAACAAAAATAGACAAGCAAATATCTTGTCTGATAAGCCCTTTTACCAAAAAAAAAATATATCTTGTCTGAGATTAACCCTTAATAATAAACAATTTTATATTCTAAGTTAATATATACGTAACAAAAATCTGCGGATATGCACGAATATTCAAAATCTATAATGGGAAAGATTACGTAAATACTGTGAAGTAAAAAAAGTAATACAGTAAATTAATATATAGTGTTGGATACAATTTTTTCTGAAATAAAAGAAAAACAAAAAATCGTTTACAATTCGCTAAAGACGCCAAAAAAATCAAACTTTTCGACCGAAACTGATCCAAAAATTGAAGAGCCAAACCGTACTCCATCCTGATCCTACACACACATCAACAATGATTAAGCTATTCGATAATTCATGAACATTTTAGTGAACTCCTAAAAAAACCTTGTAATAATACCTCATGAGTCCTCGCTCAAGATTCTTTCAGCAAGCAGTAAATCATCAGGTGTTGTAACCTGCAATGGAGGAGACAGTTATAGCAATAAATGAGATCCAAAACATTTTTTATTTATTCCATCATTGTAACAAAAAAACATAAGTTCGTGTTTTTTTACCTTGATGTTTGTATAAGATCCTTGAGTGACATATACTGGATGCTTGAGGTATTCAACAATTGAAACATCATCTGTTACCTCTAGACCTTCTCTGTTTTAGATATAGAACACAGATAGTAATCAGTCTTTTTTATATTTTAATCCAGACCTCAATCATTTTAAGGTTACAAACCACCTTTTCACAAACTCGAAACCTCTCTTCAATAGCTCGGGTTTGATCACCTAAAGAAAAAGCATAGATTGAAGTGGTTTGAAACCAAAAATCAATCACAAAGCATGAAATTAATTTAAAACCTGTGGTGTCTGCATTTCCCAAAGGGTTTTTCTGTCGAGAGTTTTCACCACAAGCGAATCAGAATTGACCTGCATATCGCAATGGAACAAGTCTAATATCAAAAATGAGATGATGACCAAAAAAACTAACATTAGATTTTGGCCAAATAAATTGAAGAATTTGTACCTCTTTAATTGTAGCTTTAGCAGGAACACCAAGTACGGCTGCTCCAACCGCACAACCATCTTTAAGGACCTTAACGAAACACAACAGTGCAATAAATTCTAAAGGGACTTAAGAGAAATTTGTTTCATTCTCCTTAATCTTTTGCTACATCTCATAAGTATACCTTCTCGACATCTTCAGTATTCACCAATGGTCTGGCAGAGTCGTGGATGCAAACAAGCTCAGAGTTCACATCGATTTCCTGCGAGAACAAATAAACTTCAAAGCTTATATGAACTAGAACCAAATGGATATGTTAATGAAAGGAATGGAGGAATAAACCTGAAGTCCACTGTAAACAGAATCTTGTCTTTCTTTCCCAGGAAGAGCAAATCTAAGATCAACATCAACTGATTCTTCATATTCTATAAGACCACAAAAACAGCTCAGTGAAATCTTTGGAAGATCACTCAAACCCAAAACATAACTAATGAGAGAAAAGCAGGACTAAACCTTCAAAAATGTCTCGGAAAAATGGATCACAAACAACAACAATTTCCTTCACTTCAGGCATACGTGAAAACGTGAAAAAGCTACAAACAATAAAACATAAAATTCAACAAAGACAAAGCAAAGTAGATGTCTTTACAAGAAATCCAACCATTCTTATGCTTTTTAGATGATACAGTAGTAATAAACAAGTAGATTCCGCAGATTGGAAACAGCCAGAATGACAATTCTATTATCAATCAGAGGAGACTGTTATTAGTTCTCAGACAAAGATTCAAACAAGATTGAAGACTTTACCGGTAACTGACTTGCAAGTAAGAAATGTTACCTATACAAAGCAATTGGCTGACCCAGAAGTGGAATATACTGCTTTGGCATACTCATCTATTCACATTAACAGATAAAAACACAAAAACCCGAAACAATGATGTCAAAAATGAGATTACATAGAAAAACAAACAAACTACTCAACAGAACAAACAAATTAAAACTTGAGCATAAAGTTTGAAACTTTGATATTGAGAAAACTTACTTTCATTCTCTTGCCTTGACCTCCAGCTAAGAGAATCACAGAGACACTCTTCTCCTTCACAACAGTATTGCTCTGAAAAAACCAAAAACACTTAAAATTAGAGAAAAAGCTTCAAAAATTGAGTTGATTCCAAATTATGAACTTACATTATCAAATTCAGTAGACGAAGAACACTTGATAGAGAATGATTGAGCATCCCTTCTCGAAAAATCCAGTTTTTGAACTGAAGCAGAACTCGGAACACAATCAAAATCTCCTCCCCGAAAAGTATATTTATTGCCTTGGGAACGATAGCTGAATCCCACAGAAACTGATCTCGATTTGACTGCAAGCTTCGGACACAGAAATGTCGGAGATGTAAAGAAGCTAAGATTCGCTTGAAGCATCGCCATGTTCTTTTATTTATCTCGCCGGAGGTTTCTCTGTCGTGAAATCTCTACTCCACGAACAGTGCCTTGCCGGATCTGTTATCTAGATGCAAACTACGCGTTGTTTGATTTTTCTTTTATTCGAAAAACGGCAGAACGTGCGAGTTTGAACAAATCAAAATAACCAACATAGACCAAAACAAACCACACATTTTACTCTCCTAAATATTCCATCTGTTTCTTTCAACATATTTACAAATTCAATCTAGTTTAAGATAAAAGAAAACAAACCGAACCATATAGATTAGAGAGATTTTTGAGGGAGGATACAGTTTCGAGAGAGCAACAGTTGCATTTTTAGAAGCAATATTCACATACCGTTGCACAGTGGTACTTTAGTATCGCTAGAGCATTTCCTTTGCGGTAATTGTAGACCCTTACCCTGTTTTCCAACAAGCATTTATCTTTCTACTTATTGGTAGAAAACTAGTTAAAATTGCATTTATTCCTTCTACTTATTGGTAAAACTAGTTGAAAGATCGATGGAAAACGTTTTGGACAAGGGAAAAGAACGTTTTCAGATGCATCAACATTTTTTAATGTTTATTGTTACATGTGAAAAGAAAGTGAGTTTAAGAGCACACTTATCTCCACAATATGAAACGACCATGTGAGTAAATCAATATCTACTTTCGATCTTGAATTGGGAAAACATGAACCATCATCAAACTGAGTCTAGGACGTAAGTCGTAAGAATGATATGATGGCCAAAAGAAAAAACTAACTTTCAATTTTTGCCAAGAAATTGAAAAACTTGAACCTCTTTAATTGTAGTTTTTTAGCAGTGACACCAAATACGGCTACTCCTACATCACAACTATTAAGGACTTTAACGAACCAGTACCGTACAAAAAATTCTTTAGGGGACTTATAGAATTTGTTTCTTTCTCCTTAATCTTTTGCTATGTCTCATAAGTATACCTTCTCGACATCTTATGTGGTCACCAACGGTGTCGCAGAGTTGTGAATGCAAACAAGCTCAGAGTTCACATCCATTTCTGTGAGAAATAAACTTCAAGGTTATATATATGTAAGCTTGTCAAAATGAACCAAAGCCCACAGGCTCCGCCCCGACTGCCTTTGCAAACCGCAAAAAATTGGATTTCATGAATTGCAAACCGCAAAAAAAGGTCTCGCGGAGCAAGGTTTCATGAACTGCGAGTTTTTGTGGGAGAATCTCTCTGGTTTTTGGTCATATATTGTGTCATACGTTGTGTAACTCACTATCTTTTTCTTAAAATTTTATAATATATATATATATATATATATATAATTAATTATCAGATTTTAAGTTTTTTAAAAGAATATGTGCAGTAATGTTTAAATTTATTTACAATTAATAATACTTATTTTTTAGCTTTAAACTATCTTATAAATTTTTAAAAAGTGATTTATTAAAATCCACGTCGATTAGGGCATACTGTTTTACTTCCGCATATTTCATAGGATGGGTTTTTACGGATAAATAAAATTTGAACCCGCGACGGTTTGACTCACTTGCCAGGCCTAATTATATGAACTAGAATTGATGGTATGTTTTAGAATCATTTCTTTTGAGGAAAAGATTTATTGGATATATTCATCAAATGAATGGAAGTATAATTTATAAAGAACAAATTTATATTTTGCCAAAGAAATCATAACATATATTCAACTAATATAACTATATTACTATATATATAACATACAGTTTAAGTAAAATAATTATCATATTGCCTTACGTTTTTTGTCAGCATATAATTCTAGTCAACCAAAAATAATTATATTGCTTCATGTTATTTATGTCACAACAACATAAATAAGAAAGGTTGGGTAAACATTTTTAATCACAAACAAAAATATGAAAATGATTGTGAAGCTCTCTCCAATGATACTGGTGGTTACTCTGCTTCTTCTTGCATTTGGCCTTGTCCAGTCTAGATACCCAACTTTCCCAACCGAGTCATTTCCTCTTTCACCAGACCAAAGTGCGAAAATATCAGTGAACCAGTATCCAGGCGTAACACAACCATTTCTACCTCCAACACACGGAAAACATCCACCACCACCACACCAAAATGCGAAGATATCAGTGAACCAGTATCCAGGCATAACACAACCATTTCTACCTCCAACACACCGAAAACATCCACCACCACCACATCGGAATACGGAGATATCAGTGAACCAATATCCAGGCGTAACACAACCATTTCTACCTCCAACACACCGAAAACATCCACCACCACCACACCGGAATGCGGAGATATCAGTGAACAGTATCCAGGCGTAACACATCCATTTCTACCTCCAACACACCGAAAACATCCACCACCACCACACCAGAATGCGAAGATGTCAGCGAACTAGTATCTAAATATATATTTTTGTCCTTCGGGATATAAAAATTGCACCTCATAAACTCATATGTTTTTAAATTAAAATAAATATAATACATGACAATGTAAAACTTGTTTGGTATTATTATCCAATTTTATATCATAAATCTATATTACTTTATCCTTTTCATAATAATTATTGTTTTAATATTTAATGTTGATTTCACAAAAATATCCTTTTGTATTTTCAATGCAGATTAACTTTTAATTTTGTTTTATTACTTTATTTTATTAATTAATGAGATTAAAGTTTGTAGTGTATTAATAAGAGATGTAGTAGACATTTGAATGATAGTGTCTCCATTGGTGAGATACTCATATTACCAATATAATACTAATATTTTTTGTTCAAATTGTTTTGAGGAACTCATATTAAAATCATATCTCCATGGGTGTTGGGTATCTCATTCATGTATTCCACACACAAAACTAATACTAATTTAATATAATTTGATTTAACCTTAAATAAAACCAACTAAAAATAATATTAATATATAATTTAAACTTACGTATAATGGATTTTGATAGATAGATAATTTTATTTTATGATTTATAAAACTATAGAAATAAAAAATAACAACATATAAACTATTTAATTAATATTTTAAACTATGAATATTTGATTTATCACAAAAAAATATTAACGGCTTATAAAAAGACATGTGTTTCACATTGATGAGAGAGAGGGGTTTTAGATTCTTTTTAAACTATCCCTATAGTAAAAGACATGTGTCTCACATTAAAAAAATATTACTTTTTATTTTTTTTATTTAATTTTAATAGAAGTTTTTCATTGAAAAACTATCAAATGGAAATGCTCTAAGTTTTCTTAATATATGTATGAAAGTTTCTTAAAAGAAATTTTAAATAAATTGGAATGTTTAAATTTAACTGTTCATATTTTAGTTTTACTTTGACCATGCAGGAAAAAACATAATTTTCTACAAATATTATAAGGCTCACAATTCAAACTGTAATTGAATCGAAATCTTTGGTACATACAGTTTGGTACATTTTTCTGAAATCAATCAAATTTAAGAAAAAACTAAAAAACGGTTCTGATTGGCTAAAAATTCCAAAAATTCAATCTTTCCAAACCCAAACTGATTAAAATTCGAGAGCCAAACCGTTCATGAGCATTTAATGAACTCCTAAAAGCATTATGAACATTTTCATGTCACAAAATTGATTAAAGAAAAAAAAAATCTTGTAGTGGTACTTCATGAGTCCATTGCTCAAGATTTTCTCAGCAGGCATTAAATCATCAGGTGTTGTAACCTGCAATGGAGGAGATCATCAAAGCAATAAGATTTAAATTAGTTTTTGTTTTCCTTCAAACGTACTAATATTATTGATAATACTAAGAACAACCAGAATATTTCTCAAGTTCTACACTTGGTGATAACCAAGGGGGAGTACTACAAGCTAAGAAAGCGTCAGTTGCAATAAGGTCAGCACATCCGTTGGCTTGTCTTTCTTGAAAATGAAATGTACACTTTAGGCACCTTCTTCTTATCTTGACCTTAGAATGTCGGTCATATAGTTTGTGAGTCACGGCCACGAAGCTGCATCTTGAATAGCTTGCATTAACACCTGAGAACCCATCTCTTCTCCGAAACCAAGATTGTATGTACATCGCATTGCCCATGAGAGGTCTGTGGCTTCAGCTTCCAAGCTGGAGGGTAGGATGGGGGGGTACACTTTGGTTCCAATCCATCTTACCTCTCCTTTTTCATCTCTCAACAGCCACCCTATCCCACATCTATCGTTATTGTCCTTGCATACAAGATTTAAATTAGTTTTCATTCTCTCAATGCAAAAAAAAAAAAAAACAAGAGCTAAAATTTAGTGTTTTTCCTCTTGATGTTTGTATAAGATCCTTGAGTGACATAAACTGGATGCTTGAGGTATTTAACAATCGAAACATCATCTTGATGTTAATCCAGACCTCAATCATTTTAAGGGTTCACAAACCTTTTTACAAGCTTGAAACCTCTCTTCAATGTAGGTCGGGCTTGATCAGCTAACGAAAGTATAAACTGAAGTGGTTTTGAAACCAAAAATCAATCAAAATTAGCATATGAAGCATAAAAGTTATATAAAACCTATGGTGTTTTGTTGTAGGGAGAAATACAAGAAGTGCTAACTAATCAAGAGATTGCGAGCAAGACTTGTATGCTAAGAGCTCAAGGTTTCTCCAAAGAGAAAAGCAAGAGATCGAAGACTTGTGTGAAGAGAAGAGTTCTCCACAACATATCCATCTTTAAGGCTGTCCTATGACATAACCATCTTTAAGGACCTTAACAAAACAATACCGTGTATTAAAATCCCATAGGGACTTAGAGATCATTGTTTGTTTTTCCCAAATATTTTGCTACTTTTCTTAAGTTTACATTTTCAGTGTTCACCAACGGTCTGCCAGAATCGTGGATGCAGACAAGCTTTGAGTTCAAATCGATTTCTGTGAAAAATAAAGTAACTTATGACATTTGTTTATAAATAATAGAGCATTTCTTCTGTAACTTCTATTAATCCTTTTCGAAAATCTATATTAACATTTTTAAGTACATTTTGTAGAGTAACCTTTGTTTTAGTAAATATTTACATAGAATGCCATCGCTTTAAGATAAAAATAATAAACTCATTAAGGTTAAATCTGGAAATTAAAAAGATAATATCAAAACAAACTTATTTTCAAATCTTCGGTTTAGTAAACTACATTAATCTCAATTTGTTTAAGGAAAACTACATTAAGCTAATTTCCTAAAATATCTCTACCTAATTCAAACATAAATATATGATTCTCCTTTCACTTTTATTTAATTTTATATTTAAATTATTTTGAATGATTATATAATACATTTAGTTAATAAAATCCGAGATTGTTTTTTTGCATATGATGTGATTAAAAATTTTTAAAACATATATATATTACTCAATAAATGAATAAAAAATGTGTGTACAATGTCCCACATCGCCTGAAAAATTTGTCAAGATTCAGAGTCATACTATAAAAGAGACCAAAATGATTCCGAATACAAATGAGAAGAAAACTTGATTTATCATGCGTCCAAATTTAAAAGTTTTATTCGGTTTATTCCGGTTCTTTATTTCAAAAAATTTAAACTTATAAAAAGTCTCAAAATATAATAAATATTTAAACTTTTTTAAAAATCAAATATTATATATATTTAAACTTTATTAGAATTTTAATATTATAAATATTTAAACTTTATTAAAATTTAAATATTATAAATTTTTAATAAGTTAAACTTTATAAAACGTTTAAAATATTTATAATATTAAAACTTTTATGAAGTTTCAAATATTATAAATACTTTAACTTTATAAGAATTTTAAATATTAGAAATATATAAAATTTATAATAAGTTTAAACATTATAAATCTTTAAACTTTATAAAATGTTTAAAGTATAATATTTAAACTTTTAGAAAAATTAAAATATCAAAGGACGGGGTTATGTGGCGGGGCAAGTTTAGAGCGATATTAATACAGGATGATATACCGCTGGTAAAATCCTCGAATTAACAATCAAAATACAATTATATAATCTTAAACACTAAACAAAACAAATACAACTTCAAATTTATATTTTTTAGTTATAAAAAATCGACATGCGGTATACCGCGGGGTAAAATCTAGTTCTATTCTAAAACTGAATTAACATTCGAAGGATTTGTTAACTTTTTTTTTGTATTGTCTCCTCTTTTAATATATAAGGAAATTTTAAGGGCCAATTTTGGTGTCTTCTTAATTAGATGCCATGATAATAGTACACATTTATCTTTTATGTATATATAGTATAACTATCAATAAATTTTGTGTAGAGGATTCTTTTTCTTTGACATATGTAGATGATTATTTCTTTAAAATATTAATATTTTTTCTAATATGTAAATTTTTGTCTGTGATAGAATATGGAATCACTAGATTATACCCCGCGGTACACCGCGGGTCGATTTGTTTTGTAACTAAAAAATTTAAATTTTAAGTTGTATTTGTTTTATTAATATTGTTTGTTTTGTTTAGTGTTTAAGATTGTATAATTATATTTTGATTGTTAATTCTAAGATTTCACCCTCGGTATACCATCCAATATTAATATCGATCCAAACCTGTCCCGTCATATAACCCCGTCCCGTGATATTTTAAATTTTCTAAAAGTTTAGATATTATACTTTAAACGTTTTATAAAGTTTAAATATTTATAATGTTTAAACTTATTACAAAGTTTGTATATTTATAAATTTAAAATTCTTATAAAGCTAAAATATTTATAATATTTGAAACTTCTAAAAGTTTTAATATTATAAATATTTTAAATGTTTTACAAAGTTTAACTTATTAAAAATTTAAAAATTTTGAAATATTTAAATTTTTATAAAGTTTAAATATTTATAATAATTTGAAACTTTTAAAAGATTAAATTCTTTGAAATAAAGAACCGGAATAAACCGAATAAAAATTTTAAATTTGGACGCATGATAAGTCAATTTTCCTGCTTATTTGTATTCGGAATCATTTTGGTCTATTTTATAGTATGACTCTGAACCATTGTCCAATTTTTCAGGCGATGTGGGACATTATACACATATTTTTTTATTCATTTATTGAGTAATATATGCTTGTTTTAAAAAATTTTAATCACATCACATGCAAAAAATAAAATTCAGATTTTATTAACTAAATGTATTATATAATAATTAAAAATAATTTAAATATAAGATTAAATAAAAGTGAAAGGAGAATCATATATTTATGTTTGAATTATGTAGACATATTTTAGATAATTAGCTTAAATTTGTTATGGTAATTGCTGGTGTCAATATCCATTAAAGATTTTGTCACCCGATTTCAAAATTGACCCAACCCAACAATGACAATTTTTGTAAATAGTTTCGAAAACCAAATGTTTTTTCCCAAATGTACTTCAAAAATGTTAATATAGATTTAGACTAGTGTTGGTAATATATACGGTTGATTTATCTTGGGATTCAATCCAAAGATAAGATTTATCTCGGTATATATCTATCTTGAGTACTAATACAAGATTATGTGCATGGAAAACAATAGAGTTTGTCAACGTGAGTCGGTTAAACCAAGATAAACTATTCAACGGGTAAGAACTGCACATGTGTTTAGTATTCTAAACAATTGGAGAGAGTTGTCGAGTATTAAGGGTGGAAATGATATGTTAAGTGTTTGGCGGATAAAGAATTGAGGTAGAACCGATTGACGCGCTTGAGAACCGAAAAGTTACTTAAGGCATGATCGGGATCCAAAATACTACCCTTGTGGTCAGAACTTAACATAACGAGAGAATTTATGAACTATTCGGAGACTGATCAAGATCATGGACGTTAGATCTAGTCGGAAATAGATTAAGATCGAGAAATTGATATATTTGGAGATTGACCAAGATTAATGAAATTCGGATCTAGCTGGGATTTAACTATGTTCAGGAAGATTGATCTAATCGGAGATTGACCAAGATCAAGATAAGCGACGAGTCCGAATAGGACCAAGGTCAGAAAATATTAACCGAGTCCGGAAAGGACTAAGGTCGAAAATTTGTTCTAGTCGGGATTGGACTAGGACTGGAAACATTTGATATATTCGGAGATTGACCAAAATCAGGGACAATGATCGCGTCCGGGAAGGACCAAGATCGAAAAATGAACCTAGTCCGATAATGGACAAAGATAAGAAAATTCGACCAAGTCTAAGAAAAGACAACAGTTAGGCAACTCGATCGAGTCTCGGAAAAGACGAAGATCAAAAAATTTAATCGAGTCGATAATATACAAGATCGAAAAACTTGATCAAGTTCGAGAATAAATATTTGGTCAAATATGGTATCTAAAGCCTCGGAAAGACTACATATCGGAAAACGTTAAGGAGTAAAGAAATTCAAACACCCTCCGAATTCGAGGACAAATTCATCCTAAAAGGGGTAGACTTGTAACGCCCGCGACCCGCGATCTTGAGAGGGGTCTATTTGTTTTGGGAAAAATTAGATAATGGCCCAAAAAAGTCGGTGAATAAATTAACCCAAGTAATAAAGAAAACGTTTAAGTCATGAAAGAGTAGATCACTTAGACGATTTCGGGACAGTGTAGTGATCATAGAAAAGTATCACAGAAAGATTGGGAATGGCATAGTCAAGGCCAAGAAATGGACCGAAAAACTTTGCCGGAAAGAACGGATGAAAATGTCCAAGCTAAAACAACTAGCTAAGCTGGACAAGCTGCAAGAACTAGCTAATAAGATCAGCTAAGCAAATTCCATATTCAATAACAAAGAATTTGGGAAGACATTTTAAAATCATCATTTGAATAACAGAAAATTTAATATAAAAACTAAAATTTTCCAAAATACTCAATCCAATACACCCCTAATTTAAAATGTAAAAAGAAAATTAATACTTCCTGTTTTATCTAGAGAGTAAGCATTCGACTAGCATGTTTGTTTTCCTTCTGCTTTCGGAGCTTTTTGACTTCCTTTTACTTTATCGATTGTTCCGCCGCTGAATTTTGGCTTATACGTTTGGTGATATATATGACCAACTAAAAAATATTAAGCCCATTAGGCCCATTAACGATTCATCAATATTAATTGGCTTTAATAAGGCCCATTAGTCAATACAACAAAACAACACATCAAAGGCTACCGAGAAAAAACGTTAAGATCGAGAAAGACCGGAGAATATGGCCAAACCGTTGGGAACAACCGGAGAATTTTTCCGGCGAAGGGATGAGTGGAGAAAGCATCCGATGCTATCGAATCAAATGAGACACGCACTTCCAGGCCTCGGAATCGGTGTTGCTGCCTTCTGCGTTTACCTCGTCGGTGAACAGATCTATAGCAAACTCATGGTTCCTTCTTCTCAATCATCGCATCAGAATCAACCCGCTACGTCTCACTGAGAGAGCGATTAGGTAAAACTTTCAATTCTTCTCGAATCAGTTTTGTTTCTCGGAGGTTTTGATCCTTATCGATTTGACTTCTCTGTGGATAAACCAAAAATTCAGAAAATGTTACGTTTCAGGATGTTAAGAGTAAGATTTGTGCATATCATTTACGATTTATTTGGCAAAAATGGTTACAGCTTTTAGAATCTTTGAATCAAGTTTTGGGATTAGATCAAGTTCATGTCTTTTGTTTAATTTCAGTACCTTCTTCCAGTGATTCAAAGTTAACAGCTTTATTGTCAAGTTATTGGCAATAGCTGATGTGTATTGGTCTGAGATGAATCCATTTCTTGCAGTATGTATAAGCAAAGCTGAATAAACACTTTCAGACCGATACAAATAGTTATAAGATTTAAGTGCCAATACAAATGGTTCTGGCTTTTTGAATCCTGAACTCTTTTTAAGTATTGGGATTGAATCGGTCACATGCTTATGGTTATGGCTTTCAGTGATTCTCTTCATGGAAACTCTTTCAAGTTAACAGCTTTGATGTCAATTGTTAGCATTGCTTATTAGTATTGATCAATAGATAGGTCGATTTTTTGCTTCATTTGTCATCTACATGCCTTTGGTTTTCGCTTTGTATAAACAAAAGCTGAGTAAACGGTTTCAGAGCATGTGTTATCTATTGCCTCTTTGCTTTATACTAATGATCTGAAAGATATGTGTCATTTTGTATCTCATTTTCTATGAGACCCTCTCGGGTTTGGCTCTTAATCCTTTTTTTTGTAAAAGGTTGTAAACTAAATAAAGTTACTCATTTAGTTGCAGATTGTTTTGATGGTGAAACTGTGGCAGATAAAGAGCTGAGGGATTCAAAATTTGCCGTTTTTCTTGGATTCTCTCAATAAGCTGTGAGTGAAAGACAAAGACTTTGATCTCTCTGTTGAATGTTATAATCTTGTATGACATGTTTTCCAATGTGGTTTCGTAATGTGTTGTCTTTGCTTAATAAGAGTTCTATTGAGATGACATTGAAGCATAAAGATTGCCTCTTGTGTAATATAAGCAGGCATTCATTTTTCGTTTTTGTGATTTCATGTTTTTACTCTTTTAAATTCTTCCATACAAATACAAGAATTTTTTTGCGCACCTAGAACAATAGACGAACTACTTACCCATTTCAATACTAAAAATCTGAACCAAACATCTATTTTACAACATCTCGTAATGGGATTTTAATGACGAAATTCATCTATTTCATTTAGTCTCTAACATGCGTTAAGAAAATTAAACCACATACTCAAAGACTCTTCCTTTAAATTAGGAAAAATCTCTAAATGCAAAAAATCCCTAATTTTGTATCTCTAATTTTCACTAACTTGAGAAAAAAAGAGAGAGAACACATGTATTTTTATGGAATTTTCCCTAATTGAATGTGTCTTGTCCTAAATGTGGCTACAAGTATCAATTATAACTAAGATTTAACATGCGCTATACCGCGAGACAATTTGTTTGTTTACATAATCATAATTTAATCAACTTAATTAAATATGTCTAATATCATAATATTGACGGTGTTAACAAAATAATAAAATGATGATTTACCCGTGTTATATCACCGATTTAATGATATTTTAAATTTATATTAATGTCGACCCAAACCAGTTCCGTCATATAACCTCATCCCGTGATATTTTAAAAATTTTATAAGTGTAAATGTTCAAATTATTTTAAACTTTTTAAAAGTTTAAAATTTATTATATCCGGTATAATTAAACGGTTCAACTAATAAAATCGAATTAACCGGATACAAATTTTTAATTTTGTATGCTTGTTAAGTTAAGGTTCATGTTCATTCAGATTTAAATTCATTTTGGTCTTATTTATAATATGACTCTCAACCATTGTCTAAAAATTTTAGCCGATGTGGGACGTTAAACACACAATTTTTTTCATTGTTTGAGTAATACATGTCCGTTTTTTCAAAATTCGAATCACGACAAATAAAAAAAAAATCTAGAGTTTATTAATTTTATGTATTATATGATGATTAAAAAAAATCAAAAAAAATGATAGGAGAATCATAATTTTAAATCTTAACAAAATCTTCTAAATATCTATACAATTAATTGTAGAACATTTTATAGATATTCTAGATTTTATAATTAAAATTAAAATCTTTTAATTGTGTTTGGTTTTATGGATAGTAGAGAATTGATTGTAGATGTTGTTTAAATACATGTATATAAATATCTTCAGATCCCATATTTATCTTTAATGAGCTTTTTAATTTGTTTTTTTTAAATCAATGGTATTTTATGTAATATATTATAAAACTAAGGGTTCTTTTCAAAATGTATTTCAAAAATGTTAATATAGATTCGATAGTTTCAAGTGTCTCCTTGGCCTCAAGATCTCATTAATGAAGGCAATTTAACAGCCTAAATGATCGTCTATATTTATATACATATTGTTTAAATACATGTATATAAATATCTTCAGATTCCATATTTATCTTTAATGAGCTTCTTAATTTGTTCTTTAAATCAATGGCATTTTATGTAATATATTATAAAACTAAGAATTTTTTTCAAAATGTACTTCAAAAGTGTTAATATAGATTCGATAGTTTCAAGTGTCTCATTGGCCTCAAGATCGCATTAGTGAAGGCATTTTAACAGCCTAAATGATCCTCTTTATTGTCTACGATTAAAGAGCCTTCGCTACTGAGATCTTGAGGTGAAGAAAACAGTTGAAGCCATCATTTATATTTAGAGAGAGAGGTAAGGAAATCAATGTGCCGATGTCATATAAGTTTGACTACCTTAAGAAAAATGTAAAAAAACTCAAGTGGTATGAAACCAAAAATCAATCAAAACATTTATATATCATATGAAGCATGAAACTGATGTAAAGCATATACAAGGCAGTTTATATTTTACTTAGATAACACATACGGTTGAATTATCTTGGTACATATCAATCTTGAGATTTGTTTCTGTAAATTATATATCCCAATGAAATCACCACATTTATTCAACAAATATAAATTTATTGCTGTATTTATAACATACAATTCTAGTAAAAAATCTATCATATTGTCTTTTTTTGTCACAACATATAATACTAGTCAACAAAATTAAAGTTATATCGATTTATGTTATTTTTGTCACAACAGTTTAAATAAAGAAGCTAGGGTAAACATTATCAAAAACAAATCAAAATATGAAGATGATCATGAAGCTCTCCGTTATAACAATGGTGGTTACTCTTCTGCTTCTTGCCTCTGGTCTTGCTCATGCTAGAATTGAGCCTTTTTCTCCTACGCTCAATCCAAATTTTCAAAAGGGCTCTAAGTCGTTCTATCCACCGATCATCCCAACCGAACCATTTCCTCCTCCTCCACCAAAGCAGAATGTGATGATATCAGTGAAGCAACTCCCAGTTATACCTTATTGTCCTCCGGGTTATCAAAATCCCGGATGCCCCCCCACAAACTGAGATGTTCTCCAAAAATGATATTAAGTACTTAAATAAATATAATACATGACAACATAAAATATGTTTTGCATTATTGTGTTTTTTATATATCATAAATCTATATTACTTCATACAAATGCATTGAATTTATATATACACAATATAAAGAAAACAAATCGCATCATAATAATTGATGAATCGTCGCACCCTTGTCAAATGGATTTACCATTCGTTAATGTAGCTACGATTAAGATCAGGATATACGGCCAAAATCCGAATTGTTTCATGAAATGATCTCTCGGAAACGACTTAAAATGGATCTGCAAACAAATCAGGCCATCATATTTTTTTGGCCGAAGTAGTTTGATATTCATGTTTTGTGTAAATTATTCAAAAAGGTATTTAAATCGTTGATCAAATTGTTTTTACTACTGTCAAAATTCACATGCAAACTGAGTGATGGTTGGATCGTTGCCGTCTAATGAAAGATATAATATATGAAAATATTTTATTTTGGCTCTTAATTTGTCTTTGGCCGACCTATATTGGCTCTTTAGAAATATTAAAAGCACGGATTGTATTTTCTTACACGCTACGTCCAACCATATATCCACTACCATAATATTATTTTTTCTTTCCTCTGCCAGACTATTGTACTTATCTACTTGATAATATTATTTACACATCAAATAATAATAAAAATGTAACATTCCGATTTTAGGAAATATGATGGTTCATACGGAAAGATTTAAAAAAATTGATTTGGCCACCTATATCACCAAAGTGCACTTATCTTTTCGGTCAATTGTCCTGAGAGAACTCCACAGTTAAACGTGCTTGTGCTGGAACAATTTCAGGATGAGTGATCTACCGGAAATTGATTGTCGGTACCGTGCGAGTAAAGACAAAATACGAAGAAAGATCACATGGTGATTTGTAGGATCGGTAAACAAATATTTTAAGCCTCCAAGACGTAGCACATCGACCGTTAGGGCGAGGGTGGGTCCATTGATCGAGAACGAACATGAGACCCATTAAAAGGTGGCGGTCAGGGTGTTACATTTGGTATCAGAGCCGAACCCAGATGAATGTGGAGTCAAGAGGGCTCACACCGTCGAGGGTGACGGTCTTGGTGAGCAACGAAGACGTTGCAATCTGTTAGTGGGGGTGAATTGTAACACCTCGCTTTCAGGAAATATGGTGGTGCATGCGGAGAGGTTTAAGAGAATTGATTTGGCCACATATGTCACCAAAATGCACTTATCTTTTCGGTCAACTGTCATGAGAGAACTCCACATTTAAGCATGCTTGTGCTTGAGCAATTTCAGGATGGGTGACCTACCAGGAAGTGATTGTCGGTACCATGCGAATGAGGACAAAATACGGAGAAAGATCACGTGGTGATTTGTAGGATCGGTAAACATGTCTTTAAAGTCTTTCGAACATAGCGAACCGACTGTCAAAACAAGAGTAGGCCCACGGACCAAAAGCAAACGTGGGGCCTATTAAGAAATGGCGGTCGGGACGTTAAAAAAACTGTATACATAAAAATAAGAAAGAGGAAGAAAAGAAATATAGTGTCAGTAAAGTGATTGCACATAAAAAAAAATGATTGCACCTAAAAAAACAAATCCATAAGTTTAAAATTCGAGCAGTCGTGCTCGTGCATTTGCTCGCTGGTATAGAGTTTTTCGTGTGGGAATCATTTGAAACAGGTAAATTTTAACAATAAATTATTTTTTTCAGAAGTTTTGTATTTTAGTTTCTCATTTCACAGTAAGTATCGTTTCAACACTTCCACACAAAAAAAAAAAACATGTTAATTACAAAAAAATGACATGTGGTATTTTGTGATTTTTTGTATATTTTCTAATTTTGACTTGAGATTAAATTATGTAATTTAAGCAAAAATTAAAATTAACAATTCAAAACATTATTCTAAAACACATAAAAGATACGATGAAAATTTAAATGGAGAGTAGTAAAAAAACTCACAATGTTGTGTGTGTTTACTAGATGAAAGCAAAATAAACTTAATCATCCAAGACAATTTTGTATTGATTTGTTGCTTTCTATGTTTTATAAATTATTTTTAAAAGTACAATATTGACATACATGCTTTACAATTTTGACATATATATATATATATATATATATATAATATTTTAAACATATACTGAAGTTATTTAGAAGTTATTTATTCGCAAGGTCGACTTGTTCTATAACAATACTATGTTTTTAAGTTTGATAAAACATTCTCTTTGAACGGAGAGTCGAATTCAGATAATATATCTGTCATTTACTTCATCAAGGAACAAACACTTCCTTTGATAAAAAAAAAAACACTTTGTTAACAAAATTTGGAGATAAAACACAATTATTAGGAACAACAACGAAGCATGCATGAAATAACAAAAAAATATACTTTATTTTTTACAAAACAAATTAAACTTTAAAAGAACTACGGACTTTTAGATTAAGCATGCGCCATTTAGCTTTTATCGTTCATGGGATCACTCAAAGGCAAAATGTTTTATCTACTTGCATTACAACTTCAAAATTCACATTGTCCCTTGTGTCTTTAGTTCTTTATTTGGTAACTATAATCATTTTTATTTTATTAAAATTTATAGCCTTATCCCATTAAAAGACAAGTGTATGATCACTGTATCAACTGAGGAAAAATATGTAGACTCTTCATGGAATATTATTTTTTTGGATAAAAAAGGATTTATGCGTTTCCAATAAAAACTCGTGTTCGATATCTGTTATTAATTTTGGTGGATAATTAACTTTTTGTTTTAGATAACAAAGAAGATATTCCCCCACTATACATGAATATACAGTGCACACTATCACATTTGTTTTCAATTTCAAAGAAGATTATTTCCAAGCAATTGGGTTGTGACTTACATGCTGGTGAATAATCCCCAGTTCCTTTAACACACCGTTTTTAGTAAACATTGATATATCAGCATTTAAGATTTTTACTCTTTTATTTTTTTTGCGAAACTAGAATTTTAAACAGTTTGGGATCGGCAGTCATCAAACACTCAAAATGGTCAAGAATTATTTGGTGAAAATCGATCATTATTACCAACGGACCTTAATGAAAAGACTTGAAAGTTGTGCTGTTGCATCAAAGATTGGCACAATTAGGGATGTTATATAGCGGTCAAAATTTAAGACCAGTCCGGATTCGTTAAAGTCAATGTAAATTATGATTTTGAATAATTGAGCAGACATTTTTTTGGGTTAATATAGTGTTTTAATAAAAAGTTTTGGACTAAACCAGGGTCGTCACTATTACATAAAATTTTTTTTTTTGAATGTAAAATTTTAATATTAAGTTATTAACTAATATAAATTATTTTCTTAAACTAACTTATATCATTAAATTGTAGGAGACATTGAAGATCTTTTTGATGATGAAGATAATGATGCTACGAAGATGGCAAGTAACTCAGAATTTGGAGGTTCTAACACATGATGAGGTTGGATTTAATAAATTTGACTTGTTTTTGGATGTTAACCATTTGTATGTGTGAGTGTTATTAAAATGATTTATGATGAATACAGAATGTGATGATAATGAAGACGTTTTGGAATCGCTGAAGAGGTGCCGAAAAATAAAGAAGCCAAGTTTTATTTGCTTTGTTTCATTTGTATTTGTAATATGATATTTATGGGCTTTTGGTTTTGTAAGCTTTTGAAAAATGATAAGTTAAATTATTTATAAATTTATAATTTATATGTTTGTGATATTTTAGTGTTTCTATTTGATAATTAAATAATAGTGTTATCAACATAAAAATTTTGTTGAAAAAACATTTCTCTAAGTATGAGAAAAAACTGGAGGGTTAGAAATGACCAGAATAGAGCTCAACCATGTTATACAAATTTGCAGGGCTCAAAATAGGTTAGACCTCATTCATGATCGAGCGTTACATAAACAGGACCGGACTGGGCAAAAAAATCCTATTTAACATTCTTAGGCACAATAGAAAGACACACGACTTTAGAAACTGATATGGATGCAGAAATAATTCAAAATATCCAAACATATAGATGATTGAAATAGAGATTCACTAGATGATGGTATCTAGTCTAGAGTTAAGGGCTTAATATATAATTGTTTTGGTTGATTCTCTTCCAAAAAAAATTATATAAAAATTGTATAAAAGAATAATTTAGTCTTTAAGGTAAAATACCGTATATTAAGAGTTAGTCGTCCTGCCATACTCAAAAACTGGCTTTTCTACCCCACACCGTAATTAGTCTTTAGGGTAAAACACCGTACCTTAAAGTGGTTTTGTCCTCGATACCAGTTCATTCTATGAGTACGATTGCGCTTCCACAAACCACACTTGGACGCTTAAATAGAGCGTCGAGGGACTTTGTTTGGGGGAGCACGTTGGAACAGTGGAGGCAGCATCTCGTGGGTTGGAAAAAAGTTTGTAAACCTAAAACGGAAGGGGGTTGGGTATTCGGTCAGCAAGAGATATGAATAAAGCGTTACTATCCAAATTGGGTTGAAGACTACTAGATGACCAAGACAGTTTATGGGCGAGAGTGTTGCGTAAGAAGTATAAAGTGAGAGACCCTCATGATAAGTCATGGACTGTGGCGAAGAGAAACTGGTCCTCGACATGGATGAGTGTGAATGTTGGACTGCGGGAGGTTGTGTTGTCAGGGTTTAGTTAGGTGCTTGGTGATGGAAGACATATCCGGTTTTGGACAGAAAATGGCTATCTAATATATCGTTGTTGGAGTCCCTGATGACTTGATTGAGGTTTGTGTTCGGGATTTATGGAGTAATGGAACATGTAGACTTTACACGGATTATGAGATATGTCTCTGAGAAAACAAGGCTAAAGTTATTGGCGGTGGTTTTAGACAACGTGACTGGTGTTAAGGACATACTATCGTGGAGGGAAAATTCCAATGGGAACTTCACTGTTAAGTCAGCTTACTCCTTGTTGAATCGAGATACCTCACCGAAACCGTATGTGGGGAAGCTCTTTAGATGGATATGGAGAGTTGTGGCACCAGAAAGAGTTATAGTTTTCTTCTGGTTAGTTATAAATCAAGCAATCATGACTGGACTATGGACATCATCTTGGGGATACGAAAATATGTCAGGTTTGTAAGGGTGGGGAAAAAACTATTTTATATGTGTTACGGGACTACCCCGCAATGGCTGGACTATGGACCCGGATTATCCATCAAAGGCGATTAAATGCTTTTTTTACACAATCTTTGTTTGAGTGGATCTATGCGAATTTGGGAGAGTGGAGATATAGGAGGAAGTCTGTGGTCGACGCTTTTTGCTATGGTTTTGTGGTGGGGGTGGAAATGTTTTTAGTGTGATTAGTAAGTGTTGTGATATGGTTCATTTTGTTAAAGACCTATCTAAAGAGGTTGTGGCTGCACATTCAATTGTAGAGGGAAGACATAGTCATGGAGAACGTGTCGAACGGTTGATTGCTTGGAGTCCACTAAGGGATGGATGGATGTAGCTGAACACAGATAGGGCATCTCACGGGAACCCGGGACTAGCAACCGATGCGGGGTGCTACGGGATTGCGACGGTAATTGGTGTGGCGGGTTTGCGGTGAATATAGGAGTGTTTTCGGCACCATTAGTTGAATTATGAGGAGTTCATTACGGTTGGTTTATAGCTTGGGAGCGAGGAGTTTGGTGTGTGGAGTTGGAAGTGGATTCGGAGATGGTAGTTGGTTTTCTTAAGACAGGGATAAGTGATGCTCATCCGCTGTTATTCCTAGTACGTTTGTGCTATGACTTCATTTTGAAGGGTTGGATTGTCTGTATTCCACATGTGTATAGGGAGGTTAATCGTCTTACGGATGGATTAACGTTTTCTCTACCTTTGGGTTTTCATATGTTGGCTTCTAGACCAGATTTTGTTAGTTCGATTATGCTGGAGGATGCTAATGGGACTAACGTCAAAGACATATTCGAATGTAATTGTAACAGCCCAAATTTTACCCAAGCCCAATCTCAAAACCGAAGCCCATTAGCCCAATTAAAAACCCTAGGTATCCCCCTCATTTCTCTATAAATACAAGTCTTTCCCCACAAATTTTACAACAAACTCTCCTGAGTAACGAACCGCTGCCGAATTCCCGAGCCGGAGAGACCACCACCGCCGAACCGTCGTCCACCGTCGTCCGAGCCTAGATTGACCAAGCCACTGCCGAGTTTAACTAAAGGTAACCTCGAAAACCGAGTTTAGAAAGTTTTGGTTTCGGTCTGTTTAGTATTTTCAATATTTCTCCCTAACCGCTTTGAATCTCGGAAATCCAAGGCCACCATCGGATTCGTGTCGACGAGACGAAGCCGGAGACACCAAGATCGGCCAAATCCGACGCCGGACGCGCCACCACGCGCCGCCACGAGCCGCCAGCTCTTCCGCGCGTGACGTCCACGCGCCGCCGCCGTCTCGCCACCGCGCCATCGTCGCCGCCGGTGACTTTCCGGTAAGCCGTCGCTGTAATCTCGCCGCCGACCGGTTTAGGTTAACCGGTCCGTTTAATTCAATTGATTTCGATTTGATTTCTGGTTTAGGTTAACCGGTTCAATTTTGAAATTGATTTTTGGTTTAGGTTAACCGGACCAGTTTGACCGTTGACCGTTGACCGGTTTGGGTTGACCGTTGACCGGTTCGGGTTGACAGTTGACCTTTCCGTTGACTTTGACCGGTTGACTCGAAAACCGTTTTTCGTCGTTCGAGGACCGTCTGACTCGATTTTTCGTGCTGGTTTCAGATCCGGAGTCGGTTTAATCATTTGAGGTTCAGAAACCACAGTTTTCGACTTTGCTAAGGTGAGGGCTATTCCGTAAACTTCTGTTCTTTGTTCAAGGATTCTAATTTACGAATAGTGTAGTACTAAATGTGATATGTTTCTATGATCGAGTCTAGATAGTTGTTTGTTTAAATTAGAAATAGGAATATAGATGATTCAACCCAATTGTTTGTTCACATATTGCTGATGCTAAGTGTTTGTTATATTTATATACGGATATATATATATATGGTTATACGGTATCGCGGATACAAAAACGGACTTCTGTATGGTGTCGCATTGTGTGTTAGAAGGGTTAGGGCAATCCGAGTCGATCTGTTGCCCTGCACCTAAGATCGATAAGCGTCCCCTGGGCGGTGAGATTGGACACTATCCCATAGTTGACCTCGTTGGAGGGTGAGATTGGGCACTATTCTATAGTTTCCTCAATGGTGAGGGTGTGATTGGACACTATCCAAGGTTAGGGCAATTGTTTGCTGGTTGAGCATTGTAGGTGCTGTGTTTGTTCATGTTTGGTTCTATTCTGTTTTGTGATTAGTTTCTTAGACGGAGTCAGTGACATGCGGATTAGCATCCCATACCTCACTGAGTGACTCCCCTGTTGCTCACCCCCTCTTTTCCCCCTTTCAGGTGAGCCAGCCGAGTAGTTCGTACTTGACGTGTCGGGGTGTTGTTTTGGGTTGATTCTCGTTTTCCGCATTTTTATTCGTGATTTTAATAAAACAATTGTGTTGTGAATTTTTGTTAGATTTATTATGTTTTATCGGATTTATTGAAATTAACGGATTTATGATCAATAAAAGTGGATGTTTATTTATTTGGAGTTATTTGCGGTAACATTATTTATGGTAATATATCGTTCCCGAGAAAGGGTGAGACAGATGTTACACGTGGCACGCCGTTTTTGAGAAAGGATGATACGGGTGTTACAGTAATATTTTTTTTTGTTATAAAATGGAAGACTGACTGCGTCTCCCTCATTCCAACAAAAAAAACAACGTATATTAATTAAATAATATTTTTTCTCAGATTTTTATATATAAGATTATCGAATAATTGCATGCCAAAACAAACACTAATATTCGACACACGTCAAAAAAGAGATATCTTTATACAAAAAAAGAGAAAAAAAGAAACCAGGATATTTTTGCGATTTAATTTTTATGCAATGATCAACCTCCGAATAACCATTAACTGAATTTGATTAGGAAAATCTGAATCCCAGTAAAGATTCTGAAACACCGAACCAACATGAGCAAGTTTATTAATACCAGTATAGTGCCCCATATGTTATTAATTCCTGAAAATGAGAAAGTAACTCCAAGAAAAAGTATTGTTCATAAGGTTTAAAAGATGTGTAGCAAGTAAATATAACAAATGCAGATTATTTTATAGGTAATATATATATATATATATATATATATATATATATCATAAGTAAATAACCCCATAAAGGGTTTACTTTATTATACAAATGTAGATAATTGTTTCTTCGCAAATTGATTTTTTTTATATCTAAAATTGTACGGTTGAATTAATTATCTCAATTAAATATATATAAACTGATTTATAAACAATCTCTCACCAATAAATCACAACATATTCAACTAATATAAATATACTGATATATTTTGGATATACAATTTCAGTCACTAATCTATTATATTGCCTTTTTTTTTTTGTCAAAACATATAATTCTAGTCAACAAAATTAATCATTTTGCTTTTGTTATTTTTGTCACAACAGTATAAATAAGGAAGGTAGGATAAACATTTTCAATCACAAATCAAATTATGAAGATGATTGTGAAACTCTCTGCAATAGCAATGGTGGTTACTCTACTTCTTCTTACATATGGCCTTGTCCAGGCTAGGACCGACCCTTTTCTTCTTACACCAAATCCAAATTTCCAAACTAACACAAAACCAATCCATCGACTACTAGTTTTTCTAACCGACCCAATTTCTCATCTACGTAACGTGGACGTGAAGATATCTGTGAACAAAATTCTCTGGCCTCCTGGTCAAACTCCTTGTTTTCCATGGTTCAAGTGCCCCCCATCCCTTTCTCCAACCCTATCCCCATCCCCATCCCCATAACCTCATATGTTTTTTGTTTTAAAAATGTTTAAAGTAAAATTAAATGTTTCAATAAATAAATATAATACATGACAACATTAATTTTGTTTTGTGTTATTGTGTATTTTCTCATCTATTTCATAATAATTATCATTTTCATATTTAACTTTATTCACAAAATGTATCGTTTTATGTTGTCAATACGAAAAACAATTTAATTCAACCCAAACAAAATTTACTATGCGCTTTTATACACCAACTACAATGCCATACGGAACTTAACAAAAACTAAATATTACATAAACTATTGGAATGTAACTAACCTACATTGATTCAAACGAGTCAACTGATTATAAGAATGTGTTGATTTGTATGCCTATAGTAAAGTGACGTTATTTTACTAAACCGATATTAAATTTATAAAATGATGTCGATATACCCTTAAAAGAAAAACAAAAACAAAAGAATTTTTCTAAAAAAAAAACAAATTATTAAGCATTGCTTTGTTTATCTTAAAAGTCAAATTTTCTTTTTAAAATGTTCGTCGTTTTCCGTCTCTTTCATGATGGAGAGGTCTCCTCTAATAGAATTAACGGCGGTATATGCTGCAGACGTTCTTGAAAGATTTCAGATCTGCGAGCAAGGAAGAGAAGGAGGGTATCACGGACATGATTGAGCATATGTACTTGTCGGATCTGAAGAGCACGTGCATGATTCATATTGTCTAGGAAGAGATGATGTTAGCTAACAAAGACGAACGGGAGAGTCTAGATTCCGCCATTGAAGAGCGTATAATTACTGGGATGCAGAGGTATATATTTGCTCATTTTTCTGTTATTCTAGATGACTGGATTTAAATCTAGTCTTTGTTTTTTTCACAATCGTTGTTGTGTTGTTGGCAACGAGTCTTGATGCTTAATTAAGAATACATTTTACCCAAAAATTCGATTTTCCTTTATCTTGACAGTTCGTTTGTTTTTAATAATTTTTTTAATTTCTATCAAAAGTAAAACGATATTGTTTTTTAAATTTAATATTATTTTAGTCAAACGACGTCGTTTTACTATAAGTCGTTTTACCAAAATACGACGCGTCCGACGTACCTTGTACTAATAGATTTACTCACACCGTTTAGATCAATGTATGTTTCGTTAGCATTCTAATAGGTCATGTAGTTTATTTTATAAAAAACATTCAGTTGAATTTGACATGACATCCTACTTAGTATATAAAAACGCTGAAATAAGTCTTTTTTAACTGTCATACAAAATTTCAGTTTTGTTTTAAGTTTATTACTTTATTATAATACTAGATTGTAACTCGTGGTACATCGAAGGACAAATTTTAGAATTTTGTATTTTAGTTTATAGTTAATATATTTGTTTTTCATATTATACTTAAGAAAGTTAAAAATTATATACTTTGTTTTTTTAGTTGTTGTATTTCCAAAGTAGTTCCAAAGTAAATGTGTTAAATTTGAAATGATGTAGTAACAAGATTTGTCCGTGTAGTAGTGATATGGTGTGAATGTTGGCTGCCATATAAAATTTAGAACTATTATAAAAATGATAGTGTTTTAATAGATTAAATTAACAGTACTGAATTTATATGATGTCCTGTAAATATCATAATTTAATCATATAAAACAATAGTAATTGGCATAATAATATAAAACCATATATTTTCCATATAATTTTAAAAGGTTTATATATTTGGTAATGAGTAATATGTCACTAATCTTTACTAATAAAAATATAATCACAATATTATTTAGCATAATTATTTTTATATTAACTAATTGGTTAGTATAATATAAAACTAAACCAATTATTTGTTTCAACAATAAATATCAAACGAATATTAAATACATTTCTATTATTATTGACTATTTTAATTGCTAATACTATAAATTAAAAGCAAACAAACAACAATTTAAAAATGTATATAAGATCCCTTTGAAAATTATATTCAAGGAAAGATCTAATTTGACTCTCGGTATACCGAGAAATAATATAGTTTGTTTTATATAATTTATATTTTAAAATATCTTACATATTTAATTAATTTTTATGTTGGATTTTAATCTATTGTGGTAAAATACAAAACACAACTTGAAGCTATGCCTTTTTTACAAATTTATTTTTAATATCATGTGTTTACATTCTACAAAAATGCGAAAAAATCATATCTTTGATTTTTACTTGGTAAATGATTCTCAATTTTTTTTATAAGTACAAACACTTCAAGTGCAAAAAAAAAAGGATGATAATTTTTAATATATTTAAGTAGAGAAGCAAAATCAATGTTAAAAAAAATGTAAAAATTGATATTCTTCCTCTTCCACTGATCATTTCGCCCCGCCATCACCGTCAACTCATATCTTTTCTTCAATTGCTCTTTTTTATCTTAAAAAATTAATTAAAATTGGCATGGGTTTGACATATACACATTCAAATTATATTTTAATAAAAAATGTAAAAAGTTAGATAGATAAATAAATAATAATATTATTTTGTAGACTCAACTGAGAAGTAGTATTCATCGTCAAGGATTAGATAATCAATAAAGATCTCGATCAAAAACCGAAAAGGGACATGCGTTACACTTATTTTCGATTGACTTGCTCTCTTTTCCGATAAACTCATCGGTCGGAATATTCTTTGATTCTCGTAAAAGCGACGTATTCTCCTACAATTACTCTTAGACAGAGAAAGAAACCAACTTACTTTATGATACAAGAATCGGTGGTGAGACTTGTACAGAGATAGATATCGTGGCTTCACAACCTGGCGGTCGCTCTCTCTTTTGTGAAGGATTGATGGTCGATGATGTAGATCTGACACAATGGCGTTCGCTTCTCTCATGTGGGATCGGATTGAGGGGAAGTGATGGCGGAAAGAAGTGAACCACAGAGTTGTGATTGGTCTCTGATACAACACGAGATCTCAGCCTTGGTAAATCACACACACAAGACAATGAACAAGCTTATTCTCTCAAGAACACTCGAAGAGAAGAAGTTAGAAAATGCGGGTTCTTTATTGATAATCAAGGGTGAAAATGGTACAACTACTGCGGGGGACTTTATAAGAGTCCTTCAGCTAGCCCTAGGGCTGAAAATAAATGCAAAAAATGCAACAAGGAAACAAATAAAATGTAAACACAAAACCCATTGTTTTTGGAAAGAAAATAACAAAAAGTAAGGAAACTACTTATGCAGATTTAAACTCTTTTGGGTGGCACGTTTTGATGACGAGTCTAGCCATTGTTGGGGCTGTTTGGACCTGCAAAGATAATATAAATTGAATGAAACTTACCTGGATGCGATTTAGGCCCAATAGATGTCCGCTGAGTCACTTCCCGTACTACTCGTTGATCTACTTCTAGAATCTTCTCTTGTACTCATTTGTTTGATGGTTTCTTGAAGTAGAGGTTTTCTTGGGGTTTCCCTTGGGTAGCTTGATCAGTCCCTTGGAGCTCCTCCATGTCTTTGGTGTCTTGGTCTTGATCTTCACTCTCTTGATTACTCTCGAGGGTGAAACTTGTATCACACGTCTCTTGCAACTCTAATGTCTTCTCTTGGCTGCTAGGGGCTTCTTGACCTGCAAACGAAGGTTTCATACCTGGGAGATTGGTTCGTTCAAGACTCATTTGGGTGAAGGCTTCAACAAGCTCTTCCTCAATTATGCGATCATATCCGCTATGGTGGTATAGAGGTGGTAGGGACCAGTTGACTTCTTCCAGCTCCAGGGAGCTCATAATATCTTGCACGGCTAAGTTAGACCTCTTCCTGAGCTGTTTATATTTTGAACGCGTCGTGGGACCTTCACGGACTTCTGGTACAGGATGTGATACAAGATCTGGTTCAACGGTTTGGGTGGTAGGATCGATGTATGCATCATTCCCTCCCTCTTCAGAAGATTTTGTCCTCAAACCTAAATCTCCTGGATCATAAACAGACAAGTTAGCAACATTAAAAGTATGAGAAATTTTTACCTCACTTGGTAGCTCGAGATGGTAAGCATTGTCATTGATCTTCTTAAGAATCTGGAATGGATCATCTCTTCTTGGTACTAACTTGGAAGCTCTTAATGCTGGAAACTGTTCAGGCCTCATATGTAGCCAAACCCAATCTCCTGGTTCAAATAACATCTCTTTCCTTCCTCGATCAGCCTTGCGTTTGTTGTCGGCGGTCTTCTTTTCCAAATTGTCCTTGGCCTTGTCGTGCAACTTCTTGATGATTTCTCCTCGTCTCAAACCATCTTGGCAAACCTGTTCTGTCTGAGGCAAATGTGCTAAATCCAGTGGAGACAAGGTGTTAATTTCATAGACTATCTCAAAAGGAGATAGTTTTGTAGCTGAGTGAACCGCACGATTATAAGCAAACTCGATGAAAAGAATGCATTCAAGCCATGTTGTCATGTTTTTACCGAGGGTGGCTCTAAGTAAAATCGAAAGAGTTTGGTTTACCACTTCAGTTTGTCCATCCGTTTGAGGATAACAAGTTGTTAAGAATAGAAGCTTGGTACCTAACTTTCTCCAAAGTGTCCTCCAAAAGTGACTCAAAAAATTGGTGTCACGATCAGAGACTATTGTCCTTGGAATCCCATGGAGGCGCACCATTTTCTTGAAGAACAAATATGCGGTTTGAGTCGCGTCATTGGTCTTGTCACACGGGATGAAGTGTGCCATCTTGGAGAACCAATCCATGACAACAAAGATTGAATCTTTGTGTCTAATCTTGGTCAATCCTAAGACAAATTCCATAGAAACATCTACCCAAAGGGCGTTAGGAATAGGTAATGGTAAGTAAAGACCATGAGGATGTAACCTGGATTTTGCTTTGTAATGCATCGGGCACAAAATTTCTCAACGTCTTTCTTGAGATGGGGCCAAAAGAAATGTTCCATCGCCATGGCCAAGGTTTTGTCTACACCGAAATGACCCATCAAACCTCCACCATGTGCATCACTGAGTATCAACTCTCGCATGGAACCTTGAGGAATGCATAACCGCTTGTCTTTAAACAAAAATCCATCTTACAAGTAAAATGCCTTGTAAGCTCCTCGGCCATGCTCTTGGTAGCATTCTCCTAGCTCGGGATCATCTTTATAGAGATCATTGATATACTCGAAACCCATCACCTTAGCTTCCTTAGTAGAGATAATGGCATAACGCCTAGATAATGCGTCTGCTACCACGTTCTTCTTCCCTTTCTTGTATTTTATCACATATGGGAACGTCTCAATAAACTCCAACCACTTGGTATGCCTCCTCTTAAGTGAAGTCTGAACCTTGAGATGCTTGAGAGTTTCGTGATCGATATGGATGATGAATTCCTTGGATAGCAAGTAATGTTGTCATTTCTCAAGTACTCGAACTAAGGCATAAACCTCTTTATCTTAAGTCGGATAGTTCAATGTAGCTCCACTTAATTTTTCACTAAAGAAAGCCACAGGTTTTTCTGATGTAGTACAACTCTAATTCCCAAACATGACGGATCACACTCCACTTCGAACATCACCTCAAAATCTGGTAAGGCTGAGACCGGTGCTTGCGTGAGCCTATCTTTTAACGTGTTGAAAGACTGGTCTTGAGCTTCTTCCCATGAGAAATTCACATTCTTTTTTATCACAACATTCATTGGTGCAACCAATGTACTAAAGTCCCTGACAAACCTCCTATAGAACCTTGCTAGTTCATGAAAGTTGCGGACGTGTCCTATAGATGTTAGGATAGGCCATTCACAGATTGCCTTGATCTTCTTTTAATCTTCCTGGTCTTGTTTACTCACTAAAAAACCTAAGAACACACATTTGTCAATACAAAGGGGGCACTTCTTCAGGTTAGCAGCGTTTTCAAAATCAGCTCCAAATGTGTAATATGATCAGAATAGCACTTACTGTAAATAAGTATGTCATCAAAGTAGACAACTACAAATTTACCAATAAATGACCTTAGAACTTGTTACATTAATCGCATGAAGGTGCTTGGTGCGTTGGTTAGCCCGAATGGCATGGCAATCCACTCATAGAGACCTTGCTTGGTCTTGAAGGTTGTTTTCCACTTGTCACCTTCTCTCATTCTAACCTGGTGATAACCACTCCTTAAGTCGACTTTGGAGAAGATGGTTGCACCAGTAAGCTCGTCCAACATATCGTCTAATCGTGGAATAGGGTGTCAGTACTTGATGGTGACATTGTTGATTGCTCGGCAATCCACGCACATTCTCCATGTACCATCTTTCTTTAGGACCAATAGGACTAGTACTGCACACAGGCTGAGACTCTCTCTGATGTACGCTTTGTCCATTAGATCATGCACTTGATTTTCTAACTCCTTAGACTCCTCCGAGTTCATCGTATAGGCTGGCTTGTTAGGTAAGGCATAACCGGGTACGAGGTCGATCTGATGCTCTATACCACGGATAGAGGGTAATCCTGGGGGAATCTCCTCCAGAAATACGTCTTTGTATTGATCTAGTACAGCTTGTACTTCAGCGGAATACTCTTTTTCACATAAACCTGTACTTAGACATTATTTGAAAACCATTAGGGGCACGGTGCCCTGGGCACTCATGGTTTTACAAACATTATTGGAACTTAAGTAAAAGTTAGAAGTCCTTACCTCGACCTCTTTGTTCATGAGCTTTTGCAAATCATGAACTTCTGACGGACTTAAAGGAGCAAGGTTATACTTACGGTCGTTGTGGGTGAAAGAGTAATGATTGGTGCATCCATCGTGACTTGTAGCTCGGTCAAATTGCCATGGTCTTCCAAGTAAAAGATGTCCGGCTCTCATTGGCACTACGTCACAATTAACTTGGTCTTGGTACTTTCCCACGCTGAATGGTACAGTCACTTGTTAAGCGATTTTCAGTTCCGTATCATCATTAAGCCACCTAAGTTTGTATGGCCTCGGGTGCTTTGTTTTATGTAGACCTAACCTGTCTACCATATACTTGCTAGCAACATTAGTACAAGAACCTTCATCAATAATCAAGTTACATACCTTTTTCTTGATTATGCACGAGTGTGGAAAATGTTTTCTCTCTGAACTTTCTCCTCGGGGTTGACAAGTACACTCAACATACGTCGGATCACAAGGAGTTCTCCCACATCTGGATACACCACATCGTCCTCGGGTTCGATCTGGTCCTCGTCTTGCTCATCTTGAGACTCGTAGTCTCCACTAGGAGTGACAATGATCACCCTCTGGTTTGGACACTCTCTAGCCATATGTCCCCTGCCTTATCATTTAAAACAAGAAATGTCACGGGTACGAGATTGATTAGTGTTAGGAAACTTACCTAGTTCTGGCTTAAGTTCTTAGGTGCCTCATTAGACTTTTTTTTAAACTTAGAATCGTAGTCTACGGCTTCACCTTTTGTCCATGCCTCGGTTGTTGCTTGCATTCTAAGGCGTGGTGTTTCTGGTACGGTTACTTAAGGACGTCTTACGCTTGATTTGTTGCTCCACTTGTACAGCCATGTGAAGTAGTTCATGTAGTCTGCTATAATTTGTCCTTTCTACTTTTCGGGCTATACGCTCTTGCGAACCATCAATGAATGGAGCCATCAGGGACTTGTCGGATTCTTCTATCTCCAAGGAGTTCATGAGCTTCTCAAACTCCTAAAAATATTCATCTACGGTCTGTGTTCCCTGCGACAATTTCCTAAAACGTTTTTGTAAATCTCGGTGATAATGATCAGGGACATACCTCAATCTCAATAGGTACTTCATGTCTCCCCAATTGTTGATGATAGTAAATCTCTGTCTCCTCCTATCGGCCACTGTCCTATCCCATCAAGACAAGGCATTTTCGGTGAGGTGAGCTGCTGCTAAGGCTACCTTCCGAGCTTCTCCATATCCATAACATTGGAATATGTATTTCATTCATCTTTCCCAATCCAGGTATACCTTTGGATTAGATTTCCCTGGAAAAGTAGGAGGTATTAGTTTGATATCTCGGTTCTGCTCACGTGGTTCCACCTCTCGAGCATGGTTTATCATCAAGGGATCTTCTCTTCGCGGATATTGACGCCTCAAAGGATCAGGTTGTGGATCATCATCATCATCCAAGCCAAGGAGGTCCTCTTCCTCCTCACGAACATTCATTCGAGCATGATCTTGTCTCGCTTCAGCCCTGGGCTGTGGTTGCTCCAAATAGCCATCATTTGCATCATGGCATCTTGGGGTATGGCTGCTTCGTCTCCCATAGTGTATGCCTAAAGCTGACATGCGCTTAGACAAAAACAACAAAGAAATCAACGTACCACAGCAATGGAAAAGAAAGAATTCGAAAATAAGAGACTAACAAGTCGCTGATGCACTCGCTGACACAAAAAATAAACTTAACAGAAATATATATATTGACAAATATTACGAAGTTGAAGCAAATACTCAACAAGAAAGAACAAAGAAACAAGAACTGAAAGCAAACATATTTTTATGGGTTTTTCTGATTTGTGACGAAACTAATACACAAACTGAAACAGAAAACTTAAGGAAACAAGCTACGAAATTCTTTTTCTTTTAAAACAAAACTGAAACATGAGAAACAAACAAATTGAATTGAAACAAAGATAGAGTGGATAGAACCTGAGGTAGGAACCTTAGGCTCTGATACCAAAATGATACAAGAATCAGTGGTGAGATTTGTACAGAGATAGAGATGGTGGCTTCACAAACTAGCGGTCGCTCTCTTTTGTGAACGATAGATGGTTGATGATGTAGATCTGACACGATGGCGTTCGCTTCTCTCGTGTGGGATCGGATTGAGGGGAAATGATGGCGGAAGGAAGTGCACTACAGAGTTGTGATAGGTCTCTGATACAGCACGAGATCTCAACTTTGGTGAATCACACACAAGAAAAAGAACAAGCTTATTCTCTCAAGAATACTCGAAGAGAGGAAGTTAGAAAATGCAGGTTCTTTATTAATAATCAAGGATGCAAAATCGTACATCTGCTGCCAGGAGACTTTATAAGAGTCCTTCAGCTAGCTCTAGGGCCGAAAATAAATGTATAAAAAATGCAACAAGGAAACAAATAAAATGTAAAACACAAAAAAATCCATTGTTTATGGAAAGAAAATAACAAAAATAAGGAAACTACTTATGCAGACTTAAACTCTCTTGGGTGGCACATTTTGATGATGAGTCTAGCCGTTGATGGGGCTGTTTGGACCTGCAAAGATAGTATAAATTGAATAAAACTTACTTGGATGCGATTTAGGCCCAATAGATGTCCCCTGAGTCACTTCCCGTATTGCTCGTTGATCTACTTCTAGAATCTTCTCTTGTATTCGTTTGTTTGCTGGTTTCTTGAAGTAGAGGTCTTCCTGGGGTTTCTCTTGGGTAGCTTGATCAGTCCCTTGGAGCTCTTCCATGTCCTTGGTGTTTTGGTCTTGATCTTCACTCTCGAGAGTGAAGCTTGTATCGCACGTCTCTTGCAACTCCAATGTCTTCTCTTGGCAGCTAGGGGCTTCTTGACCTGCAAACGAAGGTTTCATACATGGGGGAGTGGTTCGTTCAAGACTCATTTGGGTGAAGGCTTCAACAAGCTCTTCCTTAGCTATGCGATCATATCCGCTACGGTGGTATAGAGGTGGTACGGACCAGTTGACTTCTTCCAGCTCCAGGGAGCTCATAATGTCTTGCACGGCTAAGTTAAACCTCTTCCTGAGCTGTTTAGATTTTGAACGCGTCGTGGGACCTTCATGAACTTCTGGTACAGGATGTGATACAAAATTTGGTTTAACGGTTTGGGTGGTTGGATCGACGTCTGCATCACTTTATTAGTTCCGTAAATGTCACTTCGATTCTTACTCTTCTTCTTGGCTACTTTCTTAGGCTCATCTAGTTTTGGTAAGAACAACACTAGTTTAGATAAGAAAAAAAAATGTTTTAGATATATTTACGAAAAATCACAGTTTATATATATATATATATATATATTATAAGTTTATGACCTTAACAATAGATAAAGAGACACAAGTCTTTTATATCTATATATATATATATATATATAAAATATAATAACATAAACTTATATTAAGCAATATATAAGATAAAGTAAACAATACCAGTTTTCGAATTGGTAGACTAAGGAGGAGACAGAGATTATCATAGCTGTGGTATTCATGATTATCGAATTCATAACCTGTAGCCTGCATAAATTATCTAATTAACCATAAGCTAATGTCATATGTGTGGTAAGGAAAAAATTGAGACTAATTAACTAATTGTGTCTGCACAAATCGTGTGGTTTATGTGTAGGTGCAATATATATATAATTGTAGTGATAATTGATTTTCGGGTTTGATATATTTATGATAAATTTACCTTAAGACCAGCCATTGAAGTTCCATATTTTTTATAGAGAATTTTGTTTAGTTCAACGACTCCGTCTTCATCTATTCCAAGCTTCTCAATCTGAACCATGAATTTTGCACATGGATAGTTTGGAGATTGTAATGATTTTTTTTCTCCACATGAAAATATCAAACATATTAATCAGTAATTAAAATAAAAATCTTCTTACAAAAACATAGCATACCTATAATGTTGTTGGTGCATGCTTCTGATAAACCACGGCTTAAGGGATAAAGAGTATCATCCAAATCTAGAGATACATGCATCAATAAAAGTTGGATACAATCATGTACTAACATTAAGAATATGTATTTAAGGATAATGAATTATTTCTATTTTCTAAAAAAAACCCGAGAAAATTTTATATTTGCAGTGAAACTTTGAATGATATGAGAATAACACAATCAAGTACTATATTTTGGAATTATGAAATATATTTCGTTTCATTTTTGGAAATTTGTGGAAAATTTACAACAAAAATTGAATCTTAAAAATATTTATAAGATTATTTCTATATGCATATCTTTTAAATTTATTGTTCAGATTTTAAGAAATATTTTATTAAATTCCGACTAATAAACATATATTAATAATTGAATTTCTCATATAAGAAAGAAAATTCGACCTAAAAACATGTTCAGTTTGTAATTGTATTTTTTTTTTAAAATTAATTTGTATAAATCTCTTTTTAAAAAAATATTAATCGAGTAAATATACTACCCACACTTTTCTCTAAATGATTTAGTCTAATTATCGGTTTTGGTAACAATAGTTAGGATGTGATTTGATTGTAAATTGTTTAAAATAATTATTTTTTCTAATTCAATAATAAATATTCCTAATTATTATATTTCTAAAAATCCGCTTGAAGAATAAATGCTCATAAAATTTGATAGCCAACATAAAACATATCATTTTGTAATGAATTTAACGAATTCAGTATTCATCATTAAAAACTTTTAAATCCCGTAGATCACGTGAACTGATTTATGAAATGTGTTTCAATTGTTTTTTTTGTTTTTTTTATTAGTTACTAAATTGAGAAGATATGATTTTGTTAGATATTCAAATATATCTAATATATGTGATGGAATATATATGGTTAAGATTAGAAAAAGTCTTTAAATACACAAATGCATCCAATATTCTAGCAATTAAACCTTACGATTTTATTCCACTAATTATTCTAAATTAAATTTTTTGAATATATACTAGAATTTAACCCGCGGTATACCGCGAGATAATTTGATTTTACATAATCATAATTTAATCAACTTAATTAGATATGTCTAATATTCTAATATTGACGATATTAACAAAATAATGAAATGATGATTTACCCGTGTTATACCATCAAATTAATGATATTTTTAATTTATATTAATGTCAACATAAAATCGTCCTGCCATATAACCCCGTCCCGTGATATTTAAACTTTTTATAAGTGTAAATGTTCATAATATTTTAAACTATTTAAAAGTTTAAAATTTATTATATTCGGTATAATCAAACGGTTCGACTATAGTTACGAATTAAATTGGATACAAATTTTTAAATTTAGATGCTTGTTAAGTTAAGCTTCCTGCTCATTCAAATCTAGATTTATTTTGGTCTTATTTATAATATGACTCTCAACCATAGTCTAAAACTTTTAGCCGATGTGGGACGTTAAACACACAATTTTTCCTCATTGGTTCAGTAATACATGTCCGTTTTTAAAAATTCGAATCACGACAAATGCAGAAAAAAAATCTAGAGTTTTATTAATTTTATGTACTATATGATGATTCAAAACAATTAAATAAAAATATCAAACAAAGATGATAGGAGAATCATAATTTTAAATCTTAACAAAATCTTTTAAATATCTATACTATTAATTGTGAAATATTACATGGATATTTAGATTCTATAATTAAATGATGTTTGTTTATATGGATAGTAGAGAATTAATTATAAAGGTTGTTTGGATACATGTATATATGTATATTCATATTCCATATTTAACCTTAATAAGCTTCCTAATTTGTTATTTAAATCAATGATATTTTATGTAATATCTTACAAAACAAAAGTTTCTCTTTAAAATGTACTTCACAAAAGTTAATATAGATGGTTATCATAAGTGTGGTTCGAAGTAAAAGGAAAAAAAAAACAGAAATTTATAACATCATCATTTTAAACAAAATAATTTAGCTTAACCCACTGGTTTATATGTGATATATTGAACACAATACCGATTAAATTTGTATAAATCTCTATTTTAAAAAATGATAATCGACTATAGGTTTTTTTGATGGTTCATAAAATTAAATTTATCATATAAATAAATGATATTCATTAATTTGATAGTGTAAAAAATTATTATAATTATTTATGTATTTTACTTATAATTATGAAAATTATCGTTAACAAAATAAATATTATTTTCGTAACCAAAATAATTATTTTTGTAACATTTTTTCAAAACAAAATTCCTTAAACCATGAAATCAAAGATTTTATTGAAATATTTCATAATTAAATTTATTTATTTCTTAATTAGTTGATAAATGGTATAAAATGTATTTAAATGATTTTATTGATGATTTTTAATTTTTTTTTTATAAGATCCATATTAAAGGCAGGCGGATTATAGATACTATAATTAGATGATCCAATTGAATTTTTCATCAATACCAAATTACCCTTATTAATTTCAAAATTCTTTTTCAAAAAACAATAACTGAGTGGCAATTGAAGTAATTAAACTAATAATTCCCAACATTTTTTTAATTTGTACTTCTCTTTTAATTATAAAAAAAAATTAGAGATATAAAATTATGTAATGTATTAATAAGGAAAATAATATAAATTTTAATAGGTTTTCGTAATATATATTAAAAAATTTAAACGATACTTAAAATAAAACGGAAAGACTAATTTATTTATTTTTCTTGATTATAAATTTAACTATTCATATTTTAGTTTTACTATGAGGGAAAAACATCATTATCTACAAATATCGTGAGCCTCAAAATCCAAACTGAAATTGAATCAAAATCTTTTGTATATACAATTATGCAGTTTAAAAAAAAAAATCAAATTCAAAATTTTAACGGTTTTAATTCGCTAAGTATTCAAAAGACTCAAACTTTCCACCCCAAATCGATCGAAATCCTAAAGAGCCAAACCGTTCTTCATCCTACACACATAAATCCTAAATTTCCATAAAAATACACTACCTATTTATTTATTTCTATTGAAATATATGAACTTTTTGCATGCCAAAACAAAAATTAATATTTGATACATGTAAGAAAAAACGGACATTATTGCGATTTTAATTGTATACAATGGTCAACCACCAAACCAACATTAACTGAATTTGAATTAAGAAAATCTAAATCTAGTGTAGATTCTGAAACACCGAACCAACAAGAGCTGGTTTATTAATCTGAGAATTTTTAAATTGACTTAATTACTTATAATTTTAATCACTATAAAGTGTTGTTAATTAATATGCGGCATGTCTAGATCCCCGCATGTCAACTCCAATATCTTAATGTCACAACCACATAAAAGCAAAGGATATTTCAGAAAGAAAAAAAATAAGTATGAGAGATATACTGGTGGAAAATTAAATCTAGATAGAACATTAAAGCTATGAATGTGAATATCCAAAGCAAGGTTACTGTAAAAAATAATCGGGTTCTCTTTTTATTCCTCCAAATTTATTGTTTCGGTGTCGATTGATTGTTTGAGTAATTATCCGATACACTTAACTGCAAGGAAGTATATACGGGATCGATCCACAAATATCAATGGTACTCTAAAAACTTACTAAACTTGTAATTAGCTAAAGTGAAGGAAATAGGGGTATGTTTTCAAACTTGTAAACTAAAACGCAAATAAATAGATTCGATTTAACAATAAGATTAAGGCATTGGACCATAGGATATTTCAGAGATAAAAAAATGATGGAAACATTGAAACATGGAAATCGACAACTGAAACCGTTGTAGAACATGGATCACGAAATTAAACTAATCATCTCTCAAGGTATTAGCCTCTAAATTCGACTACTCAACTACAAAACTCTCGTTTGAAGTTTCCTAGTCAAATTAGCATTAACGACCAAGTCCACTAAGTTCACAATACGTTCTAACATCAACTCTCACTGACTAGACATACATTGCTCAATTCACACTAGTTCAGATACCCTATAATACTTTCGATGCATAGAGAAACCTAGAATTTACAACAGGGTGATCAAACCTATTCTAGCATTAAGAGCATGTGAATCATAGAATCCTAAAGCATAAGAACTCATAATCGATCTAACCATCAAACCTTTGAATCCCCTACTTAGAACCCTAAAACTCAACTAAGGGACTACTCACACATAGCAAAAGAAACAACAGAACACCTAGATGAAAGCATAAAGAAATTCGATTAAGTAAAAGTAAAAGAGGGTTTAGAAATCTTCTCCAAGATATCAAGTAGGATGAATCTCTAACCCAAAGGAGTACCTTACAAAGTCAATGCAAAACTCTCCCCAAGAACAAAAGAAGCGTAAAAAGATGTAAAAAAAACGTAAAAGAAAAAGTAGGTCTTTTGGGGTTTTTATATCCCTCACAAAAATAGAAAACCTAAGTACATTAGGAAAAGGAAATCTTTTCTGAAAAAGTCGGATCGATCAATCCAAGGGTGGATCGATCGGTCCCGCAGCGTCAGGTGGCAACGTCTTCTATGTCGAAAGGGTAGATCGATCGGTCTAGAGGTGGATCGATCGATCTGACAGCGCCAAGTGGAAAATGTCTCCTATGTCTAAGGATGCATCGATCGGTCCATTGACTGCTTCTCCTCCTTTCACCCAAACTTCACCCGAACAAGCTCGAAGCTATCTAATTCCGCAAAACTCCCGCAAACCTGTACAAGACTCAAGACTCGACCAAAAAGACACAAAACACGGACAAAGACGCGACAAAATACTCAAAACAATAATTATATAACGGACATAAGACACTAAAAACACAACATATTAACTCCCCCCGTCCTCAAGCAAAACAAAAATCTAAAACAAGCGAAGAGGTTTGAAAACGCGAAAACTCACATATTCTTCCGGGATCATGCTCTTAATCAATTGCCTGCAAACCACTATCACAAAGTTCAAATCAAACTGTATAGCATTGTACTTCTCCATAATCGTAACACATTATTAAGTCCCAAGATCACAAAGATTTTTCAGAATCCGAGAACCTAACCTTTTAACATTCATTAACAAATGCGTGCACTTTCAAAAAGGGAATATCGAACATGTCATGGTCTAGGTATTAAGGCAGATATTTAGTGATTCAAGTGTTTCGGGTAATCTAGCAATGCAGATAGATGCAAATCATTACACAAAATCATAGTGAGACACAGACCAATTGGGAAGTACATAACTTCCCTTTCGCTCGGATCAATCTACCAACTCAACCTGCCCAGCAAGACTACAAGTTTCCTTGATGCGTTTGGAATATACATTTTGATTCTCCGGTTCCATTCTTCCTCCTTTCCCATATTCTCTTCTTTCTCTTCTTTTTTTTTTTTTTTTGAACTCGTTTTTTCTGTTGTTGTTGTTCTTTTTTTTTTTTTAAAGGATGTGGGATTGGAACCGGTTCTTGTCTTACAAAATCTGCATCAAGGGAACTCAAGGCTCAATATCATCAAACGTCAATCATCCAATCACAGCTACTACCACAATCCTAAAGAAAAGAAAGCTATCTCGGTATTTATACTCTGTAGTTTTTGCTCATGAATGCATATAATGATGATAACATAAGAATGCATGAGATCTGAAACATGGATAGGGTAAAGGTGTGGTACTAGACTAAAGGTGAGTCTAGCCATTTGGAGTTAGCAAAGAGTGATAAAAATGATGCAAAGAAAACTCCAAATGTATGATCCATTACATGATTACCAACTCCCTAAGTGAGATATAATAAATCCAAATTAAGTTCCAATAAACAAGGTTAAACTCACATCATCCAAATTTCAAGGTAATAGAGACTATTATAAAGTGATCTAATCATGGATTTTCCTGCACTTCCTAGTTATCCTTAAACAATGCTAAAATGGTCTCAAGGTAAAGAAATCAAGCATGGTGCAATTTTCTAAAAAAAGCTCATAGTTTTCATACAACGTTTTGACTGATAAAACAAATTGACTCAAAAAAATATTAAAATATTAACTCAAAGAAATATAAATAAGAAACATCAAAAGTACAAAATCGATTAGTAAGAAAGTGAGACATCTTCCCCCAGACTTGTTTCACACAGTCTCGGTATAAAAACAAATCTAAGAAAATATGTCAGACAGACGCAAATAAAAACAAAAAAAACTGATCGACAAAGAGAGAAAATGAGAGGACGGCTTACCTGGGGATCGATCGGTCCGGATGTTGGACCGATCGATCTGACAGCCTCAGGTCGAATGCGTTGAAAGCGGAACTATCGATCTAGATGCTGGACAGATCGATCCAACAACCTCAGGTCGAACGCGTATAGAATGGATCAATCGATCCGGATGTTGGCCTGATTGATCCGACAGCCTCAAGTCGAAGTCGTATATGTTCAAAACTAGCAAAGATATTAAATACATGGATCGATCGATCTATCCCTCCACATAAGAGTGAACAGGAACCTAAAGAAAAGAAAAGTACGAAAATAAAAGAATATTTACAAATACCTGGTGGGTTGCCTCTCACAAAGCGCTTGTTTAAGGTCTTTAGCTTGACCATATTCTCGTGAATCAATGGGCACGAGCACGGGAACTTGCTCCAAAACAAGGTCCCCAATCATCCTTCTTCAGCTTCAGAACTCGACTCATGAGTCTTTTCACAACCTTTCAACGCTGAAGTAAGAACACCCCTAACTTTGGAGAAAGGTTACGAGATTTCTTTACACTGCACCTTATACTCATTGGTATCGCCTACAGAATACAGCGGTATCAAGGTTATATAAGGATCTCCCTTTACCATTTTTGTCTTTACCTCGACCTTATCATCAACCCTCTTTTCTGGAGTGTAAGTGTTTCCATCCATGACTTCTTTAACCTCACTCCATCCAATGCATTTCTTTTCACGATTATCACCAAACTCATCTTTTATGTCGATAGAAAATGCATGGCCTCCAATAGTAGGGTTCTTCATCGTCTTTCTCATGTCAAACTCTAAAACATGATCCCCCATTTGTAGATCGATCTTGCTTCTCCTTACATCGATTAGAGCTCCTGCAGTGTTCACGAATGGTCTACCAAGGATAAGAGGATCATGTGATTCTTTATCAAGCTCCAAAACAATAAAATCAGTCGGGATGTAAAAATTCTCAACTCTAACATGCACATTCTCCACCAAACTAACCGAAAATCGCACTGAACGATTAGCAAGTACTAAGGAGATCTTTGACGGTTTGAAATTGGTGATGCCTAAACGCCTTGACACAGAAAGAGGCATCAAGCTGACACTAGTTCCTAAATCACATAAGCATCGTTCAAACAGAGATTGTCCAATCTGGCAAGGTAATACAAAACTCCCTGGATCATCGAGTTTCTTGGGAATAGTTAATGGAACGATGGAATTACACTTGAAACTAATCATTTTCGTTCGTACCACCTCGTATCTCTTATCAGTGAGGTTCATCTCGTTACTCTTTTGTCTCTCAGACTCCTTAATGTCAACATACTCCTTCCCATTGGAAATCAATACGACACCTTCCTTAAAGCTTTTCCTGTTAGTCAAGACATCTTTCAAGTAGTTTTTGTAGGTAGAAATGCTGAGAACCAAATGAAAGAAAGGAAGTCTGAGGGCAAGTTGTCTCATAATTTCATCGAAGCGTGCATACTCCTTTGACCTCTGAGCCTGCCTTAGATGGTTTGGAAAAGGAAGCTTAGGAATATAAGGTGGTGGTTCTACATACAATGTCTCATCATTCTCTGCAACTTTCTCATCTCCGCTAGCATCTACAATAACCACAGCGGCTTCTTCATGATCGACCCTATGTACCGCTCTGGGTTCGTTCTGAATCATTACCACATAACAATGTGCCTTAGATTTGGGTTCGACTTTTCTAGGAAAAACACCAGCTGTTCGTTGAGAGGTAGAAGCTATCTGAGCTACCTGAGTTTCAAAAGTTTTGATATGTGTAGATAGTGTCTCAAATTTTCCATGGAGATCATTGTACATGCCGTCCACCTTAACATTGATGTCAGCAGCATTCTTTTTCTGGCCTTCAAGAATCTGCTGCATCATCATCTTCATCTCATTGTCAGCTGGAGAAAACGCTAGAGCTGAGCTCGCAAGAGCTTGGATTGGTGCTTGATAAAACTGAAGTTTTTGCTGATAACCCTCTTGACCATAACCGTTTCCCTGTGGTTGTCCCCTCGGCGTGAATGGCTTGTTGAAACCTCTTTGTCCTGGTACGAACTGCCTTTGCTGAAATGGCTTCTGCTGGAACTGGTGTGGTTGTGTACCTGCATGTGCTGGATACACTTGATCTTGCGGATTCTCAACGTTGGTGCTTCGGTATGAAAGATTGGGATGGTTCCTGTAGTTTTGGTTGAACCCCTTATTCTGATAGTTTCCCTGACCATTCACGTAGCTCAACTCAGCCTGAACAACTTCCGTACCATCGCCCACATACTCTTGATAAACTTGACCATCTCCAGAGTTATCACATAAATTATCAGCCCTTTGATCTCGCTTCAAAAGTTGTTCTACCTTTGCAGTCAGCTCTGCAATCAGCTTTGATTGACTACCTCCACTGCTCCTCACTGTTCTATCATAGTCAATGCAGTGGTTGTTGTTGCTAACTGCAAGGTTATCAATCAAGACTTGAACTTCCTCCTCAGTTTTAGTCATGAAATCACCATTGCTAGCTATATCCAAAGCCATCTTTATACATCTCATCGACTCTTCTGTAGAACGTGTTGATGAACGAAGTTGGGATGAATCCATGGTGGAGGCATTCATGCTTGTAGTCTTTAAACCGTTTCCAACCTTCATGGAATGACTCAGTACCACCTTGCTGAAAGCTCGAGATTTTGTTCCTGAGAAGAGTTATCCTCGATTGAATGAAATATTGTGCCAAGAATGCAGACTTACATTGCTCCCACGTCTGAATAGTGCCAGGTTCCAAGGATTTCAGCTAACGGTGAGCCTTGTCGGTCAAAGAGAATGTGAACAGCCTACACTTAATAGCATCATCAGGGACTCCATTCATCCTCGTTGTACCACACACATCCTCGAAATTATCCAAGTGATAAACTGGATTCTCCAAGGGAAGATCATGAAACTGATTCTACTTCACAAGAGCTAGCAGGCCTATTTTAATCTCAAAGTTGTTCCTAGGAATTGGAAGAATTTGGATTTCTCCTCGGTACATTTGAGTATTGGGAGCATCATGATCCCTTAGAGTGCGTCGACCAGGCGCAAGCCTCTGGTTCAATGCAGCCGCATGGGCAGCCTCTCTAGCAGCAGGAAGAAAGATGTTTCTAGGAGGAGAATCTTGAAACGCTCCTTGGTGTTTTCCTTCAAGATGGAGATCGTCTTGAGGTAAAATGTCACCTCCTTGTTCGTTGTTAGCCATCTCAACTTCTTTTTCCTTAGCTAACATTTTATGCTTCTTAATTGATCTCTCTAGCTTCTCTAGATCTTCATGTGGTTCAGCAAGATATGATGAGCCTTTACTGCGGGTCATACACCTGAAAACACAGAAGGAAAGAGAAACAAAGAGATAGTTAGTAACTTTAAATAACAATGCTCTAGACTAAGAACTAATCATATATATCTAGGTAACGCAATTGGTCCCCGGCAACGACGCCAACTTGATTGCTCGAGTAATTAGCCGATATACTTAACCGCAAGGTAGTATATACGGGGTTGATCCACAAGGACCAATGGTACTCTAAAGACTTACTAGACTCGTAATTAGCTAAAGCGAAGGAATAATTGTATGTTTTCAAACTTCTAAACTAAAACGCAAAGAAATATATTCGATTTAACAATAAGATTAAGGCATTGGGCCATAGGGTATTTCAGAGATCAAGGAATGATGAATACATTGAAACATGGAATTCGAAAATTGAAACCGTTCTAGAACATGGATCACAAAATTAGACTAACCATCTCTCAAGGTATTAGCCTCTAAATTCGACTACTCAACTACTAAACTCTCGTTTAAAGTTTCTTAGTCAAATGGGCATTAACGATAAAGTCCACTAATTTCACAATGCGTTCTAACATCAACTCTCATTGACTAGACATACATTGCTCAATTCACACTAGTTCAAATACCCTATAACACTTTCGATGCATAGAGAAACCTAGAATCTACAACAGGGTGATCAAACATGTTCTAGCATTAAGAGCATGTGAATCAAAGAATCCTAAAGAATAAGTGTAACACTCCGGTTTCAGGAAATATTGTGATGCATGCGGAGAGGTTTAAAAGAATTGATTTGGCCACCTATGTCACCAAAGTGCACTTACCTTTTTGGTCAACTGTTCTGAGAGAACTCCACAGTTAAGCGTGCTTGTACTGGAGCAATTTCAGGATGGGTGACCTAACGGGAAGTGATTGTCGGTACCATGCAAGTGAGGACAAAACATGGGGAAAGATCACGTGGTGATTTGTAGGGTCGGTAAACAAGTCTTTAAAGCCTCTCGCACGTAGCGTACCGACCGTCAGGGCAAAAGTGGGCCCACAGACCGAGAACGGACGTGGGATCCATTAAGAGGTGGCAGTCAGGGCGTTATATTTGGTATCAGAGCCGAACCCAGATGAGTGTGGAGTCAAAAGGGCTCACACCGTCGGGGGTGATGGTTTTGGTGCGCAACGAGGACGTTGTTCTCTGTTAGTTGGGGTGAATTGTAGCATCCCGATTTCAGGAAATATGGTGGTGCATGCAGAGAGGTTTAAAAGAATTGATTTGGCCACCTTTGTCACCAAAGTGCACTTATCTTTTCGGTCAACTGTCCTGAGAAAACTCCACAGTTAAGCATGCCTGTACTGGAGCAATTTTAGGATGGGTGACTTACCGGGAAGTGATTGTCGGTACCGTGCGAGTGAGGACAGAACTCTAAGAAAGACCATGTGGTGATTTGTAGGATCGGTAAACAAGTCTTTAAAGCCTCCCGGACGTAGCATACCGACCGTCAAGGCAAGGGTGGGCCCACGGGCCGAAAGCGGACGTGGAGTCCATTAAATGGTGGCGGTCGAAACGTTTAAAATATTTTAAATGTGAATAAAAAGAAAGTTTGAATCTTATAGTTTGACACGAAAGTGTAGGCTATATGCTTATTGTTTGATTCTATGCTTTTGAATGAAAGTTGTGTGAAAGTAGATTTGTGATGTTATGTTTCAATGGGCAGTGTAGACCCTCTCGCTGAGTAGTTCATTACTCACCCCCAGCCCTTTTTCTTTCCCTCATGTCAAGGTGAGAATCTTGAGTAGTTACGCAAGTCCGTCTCGCTTTGTGGTGTGATTTATGGAACCTTAGGTTTTATTTAATTTTATCGTTTATTTTATATTTTCTTTAGACTCGGATTTATATAATACTTATGTTGGTTTTAAGCTAGTTTATGAGATGGTTAAGACGAATTATTTTGAAGGTTTTGTTTTTAAGAAGAACATGGTTTTCTCGAAAAGTATGAAGTATTTAATCAGGGAAATAAAATAGAAGAAAAGGCCTAGTAAGGCAAGTAGCACATTGTCTCAAATGATCAGGGAGACGGGTGTTACAATAAGAACTCCTAATCGATCTAACCATCAAACCTTTGAATCTCCTACTTAGAACTCTAAAACCCAACTAAAGAACTACTCACACATAACAAAAGAAACAACAGAAGACATAGATGAAAGCATAAAGAAATTTGATTAAGTAAAAGTAAAAGAGGGTTTAGAAATATTCTCCAATATATCAAGTAGGATGAATCTGTAACCCAAAGGAGTAGCTTACAAAGGCAATGCAAAACTCTCCCCAAGAACAAAAGAAGCGTAAAAAGATGTAAAAAAAAAACGTAAAATAAAAAGTAGGTCTTTTGGGGTTTTTATACCCCTCACAAAAATAGAAAACCTAAGTATATTAGGAAAATGAAATCTTTTCTGAGAAAGTCGGACCGATCCATCCACAACGTTAGATGGCAACGTCTTCTATGTCGAAAGGGTTGATCGATCGGTGCAGAGTTGGATCAATCGATCTGACAACGCCATGTGGAAAACGTCTTCTACGTCTAAGAATGGATCGATCGGTCCAGAGGTGGATCGATCGGTCCATTGACTGCTTTTCCTCCTTTCGTCCAAACCTTCTCTTGAACAAACTCGAAACTATCCAATTTTGCAAAACATCCGTAAACCTGTACAAGACTCAAGAGTCGACCAAAAAAACACAAAACACGGACAAAGATGCGACAAAAAAATTCAAAAAATAATTATATAACGGACATAAAACACTAAAAACATAACATATCATTGGTCGACGGAGTTATCAGAAATTTATTTATTCAACAATTAGAATACTATATATATACATGTGAATACTAGATATTTGAACTCTTGAAACTTGATCGCAGAGACGTCTTACGTGGTGAAGGCGAAGAAATTTGGTTTGGCCATTGTGGAGTCCACATACTGCCCCATAGGTTGTTAATTACTGAAATGAGAAAGTAACTCCAAGAAAGAGTATTGTTTGTTTTTCACATAAATTTTAAAAGATGTAACATGTAAATATAACTAATGTAGATGATTTTTTGGTAATTATTATTAAATAAGTAAATAAGTCCATAAAGGGTTTATATTTTTGTTGATTATACGGTTGAATTATCACAATTAAAAATAGAAAACTGATTTATAAACTACATCTCACCAATGAATCACGACATATTCAATTAATATAATTATATTAATATATTTTGGATATACAATTCCAATCAAAAATCTATCATATTGCCTTCTTCTTTTTTGTCACAACATATAATTCTAGTCAATAAAAATAATTATATTGCTTTTGTTATTTTTGTCAAAACAGTATAAATAAGGAAGTTAGGGTAAACATTTTCAATCACAAATCAAAATATGAAGATGATTGTGAAGCTCTCTGCAATAGCAATGGTGGTTACTCTACTTCTTCTTACATGTAGCCTTGCCCAGGCTAGGACCGATCCTTTTCTTCTTACACCAAATCCAAAATTCCAAACTAACACAAAACCAATCCATCGACTACTAGATTTTCTAACCGAGCCAATTTTTCATCTACGTAACCTGGACGTGAAGATATCTGTGAACAAAATTCTCTGGCCTCCTGGTCAAACTCCTTGTTTTTCATGGTTCAAGCACTGCCCCCCATCTCTATCTTCAAACCTATCCCCGTCCCCATAAACTCATATGTTTTTTGTTTTAAAAATGTTTAAAGTAATATTAAATGTTTCAATAAATAAATATAATTCATGACAACATTAATTTTGTTTTGTGTTATTGTGTATTTACTCATCTATTTCATAATAATTATCATTTTCACATTTAACTTTGTTCACAAAATATGTCGTTTTATATTGTCAATGCGGAAAATAACTTATTTCAACCCCATCAAAATTTACTATGCGCTTTTATACACCAACTACAATGTCATACCGAATTTAACAAAAACTAAGTATTACATAAACTACTCGAATGTAACTAAATCTACATTGACTCAAACGATGTGAGTCAACTGATTAAAATGTGTTGATTCGGATGTCACATATTATAGTAAAGTGACGTTATTTTACTAAACCGATATTGAATTCATAAAAGGATGTTGATTTACCCTTAAAAGAATAAGAAAAAAAAATTAAAGTTATTAAACACCGCTTGTTTTTCTTAAAAGTCAAGTTTTCTTTTGTCTTTAATTTTAAATATAATGTACGTCGTTTTCCGTCTCTTTCACGACAGAGAGTTCTTCTCTAATGGGATTAATGGTAGCATACGCTGCAAACGTTCCTGGAAGATTTCAGACCCGCGAGCGAGGAAGAGAAGGAGGATATTACGGACGTGACCAGACTTGAAACGACGGCTCCCAGTTTTTTTTTATAATTAATTAACTAATATCTCCATAAATATCAATTAATTCTTCTAATAATCATGCCAAAACCAACACAAACTAACCATCAAACCCAAATTTAAATTGTCATAAATAATTATCCAAAATTCAACCAACACAATCCAGCAAAATTAACCAACATGCGAATATCTCAGAAATAAAACAAGAACAATAACCGACAACACCACGAAAACGAGATCCTAGATCATCTTCTCTTCCTTGCCATGATTCCACGCTCACACCTTATCTTTACTTGCACCATAAAGAAAGAGATGCGTAAGTATTATCACAAATACTTAGTGAGGCGATCCTCCCATCTACGAGCTATACACACAAGCACATTAATATCACAAATCAACACATAAATCATGAAAGAACGCAAACTCATGAACAATCAACCCATCGACATGACCAAACCAGGAACTTGATTCTGGATCCACCAAAAATCCAGCCTACACATCACAGCAAACAAGTCAATCAATCTCAATCGCTTAGATAAGCTCATGGTCACACACTCACCTCGAAACAAAGATGATTTTCGAACCAAAAACAACAATCCCACAACTAGTAGTGACTTCCCACTCGTCCACAATAGCTCAACTCACCCTACAGCCAACTACAACAACAAAATAACCTTTAACCTAAAATGGAAAAACTGGAAAAATAACATAAACGATCAGCCTCAAAGATTGAGTCACGAATCAAAATCTAACCGTCCAATTCCAATCTGCACCGTTGAAACTCAATCCCTAGATGTCCTGAAGCTAGCCTCAAAGTTTCGTGATGATCCGAGAACAGATGGACCTACAAACTCTTTTTGAATCCATGTTGTCCAAATCGCATCTGAAATAGAGCACCTTACGACAGCGCGGATAACTCTTAGAATATGAACTCAAATCCAAATCCGCAAAGCGGTAAATCTAGGTCTTAGCCTTAGCTACAACTCCATAAATTTTTGTTACTTTTGGAAATAATCTTCTAGGTCGAACCTCTTTTCTACCAGGTCTTGCTAGTTCTGTCTCCCTCTCACGCTACATAACTCAGCTCTCTTGCTCTCACTTTCTCTCACGTCACAACCAACCCTTACCTCTAATTCTTTTTTTTTTTTGTATGCAGGTGACGACAAGGGAGAAGGAAGGGAAGATGGCGTGAGTTTATAGAAACTCTTAAGGCTTCTGGGTTTAATGAAATTAAACCAGGATTTAATTTAACCGAAAATTAATTAAACCAGCTTTTGGTTTAATTAATAATACGGTCATCTTAGTAAACCAACGGAAATTAAACCGATTCAATTCCAAGTTCCAACAAATCTCTATTTTCCGGAACACGAATGTTACAAGCTTAAAAATGCACGACAAATTTTGTTTGGATTGAAATAAACCATTTTCCATTGTCAGTTTTTTTAAATCTATTACTTTTTATATTAATGAAATAGGACAAAATATGGAATTTATTAATAAGGGAAATAGTAGAAATTTTAATAAGTTTTTTAAATATGTATTAAAACATTAAACAATATTTAAAATAAAGCAGAAAGATTAAAATAAAGTAGAAAGATTAAAAATTTGTTCTTGATTATAAATTTAAGTGTTTATGTATTAGTTTTACTTCGACCGTAAAGGGGAAAAAAATCATTGTCTACGAATATCGTAACCCTCAAAATCCAAACTGAAATTGAATCAAAATCTTTTGTATATCCATTTACACATTTTTCTGAAATAAATCAAATTAAAGATATCATTTTCTTACAAACGGTTTTGATTCGCTATAGATTCCAAAGAATCAAACTTTCCATCCCAAACCGATTGAAATCCCGAAGACCTATAAACTGTTTTTCATCCTACACACATATCAACAATAATACTTCACGTAATTATGTGATATATAATTGGAAAAATTCCATAAAAATATACACTACCTATTTATTTATTTCTATTGAAATATATGAACTTTTTGCATGCTGAAACAAAAAGTAATATTTGACACATGTAAAAAACAGATATTATTGCGATTTAAATTGTATACAATGATCAACCACCAAACCAACATTAACTGAAATTGAATTAAGAAAATCTAAATTAAGTGTAGACTCTGAAACATTGAACCAACATGAGCTGGTTTATTAATATGAAATATTGTAAATTGACTATTATTTACATATAATACTTTTTTATCATCTCATTTTATAAAATAAGGGAAATAATCTATACTAATAAAAGGAGGTGCTTAAAGGCCTTTCAAACTGTCCACTTATTTGAGAGTTTTTTCGAGTTGCCACATCAACTAGTTGAACCACATCAGCTTATTAAGGATTATATGTCTATACGTCAGCAAGCTTAAATCGGAGGCATGTCCTTTCGCTTCGCGCTTCTTCTCAAATTAAATGTCAACCATTAAGTACATTGGCAGCGATGCCTCTTCATATTCTACAAATATAAATCCCAGCAACCATTTAAGTGCATTATTCTTCACATGCATATCTTCCCGTATCGGAAAAAGGCCCGAAAACGTCTCCAACATTAAAATTTAGAGTTAGAAATTGGCCTTCGTACCATTGTCACGTCGGAGAGCTCTTTTGGAGTTTTTCGAAAAAGTATTGTAGGCCAAGTAGATCCTCATAGTGTGAAAGTTTTGGCGTTCCAAACATATTTTGTAAATCTAAATTAAAAGGTCTTTTAAACTGGTCAGGCCGGTCCACATATCAAGTGGGATCCGAAACAAATGGTTTGTAGAGACTGCGAAAATTTGAAACGTCAAAATTTAGGGTTGAAAATAGGCCAATAAATCTTCGTACCATCGTGTTGTTGGAGAGTCTGGTCGGAAACATTGACCAAGTCTACAAAAAACCAAGTTCAGAAATTTGACCGAATCCATGAAAGACCAGGGTTAAGAAGTTGACCGAGTTCATAAAAACAAAGGTTAGAAAAATATCGAATAAATCTAAAAAGAAGCTGTGTGATAGCTCGAAATAGTGAATCAAATTGAATTAAACTGGAATAGTCAAGCTGACCAGCTGGAATGGCGAGCTAATCATAACCGAGGTCTCAACATCCTCTTTAAGACTGCTTATCATGGAGCTCTTCTACTTCTATTTCGTCACTCTCTCTCAAACTCAATCTCAGGTCCAAAACAATGTTATACTTACTTTTTTTTGGGTAATCCATTGCCATCGTTATCCAATTTTTTCAAGTGGCGAGATTGGAAAATATTAAACATTAAAAAGAGATAATGACTACATAGTAAGAACATTATGCATGTAACAATCAGTCACAGGGATATAAATGAATGACGTCCAGCTCTGTGAACACGTGTCGCAATTGAAATCGATGACTATGACACGCTTGAAGAGAAGATTTGGGAAGGCTACCGATGTCTGACGACTGTTTTTTTCCAACTTCGATGAACTCCGATTCATACTAGGGGAAGCTTTTTGAATCATCGATTCTTCTAACTTGAATGAATCCAAATCAAATAATGGTTAATACGGGTAAAATAAGACAAAAGTAAATCTGTCAAAATTTCATATGCCTGCTTGAATCACATCAAATCTTCCGAAATTGTGATCCGGCAAAAAACACGTAAATAAAAATTAGCTAGATCAAAAATTTATTCGAGTGCTTTAAAACTTTTAGCTCTTGCTTCCTTTTTAATTTGTTGTTGTTAAAGTAAAGTAAGTTGCAAGGGTACGTATAAAATTCATTCTTAGATACCACACGTTAATTAGTCTATCGAATATCTACATACATTCATAATAAAAGAAAAAAAACTATTGCTATATAAAGAGAAAAAGCATATAAATGGATCTTAGAAGGAATATTAAATAATTGGTTTTAGCACAAAAAAATATATTAAATAATTGACCATTCAGCATTTTCTCCCTTTATTCTGTTTTTTTTTTTTCAAAATTTTACTTATAAAAAAGTAAGTTGAGTACATTACAAAAGGCACGACCATCTTGAAAATTGTGATCCAAATTTTGGACCATCAAACCTAACGTCATTTATTCTTGTGGTCCCTTTTATTTGTATATTTTTTTCTTACCTCGAATAAGAGTCACTTAACGTATGAATAAATACATTTATGGACGACGGAAAATTAAAATACAGGAGTATTTGTATTTATTTACTATTTATTTTGATGATATCGTAATTCGTAAGGTACAATACAGGAGTAGAGATTTTTAAAAGCTGCTACAATGGAAGGAATTTTACCAGAGTCCAGAAGAATATACAACAAATAGAAACAAGAAGAAAACAAAAGAAAAAGATAAAAGTATCTCAATTTTAATTTTTGTACTATAAAATAAAAGCCCACAGGGAACGATAAAATAAGAAAGTGAACTGCACTTATTTCTTCTTCTTTTTTTCACCTACTGCACTTATTTCTTAAGTGTTTTGTTTTCTGTTTAATTAAGACTCGAATCGAATACTAGTAATTGCCGCAATTCGGTAGTATTTCTTTTACGGATCTGTATTAATAATTTAATATTATTAACGACTAGAACATTTTTTTCGATTAGAACATTTATATCTAAAAGGTAAAAAGATAAAATATCTTGAAACATTAGTCACCAAGAAGCAGAAATAATATTTATCAAAAAGAAAAACAAAAAAGAAGAAGCTGAAATAATAATGCTAAGCAAGAAAATACTTTTTTCGAGGTATCATCTTCATTCGTATTTGGTAATTTGGTATTTTGATTGATTGATTTTTTAAAAAAAATATGAAAAATAGAGATTAGTGAGTCTGGAATGTTAAGCAAGAAAATCCATTTAGACCAACTATACTTAGGCCAAAATTTACTATTTTCTTTAGACCATTAATCTTTGCTCCTTCAATGACATATTTCAAGTATTTACATAGTTTAAGTTTGTAAACTAAATAAACAAATAAATAAAATCACTGAGACTAATTACCCGTAATTTATATAAAAAACGAGACTTTGACAAACTGTTTAACCTGCGATGAAAATCTTCAATTTAATAATATACGAGATTTTGAATTCAACAAAACTCGTAACAAATAAATATATATTACAGTAACTAAATGATCAGTTAATTATAATATTTTTCTTTTGTTGTTTTATCTTTTTGTTTCTTTTTTACCATTATATGTTCTAGAAAAGTAGAAGATCATGGTACATAAGTGCACATATTTTGTAGGACCCATAGTTAATATTAACTTCAAGTGAATCATACAAATTCACATGCATGACATGACAACCTCTTGAAGCTAATATCATACGTGACATAATTAATGGCAAAGGATAATTATCGATGTGATTTTGGGTAAAGGAATAATATGTAATTTTAACTAGCTTAACAAGTTCAGTCATTATATATATTTTTAGAACATTATTTCGTTTTAAATTAGTATCATTTTTAACACACACTAAAACAAAGTTAAATTTTTTTGCTATATACCTTACAAAATAAATTAATTATTGGAATTCTATTACGTTTTACATTATTACTTTTAATTATGGATAAATGAAATCTCTGTTTGTCAAAAATTATATCAAAATCATACAACAACATATATTTCAGAAACAAAAATATGATGTAGAACTACACTTATTTTAAAGCGTAAGGAATATGAGTTTTCTATAAAATTAGCTCCAAAGTATGCATTTGTCATGAGACTTTATTGGTGATTAAGTGGGCATTTTATGCCAAAAAAAAAGAAGAAGATTAAAGTGTCTCTTTATTGAAATCTAATTTGTTTGTTCTAAAGGCTTAAAGTTGATTAATTTTCACTGTTTAATGATTTTGCAATCAGCCTTCTATCATTTCAACTAAAGAAAAAGCAGCCAAAACGACGATTAATTTTTATTGTTTTTCACTAATCGTTGTAACTAGTATCTGATACCAAATTTTTAATTGTTTAATGTTTTGGAACGAAGATGAGATGTTGATATTTATTATTACTTTTTGTTTGTTATCTGCTTCAATACTCTTCCCACTAATTATATGACACGTTTCTACACTGTTGTAATTAATTTGATGTCTGATAGTGCAAGCCAAGCAATCTCCCATAATCCATGTCTCTTTTTTAGTTTGTCTCTCTCTCTTGATAATTTGTTTTGGGTGAATATGAAATTCTTATATTCAGTGAAAAACGAACAATTACTAATTTAATGATTTTTTTTTGTTTCTTAAAATTCTAAATTAAATGAGTTAGCTGTATTTTTCTTTTTCAAATTTTGTTCACAACCTATAGCCTACTACTGTCAACCGATAGTCTACTACTGTATTTGTATTATGGGTGTTGTCGATATATTATCACCCAAATTTAAATTTGGTAGATACATTATTATAAAATATCCTATGACTTAATAAAATGAAAACTAGGTCAAAGTGATGTAATTAAATAATGATGTTTTTTCTCTTTGTCTGTAGAAAAGTGAGGAAATAATTAGCTATGGCTTTCATATGTCTCTCTTATGATAGGCTTTAGGCTTTCACTACTAATACTCTAATTAAGCCCTTATTTTAAGCAGTGCCTTCACATCCAAAATCCACCTGCAGTTCTCTCTTTCTCGCTCTCTCTCATTATCTTCTTTCTTCAAAGTCTATAACTTTATAAAACCCAGATTAATTCTCTAAACTCCATAGCCTCTCTCTATTTCTCAGATCCTTGTGGTTTAGATCCTTCTTCCTGATTATATTCTCAAGAAAAGTTTTGATTTTTAGAAGCATTTTAAGATAAAATTTGCTGCTTTTTCTGGTTGCGAGGGTATGTGCTCTTAATTTCTACACTACTTTCCGATAGATTTGAAGAGAACGATTTTGTTTTGATGATACAATAAATATTGGGTTAATGTCTTCTTCATTATCATCAACCTCTCACTTGAAATAAGACCTTTATTTCTCAAGTGGGTTTGTCAGCTTTTGCTTAAGCAGGCTTGCAATAAGTTTCTCTTTTCTTTTGTATTTTTTCGTTTTGTTCTCTATCTTTATGGACCTTCTAAAATTAGGGTTTTTCTTTTTTGTTTGGAGGAAATTATTAAAAAAATGGGTTTCATGAGTAGTGAAGAAAGCTCTTGCCTTTTTGTAGCTTAATCATTTGATCTTACTCAATAATTATCTTTACTCTTGTTTTTTCTTCCTAACTAGTGTCTTTGTCCCCAAACCAAGAAACACTTTGCAAACCCCAAAAAAAAAAAGTTTCAATTAATCGTGACTATCTTCTGTAGCAGAGAGATCAAGAGAATGGAGATTGCAAGTCAAGAAGATCCTATTCCAATAAACACTAGTTATGGTATTAGTGGTGGTGGGCATGGGAACATGATCCATCATCTTCATCATCATCATGCCAATTCTGCTCCATCATCTCTCAACATTACTACTCCAAACCCACTACTAGTCTCCTCAAATGGTAATGGTCTTGGCAAAAATCATGATCATTCTCATCATCATCATGTGGGTTACAACATCATGGTCAGCAACAAGAAAGAGAAGCCTGTGATGATCGAGTACAAGGAATGTCTGAAGAATCATGCAGCTTCCATGGGAGGCAATGCCATTGATGGTTGTGGAGAGTTTATGCCAAGTGGTGAAGATGGTTCCATTGAAGCTCTCACTTGCTCAGCTTGTAACTGCCATAGAAACTTCCATAGAAGAGAAATCCAAGGCGAAGAAAACACCTTCTATTCCTCTTACCTCAACCACCACCAACCACCTCCGCCGCAGAGAAAACTCATGCTCCACCACAAGATGATCAAATCACCATCACCACAACAAATGATAATGCCTATTGGCGTTGCAACCGCTGGATCCAACTCAGAGTCAGAAGATCTCATGGAAGAAGACGGCGGAGGAAGCTTGACATTCCGACAGCCACCACCGCCACCGCCACCACCACCACCGTATAGTTACGGACATAATCAGAAGAAAAGGTTTAGGACAAAGTTTACACAAGAGCAAAAGGAAAAGATGATGAGTTTTGCGGAGAGAGTTGGTTGGAAGATGCAGAGACAAGAGGAATCTGTTGTTCAACAGTTTTGTAAAGAGATTGGAATTAGGAGAAGAGTTCTTAAAGTTTGGATGCACAACAACAAACACAACCTATCCAAGAAGAGCACCAACCATGTTAATAACAATGTCGAGCTTTCTGCTGGTAATACCGACATTAATAACGCCACTACTGAAAATCTTGCGTCTACTAGTCCTTAGTTAAGTTAAGATTGTTGTTATGTGACCAAAAAAAAAAAAAAAAAAAAAAAAAAAAAAAACTTCACTCATGTGATTACTTAATTAAGTGCTTTCTTATCCTATGGTTAATGTTTTATCCTTTTTTTGCTAATCGTTGTTTAGGCAGCTTTACAAACATGTTTTATTAGGGTATAATCTTGGAGTGTGTAAGATAAGGTTTTGATGTTTTCTTACGTATGTTTAAAAAAAACCTTGGCGATCTGACCAATGCATTGGGATTTTCACTGTTATTATTTATTTCGAATCATTATACTTTGTAGTTCGTGATCATTTGTCACATTTAGTCATATTGATAATTTATGCATGCAATATATATAATGCGTGTAGCGGAATTTTAGATCTTTATCGTTCAACTTTTCTCATATAGAACTCTTTTTTTTCTGACAAATGAGTCTTTTACTTAAACTCTTTCCGGTAAAATTTAGTTCGTTAATTGTGCTCGCATTATTTCTTTTCGGGTATTAGTCTTTGTGATATTTATTCAGCACAAAGTCCATAGCAAATTTAATACTAGAAGTTACCTATATCTTGGGTCCAATTTTTTGTTGTTGTTAATTTATACTCCCTCTGTCCCAAATTATAAGAGTTTTAAAGTTTTTTCTTGTGTTCCATTTTATTAGATTTTCTCACATATCTATGTAGTTTTTTAATTTTTTTTTTCAATAATTAAGTAAAGGATTTAATTTGGTCAAAGTCACTAATTCAGACTAGTTTTGTGTTTTGGCAATTGTGTGACTGTTTGGCTTCTTATTCAATTTTCTAGAGAATATTTTTTTCACTTTTGGTTCTTTTATTTAATGTTATTTTATTGTAAAAGATTATTCTTAATAACTGAGTTTTTACTCAAAAAATCTTATAATTTGGGACAGAAGGAGTATATATCTTCTTATAATTAAAAGAGAAGTACAAAATAAAAAATGTCCAAAATTGTTTTACTTATTACGAAAATTGCCATTCAATTATGGAATTAAGAGTCGATTAATTGAAATTGAAAAGAGTATAATTGAGATATCGAAAATACATTAAAAAGATCTAATATCGATTGTAGGATCCGCGTGTTTAGCATAAGGATCCTTAATTATGAAGATCCAAACTATTAAGATTCTCTGTCGATCTTAACTGAAATGAGAAAAAAATTAATGGCATATTCTCCACATATTCCATGACATATTCGAGAAACTACCATTGTCTAAACCAAATCATCATCAATCTTCTTACAGATCAAGTTTGTTATCTCCTAATTTCCTAATCTTCCCTTAATTACTACTATCATTCATTGTGATAACCTTTTTCGTTATTCGTATCTTTGATTTTCTACTTGCTCTCCAAGATATTCTCATATCACCTAAACCATAAACCTAGACGCCTACTTTCTCTATAAATACAAATATTTACTCGACTACTAGACTCATCCAGCAAATACCTCTTTTATCTGATTCCACTTTACTCGACTTTAGCAATGGTTCAATCAATAATCCTAGAGGATAACCAAATCAAAACAATCTGGTCAAACACTCTAACAAAAAAAATATGTATTATATAAAGTGAGCAAAGTAAATCACTGAGATTTGCAGATTAGAAGCAACTTTGACGTCTTTATCCTTCTATTTGAGAGTTGGCAGATCGATATGAACTTGAGAGGCGTACATGCTGAATAGAGAACTAGCAAGAGTAGCAGCATTCCTTCACAGGCAAATGACATCATCTACTTTAACTTCATCAACCTGCAGGTTCATTTGGGAAGTGGGTCTTACAATATATCCATTTAAATGTCTAAATTAAAACATAGGAAAACCATCACAAGTATATTTGTAAGCTTCATTTTTTTATACCTCAAGCCAAACTGAAGTTGTTTCACTACCAGAGAAGAGGTATTGCCCAACGAAGATAGTGTCTCTTTTCTTCACTGCCTGAAAACATGGAGCAAGAACACCCATCACACACATATATTAGTACACACTAAACCATTGTTTACATATATAATATAATCTCATTCTATAAGGGTCATAGAGAACCTTGGCAAGCCTATTAAAATTAATGGGAATGACTTCAGAAGAGGCTTCTTGGTCTTGATTCGGTGTCAAAGTTACAAGGCCATTAGCTTTCTCAGATTTGTTAATAACTTGCAGTGTAAGTCTCACCATATTAAGCATAACCTAAGTAATCTAGAAGAAATCTCAAATCAAATGCATATAGCAAATCAAAAAAAATCCACCAGATAAAAAAATCAGAGAAGAGAAAGCATACAGCACAAAGCTTTTTAGTGCTCCTCACAGCAACCTTGAGATTATCCAGTCTCTCCTGGTGATTCAGCATCACCCCAAGAGAAATCGAATCGAGCCACTAATGACAGAACATGAACAATTATCAGTGAAACGAACCCAAATCAAGTTAGCAAACTGGAGAAACACAAAAAGAGAAGTAATCGTTAGTACCAGACATGCCGGGTTTGAGACAGCCAAAGAGAACCTCGACGGATCGAGATTTGGGATCGAGAGTTCTGATGATCTTAGTCACATTACAAGAAAACATGTAATTAGCGACTACAATCACCGTCGCTAAACGGTCGCTGACCTCCTATTTGTGACTATTTGGCGACTCACAAACGTAGTCGCCAAAAATACGTCGCTGAATTAAAACGTCGCCACGTAGTCGCCAATTAGCGACTATAGAGTGACCATATTATCTCGTCGCTAGTCAGTCGCAATAAAGTCACCAATTGGCGACTACTATGGCTACGTTTCGGCGACATCATTGCGACGAAATGGCGACTGTACATTTTGTGGTCGTTAACAATTAACGACTATTTTGCAACTGCTTTGTGGCTGTTTGCGACTGTTTTATCACTGTTTTGCGACTGTTTTGCGACTGTTTTTTACGATTTAGCTGTTGATTAAATTCGGTTATTTGATTTTAATTACGAATTTATTAGATACAATTGCTTATAAACTCAACAAACATAACAAAATAGTATTAAAAACACAAATAGTTTCCACATTGCAAAGAAGTAATTAACATAAGTTCAAAAGTAATTAACATAAGTTCAAAAGCTAGTAAACAACCAACACAAAAGTTTTCAAGTTCAGAGAAGGAGAGAAAGATAAGGGACCTATGTGGTAGCATCATCATATGCAGGATCATTCGAGTGAGAGTCAAGGAAGGCGAGAAAGTTCGGATCAGTTGCGCTCAAGTACTTCTTCACGATCGTCAAGTGCTTCATCTCTGCTTTTTGCTCAGCTGCAACCCGCGAAGCCTCTGCTTCACGCTCTGCTTGTAGAGCTGCTTGTTGCTCTATTTTACGGGTAGCTTCCTCAAGCTGTTCTTGCAGGCTTGTGAAACAATAAGAGCTTTCCGGGTACTTCCGCTTCCCATTGATGTAACTCCCTAGGCTTCCAACTCCATATAATTCTCCTCTGTCATTTGTGAAAGTAGACTGCATAAACAAACCAAAGAGTATTAGTCCTTAACAGTTTTCCAAAACAATTATATCAGAAAAAGCAAAACATTAAGAAGCACTTTACCTGAAGAAAAACCTCGTCATACTCCTCTTGAGATAGCTGTGATCGACGCGAAGTACCATCGGAAGACTCGTCAGTCTCGAGTTCAGCCAACTTAGCTTCCTTGTTCTTCTTATATGCCTCATGAACTTCCTGCGCTTTCTTATCGACAAAAGTCCCATCTTTTTTGGTATGAGTCCTGACGAAAACTTCACCAACAGTTGGCGATCTTCCCAATTCTACTTCTTGAAATGTTAAACAATGAAAAGGTGAATGTTAAACAATGAAAAGGTGAATGTTTATGTCCTGCTGTAACTTACCATCTCTTGTTCGACTTGTAAGTAAGACTTAGGTCCCGATACGTGCTTGTGAGGACCATGACCATTTCGGTCAGACATTCGAGCTGCTGATGTGTTTGCACTCTTTCTTATGGCTTCTTCTGTGTTCTAATAGTCACACATTTCTTTCCACAGGGTATCGTCAATCCAAATTGGTTGCTCTCGTCGACTCGCTGCCTTGGAAACCATGTCTTTCATACGGAGTTGACAAACCTTATAGAATTTGGCTTGAACCACACCTGTCAGTGAGGGATGCCAGGTGTGTTCTTTCTACAAAACAAAAGGGGAGATTGATGTTAGTAATTAAAAAACCACAAAAAAAGTATAAATACAAAGCAAGTATCTTTCTCCAAAACAATTATAAATACAAAACAAGAGGGGAGTTTTACCGCGAATGCAAGGAAGTATCTTTCTCTTCTTGCAGGAGGCACACAACTCCAACTGTAATATGCCCCATCAAACTTGCTTGTAAAAACCTTTGTAATCTTCCGGGTCAGTGCAGACTTGTCCTTACCAAACCTAAAAACACAGAATCATACATTGCAAATGGTGGTAAGGAACAAATAAAGTAACAAAGAATCATACAAAGACAACATTAAGCCCTTACCAAGTGGTTTCAGGCTCCAATGTGGGAGACAGGACAGTCGTATATAGTTCACGGCCTGGGCGAACAAGCAGCTCCTGTAAATCAGCGAGCACATCTTCCGGGAGAGTTGGTTCCTCATCTTCTTCGTGTGAGTTTTGCGCTTCACAACTGTGAGACGAAGAATATCGAGGATGATGAGATGTAGAGGCTCGAGGTTGAGTCGATGCAGAGGCTAGAGGTTGAGTCGATGCAGAGGCTAGAGGTTGAGGCGATGCAGAGGCTCGAGGTTGAGGTTGAGGTTCGCTCGCATGAGATGCTCCAGGATAGCTCCTCACGGTCTGGAAAAGATTCGTCGGAGGTGGATAGTCTCTGACAGTAGGACTCGTTTGAGGCTGGAAGATTGGGACAGGACTTCGTCGAGACTCGGTTGCTTCATGGTTCGATGGGGTGAAGGTATACTGGCTGGGAAGAGTTGTGGGTCTCTTGTTCGATGCTTGAGTAGTCGGTGTAGTTTTCGAAGCCTTTCCTCCTCCTCTCTTCCCTCTTCCACGGGGAGCCATCGAAATCTTATACGAGCCTACAACAAGCAAAAAAAACACAAACACAAATTGAATCAGATCGAGAGAGAGAGAGAGGAAGACCGAGAGAGAGAGGTCGTATGAGAGAGAAAGCGAGCAGTCGAGATGAGAAGGGGAGAGAAGAACAAAATTAGGGAAGCGAAAGGAGGAGATCTTATACACCCTACAACAACAACACAAACACAAATTAACTAAAAATTGGAATTGAATCAGATCAAGAGAGAGAGAGAAGAGACAGAAAGAGAAGTGAAGAAGTGAGATAGAGACCGAGAGACTGAGAGAGAGATCGACTGAGAGAGACCGAGAGAGAGAGAAGAGACCGAGAGGGAAGAGTGAAGAATCGAGATAGAGACCGAGAGACTGAGAGAGAGATCGACTGAGAGAGAGAGAGAGAAGAGACCGAGAGGGAAGAGTGAAGAATCGAGATAGAGACCGAGAGACTGAGAGAGAGATCGACTGAGAGAGAGAGAGAAGAGACCGAGAGGGAAGAGTGAAGAATCGAGATAGAGACCGAGAGACTGAGAGAGAGATCGAATGAGAGAGAGACCGAGAGAGAGAGAAAAGACCGAGAGGGAAGAGTGAAGAAGCGAGATAGAGACCGAGAGACTGAGAGAGAGAGAGAGGAAGACCGAGAGAGAGAGTGAGAGGAGTGAAGAAGCGAGATAGAGACAGAGAGAGAGATCGTCTGAGAGAAGAAACCGAGAGAGAAGAGAGAAGAGACCGAGAGAGAGACCGAACCTGCAACAAGCAAAATTGAGAGAGAGAGATCGTCTGAGAGAGAGACCGAACCGTCGAGATGAGAAGGGGAGAGAAGAACAAAATTAGGGTTGATATTGGGATTGAGAAGCAGAGACCGAGAGAGAAGTCTGTAACAAAATTAGACCGATATTGGGTTTAATCGGGGAAGTCTTTGTGTAAGAGAAAAAATGTTTTGGGCCGCAAAAATTGTCTGTAATCTCTCTAATAGGCCGGTTTAATAGCAGGTTTAATTTGAAATTTTTTTGCCAAATTTTGTAATTTTGAATAACAATTCTTTTTAATTATATGATTTTTAATAATAGTTATATAATTGTCCTTTTTCTAAGTTTAGAGTATATACATTGAATATAATTTAGGTAATTAAAATAATGATTAGATTTTAAAAACTTTATAAGAAAATATTTTAAAAACTTAAAAAAAAAAGATATTTTTAAAAATATAGATTTTATTTAAAGTATATATATATATATATATATAACTTAAATATGCATATATAATAGTTATATTTTGGTTTTATGATTGGAGAATATGATTTGGGTTAAGGTTTGTTTTCTTTATAGTTTGAGGTATAGGGTAATTTGGGGTATAGATTTTGTGGTTAAGGTTTAGGGTATAGAGTTTGAGGTATAAGGTAATTTGGGGTATAGAGTTTGTGGTTTAGTTTAATGGTTTATTTTTTTAATAATTAGATGATTAATTTTTAAAACACAGTCGCTTAATAGTAGTGTCTGAGTCGCTAAGTTGCGACTACATTGATTTCGTCGCAACATAGTCGCTATGTAGTCGCTAAATATAGCGACTACATATATAGTCGCTATATGTAGTCGTTAATATGCGACGCTTGTGCGACTATGAGTATCAGTAGCAAAATAGCGACGGATAATCACCAATATTTATGTAGTCGCCAAAACGTAGCATACCAGTCGCTAATAAGTCACAAAATTTGGCGACTGCAAAATCAGTCGCAAATTGCAGTCGCTAATTATATGTTTTCTTGTAGTGTCAATGCGGGAAGAAACTCTGAGAAATACATCAAAAAAAAAGATCAGGAAAACCTCTACAAATAAAATAGAATGCTTTATAAGCAATCGATCCATGCGAAATTGCCAATCGATGAAGAACTAGGATACTAAAGCATCGAGAGTGAGAGAGCTCACAGATTTGGAAGGCTCGAGGATTGAAGCCATCCTGAGCGGCTCCTCGGGAAGAAGATGGCTCGAATGCATCTTCGGTGACGGTTGTGGAAAGAGATCTCAGATGTTGGACAGTGATGGGAAAAAAACGCATAGTAAAAATTCGACAGAAGATATTTAGTGATTGTAAAGGTATGCCTCTTCATCTCGCCGACTGGTTTCGAGATATGTTTATTTTCACCTTTTATTTTTTTCCAAATGACATATTTGGTTCATTTTTTAATTTTTTTCCATAACTTGATGCTTCACTAAACTATGGTTGGTTTATATTTGGGCATTTTCATGTATACTCGGCTTGACCCATATAACTCTGTCTGGGTTGGGATGTAATATTTTTATACTCTTAATCTAATTACAAACCCTTTATCAAAAAAAAAAATATTATTTTGATATGTGTATAATTTGATGTAGGTAAATTTATGTTTGTAAAAAAATTGCATTAATTTATATTTATTTAATTTGATATAGTTATATTTATCACTTTTTAAGTAATTCATTTTCTAAATATATTTATTTTAAGTACCTTAATTAAATTATGGTTACTTTAATATTCGTTATTTGACAAACTCATTTTGCTATTTTACGTATTATAAAACAAATTAAAACAATATTGGAAAAGTTTATAACATATACACTTAATGTTATTTAATTTTTACAACTAAATTATGTATTGCCACTTAAATTTTATAGTAAGATTAAATATCAAATAATTGTTTTAACATTACCCCGCACAAATACTTTTTTTTTTAGTTATTACTTATTAGCAACAACAAAAAATATTGTATTTAAACAATGTTTGTAGATTGGATATATATTGGGTAATAAATAATTTGTTAGTTATAAATTAAATTAACCCCAAAAAAATTATTACCAAATATATAAAGATTATTTATGACTGTGGAATAATATGTTGTTTTAGACTACTATGCAATTTACTGATAAGTATTAAGAATGAGGACAACATGTAAAGTCAATAATGTGAATTTAATCTTTAAAATAGTTTCAAATTATTATACTAATCGATGATTATAAATGCTTGCCAATATTAACACCATTTCAGTACTACACCTACAAATACTTTTAGTACATCAATACAAATTAACACATTTAGTATGCAAATACAACAATTCAATAACAATATTTATATCTTTCAACTATATTAATTCAAATATAAAACAAATAAATTAGATAGTTATTTTAAATTTTGAATTTAAAAACCTAATAATTTGTAATTTATTATGTGAAATACACAATATATAAATTTGTCCCGCAGTGTACTGCAGGATTAAATCTTAGTATATATATATAAAGCCGGTTTTGTTTTGATATTATTTTGTTTTCCAATATGTATATATTATTTTGTGTAGTTTGTAAAATAGGCTGTATATGATTTCATCTCAGTTCTCATGATCAGAACTATATTGCACGGAAAAAAAAAAAGCAATAAATTATGATTTCTATTAATGGAGAGTTGAAAATTGTCCTGGCCAGTCAAAGTCAAGTCCTATTATGTATGACGTATTAGGTTGAGTAAATGTTTGGTTGGTGTCACAAGTGAACTCATTTATTAACCTTTTCTTTGTCTGTTCATTATAGAAATGTACTATATTTGAAAAGTTATGTGCATTTATTTTATGAGAATTCTTGGCAAATTGCATTTCGTGTAATGTGATATGGGATAAATATGCCATGCATCAAAAGGGAGTTAAGATTTTAAGATGTTGTCGTTCCTTGTGATATCACATGTTTCATTTATTGTAATATTAAATGTAACATTTTCGCTTTGTTGTTTTTATTGTATAATTTTGATGCCTTATTTTTATTACTCGATGCATTCGTTAAACTTCAATCATGAATTACGTATTGTGGTTTTTCGTGGCAGATAAAAATTAGGTGGCTTTTTTTTTTTTTTTTTTCTTGAGCGACTTTGCATATGTTGTTTCACATTGTTTTCAGTCGTGGTAGAGGTAAATAACACGATATTTCTAACAATAACCTTGTATAATAAACACTCAAAATTCAAGCAAATGACATATTTTTACTTATCTAAAAATTGAGAAAACAAATATAATTTCAAAATAAAGAAAGTCTAAATTTCAACATACAATCTCACAACTATAGCATAAATAACGGTTATATTCGTTTCGTAGTCGTTAGTGACAACAACAATCGATTATATTTTATTAATTTTACAGTCATTAGCAATGATTATTAACATCCAAATTATGTTTATTTTGTAGTTGTTGATAACATCGATAGCAACTAACAATTGAATTTGATTCAAAATTTTCAGTGATCTACTCGCTAATCGTCAAAAAATGTCGCCATAAATTGTTGCTAAACCAATAACTACAAAATAAACACAATTTAGTCGTTGTTGCTGGTGGCAGCGCATCTCACTGGTTGCCGACAACTACAAAGAACAAAAAACCTACTTGATCGAACTAGAAACCCATGCTCTTCCGTGGAACATTGGGCCAAGATTGGAAAATAAAGTAATTGGGCCAAACCCATTTATTATTAACCGACAATTAAGTCCAACGATGTACAGCATAAAATGAACACTGCCCATTAACCGACTCAATCGCTAAAATCGTGAGCCCAAGTAATCCCACAACGGCCCATTTAGAAGAATTTTGTAAGCTTCCTTGTTAAGGGAAGAGAGAAGGGCGAAAAATCAAGCTTAACGAGTTCGGAAATTTACAGTGTCTCCTTCATCTTTTCTACTTTCCTAAGGGCTCTCTCCTCTCCGCAACTTCACACCTCGAAATCAGACTTTTCAGCTTCCTCTTCCGTCTCCGGCGTCCCCCTCCCGTCGATTTCATCTTCCCAGGTTAGCTAGGGTTTCCTCTTTTTTTTTGCTTTTTGTTTTCTGAGCGACATCGAAAAGTCTGATGATGTTTAGCGTTAACTCTTTTGGTCTTCGTAGTCGTACTCGTAACTCTAAGGGTTTTGGTGGCGACGATACTTTGATTTATCGAACCAAACTTCTTCTTTGTGATCTTGGATAAATCAAACGTTTTCTTATTGGAAATTAATTAGGTTTTGTTAATGGGTGAGAATTAGTTCTCCTTCGGTGCTTCTTCTTTGTTTCATACGTTTTGACCTCTGTGGAGAGCTTGATAGAGTGACATTGCTCTGACTAAGCGTTTTAGTCCAACGAATGCTTGATTCTCGTTCTACTGTGTTAAGAATTTTGAGATCCTTGTTTGATTGCAGTTGGAAGGAGTGAATTGATAAGGTCAAGCCAAGATGGCGAACTTGCAAGTGTCTGGAATAATTGAAAAGGTCTTTCATCATCTCTTTCGAATTAAGCTCGATTTTGTATTTGAGTATTATCACTTTTCTGATTTCTGTGGTTTTTATTTATGTTCAGATGACGGGTAAAGATAAAGATTATAGATATATGGCAACCTCTGATTTGCTCAATGAGTTGAATAAGGATTCCTTTAAACTCGACCCGGACTTGGAGATGAGATTGTCGAGTATCATTCTGCAACAGCTCGATGATGTGGCTGGTGATGTTTCTGGGTTGGCTGTTAAATGGTTAGCTTTCTTCTTTTGACAACTTATGATCCAAGCTGATGTTATATTATTGGCATTCAAATCTTCTGTGTCTATCTTGGTATATCTATATTGCAACTTTGTTTTTCTTGGCTGTGAGACTTTTAAATTATCACTGATCTGTTGTTGTCCTTTGATGTATGATTTTATTCCAGTCTTGCTCCATTGGTGAAGAAGGTTGGAGAAGATCGAATTGTTGAGATGACTGACAAGTTATGTGATAAACTGCTGCATGGGAAAGACCAACATCGTGATACCGCAAGCATAGCTCTCAGAACTGTTGTCGCCCAAGTTGCTCCTTCGCTTGCTCCATCTATTCTTGTTACTCTAACCCCACAAATGATAGGAGGGATAAGCGGCCAGGTTAGTGGTTGGGAGGCCTATTCCTTATTTTTCGATTGCATATGTGACAATGCTTAGGGTCCTAGACAATTTCGGATGCCAGCACAATTAAAATGAAAAAGCCAAAATCAGGTTACAAATTAGATTGATTGATATCTATTGGAAATTGAGTTGATTTTACGTTTAAGTTTTATTGGAGCTAATACAGTTTAATAATTCTTCCTGAAAAACTCTTAGTAGACCAGAGCACAGCATACGCATATAATCATTTGTCTACCCTATGAAATCTGAGGTACTATCTTCTTGTTTTACAAGTAACTAACTTTCTGCTGGCTTACTGCTGAAGGGAATGAGCTCAGGGATTAAGTGTGAATGTCTTGAGATCATGTGTGATGTTGTTCAAAAATATGGAAGTTTAATGGCGGATGATCACGAGAAGCTATTGAACACATTGTTATTGCAATTGGCCTGTAACCAAGCCACAGTCAGGAAGAAGACTGTTACATGCATTGGTAAGTTCATAAAATTGAGCAATAAGATTGCTGGCTAGTTCTGTCAATAGTAAGCTAATTTGAAACCAAGTTTTAATCTGACGGGGCTTGAGGGGTAGCTTTCCTCATCTATTTTAGAAATATTTTTCTCAGCTGTTTGTGTCAATTCTTCTGATACCAATGCGGGTTCAAATGATATATTCAATGCCGTTCTTTTGCCAGTCTTATATAGAATTATTCGATGGTATTATCCTCTTTTAAGTTTAAATTTTCTGTGCTGTCAGCATCTCTTGCTTCCAGTCTATCTGATGATTTGCTCGCAAAGGCGACAGTTGAAGTTGTGAAAAACCTAAGTAACAAGAATGCGAAATCGGAGATTACACGCACCAATATTCAAATGATTGGAGCTTTATGGTATTATTTATCTTTAACTTCTTACCATGCGTTAATGTAGTGTTGTAGATGCTTCTGTTAGTTGTGCTTGTCCTACCTATTTATTGATTGGGATGCGTGGTTACCTTACACATCTACGACTAGGCTTTCCATGGTTGTGATGGTATTTAATGCGTTTTTTGTTTCAGCCGTGCTGTTGGATATCGATTTGGGACTCATCTAGGTAACACTGTGCCAGTATTAATCAATTACTGCACAAGCGCTTCAGAAAATGACGAGGAGCTTCGCGAGTATAGCTTACAGGTCTCATGCAAGATTCCCTAATGTTCCTGCTTGTCGTCTCTTTTCTTTTCATATGTTATTGAATTGGGATTCTGATCTTAGTTTCAATAAAAGTGATATGAAAAATCTAGGCGATAACATGTCCGTTCTGAAATTTGACTGCAGGCACTTGAAAGTTGCTTGCTACGGTGTCCAAGGGACATCTCACCATATTGTGATCAAATTTTAAATCTCACTCTGGAATATATTAGTTATGACCCTAATTTTACGGACAACATGGAGGAAGATACTGATAATGAGACTCTTGAAGATGAAGAAGATGAGTAAGTTCTGGTTTAATAAGTGGAATAGTAACATAGCCTCTTATGGTGCATCATTATCTCAGTGACATAGGTCTTTGTTTTTCACAGCGAGAGTGCAAATGAGTACACAGATGATGAGGATGCCAGCTGGAAAGTTAGGAGAGCAGCAGCGAAATGCTTAGCAGGATTAATTGTTTCTCGTTCTGAGATGCTCTCTAAAGTATATCAAGAGGTATGTCTTTTTGTTACAAGACTTCAAAAATCCCTTAAATGTTGAGTTGTTTTCATCTTTTACTTGCGTTAGTCTGCTGGCATTATTTAGTTTGATCAAATAAGAAACGAGATCTACTGTAGTCTTTTTGTTGAGAAATTTAGTAATAAGTCTCTTCTTGTGCAGGCCTGCCCAAAATTAATTGATAGATTTAAGGAAAGGGAGGAAAATGTGAAGGTATGGAAAATAAATAATTCTCTATCTTACATTGCTATATGGTCATTGATCTGAGGTACTGTTGTTACATTTACAGATGGATGTATTCAACACATTCATTGATCTGTTACGGCAAACAGGAAATGTGACAAAAGGTCAAACTGACACCGATGAATCAAGGCAAATTTTTCTGAATCCTTTTATTCCATCATGGACGGTCTGTCACATTACTGATTAATCCCTGCTAACTAAATATATACCTTTGATCGATGCAGTCCAAAATGGCTACTGAAGCAAGAAGTCTCAAAGATTGTGAAATCCATAAATAGGCAACTGCGTGAAAAGTCTGTTAAGACAAAGGTATGAAAGTGTTAAACATTATATTAGGTTTGGTTCCTCTTTGATATTTTCATAACTTCTTACCTACCTGTAGGTTGGTGCATTCTCTGTTTTGAGAGAACTTGTGGTTGTCCTGCCTGACTGCCTCGCTGATCATATTGGTTCACTTGTTCCTGGAATTGAAAGGGCGCTAAATGTTAGTGGGGATATTCAGAACACTTACTTATGGACTCAGTGTTGCTCTTTTTCCAGTGCTCATGTTTCCTCTCTCCTTTTTTCCCTCTTCAGGATAAATCTTCTACTTCAAACTTGAAAATTGAAGCTCTTGTCTTCACAAAATTGGTCTTGGCATCACACGCGCCTCCTGTTTTTCACCCTTACATTAAGGTTGGGAAACATTAAGTGGTATTCGGTCTATTGAAATATTGACCAAACGTTGAACGACTAGTGTTGAGTCCACAGACTTTGAAACCCATTTTTCGAAAGTAAATGAAGCTGCTGACGGTTTCTTTGACTGATTTTGAATTTTATGTCTTCTAGGCTCTTTCTAGTCCTGTTTTAGCTGCTGTTGGTGAACGCTATTACAAGGTGACTGCTGAGGCATTAAGGGTTTGTGGGGAACTTGTCAGAGTAGTACGTCCAAGTACTGCGGTGAGTATCTCATTACATTGAGATGTCATGTACACACTTACTGATTTAGTCTGTACTCTTGATTTATTATCAGTTATTCTTCAATTTAGAAGTTTGAACAATATATTTACCCATATATGACTCACAGATTTTGCATTGACTGATATTTTTCTTCTTCTGTGGTTTAGGGAATGGGCTTTGATTTTAAACCATTTGTTCATCCAATCTACAATGCGATAATGTCGCGCTTGACAAATCAAGATCAAGACCAGGTTTGTGGCTTGGATCCCCTTTTTTAGTCTTCTTTATGAAAATCCATGCTTTTTAGGGCAATGGACTTTATAATTACAGAATTGAAAAATGCAAGCAGATTGTTGTGACAGTTTGTATTTGTATCATTTACATTTCTTAATCTCTCTTTCCTTAAACAGGAGGTCAAGGAGTGTGCTATCACCTGCATGGGTCTTGTGATTTCAACATTTGGCGACCAACTGAGAGCAGAGTTAACTTCATGCCTTCCTGTACTTGTTGATCGAATGGGAAACGAAATCACTCGCCTCACTGCAGTGAAGGTTGTTCTTGTGCTCCTGAGAAGCTTTTATTTTAAAACTTTTTTAGCTCATGTCTGATTGTGTGGGTGCATGCAGGCATTTGCTGTCATTGCCACTTCTCCGTTGCACATTAATCTATCATGTGTCTTGGACCACTTGATTGCTGAACTGACTGGATTCTTACGGAAGGTATATGGCTTCTTACCATCATATCTTAATAGGCATCAAATATGTAATTTTTCTTCTGTTTACTTTCTTATAGTTAGTGAAAAAATCCTTGAAGACAATATCTGATATTTAGGCGATTTGTATTGTTTTTGTAAAACAGGCTAATCGGGTTCTAAGGCAAGCAACACTGATTACTATGAATACCTTGGTAACAGCCTATGGTGATAAAATTGGTTCAGATGCTTATGAAGTTATTCTTGTGGAGCTTTCATCTTTGATAAGGTTTGTTTGCTTCTCTTATGAATTTCCCCTGATTTTTTTTTGTTTCTTACTTTCTAGGTTGGTATTTTTATTAAAAAGATGACTTTCGTCTGTGTTTTTCAGTGTTTCGGACCTGCACATGACAGCTCTTGCACTCGAACTCTGCTGCACTCTGATGACTGGAAAAAGTTGTAGTGAAAATATCAGTTTGGCGGTTCGCAACAAAGTTCTTCCGCAGGCACTAACTTTAGTTAAAAGCCCATTGCTCCAGGGTCAAGCACTTTTGGTAATTATTTCTTTGCTGATGGAATTGTTTGATACTTTACCTGACGTTAAAGACAAGAAGGCAATGATTTCTTGGATGCTTGTCACAGGATCTGCAAAAATTCTTTGAAGCTCTGGTGTATCATGCAAATACGAGTTTCTACACCTTGCTGGATTCATTACTATCTTGTGCTAAGCCTTCTCCTCAGTCTGGAGGTGTCCCAAAGCAAGCATTATATTCAATTGCACAGTGTGTGGCGGTTCTTTGTCTTGCAGCGGGTGATCAGAATTGTTCGTCTACAGTTAAAATGCTTATAAAAATCCTTAAAGATGACAGCGGCACAAATTCAGTAAGCGCTTTGACTTTTTATTAGTTTGAAAGCCATTAGGGGTTAGATTCAGGCTTATCTTCCTTTGTAGATCTACAGCCATTTAAAGGCTTACTTTTGTGCTGATGGTTTCTCTTGCAGGCAAAACAACATCTTGCCTTGTTATCTCTTGGTGAGATTGGGAGGAGGAAAGATCTAAGTGCACATGCTGGCATTGAAACAATCGTCATTGAGTCTTTCCAATCTCCTTTTGAAGAAATAAAGTCCGCAGCTTCTTATGCTCTTGGAAATATTGCTGTTGGCAATCTATCCAATTATTTACCTTTTATCTTGGACCAGATTGATAATCAACAGAAAAAACAATATATTCTCCTTCATTCACTCAAGGAGGTATGTTTTCCTCAACAAGTATCCATGTTATAATATCAGATTACACAAACTGCTTGATTTCATATCCTGTTCCTTGGTTTTTACAGGTTATTGTGAGGCAGTCTGTTGATAAAGCAGACTTCCAGAATTCCAGCGTTGAGAAAATACTTGCTTTACTGTTTAACCACTGTGAAAGCGAGGAAGAGGGTGTAAGGAATGTTGTTGCTGAATGCTTGGGAAAAATGGCTTTGATAGAACCTGAGAAACTGGTTCCTGCACTTCAGGTAGAGAACAGCTAGAAAATAACCTTACTATCTGCATTATACTCATTTGCTGTCATGCTTACTGATGAATAATATTTGTATTGCATTTGGAAATTTATAGGTAAGGACGACAAGTCCAGCTGCTTTTACTCGTGCGACTGTTGTTACTGCTGTGAAATATTCTGTAGTGGAACGGCCTGAGAAATTAGATGAAATCATCTTCCCTCAGATTTCTTCTTTCCTCATGCTAATCAAAGATGGTGACCGGGTATGTAAATAAATTTTTACCCCTAACCCTTTTTCCGATAACAGCATAAAACATCAATAAGCACTGGATAATAATGGCTCATTACTGTGTAATCATAACTTCTTTTTTCGGTTCCATTGTTTATGCAGCATGTTAGGCGTGCAGCTGTCTCAGCTCTGAGTACTTTTGCTCATTATAAACCAAACCTTATTAAAGGACTTCTCCCTGAATTGTTACCGCTTCTTTATGATCAAACCGTTATTAAGGTAAATATCTTTAGGATATCCTTTAGTGATTAAGCACAATTGTTGTCCTTGTCACAATAATTTAGAAGGTTTTAATTTTCATTGCCTGAGACATTTCTCTTTTCCAGAAAGAATTAATTAGGACGGTTGATCTTGGCCCATTCAAGCATGTTGTTGATGACGGTCTTGAGCTGAGGAAAGCCGCTTTTGAGTGTGTATTTACTCTGCTCGATAGCTGTCTTGATCAATTGAATCCCTCTTCTTTCATTGTTCCTTTCCTCAAATCCGGACTAGAAGGTCAGTGTTTCTGTCTTCCTCTTATGTTAACTAATCTACGGTTTGGTGATTTTCTTTATTCTTATAACATAAATCTCTGTTTATGCAGATCACTATGATCTGAAGATGCTTTGTCATCTTATACTCTCCTTACTAGCAGATAAATGCCCCTCAGCCGTACTTGCTGGTATGTTTATAGCTTCCAAAATCATTGTTTCAGACCTGAAAAATAAGAGAGATTTTTCTGATGTGTCCTTGTAATATGATATTTTCAGTACTGGATTCTCTTGTGGAACCACTGCAAAAAACAATAAGCTTCAAGCCAAAGCAAGATGCAGTGAAGCAGGAGCATGATCGTAATGAAGATATGATCAGAAGTGCTCTTCGTGCAATCTCATCATTGGATCGTATCAGTGGGGTGGATTATAGCCATAAGTTCAAGAGCTTAATGGGTGACATGAAGAGGTCTGTACCATTGTGGGAGAAGTTTCAGACAATCCGGAACGAGTAAGATTTTGTGTATGTTGTCTCATTAAAAAGCGATCGATGTTGATTTTCTCTGCATGAGATGAAACAATTCCGGGTAAGGGTACAGCGAAAAATAAAGAGTTGATAACATAAATTTCTGAATCGGCAAAGAGGGTTTTATTGTTCGACATAAATTTCTCATTTTATTTTTTTTTGGTTTTGCTTTTGGTGACAATTTGAGGGGTTTTAGCCATGTTTTGCTTTTCGATGGTTGTTAAGTGGAAGTATGTTTCCATTCTTAAAATTGAGTTAAAAATAGCACAGAGTCCGTCTCTCATAAAGCGAGATGGCGTGATGGTAGTATCAAACCTCAAACGGTGCAGTTTACTTCTCATTAACCATATCTCACAGCGTGAGTTTTTGTGAAACGGCAGAGTATAGCGATCAGAATGAGACAAAAAAAATAAAGCAAGCACTTAAGCACTAATTACTTCGAATCCATAAGTCCACCAACACCACCATCTCACCCATTTGGAGTTAAACACTCCTCTCCCCTATAATGGGTTAGTGGGCTAAATTTCTTCGCATAGTCCATGGAATGTCCACGGAGGACCTTTATTTTCAAGAGAAGCAAATAGGTTTCCATCAAAATTAACATGTAATTTTGGCGTGTTAATTAATAACCCTGGTTTATTATTTGTATATAGTAGTACCATTAGAATTCCATACAACAGAGAAAAATTTCTTAAAACGATTCGTCATTATACACTTCATTAATACATTAAAACTTATATAATTTGGTATCGTTTGTTGGTCTTTAAGTTTTTCTAAATTAATATTTTTAAACATAAAACCATGATATGCTAGGGCGAGAACAACGCACACGCCGCGTGGTTCTCTAGCTTATTATATGCGAGACGGTGTGAGTTTATCACCAATTTATCAACATACAGCTCGCAGTTTGCCACTCGAAAGAGAAACAATAAAATGTTATCCGTAATGCCGTATTGGTCGGCTCGCTCTATTCATAGTCACTACAGAAGAGTATAACAAAAAAACTAATCATTAATTCGACTTACAAAAGAGCAGAAATCCATGGAAATACGCGGGTTTAGGTCTTTTTGATTTTGTTTTTAGAGGTTTACTGGAGCGACAGAAGGACTATTAAGTACCTGAAATCCTTGAAAAAACATAAAATCTCTCATTCATCAGTGCCCTCACCATTACCAGACTTGAGATGAAGATGCTTCTCTCGCTTTTGGAAATCTGTCAAACCTTTGCCACTTCCAGTCACACCCACTTTTCCAAATGGATCTTCTGGTGATTTGAATATACTCTCTTTCTTCCTCCCTGTGAAGAACCCTACCTGCGCAACCAAAACCCGTCTCAGACTCGCAGCAAGAAAAAGCCATAGAAATTCTGTATTTAACAAACCTTTTTAGTTTTGGCTTTAGTAGTCTGAAACTGTTGCCAAGCATTTTGTTTCTTGTTTTGTACAACCTCGAGTTGCTCTTGCCTCGCCTTTGACTTGAATGCATGTATCTTCTTACGCTTTGCTATTTTCTGTAAAAAAAGTGAGACCTCATAACACGACCTCATGGGACCAAAAAGCAAAGCAGTGAAAAAGAATCTTGACTTACCACATCCTCGGGATCATTAGGATCGATTTTCAGCTTTGCTGGTACAGTTTTAGTTTGAAAGTCAGAACTCGCAGCTTGCTCAATCTTTCTTTTGAGAGCATTTTTGGTAGCTTCAGCTAATCTCTCAGCTTCCAAGAGAGCATTGTGCTCGATTGGCCTCACATTATCTGGATCAACCTAAATTATAAAAAGACAACCTCAACTTTAGTTATATTTTAAAACCAAATAAACTGGAATAGAAGCATTACCTCTTCCTTGTTTCCCCACTCATCATAAGCAACAAAATAGCCATTTACAGTATGTGCCTCAATGGTCGCATCATACCTGAACATTTAACTAATCAACCAAACGAAAAAAAGGGAGGAAAAGACGTAAAGAATACAGTAGATACATCATGAATTACAAGAGACCTGAGAGTTTTCCAACTTACCACTCGCCATCGTCACTAAAAACAGCTTGAACTTTTGTTCCAACGGGGAACTTACCCTCATGGATTGGGTCATTCCTTGAATCCTGAACAAACAATGAAATACAATAACACGTTAATCACCAAAATAAATATGTTGTAAGCTCTGGCGTAACATGGATCTAGGTTTAGATAACGCATGCTTTTCTGCATTCAAATTTACGAAAAAAATCACATGGCAGCATATGAGAGGTAAGAGGACAGATAGAGAGAGAGAGCAAAAAAAAAACCTAGAATGGTAACGAAAAGAGAAAAGATGACAGAAATAGACCTACCATCTTTTCCCAAGCACCCTCTAAATCTGGTGAGCCAGCAGTTGCTCCAGCACTAACTCCAGCATCTGATAGAGAACTCTCATTTTGCTTTGCAGTTGCAAGAAGTTCCTCTGTCAATGCAATCACCTATATGGTGTAAAACAATTTTCAGAGAATTGAGGATTTCTAACAATTTCACACAATATATCGATAAAGATTTTCAGAAGTAGAACTTCAGGGACCGAACACGAGAAATCAGGAGATAGAAGCAGGCTGGCCATCATGACCCATACTAGCACACCTGCACAATAACCAAGATAGAAATGATGAATTCTTTGCTAACTCTCCTACTTTCATGTATACTCCAATAACTGCTTTTGGCTGACCCAAACTCTACTGCCGGAGTTACATGGCACTCAAAAACATACTCACCTTTCAAACCCCAGGACTGAAACAAATCTCCACTGTATCCGATAGCTGTTATATGATGTTGCTATTTCGAACAACATGCTGATTCCTTCAAAAGAGGGAGGGAATAGAAACATAAAGGGCACAATACGCAAAACCTAGATGCTCAAGTAACCTAATCTTGTTTAGTGGTATATCTATGCCAAAAATGCTGAAGAGATACAGATCAATGATTTTCACTCAAGCTAAGGGAGACTAGTAAAATGACACGAACAATAAAGATGAAAAGATTTGATCACACAAAAACCACGATTAAGTGATTAAAGTAGGATTGATCACCTCTTTAAGCTCCTTTTCCATGTCTGCATATTCCGAGTTTCTAGGGTCCTCTGACAAAAGCTGCCTAACCTGAGACCACAAAGAGTCAAAATTCAATCAGATGACCCAGAGGAGAAGCAAGTGCATGATCAAATTCTATCACCCTCTTAAAACTAAACCAAAAGATCTACCAAATAGACTAAAAAACAGAACAAGGACAGGAACATTAATCATTCAATTTCACAAGCAATCTTCCCCATCAGTAAGAATAACATAAAATCATCAAAAAGCAGGTACGAAAAAAATCAAACTTTGAAATGGAATTCGAAACCCTAGTATAGTGAGTACTTCGATTCCAACACAAAATAAAAATAAAAAGCTGATTAATTTCAAAAGGATGAAGATACAATGAAACTTAACAACACTTGCTCAATCAACGAAACCCTAAAAAACCATCCTTACGAACCCTAACTCAGGAACAATCACAGAAAACCCTCATCGTGGCTCAAAATCAAGGAAACCATATTCAATTACTCTTCATCAATTTCTCAAGAATTCGCAATTCTAATACATACAAAATCTTAAAACAAGGAGAAGACAATTCGAACCTGTTCGAGCTGTTCTTTGTACGTAGAGAGATTCGAAGCTAACTCTTCGATGCTCACTTCTTCTACTCCTCCTTCCATCTTTTCTCCAAACTCAAAACTCGATCTCAATTTCGTCTTTAGATCAATTTCCCGATAGTCTCTACACTGATCTTTCTCTTCTCCGATGATTCTTTGTCGCGAAGATATTTTAGGAGAAAGAACCAAAAAATAGAAGAAGAATCTTAATCCCAAAACAAAACTGCACGCCGTTCTGCACCGTCCTATGGGATCTTTACAGTATAAAAACGCGGCGCGTTTCCTTGATTTCTAAATTAGCCCTATACTTAGTAAGTCTAATAGATTTATCCCAAAATAAATAAATTATTCAATATATCCCCTACTACGATCAAATTTACCAAAAAATAAAACTTTCCGGATTCCGACCCTCTTCGCCGTTTTGGTTGTTAATTACATCTGCTGAATCGGTTGTTAATTATACTTGACTCGTAACCTAGTATTTATTACAAGAAGGTTCTAATAGATGTGTCGACATCGTCTGAAAGACACTTAAAAAATGTTTTAATAGATGTTTCTTCAGATTTCTTATGATTGAGTTTCTGATTTCTATTGTTCGGTTGAATCTATAATACGTTTGAATAAACAACACAAGTGTTACAACTCCAACCACAACACACCTCAACACCAAATTTAGTGTTTTGATGTTCCAATTTTTTTTCCATCTCCAACCATAACACCAGATTCCACACTAAAAATAAAACTTTTTATTATCTATATTAATATTTTTGGAGTATATTTTGTAGAGTAACTTTTGTTTTAGTAAATATTTACATAGAATGTTATCATATTTAAGACAAAAATAATAAACTCATGTTAAATCTGGAAATTAAAAAGATAATATCAAAACAAACTTATTTACAAATCTTCGGTTTAGTAAAAATTGATAATTTGGAATAAGTATAGATGATAGAAGCTCTCGACGGCGACTCCAATATGGTGAATCTAGGGTGTTGATATATCGATGATTTGGGGTCCTCTGGGCGAGATTTCTCGGATTAAGTTCAGGTTTCACTCAATCAATCTATGGCAAGATGATCTGAAAGGTGATTCTAAATGGGGGTGGTTTTCTCGGCAAGATCCAGAATTGAAGGGGGGATCAAGCCGGATCTGGGCTTTTCGGCAACAAAGGTTGCGTTTAAAGAAACTTTCGATCTACAAATTTCAATATTCGGAAACTCTTGTGGAAAATAGTGGAGGTATTATGGAGGGGATTATACGATCCGGATGGAGAATTAGCCTTCAACCTTGGGTTTTAATGGGAGTGGTTTGGGAAGGGCTATTGAAGATTCGGGGAGATTGGCAGAGATATGTAGAACGGGAAACAAAGGGATCTCAAGATATCGAAATACATAGAGGCTCGATTCGGGTATCAGAGCGTATACGAGGAAAAGGTTGGGTAAGAAAAGTGGAGGTCGAATTAAAAGCCTCCTCTTCTCAGTTTTTGGTATCTTTGAATAAGGAGAATCGTGGTGCAGTCTTTCTGGGCAGGACGTGCATGACAAGATTGATAAGGATATTCGAGATCGTGTATGTAATGCGGCAATCAAGGTATTTGTTACTGGAGGATGGTAAAAGGAGAGTACGGGTCTTGGGAGGAGCAACCTCATGGGAAAGAGTGGTGGAGATCAGAGGTTTGGAGAGAAGGTACCAATGAGGAGGATTAAGATTTCGGCATTTGATAACTCGGCACTAATCGCGGGTTACTCCAAAACTGTGATTGGAAGGTGTATGAACCCTCGGATGCAAGACATGAAGTCTCTCCTCTTTATGTTACCACGAATATGGCAACTGGAAGGTAAAGTGGTGGGTGCGGACTTGGGACTGGGTAAGTTTCAATTTGACTTTGATAATGAGGCGGATATCGCAGAGATTTTAAGGATGGAACCGGTTCACTTTGATCACTGGATGGTTTCGATGGTGAAATGGAAGCCCACAGTAGATCCCGACTATCCTTCAACGATCAAGTTTTGGATTCGAGTACTAGGGGTCCCTTTGCAATTCTGGGCTGAGCCAACGTTTAGAGACATTGGTGGAGATCTCGGGGTAGTTGAAGCGGTGGATATCAATGGAGGTAGGGTCCAGGTAACGATTGATGGCTTGAAGCCTTTGTGCTTCGAAACGGTGATAGAATTCGGTAATGGTGAGGAGACAATAGTTAAGCTTAGATATGAAAGGCTTTTTGGGGTATGCAAGGTGTGCAACAGCCTTTGTCATGATGCAGCACACTGTCCTAAGCTGGTACAAAGGCAGGTTTTGAGAGAAGAACCAGTGGAGGAGGCAGAAGAGGCAAAAAACCAAAGCTACCGTGGAGCGGTTTCAAATGAAAGGTGGAGAAGTCACGGACAGGAAGGAAAACTAAAAGGCCCTTCTAAAGCTAGTCAGTTCGGGGGTCACTTAAAGGGAGGTGGCTTTGATCTTTATAAGGGGAAACAAGAGGGTGCTCCAAAGGTTCGATCATCACATCACCAAGGCGAGGCTTCCTCTAAACAAAGGAGATATAATAGTTATGCGGAGCTAAATGATCACCGCGTGGTTCAGGGAGGGGCACTTGTGGAAACTAGGCAAATTGAAGTTGCAGGTGAGAGCCCAGCCAATGTGTCTATTGATGAAAATCAACAACCAAAACAGGTTGAAGATGTTTTGGCTCAAGTTGTGCAGAATTTAGGGGAGCAAATCGAGGTTACGGTTTCACCTAAGGAGGTATGTCACACAATAGCTGAATTGATTTCGGGTTCTGTTGGGGTGGAGATTGGGGATGTGGGGGAAGTTATAGGAAAGGAAGTGTTGGTTGGTCAAGATAATACTTCTCATGCCATTATCGATTCAGAGATGGAGACTGTAGGTGTCAACGGCGAGGTTTATGGACATAAGGCAATGATAAGTGACACAGTGGAAATGGAGACTATGGAGACAAATGACGAGGTCTTAACATGGGGTGGAGAAGAGATGGGGCCAAGGGAACAGGAGTTTAATATTCTTGAGACATGTATAAAGGCTGAACAGGTGGTAGGGCTAAATGGGCAGGAAACATGTAGGGACGGGGAAAAAAACAAGAAAGTAAAAGGAGGGCTACCACTTAAAGGGGTGAGTTCAAAGAAAAGAAATGTGCAGATTTTATCAACTCCTAAGAAAAAGCCATCAAATAAGGAGACAGTTTCTATACGTAATGAGCTTAATTCAAAGGACCCAGAACCGGTGAAGGGTAAGATAGGTGGAGCCAAACCACCAAAACCACCGTAGGATAAATGAAAGTTCTAAGTTGGAATTGTCAAGGTATGGGGAACAAAGCGACTATCGGGTATTTTCGGGACTTATGGAAAACTCACAAATCAGATTTTTTATTTCTTTCGGAAACTAAACAAGTGTATTCTTTTATGGAAAAATTTGGAAATCATTTCGGTTATAGTAATTTAACAACAGTTGAACCATTGGGTCGTAGTGGCGGTTTATCATTATTTTATAATAAAGATTTTAAAGTTTTAATTATTTATGAGTCTAATAGATTAATAGATATTGAAGCATTGGTTCAAGGGAGACGTGTATTTATGACTTTTGTGTACGGAAATCCAGTTCCAAAGTTACAGAAACAAGTGTGGGAAAGATTAACAAGGATGGGCTTAAATCGGGATTCCCCATGGTTCTTGGTAGGTGATTTTAATGAAATTAAAGACAATCATGAAAAAAGAGGAGGCAAATTGAGGAATGCTTCTACCTTTGTTCCTTTTAATTTAATGATAAGGAATTGTGGACTTATTGAGTTCCCGTATCTTGGTGATGAATTATCTTGGCGAGGCTGGAGAGATAAAACCAATACGCTGTCGCCTAGATAGAGCTCTAGCCAACGAGGAGTGGCATGACTTTTTCAGTAAAACATTTGTGGAATATTTACCAATGATTGCTTCGGATCATAAACCGGTATTAGTAAATATAGAAGGAAAAACCCACAAAAGAAACAGAAATTTTAGGTTTGATAAAAGATGGATTGGTAGAGACGGTCTTTTAGAAGCAATCTCAGAAGGGTGGAGATCGGGGTACGGACCGGCTGAAAAAAGTTTTGCGAACAAAATAGCTAACTGTAGGAAAGCAATCTCGAAGTGGTGGAGAGAACAAATCCCGTATGGACGACAGAGAATCGAGGAATTGAAACGGACACTTTCGGTGGCTCAAGCAGATGATGCGAGACAGCCTGCGGAAATAACAGAATTAACTATTAAATTGAGAGAGGCGTATAGGGAAGAAGAGGTTTACTGGCAGCAGAAAAGTAGGAACCTATGGATGAAATTAGGAGATCATAACTCAAAATATTTCCATGCAGTAACAAAACAGAGGAGAGCGAGAAATCGTATAACCAGTCTACAAGATGACAATGGAGTATGGGTTACAGAGGAAAATAATATAACAAATCTTGCGGTCAACTATTTTCAAAATCTCTTTAAAACCACAAATCCTACGGATTTTGAGGATATATTAACGGAGGTTCATCACGTGATAACAGACGAGATAAATGCTGGGTTGACGGCGCTGGTGATAGAACAGGAGGTTAAAACAACTTTGTTCATGATGCATCCGGAAAAAACTCCAGGTCCGGATGGTATGACGGCTCTGTTTTACCAGAAAGCATGGAACATTATCAAATCGGATATGGTGCTTATGGTTAATTCTTTCTTAAAAGATGGAGTTTTTGATACACGACTGAATATGACAAATATTTGTCTGATACCAAAAACAGAGAGGCCAACACGTATGACGGAATTGAGACCCATTAGCCTATGTAATGTGGGATATAAAATCATCTCGAAAATTCTTTGTCAACGACTAAAGAAGGTGTTACCAGGATTGATATCGGAAACGCAATCGGCATTTGTGGAAGGAAGATTGATATCAGATAATATTCTTATAGCTCAGAAAATGTTTCATGGTCTTCGTACAAACAAAGCTTGCCAGGGTAAATTCATGGCAGTTAAAACGGATATGAGTAAAGCATACGATCGAGTAGAATGGAGGTTTATTGAACATTTACTCCGGAAAATGAGTTTTTGTGAACAATGGATTAGTTGGATATTGTGGTGTGTTAAATCAGTTCAATATAGAGTTATACTCAATGGTCAACCTCGAGGAATGATAAAACCGGAACGGAGGCTCCGACAGGGAGATCCATTATCACCGTATTTGTTTATTCTGTGCACGGAAGTGTTAGTTGCCACTGTCAGAAAAGCAGAACGGCATAAGTTAATTACCGGACTAAAAGTGGCGAATTCTAGCCCACCAGTTACGCACTTATTGTTTGCAGATGACAATTTGTTCTTCTGTAAGGCAACAAAAATGGAGGGCAGGGTGATTTTAGGAATTCTAAAGCAGTATGAAACAGTCTCAGGTCAACAAATAAATTTCCAGAAATCATCAATACAATTCGGTCAGAAAGTAGAGGACACTCTGAAATCGGAAATAAAGGAGGAAATGGGGATTATGAAAATAGGGGGCATGGAGTCATATATGGGACTACCAGAAAGCTTGGGTGGATCAAAAACGAAAATCTTCTCATTTGTTAAAGATAGACTACAACATCGGATTAATGGATGATCGGCAAAGTTTTTGTCTAGAGGTGGGAAGGAGATAATGATAAAGGCGGTCGCGGCTGCTTTACCTACATATGTCATGTCTTGTTTTCGGTTACCGAAATCAGTCACAACAAAGCTAACTAGTGTGATAGCTAATTTTTGGTGGAGTACAAATGGACAAACACGAGGAATGCATTGGATGACATGGGATAAATTATGATCCTGTAAATATGATGGTGGGATGGGTTTCAGGAATATAGAGGATTTTAATACAGCTTTACTTGCAAAACAATTTTGGCAGTTAATATTGGTACCTGACTCGCTATTTGTTAAGGTTTTCAAAGGGAGATATTTTCGGAACTCATCACCTTTGGACCCTATTAAATCTTACTCACCTTCTTATGGATGGCGGAGTATAGTATCTGTTTGCCCTCTGGTTAACAAATGACTAATTAAAAGAGTTGGTTCTGGAAGCTCCATTTTGGTATGGAAGGATCAATGGATACCAGCTCAATTCCCGAGGACACCTATAATTAACGGCTCTACCTATGATCCAGAACTTCGAGTTGAGAAACTAATTAACTCTCGGTCAAACACTTGGGACTTGGAGCAGATTTTTGCTAATTTTTTATTAAACGATGCCTGTATCATCAGTGCGTTACCTTTGGGTGCACCAAACAGTTCTGATGCTATTGGTTAGCATTTCACCAAAACCGGAAAATATACGGTAAAATCGGGTTATCACACAATGCGCTTAGGAAAATCGTGCGATACCATTGGTAAACTCACAAATCCGAGTTTAACACCACTTAAAGCTTATACCTGGAAAGTACAGTGTCCACCAAAATTAAAACACTTCATGTGGCAAGTGCTTACTGGCAGTGTCGCGGTATCAGTTAATTTACGGAAACGAGGTATACAATGTGATACAGATTGTTCTAGATGTGGGGCAGAGGAGGAATCGTTAAATCATGCACTTTTCTATGCCCGCCAGCCTTACAGACTTGGGCCTTATCACAAATACCAACTTCGGTAGACGTACTCCTCTCAGAGTCTGTCTACACAAGTATGAATTACCTATTTTGGCGAATACCAGCGGGCTCAAATAGTTATATGTACCCATGGATAATTTGGTATATTTGGAAATCCCGGAATGAGAAATTATATGATAATGTGGATAGAGGTCCACAAGAGATTATCAAACTGGCAGAATCTGAGGCTCAAGCTTGGTCATTAGCTCAAGAGGAGGAAACAGTGGAATTAAATAATAATATTGGATTGCAGACACATGATGTTTTGGTACGAGGAGACACGAGTAGTTCACAGAGGGATATATTTCGATGTTACATTGATGGTTCATGGAAAGCGGATGACAAGTTCTCAGGTTTAGGGTGGTTTTGTTCTAAACCACGGCAAGAGATACATTACATGGGGCCCGCAAATCTACGCAGGAGTTTGACTTCGCTTCATTCAGAGGTAGAAGCATTAGTCTGGGCGATGAGATGTATGATTGGTCAAGATAGGCGAGAAGTAGTTTTCCTCACAGATTGCTCAGATCTAGTGAAGATGGTATCTTTCCCAAACGACTGGCCGGCGTTCTCCACTTATCTTGAAGCGATCAGAAGTGACAAGGAAGAGTTTGATTTTTTTTCTCTAAATCTGATCCCCCGCAAAGATAATGTGAAAGCAGATAATTTAGCACGGCAAGTTCGTGTTGAATCACATCAAGCTATTTATGTAAACAATATCCCCAACCAATGGGTTTTTTGAATGCATAATTGAAGTTGACCAAAAAAAACAAAAACTACATTACTCTCAATTTGTTTAAGGAAAACTACATTAAACTAATTTCTTAAAATATTTCTACCTAATTCAAACATGAATATATGATTCTCTTTTTTTTTTTAATTTGATATTTAAATTATTTTGAATTATTATATAACACATTTAGTTAATAAAATATGAGATTTTTTTTTGCATATCATGCGATTAAAATTTTTTAAAACGGATATATATTACTCAATAAATAAATAAAAAAATGTGTGTAAAATGTCCCACCTCGCCTGAAAAATTGGGCAATGGTTCAGAGTCATACTATAAAAGAGACCAAAATGATTCCGAACACAAATGAGCAGAAAACTTGATTTATCATGGGCCCAAATTTAAAAGTTTTATTTGATTTATTCCGGTTCTTTATTTCAAAGAATTTAAATTTTAAAAAGTTTCAAAATATTATAAATATTTAAACTTTTAAAAAAATTTCAAATATTATAAATATTTAAGCGTTATTAAAATTTAAATATTTAAATATTTATAAAACGTTTAAAATATTTATAATGTTAAAAATTTTATGAAGTTTCAAATATTATAAATACTTTAACTTTATAAGAATTTTAAATATTATAAATATTTAAAATTTATAATAAGTTTAAACATTATAAATAATTAAACTTTATAAAATGTTTAAAGTATAATATTTAAATTTTTAGAAAAATTAAAATATCAAGAGACGGGGTTATATGGCGGGGCAGGTTTGGATCGATATTAATACGGGATGGTATACCGCGGGTGAAATCCTAGATTTAACAATCAAAATACACTTATACAATCTTAACCACTAAACAAAACAAAAAAAATATTAACAAAACAAATACAACTTAAAATTTATATTTTTTAGTTACAAAAAAATCGACTCACGGTATATCGCGGGGTAAAATCTAGTTATATTATTAAATTTAAAATTCTCTTTATTTTTTAATAGTTTTATAAAAATTAATTATTTTATAACTAATTTATTTTAATTTCATTGATATAAGATTACAATCGATAAATTGAAAATAATAAAAATATAAATTATATAGTACTAATTATGACCACAAGTGCTCAATTAATGCATTCTGAAGTTTAATATGAGTTTTCCGGTATTTGATTTTACTGTGTCGAGTTAAGAATTCTTGAAATCGAGCATCATCGTCGCCTGCCATTTCAACTTCTACAGTTGGGACCTCAGCTCCTATTTCAATTGTTGCATCAAGATCACGTTTATCCTCTATGATCATATTATGCATTATGATACAAGTAGTAATTATATCATGTAACACTTTGTTACTCTAAAAACGTGCTGGTCCAGCCACAATTGCAAATCTTGACTGCAATACTCCAAATGCACGTTCCACGTCTTTTCTACATACTTCTTGCTCTTTGCAAATAATTTTTTTTTAGACCACGTAGATCATAAATTGTTAGAACAAAAATATACCATTTTGAATATATACCATCAGCTAGATAATAACTCATATTATCATTTTTCCTATTAATAACATAATTAACAGGTTGAGCAGTTTCTTCAGCTATATTAACAAAAAGATGAGATGCCTCAACATCAAAATATAGTGTTTTGTGAACAGTGTTACATTATATTTGTTGTAATAATATTCACAAAACACTAAACAAAATATTATAGCGTTATATATACCGTTCGGTTGGAGCAAGTTTTACACTATATTTGATGGGATGCATACTATATTTGATGGGATGCAGTCCGATTGGAACTGCTCTCATCTCTGTTGGATTTATGGTGGATTGGTGATAACTTGTGTGTGACAGTTGCAATCTGTCATTCTCATCTGTGTTGGATTTATGGTGGATTGGTGATAACTTGTGTGTCACAGTTGCAATATGTCATGTTTGAGGAACTTATTACTTTTTTTTTTTGTAGTTGAATATGTGAGGGTGAATGAGATTGTGTCATATGAAGATAGGTCAGAAGCAAAGGTTCAATCAACTTTTTTAATATTATCATTACAAAACAGAAGTTGTCCCTGAATCAACCTGACACACATACATATATATATATAAGACTAGAGTAACCCAAATTAAAAGTTTAATTACTAGAGTATCTCATAAAGTTTAAGGATTAGATGGATTATTTTCATATCTAAAATACTCTATTTTCCTTTGTAAAGAAAAAAAATATTACAAAAATACCATTAAAATTTAATAGTTTATCATTGTGCTCTTTGCGACAGTTTTATGTATGTGCTTTGTGCTATGTGAAAATACCCTTTTTCATAGACCAACCAAAAAGGCATGACCATATCCTCACCTTTTTTTTTCTTTTTCTTTAAAGACATTTTTTTATATATAAGATAGCTTAGCAATGACAACAAAGCTTTGAGGACTGAAAGAAGATACATAACATTGTTTTCTAAGTGGAGAACCAACCAAGCTAGAGTTATTGAAATTTGGCAAACCATAGTGAGATATGACTCTTGTGTTGAGATAGTAGATGGATTGATTTGTGCTCTGTTCAATCCAGCTAGGCGTCTTCTAAGATGAAGATGAATCTCCCTCTTGGCTTGAGTTTGAGAGCAGACATGAGGTGAGTGCAGTCTTGAGTTTCACTCCTTCCATATATTGTAGACCAAGCGTGGAAAGCTAACTTACAAATCGCATTAAGCCTCCTATGTGTGGTAGGGCTCTTAATCCATATTAGGAAGTTAGTAAAGCTTGTTGGCGGTTGAGGCAGGAATCAAGCAAATAGTTGTAAGCAAAGAACCTTTGAGAAGCTACACTAAAAAAAGAGGTGATCCCTTGATTCCTCTCCCGTGACAAAGAAGACATGAAGCCGGTACAGGTAGGTTCCATCGCCTTATCCTATCCCTTGTTGTGAGTCTATCTTTAACCGTGAGCCATGCCATAAATGCAAGCTTTGGTATTCTTTCTTTGAACCAGACCAGCGAAAACCATGGTACCGTTGGTCTTGGAGGGTGCAGATGTCTCCAAGTTTTTGTTGAGGAGAACGATCCTTGAGCTTGATCTATTGAAGTTTTCCATAAGAATTAGTCTTCCCCAAACTGTGAAGTCGTTGGCTGATGAGAAATAAGGCAAGATCAGAGTAACTGCGCTATGGGATGTCTTCCTCTCGGAATTAACCAGCTTCCTTCAGCTGCAGCTTCGAATACCTTGGATAGTAACCTAATCCCGGTAACACAAGGCCCTGAAGTGCCAATAACATCGATTAATGGTCCTAAGCCAATCCAGTTGTCATGCCAGAAAAGAGCCTCACGCCCAGAGACAATACTGCAATAGACAAAGGGCCTTGCTAAATGCCTAAGCTTAGCTAATCGCTTCCAAATCCAACTCCCTGTTGTACGAAAATCAGTATCCCAGAAAATTATGCCTCTCACCAAATACTTCTTTACCCAAGATACCCACAGTGAACCTCTTCATGAGAATAAAAGTCAGATTAGTTTCACTCCAAATATCTGATCCAGTCAACCAATGTCTTCAGTCCAAGATCTCCAGCTGATTTAGGAGAGCAGACAACTTCCCAAGATACTTTTGCTCCACGAGCTGTTGAAGCCACACCTTTTCACAAAAAGGCATTGCAAATTTTCTCTAGTTATGCTAGGCACTTGTTTGGTAATAAGAAAATTGATGCCCATAAGTTAATGGTGTTGTTGATGACTGACTGGAGCAGCTATAGTCTTCCTGCGAAAGAAAGATTTGAATTGTCCACTTAGAGATGCGACTTTTGACCTTGTCAGTAAGAGGCTGGTAATCTGAAGCATTTACCTTGTGCGGAATAAGAGGAACTCCTAAGTAGCGCACCGGCAATGAACCATGAGTGAGATTATGCCTTGTTGCAAGTTGACTTATCAAAACCCTATCATTACCATCCAAAAACAGACACGACTTTGACAGATTGATAACCCAACCCAGATATCAGTTTAAACTGAGTTATAACTTCCAATATAGCCAACAGGGAGGGCTCTTCTGTAGAGAAACCTCAATAGTGCTTAACACTAGCCCAAGACCGTAATGCCCCGAGAACTTCGAAAGAACCAAGATGAAAAAACCTCCAAGTATGATAGAAAATTTGAAAGAACAATTGGAGAATACTTGAAAAACTTTAGAGAAACTTAGAGAACTTATGAAGAACACTCTTTACTTAAACTCTCTTTTTATTTCACTTCTTCAAGTTCTTGTACATGTTACAAATGAGGGGGTGAGGAGGTATTTATAGCCTCCAAAGATAGTTTACAAATGTTTCTACATTATTCTACCATCATCTTTATAACTACTAAAATATCTAGATTTTTTCTTACAGACTTCTACATTATTCTACACAAATATCTAAGTGTTTATGTAATAGAATTCTCTAGAACACTTAAGAGGAGGTGATGATGAATCTTATGAATCTTCTAGAGAAATGTAGAGCTTAACTTTGGGTTTAGTAAACTCATAACTAAGAGTAACCCAAAATCAAGTTTAGCTTCAATACTCCCCCTTAAACTTAATTTTGTCAACCATCCCGAGCTTCGAACGAAGTGATTCGAATTGGCCTTTTGGTAGTGACTTGGTGAAGATGTCCGCAATGTTGTCCTCACTTCGAACTTCCAAGGCTTCAATTGTCCCATCTAAAACCTTCTCCCTTATGAAGTGATGTTCTAACTCAATATGCTTTGTCCTTGCATGAAATACCGGATTATTAGCCAACTTGATGACACTTTGATTATCTCCGTAGATAGCCACCGGTTTATTTATGGGCTCAAACAAATCTTCAAGGAGTCTTCGAAGCCATATACACTCTTGAGCTGCGAGTGTCGAAGCTTTATACTCCACTTCAGTGGTAGAAAGCGACACTGTTGCTTGCTTCTTACTACACCATGAGATGCTTGTGTCTCCACATAAGAACACATAACCCGAAGTTGATTTTCGGTCATCTAAATCTCCACCAAAGTCTGCATCTGTGAAACCATGGAGAGAAACCTTGGCATTGTACTTATACACCAGACCCATGCCAAGAGTTGTCTTCACATACTTTAATATCTTTTTTGCTGCTTCTAGATGTGGCTTCCTTGGTTCCTGCATAAACCGACTTACAAGACCAACTGCGAAGGCAATATCAGGTCTTGTAATGGTTAAGTATAGAAGACTTCCTACAAGAGAACGATAAGGTCGGGGATTGGGTAGCAAGGATCCTTCATCGCGTCTAAGCTTTATGTTCACATCTATTGGAGTACTACGTGTCTTTCCTTCATGTACTCTGAATTTCTCAACAATTCTTCTTGCATAGCTTTGTTGACCGAGGAATATTCCATCCTTTATTCTTTCAACCTCCAAACCAAGAAAGTTATTCAGCTCACCCAACTTCTTCATCTCGAACCTTACCGACATATTCTCTTGTAGACGAGCAATTTCTGCTCAGTCATTACCAGTAATTATCATATCATCCACGTAAAGAAGAACTACCATGTGGACTCTTCCATTTTTCTTGAAGAATAAACTTGGATCAGAGTTTGATGGCACATAACCGCAAAACTGAAGAAATTGTGCAAGTTTTCCATACCAGGCTCGTGGAGCTTGTTTTAGACCATACAAAGCCTTCTTGAGCTTGCACACATAATCAGGATGCTCTCGTGATTTGAAACCAAGTGGTTGCTCCATAAAAATATTCTTATCAAGTTCTCCGTATAGAAAAACATTCTTCACGTCTAGTTGCCATAACTTCCAACCAAAACTTGCAGCTAAAGATAAGAGAGAGCGTACCGTAGTCATCTTTGCTACTGGGCTGAAAGTCTCATCATAATCTTCTCCATACTTCTGAGAAAATCCCCGAGCAACCAACCTTGCTTTAAATCTGTCAATGCTTCCATCTGTCTTCCGTTTAATGCGATATACCCATTTGCAAGAAACGGGTTGAACATCCTTAGGTTTCGGAACCAAATCCCAAGTTTCATTCTTATTGAGAGCATTTATCTCCTCCGTCATTGCGGTCTCCCACTCATCAACTCCTTTTGCTTCATCATAAGATGATGGCTCATCTTCATCTAATGGAGCTGCAAAGTAGCATGAGTATGTTGTGACAAACTTGTCATCTTTGAATCGAGCAGGCCTAATAATATTTCTTTTAGGCCGTTGATTTTCCTTGGACCCTTGGTCTTCTTTCTCATATTCCTCTTGGTTAGTGCTCCCCCTTTCACATTGCGTTTCATCTTCAGAATTTTTACTTTCACTTGGTACTTGAATAACTTCTTCATTGACCTTAGAGGAACTTGTACCTTCTTGCTCAACCAAGACTTGAGGTGGTCCATAGTAAGATGTAACTTCATCAAAGACAACATCACGGGACACAGTGTACCTATGTGTCTCAGAATCCATACATCTCCATCCTTTTCTTTGTTCATCATACCCAACAAAGATGCACTTCTTTGCTTTTGCCTCTAGTTTGGTTCTCTGAGAATCGACCACATGGACGTAGCAGATTGATCCAAATATTCTGAGATGCTACACCGTTGGTTTCTTCCCATGAACCATCTCATAAGGAGACTTCATATTATTTGGACTAAGTGGCATCTGGTTGATCACATACGCTGCACATCTCATTCCTTCTGCCCATAAGGCTTTAGGCAAGTTCTTGTCATGTAGCCAGCTTCTACATGTCTCACTTAGATGTCTGATCTTTCTTTCTGCTACTCCATTTTGCTGAGGTGTATATGGACATGTAAATTATCTCTTTATACCAGACTTTTGGCAAAATGAAAGAAACTCCTTTGACATAAACTCCCATCCATTATCCGTCCTTGAGGTCTTGATCTTCCGACCTAACTCCCCTTCCACAGTAGCCTTGAATTCTTGAAATTTTTAGAATACTTCAGATTTTTCCTTCACAAATTATACCCAAGTGTACCGAGAGAAGTAATCAACAAACAACAACATGTAGTGATACCCGGAGTATGAGGGTGTTCTTTTCGGACCCATCAAATCACTATGGACCCTCTCCAATGGAACATTACACCTTGAGGTGGAGTAGTAAAATAGAAGCCGATGAGACTTTCCATATTGATATCCTTCACAAAGTGTGCCTTTATCTTGGATCTGCAACTTTGGGAGTCCGTTAATCAAGTTTTTCTTCACCATAACCTTGAGCTTAGTCATATTTATGTGACCAAGCCTAGCATGCCATATAAATGCATTATCATTGGTACTCATCTTCTCCACATAAGAGTTTGAGGCCGACAAAACATACAAATCTTTAACCCGTGCTCCGGTGTGTACCACGTCTGCCTTTAACTCTTGAATATTCTTTAAGAATTTAACATCTCTTGGACCAAATAAAACATAGTTGCCTGAGTCTACCGCATTCACCACAGAGAGAAGATTCTTCCTTACACTAGGGACATGATAAACATTCTTAAGAGTGATTGGGCTTCCATCATCTCCTTTGATGATAATCGTTCCTTCTTTCTCAACGTGATGGATAGAATTATTTGCGGTAATAATAGCTTCTTTTCCTTCATGGCGTTGAAGACTAGAAAGTAATTTCTCGTCTCCGGTGATACGATGGCTACAACCAGAATCTACAATCTAATTATTTTCCAGCTTCTTAGGTGTAGATGTACTTGAAGATGCAGCCTCCATCGTGAAACATTTCCCCCAATCTTCGTCTTCAATATGACCTTTTGATCCTGCCATGTTTGTTTCCTTTAGCTTGACTCGACAATCCTTTTTAAAATGCCCAAGTCTCCCACATCGGTAGCAATTGAATTTTTTCTTTTCCCCCATAGAAAATCCTTCACGTCCATTATTGTTTCTTGGACCACCATCATTGGATTTGGCTTTGAGGTTTTGTTGCCTTCGGACTATAAAAGCGCTCCCCGAGTCATTATTAATTTTGACTCCTGCCATTTGCACGGCTAATGATTCTTGCGAAGCTAGTAAATTTTCAAACTCTTCCAAGGAAGGTTGTGTAGCCCATCCTTGAACTGAAGTCACAAACGGTGTATACTCGGGTCGTAGACCTCGAATAATAAACCGTTTTAACCGAGCATCAGAAATTGATTCCTCCGGATTAAGGGTATTGATCTCAGAGCAAAGATTCTTTATCTTGATGAAAAACTCTGAGATTGAAGACTCTCCCTGCTTCGCATTCGCCAACTCATTTTCTAACAACTGAAGGCGGGCCTCATTCTTCTTGTTGAACAACCGATCTAACGCTTGCCATATTAAACTGGCGGATGTGCACCTTGAGACATGCTCAAACGCCCCCGAGGAAATTGACCTCTTTAAAGCAAACTCTGCCTTGGCATTCTTCCGTGTCCACTCCTTTGTCGCTTCCGAGGTTGCAGCATCTCCCCTTGGTGGTGTTGTGCTACTACCACTGACGACATCCCATAAGTCCTCACTCACCAAGTATGACTCCATGCAAGACTTCCATAACCGATAGTTAGATTGGTTTAAGATCTCCATTCCCAATCCAACTATACGACCCGTTGACTCCATACTTAGAATAAACTCAAGCTCTCTTTAAATTTCAATCTTGAAAAGCACAAGATTAGAAAGGCTCTGATACCATGTAGAGAAACCTCAATAGTGCTTAACACTAGCCCAAGACCGTAATGCCCCGAGAACTTCGAAAGAACCAAGATGAAAAACCCTCTAAGTATGATAGAAAATTTGGAAGAACAATTGGAGAATACTTGAAAAACTTTAGAGAAACTTAGAGAACTTATGAAGAACACTCTTTACTTAAACTCTATTTTTATTTCACTTCTTCAAGTTCTTGTACATGTTACAAATGAGGAGGTGAGGAGGTATTTATAGCCTCCAAAGATAGTTTACAAATGTTTCTAGATTATTCTACCATCATCTTTATAACTACTAAAATATCTAAATTTTTTCTTACAAACTTCTACATTATTCTACACAAATATCTAAGTGTTTATGTAATAGAATTCTCTAGAACACTTAAGAGGAGGTGATGATGAATCTTATGAATCTTCTAGAGAAATGTAGAGCTTAACTTTGGGTTTAGTAAACTCATAACTAAGAGTAACCCAAAATCAAGTTTAATTTCAATATCTTCCCCATAAAAAAACACAAGAATATCATATGCAAAACTTAGATGAATGATTAAGGGTTCAGCTCATTGAGGGTGTGGATGAAACCTTCCCATTGAAGCCGCATAATCAATCTGTTTTGACAAGATATCCATTACTAGAGCGAACAGAGGAGCTGATATAGAATCACCTTGTCTTAGACCCTCACCCTTTTCCCTAGACAAGCCTCTTTAACCTGCAATGTTTGTGCTTTAGTCAACAAACTTCATTGCACTTACGTCTGTTATATAGGTGATTACGTAGCCCATAATGACTGTTTCCATATCCCACAAACTATAAGAATATCTCGTTATTTCCATCGTGTCTCTTTCATTTCTTCTCTTCCATTAGGAAAATGGTCTTGTGGAGTTTGCCGCCGAGAGATTGACAATGATTATGGTGCATACACTTGCAATGCGGTAGTGGCTATGTCGTTCACACAAGATGTGCACTGCGTAAAGATATATGAGATGGCATTGAACTCGAAGGAGTACCAAATGAAGAAGATGACGTTGAGTGGTTCAAGAGGATAGCTGATGGAGTAATACTCCATTTTTCTCATGGCCATCATCTGAAATTTGAGACTAGTGGAGATTACGACGAAAACAAATTTTGTCAAGTGTGTATCCTCCCAATCTAAGAAAGAAATTTGTATGTAGTGTGGAATGTGATTTCATCCTACACGAAACATGAGCAGATGCTCCACGTAAAAAGGTCCATCCATTACATCCCCATCCACTTAAACAAAAAGTTGTTCATGATCAAGATCCTGGATTCAAGTGTGATTCATGTATGCGTACGAATACTGGTTTCAGATATGAGTGTATCAACCAGGATTGTGACTACATACTAGATGTAGTGTGTGCTTCGATTTTTGAGCCATTTTATTACCAAGGCCATCGACACCCCTTGTTCCTATCGTTAGACCCAAAAGAAAAGCCAGAGTGCCACATTTGCAAGTCAACGAGAGATAAGAAGGTGCTTAACTGTATTGAATGTGACTTTATTATATGTTTCGAATGCGCTACCTTACCACACATGGTTAGGTATAAGCATGATGAACATTACCTCACATATTGTCATGGAGATGAGGCAAGTGGCTCGGATTGGGGTGAATTATGTGAGGGTAAGTTAGCAATTGGAGGAAAAGAAGGGTTCTATATGTGCAACGATTGCTGCACCATGCTTCATATTAATTGCTTACTTGGCCAGATTCTTATTTGAAGTCTGGTCAAACTTACTCAATAATGGATGGTGAGATTCTTTTTCAACGCAACAATTCTGCTTCTCGGCCTATTTGCTGTATATGCGATATCCGTTGTCAGTATCCAATAGTTTTGGTATACACAGAGCCAGATGATGTGATTTCTTATTTTCTATGTTCTAGTGCACACTTAAAAAGAAAAAATAATACTTTTTTCTAATTTTTTGTTGGCTCTTGTTTGTGTGTGTCTGATTTATAATATTTCTACATTATTATATATTTTAATGAATAGTTGTTTAAGTTAATCAGATGCGTTTCAATTTTCTCTATACACAAGACATAATTTTAATAACTTTGTGACTATTGACACAAAAAGAGAATTCTAAATAGAGAGAAAATTTTGAGAAACCAACCGAAAGGGCATTTGAACGGTGATTTGTGGTTAATTTTCATCTGTGATCTTAACCATGTTCTCTGCGTCGATTTTAAGATGATTCCATGTCAAATTCATCAATAAACTGGCTAAGATACATGTTCCGGTTTAACGCTTCCGCATAATCGAACAACATATAATAAATTCAATTAGACCAAAGTTTTAATACTGTTTACAACAATGGTTGCACAATAATTTATGTACATATGGCTCTTATATTGTGGTAAGTTTCAGTAATATACTAATATGAAATAATATCTTTGATGAATAGATTTCCTAGTCAAATTTGATATTGTTTCTCTTTGTGATATTAACTAACTTAATGTTAATTATTAAAGAGAAATACTCTAGAATAATACTAAACAAGTTTTATGGACAATTATAGCACACACTCCATAAATTTCTAAGAAAAACATTAAAATAATTTAAAATTTCAGGTTTGAGTTTAGTATTTTGGGTTTAGGGTTTAAAGTTTATTTTTTTAGGTGATTTTTAAATTTTTTTAAATTATCTCCAAACTAAAAATATGTTTTATATTAAATTTGTGTTATTTTAGAATTTTGAAAATGTTTAATCTGGAAAAAAACTTATATTTGTATGAGAATTGTCCATTATTAAATATATATATATATATATATATACGGGCTTAGCCCAGACTAATCCCTAGTTAGATTTAAATTTAATTAGAGTTTCATGTATGAGACAAAACCGGACTGAGCGACCAACGATTTCAGGCATTTTTGCTTCTTCTGGAAATAAAATATATCTATTGAGTCAACAACAATCAGGTGAATAAGCATCAAAGCTAAATTCATCAAAATGGCGATTTCTGCATTAGTCTCAATCTCTTCTTTCACTTCACCATCAACAGAAACCCATCTCCTAACTTCAACACCCACTACTAGGGTTTATTCATCTTCGAGTTCTCCCAAATTGAATCAAAATCGTTTCCTACAATATCAAAGTTCCAGTCTTTTCTACCCATTACGCCGCAATTTCACCAGATTCTGTTCTTCTCCAGATGGGTTTCTCAGAAAAACCAAAGAAGACGAAGAAGGAGACGAAATCATTCAGCTTCCGTCTATTGGTCTGAACCCTGTGAAATTCGCGATTTGCGTTGTGTTGTGGGCTTCTTTCTCTTTGCTTTGGTTTGCTAGGTCTGAAGATGCGAAAGCTGCGACTGATTCAATCAAATCATCGAGCTTTGGTCTCAAAATCGCCTCCACTCTTCGCCGTTTTGGTTGGCCAGACGAAGCTGTGGTGTTTGCTTTAGCCACACTCCCGGTTATTGAGCTCCGTGGTGCTATTCCCGTTGGTTATTGGATGCAGCTAAAACCTACGGTTCTCACTTTCTTCTCTGTTCTTGGGTTAGTCTCTTAAATCTTCACTTCCTGCAAAATAACAATAATGTTTGTCAATAATTAGTTTTGCCACATCTTGATATTGGTGCTGATATGTTCTTAGACCAGAGTTTTCAACTGTCTCATTGGTGATTATGGTGATAAAAATGTGGAAATTGGGCCTGACTTTTGTCTGAAATGTTCTTTTATGTTTGAGTTTCAGATTTCTGTTGTTCGGTTGAATCTATAATACGTTTAAATAAACAACACAAGTGTTCTCATTTCTGTCGGATTTATGGTGGATTGGTGATAACTTGTGTGTGGTAATTGCAATCTGTCATGTTTGAGGAACAGATTACTTTTGTGTAGTTGAATGTAATTAAGTCCTATGATGATAGGTTAGAAGCAAAGTTTCAATCCATATTCATACGATTCCATTATATAGGCAACAAGAAGTGACATTGATTTTGGTTTTTTTGCAGGAATATGGTTCCGGTTCCATTCATAGTTCTTTACCTCAAAAAGTTTGCGTCTTTCGTGGCGGGTAAGAGCCAAACAGCTTCTAAATTACTCAATATCTTATTCAAAAGGGCTAAAGAGAAAGCTGGACCTGTGGAAGAGTTCCAATGGTTAGGTCTAATGCTCTTTGTAGCTGTTCCATTCCCTGGAACTGGTGCTTGGACAGGTGCTATAATAGCATCGATCCTCGACATGCCGTTTTCGTCTGCTGTTTCGTCTAATTTCTGCGGCGTAGTGTTGGCTGGACTGTTGGTGAACTTGCTGGTGAATCTTGGTCTGAAACAAGCCATTGTAGCTGGTATTGCTCTCTTCTTTGTATCAACATTTATGTGGAGCGTTCTCAGAAACCTTAGGAAGTCTATAAAACCATCTCTGCCTTGAATTGGTTATTAGATATTTATGTGTAGAAGAAGAGTTCTTCACATATTGGTTCTTTTTTCTTCAAGTGTTACTAATGTTTAAGGGATTTGTGTTGGTCTTCTTTTCCCCAATTCACTCTTTTCATACATCCCTTACTGTGTGATATACAAATAATGTAATTTATCATACTGATTTTATAATATGGAAACTTATAAGACCACTGTGGAGTTGAGAAAAAAAGCGTGTAATTTCCCATCACTATGATATAATTCCTAAGATATAAAGGTTACAGTCGTTGGGGATGTAGCTCAGATGGTAGAGCGCTCGCTTAGCATGCGAGAGGTACGGGGATCGATACCCCGCATCTCCAGTTTTTGTATTAATTATTTTTCCCCTGTGGCTAAAAGCCTGTTACTTTGAGAAGCCCAATTATAACCATTTTCTTTTGTGTGGTATTAATTATTTTTCCCCTGTGGCTAAAAGCCTGTTACTTTGAGAAGCCCAATTATAACCATTTTCTTTTGTGTGGTTTTAGTGTTAAAGCCTATTTAGAGCCCACTTTCGTTTTTTATTTTCGGAATTACAAGAAGTCAAATCAAGTTAATCAACCACAGTAAATAAATAAATCCGAACGTTGTAAAATTTAAACGGTCGGGAAAACAAGTAAATTTAAACTAAAAATCATCACGTGATTTAGAAGAAGCGTAACGGCTAAAAATATTAACAACACAACGTTCAAGTCCACTCTACTTCTGTATAATAAAACCCCAGCATACTCATCTTTCGTTACTCAGCTTTCAAATTATCAAAATTCAGTAAAACTCTCTCTCTAATTATAATGTAAAAATCGCTCTGCAAATTTATTTCTCTTGCACATCAGATAGTCGTCACTCGCCTGAATGTGAATGTGAATGTGAATGTGTGAGTAGGAGAGTACTCTATTCTAAAGGTTACAACTAGGTCTGGGCATATGAGTAACGGGAGGGTAATTGCAACACTCGGGTTCGGGTTCGGTTCCTACCCGGACGGGTCCGGGTGGTTCTACATTTACAAAACCCGCAAAATACCCGATAAAAACGGTTCTTCATCAAATATGGGTAATCATAACCCGAATACCCAAAAATTACCCGTTTATCCTAATTTTTACCTAAATACCCGAAAACATACATAACAAAACTCACAATTTTTGAGTACAAAACCGAGATTATAAGTCCAAATGACCAAATCCAAGTAGAGATAACAAATCCAAGTCACACAAAAGAAGAAAAGACAATGACAAGAGACTTAAGTCAATGACATAAACTCCTTAAACAAGAAACTACGAAATGAGCAATCAAAGTATCAAAGTAGCAAACTCTCAGCAATTAAAAAAAAACACAGAACTAGAAATGAAATGGTGAGTTGATTGTCGTGAGGCCCATGACTTGGTTTTGATTGTTGAGCTCTGATATAAGTCACCACCTAATACAATTACAAAGATGAAAAATGTTACATGAATTAAACAATGTCAAAATACGAGAGTAGAAAGTTAATTACTTTGGTGCATCACTCAAAAGATATTGCTTATTCTTGCATGTTGAATTCAGATTCAAACTCTATAGAAAAATCAAAAATTAAAGAACAAAAGGTTAAAAATCATACTTATAAACCGTAATATGTAAATCATAATTTAAATGAAAATTTTCTTCTTACCTCTCCTTAGATCATCTTCCAACTCTACTTCCGCAAGCAATTGTTGAATTGTTGAGACTCCTTTCTCATTGAAATGAATTTCACACTTCAGTCATTGCTCGGTACACATCAAGACTTCTATCATGTAGTGAGATAAACAACTTCTATGTGGATCTAAAAGTCTCCCACTTGTGCTAAATGCGGATTCAGAAGCTACAGAAGAAACTTGCATCACTAGGATATCTTTAGCTATAAGAGCTAAAACTGGAAACTTACCACTGTTGATCTTCAAGTAAGATAACACATCATACTCTGTACCTTTTATTATAAATGGAGTCTCCACATTCTCTTTTAAGTACAAATCCAACTCATTAGATGGATTATGCATTCCTGTTTATTTCACAAGCTCATCATAGATGCTTTCCACACTTTCCACAACTGTTCTCTCACGGAAATCACTTCCAACTGCTTCTTGGGACTGAGAAGATGACACGGATCCACTAGTTGCACTGTTGATGGCTATGTTGTACTCATCGTACAAAGCTTTTAAAATTTCATACACAGCATCAGAAAGATGAACAGCCTCCACACTATCTTTACCATAAAGCATATCGAAACAGAGATTAGCAAACTTCATCTTCTTCCTGGGGTCAAAAACGCTTGCCACTATCACAAGCCTGCTCATTTCAACATTTTTACCAAACAAGTCCCAATACTTACCCAACTTCGCTAACATAGACAAGGCTTTCATCCGCAATTCTAAATCAGGTCCTGTGCTTAATGCCATTATGTTTCTAGTGACAGTGACTATCTCATTGTATAGTTTATGAGAGGCAACAGAAGTTGAAGCTGAAAGAACCAATGTGGAGTTATAAAATGTGACAAGAACTTGAACCAACCTGTCAACTGCATCCCAATCTTCTTGTAGAAGTGGTCCAATCCGTTTCTTTCCCTCCACCTTTTCTAGAAAATAGTCAGAATAGGGTTTATCTTCAGCCTCCATCTTCTCAAACGCCAATCTAAACTTCAGAGCTTGTTCTAGCATGAGGTAAGTTGAATTCCATCTTGTCTTGACATCTAAAGGTAGACTTCCTCTTTTAAGCTTCCCTATTTCAACCCGGAAATCAAATGATTTTAGTCTATTTGTTGAAGACCTCACAAACTGAATCCCATTATGAATAGCATCCACACTGTAATCTACCTCTTTTAAACCTTCTCTCACAACCAAATTCAGTATGTGAGTAGCACACCTTACGTGCAAATAGTCACCTTTCAGCACCATTGTATCATCTCCCTTCTTCTTCATTGCTTCCTTAAATTTCGTCATTGCTGAACTGTTGGCTGTAACATTATCCACGGTGATGCAAAATACTCTCTTTATGTTCCACTCTACTAAACAGTCAAGAAGAACCTTACAAATCGTTCCACCCTTATGATCCTCCACATTCTTGAAACCTATTATCATCTTCCTTAACTGCCACGTAGCATCAACAAAATGAGATGTTATTACTATATAACTAGCTTTAGTAATAGGAGCAACCCATATGTCTGTAGTCAATGAACACCTTTGATTGCTATTCCCAAGAATCTTCCTCATCGCTTCTTTCTTCTTCACGTAATACTCCACAATGTCTCTTGTTGCTGTTCTCCGAGAATGAGGGTTATACAGCTGAACTTTAGAGCAGAAATGTCTAAAAGTTATGCTCTCTATGAAAGCTAATGGTAATTCCCCGAAAACCAACATCTCATTAACAGCTTCCCTGAAAACATCTACAGAGACATTACTCCCTTTAAGAGTACCAACAAACCATCAGGAGTCAAAACAGTTAGAGTACTGTTTTTATTAGCACTTTGCCAAAACTGGAATGCCTTGCAGGCATGTTGTAGATGTTTCTTCATGGTTGAGGTGCCAGACTTGGAAGGACAAGATAACTCTTTATGGCAGTAATGGCAATTGCACTTATCTTTGTTTTGTTCTTGTTTGGTGAAGTGTTTCCAAACCCAAGACGTTGTCTTCTTCTTCTTCTTAGAACTACAACTTCCTTCACCTTCATTGTCTTTCTCTTTCCTCTTGCCCTTATTTTTACTGATCGGAGTTTGAATATCATCATCATATGTTCCACTAGAATCAAAAGCATCGGCTGGAATATCACAAGACTCCATTTGCAAAAAAAAACACAAAAGAAGTTTTCAGATCAGACAACAAGTCAACAAAATCCGAAAAACAAAACAGTAACAAACTAACAAGATAATGTAATTAACAACAAGACAATAACAAATTAAGAATACATTTATAAATTAGGATCAATCAATCGCAGTAAAAAATATAAAATCAAAATCGAAGGCTCAAATCTTAACAATTGATTTAGAAATTAGGATCAATCTCGAATAAAAGTTTCCAAGGTTTAAAATCGATGGGTAATATCGAAACCATCACACAATTGAAGATATCTCTTTTCATAATTTGAAATCAAGAAAAGGAAAAACAGAATTGAGCTCGCGAACTACATACCTCTGACTGATTTTCCGATAAGGATGACGGTGGTGAGAATAATGGGATCGACGGCGAAGGCGACGCTGTGGTCTCCGGAATTTGATTTAGGCTTTCCAGATTTGTAATTGGGATTTTTAATTTGGTGTTCATACTCATAGAAGGATCGAGACTCGAGAGAAAGTGGAGAAGCTCAATCGACGAGCATAAGTAATGTAAAAAAACATAAAGACTAAAGAGTATAATGGATATAATCTTTATTACGGAGATGGCTTTAGTCGGATCTACGAGTACCCATACGGGTAACGGGTATTACCCGGAACCGACCCGATATCTACGGATCTACCAAAACTATACCCAATAGATAATTTCATATACCCACATCAATACCCAATCCTATGTTTTGGGGTCGGGTCCGGAGCGGATATTCGGATCCAGATTTTTTGTCCAGGCGTAATTACAACTCTTCTCTCTATCTCTCTTTTTATCTTTAATCGGATTTACTTATGCAGAAATCTTGTGATCTTTTTGCTAACTCAATATAAAACGTTTTGATTTTGTATTCTTCTACAAATCAAATTAATCGCTCAAAGTTCCGGTACTATTTTTCATTTGATTATTATATAGCTCTTCTTCTCATTAACTTATATGTCTCAGATTTGTTGTATTTGACTTTATATTTGCCATATTTTTTTTAACAATTCAAGTGTCTCTTTAAAGGGATCTGTACAAGCTTTTACTTTTTTTTTACTTAAGAAAGGAAACGTTTTGTTTTTGTTGACAAAAAAATAAACGTTTTCTCGGAGTTATAGTAATAAATCTCTTACGACTTAACTGATTAATGTGATAAATAAAGTTGAAACTTTAGAGTGAAGAATTTATTTTTCAAATAGAATAGAATGTCTTTTATGTTTTATATAGTACAAATAACTTGATCATTTTAATTACATATTAGTTTTTTATTCAAATTTGTTCGTTTTTAAAAAATTAAGTCACAACATAAACAAAAAAAATCTATGTTTTTTAAAATAAGATTACAAAATTTATACAATTTGTGTAAAAAAGTTGTAAAATATAAATGAAAGAACGAAAAAAGGAAAAAGAGAGAAAGAGAAGAAGAGTAGAGAGAAATAACTATTAGTATGCAACAAAGCTAAAACTGTCATTATTATATATTATACAGAAAATATAATAGATAGATAGTTAGAGTAGTTACTTAGTTAAATAAAGTCGATGTCTTTGAACTTCTAAATCCTTACACAAATAATAATTAAAGACCTTAACTAAACAATAATATTTTTTGTGCAACAAACATTTTCATTCACTTATCTCCTCAAAAGAGGGAAGTTCATACAACTTGAATCTTAAACATTCCAAGGAAAAGAAAGATAAGACTTCAATGAGGTGCTCAACTCCGAGAAACTTGCAAGAACTGGAAGATCTTTAGAAATCTGGAAGGGTCCCGATTTGAAGCCGAGCTTCAGGAAATCCCGGACCAATTTGTGGTCATAGATGGCTTGCACGATTGACGCATAAGAGCTTTCAATAAATCGCTCAAGAAGGAGGATAGAGGTGGCAGCAATTTCCAATTTCTAGAGAAGGTTCGTGGGACTGATTTCTCCATAGACAAAGAGGTTTTCACGGTTTGCAAAAGATTATCACAAGACGAAAACCAAGATACCGATGCAAGGCTAGATTGGTGTCCTCGTCCATTCAAGCTAAGCAAAACAATATTTATTTAAAAGGACTTGAGAAAGAGTTAAAATGAACATACTGAAGCGAATTGTTCCAAAGGGCTCGAGAAGCTTGAATTACATCGCCTATCCAGTGCCGAGATTTGTCGTGCGCTGTCGACGATTTCACCGAACACGGCACAACTCACTGTCCAAAAGGTTTTGGTTCTCTTGCCGTCAACGAAGTTCGATGAAAAGAGGTTTCTGGGGAGGTGTTTGAATGACCGCAGCTAGGGAGCTTTGGCTTCGCCAATGGTTGAGATGAGAGCGTCTGTATCACAGAAAAGAAGATGGCTGAAGCAAGAAGATACGACGGTGGCTGTTGGGAAAGTCGGCAGTTGCAAGATTGGAAAATTAGGGCATGCCAACATAAACAGCTAGATGTGTAACGCCCGTGTTTGGTAATCGTGTTCGAAAAACACGAGCGTTCGATAATCGTGTTCGGGAAAACACGAGCAATCGATACCGTGTTCGAGAAATGTTGGGGTGAATCGGTCAAGGCTCGGAAAAGCCGAGAAAAATGCCTACGGCATAATGGACCGAGAGTTTGGGCTGAAATTGCCGAGAGAAAAATGTAAAAGCCCGTGTCAGTTTGAGTCGACCCGTGTCCGACGTGTCGCATGTGCGAGTTTTTCGGGAAAGTTTCCTTTTCCGATAAGGAAATCGGTTCGAGCCGAGAATTGTTCGGGAAACATTCTCGAGCTTAGGATTTTGATGCACGGATATAAATAGGGGATTTATACGTGCAGCTCGCCCTTTTCGCCGCAAGTATTCTCGAGAGCTATCGTGCGTTTTGTCGAGAAAGCGAGAGATCGATTTGAGTTGTTCGAGAATTTTCGGTAAGGATCGAGAAACTTTGTGGTTTTCATCGATCGTTTGTCTTGTTAGATCCTGATTCCGTGTTTGGTTAGTTCGGATTGATTCGCAGGCGAGTGTTCGGGTTATTTCGTTTATGCTCGGGAAATCGTTGGGCGTGTTCGGGTAACGCGTGTCCGACGGGTTTGAGTTTGCGGGCAGATCGGGGTAAGGTTCGGTAAACCCTAAAGTTTATCGAGTGTTTGAGTTTGGATTGGCCCTAATAGGGTGTTTGATTGTCGTTTGTTGTTTGTGTCTGTTGTTTGCATGGATTCGATGGTTTAAGGTGAATTGGGTTCGGGTTTCTTGTGTCAGCGACCGTACCAAGGGTGATTTCCATCGACCAATCGTTTGCTAAGGTGAGTACGTGACCGTAGCTATTGTCTAGGGTTGTTTGTGTGATGGCTCATGGAGTCTCTGTTTGTGTTTGAAAGATACACTTTGGTGTATGGGTACACTTCGGTATACGGTTTGTGTTTGGAAGATACACTTCGGTGTATAGGTATGCTTCGGTATACGGTTTGAAGGTGATGATAGTGTGCACACGTATATCATGTTTGGTGTCTGATCAACACGGTTTGGTTAACGGTTTGAGCTTGAGTTTGAGTTTGAGTTCGAGTTTGTTGAAAATATGTTCAATGTTTGTGTTCGATATTGACTTGTGATTGTCATATGAATGATTTTGGATAATAAGCTGGTGAGACGGGACGACCGTTCTCACTAAGCGAATTCGTTTGCTTATGCCCCCTGTTATGGTGGCAGGTAACAAAAGTGGCTAAGGAGCACGCGAGGCAAGGCTGGAAGAAAAGTGATGGATTTAGGAATGGGGTTCATGCTAATTCTATCATTCGTTTGTCGTTTGGTTTGGTTTGGTTTGTTGCATTATTTGCTTAAGTTCGAACATGGTTTGGTTTGTTAAGTTTGTCATGGAACCCTTATCGTTTGTTAACCTCGTTTGAGAATTGAAATAAAGACTTGCATATTATTTATACGTGAATCGTTTAGAGGTTAATATGTTTATGCATGTTTGAGAACCCGCTTAGGTTGTTTAGTCTTCCGCTTAATCAAAATCGAGAAATGTATTGAATTGGTTAAGAATGTTCGGAAAATTGCAAGTAGTGCTCGAGCATTCCGTGTTCGTGTTCGCTGGTACCGTAACCTCGGTAAAGTTTTCCGGGTTAGGATGTCACAAGATGGGCCACCAGGCTTTAAGTCTAATAAGCTTTAACTAAACAATAGTAATAATAATAACTGCTGTTATAATTTTGAAATAAACATATCAATCAAGCTTAGCTGTATAAAGTTTTAAAAGGAATTTTTTGGGATCAACTAACTGATAATGTGATGAGAGATTTAGAACCGGAAGAATATGTTATTGCTCTCATATCTTCTTTAATATACATAGGACATATATATACAAAAGATAGAGATAATCCTAATTAATTACAAAATAATATTATAATAGTAATTATAGGAGAAATCATAGGGTTTGATAATTATTTTGAATGTTGCTCTTTGACTTTTGTGAAACAATCAACCAAATGATAGTTAAGAATCTTAAGATCACAGTTGTATCAAATGTAGTTTTCCCCATTGGTGTTGTATTTACATAAGACTTTAATAAAGAGAAGATTCATAGTTTTGAAATAAGAAGTATTATATAACTGTATTTATATAAGATTTTTTTAAAGAGAAGATTTATATTTTTGAAATAAAAATTAGGGGAAATTTCAAAAATGCATTTTTAAGGGTGCTCCTCTTCAAAGATACATCATTCAAATGTCCACTTTAAAAAATGTCCCTCATTATAGCTGAAATTTTTATAAGGTTTTGTAAGGTTTAAAAGATACTTCTAGATGGGAACTACTATTCGAAAACTCGATACAAGTATTTATAAAGTTTTATAAAGTATTTATAAAGTTTTATAAATTTTTACAAGATATTTATAAGGTTTTTATAAGATTTTATAAGACATTTATAAAAATTTTACAAAGTATTTATAGATATTTATAAAAATGTTTATAAGATTTTACATACATATAACGGTAGTTTGTGTATGCTTTTACAAGGTTACACACGTATTTGGTAGATCTTAGATTTTATAGTCATCTTTATATGGTTTTAAAAGTGAGACATTTTAAAAAAATGGTATTGGAAAATAGGCATTTTCTAACCATTTCCCTAAAAATTATTGTAAATGAATTACATAATATTTTTACAAAGAAAGATGGTATTATTGAATAATATATTTTAATGAAGTTTGATGTATTTCAAAATCAGGATGAAATTCACTGTTAATTCAATCATGTAGTTGATAAAATTATCTTAAAATACTATGTTATTGGATTAGGTATTTCTTTGATGTATTCTAAAATACATTAGAAACAATTGTTATTCAATTTAAACTTGATTTTTTCTCATTCTACTTGTAATGGATTTTGATGTATTATTTTATCTAAAACATGAGTAAAACAAATACGAGTTTTCTACCTCTGATTTTGATATACTCTTATAAAAAATAAAAGTTAAAAATATTCCCCATATCCATTATAAGTAGAGTTCGAAGCCTTTAAAATTTTCAATGGTGAAGAAGGATCTCAAGCCATTGCGAAATCCGAGCTTGGTTAAGAACACGAAGATGGTTTGCTTCGTGTTCTTCATCGCCATTTTTCATTGTATAAGAATTTTTCTTCGTAGACTGTTTGAGGATCAGTAGTGATGCGGCGGAGATGGTGGTGGATCTGGCGGAATAAGAGGTGACAATGGTGTTAGCGTAACTAGTGAGTTTAAGCTTTTTATCGTTTGTGGTCTTTATAACTGTCATATTGATTTTTCATTAGTTAGAAATCGTGGGGTAAGATGATTTTAGAAAACAATAAAATCCATAGCAGTTAACGAAAGTACAATCCGATGAAATACAAAAGAAACTCACATACATTGTACTGAATGCACCAATATCCACTAAAACAATTTCAAATACAAATACATTAAACAACTTCAAAATTTTAATTCAATAACACCCCCAAAGTAAACATAAAATTCCTTTATTACTAGGCATTGAGAACATCAGGGCCTGATGGTTTCTCCTTGGAATTTTACAAAGCTTCTTGGCCCATTATTGGTAACGACTTCATTGTCGCAATCCAATCCTTCTTCAAGTTCGGTTTCATGCCTAAAGGGATTAACACCACAATCCTTGCCCTTATCCCGAAGACAAGCTCGACATCTGAAATGAAGGATTTTCGTCCGATCTCTTGTTGCAATGTGATATATAAAGTCATCACTAAGATCATAGCAAATCGGCTCAAAGGTACTCTCCAAGAATTCATTGCACCAAATCAATCTGCTTTCCTATCGGATAGGCTGCTGATCGAAAATGTACTACTTGCATCCGAGCTGGTTAATAACTACCACAAGGAAGGTATTTCTTCTCGATGTGCGATCAAGTTAGATATTACTAAGGCTTTTGATACTGTTCAATGGGGGTTTGTGCGATCAATTTTCTCCCTTTGATAGAGTCGATCCGTTCTCGCATAAGCTCCTAGACTAATCGTTTTTTATCTTACGCGGGACGTCTACAACTTCTAAATTCAGTGATAGCAAGTATTACTAATTTTTGGATGTCTGCATTTCGGCTTCCAAGATATTGTCTTGATGAGATAGACCGCCTTTGTTCTGCCTTCCTTTGGTCAGGTCATACTCTAAACACAAGAAAGGCAAAGATCGCTTGGAGCAATGTTTGTAAGCCAAAGCAAGAAGGAGGGCTGGGAATAAAATCTTTAAAGGAAATAAATGATGTGTGTTGCTACAAACTTGTTTGGCGGATAGTCTCTGGACACAACTCTTTATGGATCAACTGGATTAAGTCATACCTCATTCGTAATGGCTCTTTTTGGCCAGTCAAGGAAACCACATCTTCGGGGTCCTGGATGTGGAAAAAACTATTGAAGTACAGGTCACAATCTAAGGGTTTTACTCGGGTCGAAGTAAAGAGTGGTAAACAGACGTCCTTTTGGTATGATACTTGGAGCCCCCTAGGTTGCCTCCATGATCGACTAGGGGACCGAGGCATCATTGATCTTGGTATTAGTTCTTCAGCTCTAGTATCTGACGCCCTTGCTTCCCATAACAAACGTCGCCATCGTGCAGAGCTTCTCAACCAAATAGAGGTGGAGTTGGATATTCTGAGAGACAAAGGCCCTAATCAAGGTAAAGATTCAGTTCTGTGGCAACGTCCGGGGGGGGAGGGTGGTGTTTTCAAAACTGGATTTTCTTCAAAGCAAACCTGGGAATTAATAAGGTTATCTTCACATCGAAGAGATTGGACAAAGGGGGTTTGGTTCTCACATGTCACACCAAAATTCTCGTTTATGCTTTGGCTAGCGATATATAATAGACTCTCCACGGGTGATAGAATGCTTTCGTGGAATTTGGGAAATAATCCAGCTTGTGTCTTCTGCAATTATTATTTGGAATCTCGGAATCACTTGTTTTTTAATTGTCGATTCACAGCCGGGATTTGGAGGATTATCACAGTTGGTCTACTACAACGACACTTCAGCTCATCCTTCACGACTTTCCTTAACCTGTTGGTCTCCCCACTGTTTAGCGGATCAACACAATTTCTACTAAGGTACTCCTTCCAAACAATAATCTACTCAATATGGCAGGAAAGAAATCATCGAAAACACTGCGAACCCCCAAAGGATTCCCATTCGATGGTTAAGAGCATTGATCGATTTATCTGCAATTGTCTTTCATCTTTACGCGATATAGACCCCCAAATATTTGGTGATAGTTTACAAATTTGGTTCGGTTCTCGAGCATAGTTTGTTTTATCAGCGGTTGGGTTGGTTTTTTAATTCAGTAATTTTTCTCTCACTGTAAGGGCTGCATCTATTGTATCAAAGGTTTTTGATGAATAAAAATTTTGCATTCATTCAAAAAAAAAAAAAAAAAAAAAAAAAAAAAATTCCAACCGTAAACAGAAAAATTGTTTGACTGATTCAAAGAGACGTAGGCCTCTAGCAATTTGGCGACTCTTGTCTCCCTCTTATTTGACTCCAACCGTCGATGGCAATTTTACGTTTATGTTAACCATTATTAACAAATAAATATTGACTAACATGCTTAATTTGAAGAAAATCTGAAAATGTACACTAAATACGAACGCAACAAACAATTAAGGATTGGCCCCATTAGCTAGTTGGATAGTACTTGATTAGTTCATTTGAAGTCTACCATTTTCCAGTGTTCTTTATGTTATCGTTTAACTAATTATATTTAGAAATAAAAAATACTCAGCTACACGACGTATAGCAAACTACATGATCACACATCCCAAGTTTAGAAATGTATAACCAATTAAATGAAGTAAACGGATGACATGCCCACATATACCAACTATATGACGACATGTGCTAAACATCACAACTATCTTATTTCGGTACATCGTTCGTCGGACTCCGCCGTTGAACAGAGTATTGATCGGCGTTGACCAACAAAAAATATTAAAAAAATAAGGTTATTTATTTTTAATATTAAAAAACAAAAATAATAACATTGTTCTATTAAATCGATATGGTGTTGTAAAATTAAAATACACATTTTATATTCAATATAAAGATATTTTGTATATATATTTAATACATTCATTCTTATAATTAGTTAGTTTTTCCAATTTCAAAACTAAGCCAAAAAATAAAATAAAAATCATTAATAAAATTTAAAGATATTAAAATTTAAATTAAAATCAGAAAAATTATTATAATCAATTAAGTAAGTGAATTGCTTATTTTTACATTGTCAATTAAAAAAACATTAACTTCTTATTTGACCCTTAATTAAATACAAAAAAATAATTTTATTTTCAACCAAAAACATTTTTTTTTATTTAAATAAATCAAATAAGAAGTTAATTTTTTAATTGACAATGTAAATATAAACGATTCAATAGAACAATTTTAATAATTTATTTTTAATATTAAAAAAATAAAAACACTTTTTGAATATTTTTGCTGGTCAACGTCGGAATCTCACGAACGGTGTTCCAGAATAAGATGGTCGTGATGTTGAGCACATGTCATCATATATTTAGTACATGTGGACATGCAATCCATTTAATTCGTGTAGTAGAATATACATTTTTAAATTTGGAATGTGTGATCATGTTTTTTGTTATACATCATGTAGCTAACTATCTTTTTTCTTGTTTTTAATTGAATATTTGAGCTTATGTATCAAATACATTTTTTGTTTGACATATACACTGCCCTTTTTAATTTGCTAAATTACAAATACTTATATGTAACGACTAAGGTTTGTAAATTTCCTACAACCGATAAATTGAACAAAATTAAAATAGGATTTTCTATTCCAACTCGTGATTTTAAAGAAAAAAATCATTTTATATATAATCTTCGGGTATACGTGATGAGTCGGGTCCACTAAAAAATTATACGGATCCTTTGTCGATAAAAAAGAGGAGGAAATTGACCTAAGATGTAGAGCGATGGAGGAAGAAAAATTCACTCAGTTGAGTCAGTTTGAAGAGACTCCGAATGATTACCAGCTTATCCAAGCGGAGAAAGACGTCCGCTCTGTAAGTTTTATTTCAATATTTTTTATATGATTTATTACTTATACAATTTAACTAACCCCACTAAATTATATAATATTAGCAAGTGAAAATTAAGAAGGGACGGAGATATGGCGTGGGATCTATCCCATTTGACCAAGATGTGGGTCAAAGTTCTTCGAATCAATCATACGAAGTGAATTATCGAGAAACTCAAGCAGAGGTTGCTAAGGCTAATGATAAGATTAATGATTTGGAGGTGAAGTATGAAGATGTTGCATTCTGGAATATGATAATGGTCCAACTTCAACCTGACTTGATTTCTCTTTTTCGAAGAAAACAAACCATTGGGGATTTGTGATCTTATTATTATTGTAATAATTGGTTGAACCTATGTATTTTCGTTTTTATTTAGTTGAATTATGAAGTTTATTTTTTAGATTTAAAAATCATTAAATATAAATCGTCAAAAGAGAAGGATTCGACTTGCTAATGGAAGAATGTGTGACGTTTGGAGTTGTCGTTCGTGCACCTGTCCCCAATGGAAGAATGTCTCTCCCTTTTTCGGCCTTCAAGGAAGATAAGGTTATCGAGCTACCTTCTGTGACAACTGTTCCGAAAAACCTTCATTTTTACACATTCAAAGAAAGTCACCCCCCCCCCCCCCTCAAAATAGAAATGGTTGCTCTTTAAGCATCAAGAATGCCTCAAGGCATTTCTCATAAATCAAAAAAGCCACAACTTTCTGATTTCCGAATTGATTGGACAAAACTCCAAATTGGGCCAGAGAGTCAACGGGCGAGGTCTTTTTTCTATATTCCATGGCCTAGCAAACTCTTTATCTCCAAGAGTAGTTGTCAGAAATTCGTCAGACATTTCTGACGAATTTCTGACAAATTTCCAAGGACCTACTCTTCAGACGGATGACAATTTTTGTCGTAAACTCTTTGTAAATTTCTTATAAAACTGTTAGTCGGGAATTCGACGGAAAAATTTTCGACGCTATTTTGATGATATTTTTCCGACGAGTTTCCGACAAATTTTGTTGTCGAAAATTTTCGACCAACTACGATTTTTCGACTAGTAATAGCCGACTTTTTTTGTTAAAATTTTGTCGGAAATACCAGTTTCCGATGAATACCGTGGTCCAAAATTGCTATGTTTTCTTGTAGTGTTATCTTCGAGTTTACGTGATGACTCGGGTCACTTATACGCAGTAGTGATATACAACAAAGATCTTTGTTCTCTGATATACAACATAATATCATTACAGAACAGGAATTATAATGTCCTATGAATCAACCTGCACATATTTTTTATTAAAGAACTTAATCATCCATGTGCAATAAGCAATAAACTGATCCATGTGATGTGCCTTGTATATTCTATGTTAGAATCGATCTCATCAACGACGTAGGATTTATAACAACGACTGATAAGAAGTCAACTTAATCATCCAACCAAGGCCAGCCAATTCGGTAACGCTACCACTACTTTTTCATTGTTTCTTTATATTATAAAAAACTTATAAAAACTTAAATCTTGGTACAACACTACTTTTCATTGTTTCAAGTCAAATTGTTGGAGTATAATTTTGTTTTTGTTTGACAATACTAATTGCAACATTTTTGTTTGACTATTACATTTTCGATTAATCTGGTGGCGTCACTAAATCCGATTTTGAACCGGATAGATAGCCGGATTAGACGTTAATTTGGTAACGCTACACACTAAACGTGAACGTTACAAACCAACAAACAGTCGAAGTTTAATCGGTCCAACCAGTACTACTTGATTAGTTCATTTAAAGTCCACCTTTTACAAGTTTTTTTGATTCGGGTAACTAATTATTTTTAAATTGAATATATGAACTTATAGCAATTATAATTTTTTGCTTGATAATATATTGCCTATTTAATTTGATAAATATACCTGTATGTAATTAAGTCTTCCGCCCTCACTATATAAACGTTTATTTGACTCCAACCGTCGATGGCAATTTTACGTTTATGTTAACCATTATTAACAAATAAATATTGACTAACATGCTTAATTAACTCATGACTTTCAAAAGTATTCTGTTTGGATAATCTTTGGGATATACAAAGTGAATTAGGGACGCCGGATTAATATACAACAAAGATCTCTGATAAGTGATATCCCGAGGTGAAAGCATGAAAAAGTAAAATTTGTATTAGTTACTCATTTTTATATCATGTAAATAATAATACAAAATACTGTTTAGAGAAAAGAAATTTAGAAAGACTTTTTGAAACTAAAATATCAACCAGCTGTATTAGTATAATATCTAAGTTTAGCTTAGTTGTGTTTTGTTTTTTTTTTTTTTCCAACCTAGCTGTATGTATGTAGAGAGTTAATTTAATGGAATTTGTACATTAAGATGTATCAGAATATTTATTAAAGAAATTCAAAAACAAATTGCAAATGGAAAGCTGGAAAAATGTCATGTCTGTGACTCTGTGTATATATGGAAAAGAAGGAGAAGAACAATATATATCCCAAACCATAAAAATAAAAATAAAAAGATATCTCCGATTGAGCAGCCATGGACTTGTTCGGAGAATTTCATAAGGTGGAAATCGATGGGAAACCATTTCTGGTATACCACAACGTTATAAATCCATTACCACAAATACAAACCCCAAACTCTTTAGATACAGTATCCATTGATTCCGTCTACGATCTCCCTCCTCAAACTCTTTTCTTATGCCCTAGACTCCGAACCCGAATATTGTTGAATTCTCTCGATGATGAGAGGGATGATGAGGTATCTAATCAAATCCTTTCCAAGTACAATAGTTCCCCTCTCTTTGATGACACTAGCGACGATCATCATGTACTCCCTCTGTTTTGGTGCAACAACAAAGAAGTCGATCCAGAAGCAGTAGAAGGCGATGAGTGCTATTCCTGCTCAATCCAAACCATCGGTACAGACTATTATTTCTGTGTCACGTGTGATAAAAGGTTCCACAAAGAATGTGTCGAGTGTCCACTTGGGATTAGTTATCCTTCCCACGCCAAACATTCTCTCCAACTCTTCTATTCTAAATATAGATCTGACCATTGCATCTACTGTAGAGAAAGAGCAACCTATATGATTTATTTTTGTGCTCTTTGCGACAGTTATATGCATGTCCTTTGTGCTCAGGCGAAAATACCCTTTTTCATAGACCAACCAAAAAGGCATGTCCATACCCTCACCCTTTTCCCTAGACAAGCTTCCTTAACCTGCAATATTTGTGGTTTGGTAAATAAACTTCATCTCACCTACGTCTGCCCTATATGCGATTTCGTAGCCCATAGTGATTGTATCTATATCCCACAAACCATAAGAATATCTCGTCACCACCATCGTGTCTCTTTTATTTCTTCCCTTTCTTTTGAAGAAAGGTCTTGCGGAGTTTGCCGTCAAATGATTGACAGTGATTATGGTGCATACACTTGCAATGAGTGTAGTGGCTATGTCGTTCACGTAAGATGTGCACTACGTAAGGATATATGGGATGGAAAAGAACTCGAAGGAGTACCGGAAGAATTAGAAGAAGATGACGTTGAGGCCTTCAAGAGGATAGCTGATGGAGTAATACTCCATTTTTCTCATCGCCATCATCTGAAATTTGAGATAAGTGGAGTTTACGATGGAAACAGATTTTGTCAAGCGTGTGTCCTTCCAATCAACGAAAGGAATTTTTATGTATGTGTGGAATGTGATTTCATCCTACACGAAACATGTGCAGATGCTCCACGTAAAAAGGTCCATCCATTACATCCCCATCCCCTTAAACAAAAGGTTGATCATGGAGACGATGTATTCAAATGCAGTGCTTGTATGCGTAAGAGTAATGGTTTCGGATATGGGTGTACCAACCAAAATTGCAACTACATACTAGATGTAGTGTGTGCCTCGACTGCTGAGCCGTTTAATTATCAAGGCCATCAACACCCCTTATTCCTATCGTTAGGCCCAAAAGAAAAGCCAATGTGCCACATTTGCAAGTCAACGAAAGATAAGAAGGTACTTAACTGCATCCAGTGTGACTTTATTATATGTTTCGAATGCGCCACTTTACCATACATGGTAAGGTATAAGCATGATGAACATTACCTCACATTTGGTCATGGAGATAAGGCAAGTGGCTCAGATTGGTGTGAATTATGTGAGGAAAAGTTAGCAATTGGAGGAAAAGAAGGGTTCTACATGTGCAACGATTGCTCCACCACGCTTCATATTAATTGCTTACTTGGTCCAGATCCATATTATAAGCCTGGTCAAACTTACGAAATTAGTGAAGGAAAGATTATTTTTCAACGCAACAATTCTGCTTCTCGGCCTATTTGCTGTATATGCGATATCCGTTGTCCGTATCCAATAGTTTTGGTATACACAGTGGATAGGAATAGGAATTCTTATATTATTTGTTCAAGTAAACACTTGACGTAGGGAAACCCTACAATACACGTCGACAACCATTGAGTTATCCCTTTTCGTTTAAATTTTTAGGTGTACACCTCTTATATCAAAAAGAAAATTAACTATATCTCGGTGTACACCTGCAACACTTTTTCTAATATGTATTTTTGGTTTTCTTTTGTTGTATATATATTTTTGTTGTTGGTTCTTTTTGTCAACCTTGTTTGTGTGCGTTTGATTTAATATCTATACATTATTATATATTTAAAGCATTAAATTTTTTTAAAATCCATCTGATTTATTAGACTAAATCATTAAATTTTTATAAGAGATTTCGTGAAATTCCTCTATAGGTGAAAAATATGGAACTTGTAAAGTGAAAAACTGAGATTATATAGAGACGATGTAACTTCAAAAACACTTGGATTTTTCAAAATTTGAAATACTTGATAATATGTTAAGTAATCATTAGATACTCAGTTAATCAGAGTATCTTAACGTCAAATTAGATCTTTATAAGTCGACACTAACTAGTTCTTGATATTTATCCAGTATCCACATTCAATGAATGACATTTCACTTTATCAAAAATAAAATAAAAAAATGAATGACATTTCAATACGCGGAATCAGAGCATCTCCATTGCACATGTGAGAAAAGTGTCTTTAACAATATTAAAAAATTAACATTACAAAATATTAATAATTAAATATGAAAGTTTTTTAAATTGGAAACACCCTCCTCAAAAATATCTCTACCAAAACATTTAAAATACTATGTCTTAAGTTTAAAGACACTCAAAACATTAAAATATAATAATCTTTTTTACATATTATATTTTAATGGTGAAAATATCCTTTTATGTGATAAGAGATAGAGATGGTTCATGTCCTTTCGAGCACACAAACTCACTATAGCAAAACTCACAAGCTACTAATTTTCTCCAATATTTCAGTGATAGTTGATACAGTGGAGACGTTTTGTTTATCTCAAAAACATGTGAAATTAATGTAAATGACAAACATTTAAAGATACAAGAGAACATGATCTACATTTATACATTATCAACATGATCACACAAATTTTTGGACGTATGTGGTTATTTTTACAGGAATTGTTAAAATTAACCATCGTGCTGGATTTTTGTTTTCTCAACTTGAGTTGATGTTGTTGAAAAAAAACCTCAAAATTTACTGGCCTTTCATGTGCGATGCAGATAATTTATGTTAATAGTTACTGACCCTCTCCCCAAGATACAATAGAAAGATCATGAGGATGTAAAAACTTTTGCAGAAAAAAAAAAAGAAGAGGATGTTAAAAACTATTTCGAACTTATTTTAAACCGTTAAAAAGAGATTCACCATACTACTAGCACAAACTAGCTCAGATCCTTAGTTCACAAACATAACTAACTAAACTAATAGCATCTTTTTGTTTTGGAAATTTCTATACTTAAAAGACTAAGGCTGAACTAAGTTTTAATGATCACGATAAAGACTCTATTCATGTACAATAATTATTTATATAGTAAAGATGTATGCCAATCCACTTCATACTTCTTCTCTACTTGTTTCCAAGAGTTTTTCTTTTATAATCTTTATGGCGTATATTAGCATGTCACCATGAACGAGCTCCTGACCGCAACTCTAACCGCACCAACCACACTCAGTTGCCTAGTCTCCGGTCTCAGCTCTTTACTTTTGGTATTTCTGCAACTTGCCTCCATCTGAACACCTACAAAATTTGCTGTCTGAAACCAAATATATAAGAAAAATATTTTTTTTTCTCAAAGTCAAAAAGATTTTAGTTGCAATGTGTTTTATGTTTTGTTTTAACCTAATCCCCAATCACAGTGTTTCTAAACCACTAATCCGTTAGAACTGATCTGAACCAACAAGATCAATTCCAAACTTATACGAAACAATACTAATTATTTTTTCAAACTCAGATGTCGAAACTAGGTTTTGTATACGCAACAAATGGATTTACCTTGTCTGAAGCATTACGAACTGGTGAGATGTGAAAAAGATTCCAGAATGTGCTCTTATCTTTTCTGTTACTGATAAAAACATAAATGATCAGCCAAAAAGAATCAAATTAGAAACAAGATTCACTTGCAAAAATGTTTTGAAGACCAAACATTTTTGGTTGTATCAATCACCCACTATAAGGGTGCCAAAGCTCATTTTCTTGAAAATGTTTCATTTTAGTCGCTCCTTAATCGGAGCTAGCAGTTTTTTGGGTTTCATTGTACAATCAATGTAACCTTTTTATTTAGTATAAATTTAACGTTAGAAAAAAAAAATGTTGTGAAGAAATAAATCTCCAACCCGTAATTTAGTATTTGCATTGTCCATGATTGTCCCTTTAAGATGCACTCCTTTCATCTGAACACATAAACATCCACAATTTCAATTACATGAAACTTGCAGCGTATTACAAATTCAAAATGAAATCAATACCTCGTATAGAACTGAGGAGTCGGTAACTCCACTCAGAAATCTACAGTTTTGTCCAAAACTTCTCGTTTCTTGTAACCTACAAACATTGACATAAATAAGAATAGTGCAAAGAACTAATAAGGGTAGGTTGCTAATTTCTTCAAACCCACACAGTGTTTGTAACTAAAACCCAAACACACTCACCAGTCAATGTCAAAAAGGCATCACTCAAAGTAAACAATAGGCATGTCGGGTAAACATGGATTAGTTCTGCAAAGTTAACCATAAGAATATCATTGTAAAAATCTAGAAACAGACCATAGTAGCAGATTTGTAACTCCATAATAGAACCAAGAACAAAACAAAACTCACAACACGAAACTTTGTTTTTGATTCTACCGAGAGAAATTACTAACGACGAGCTTCTCGCAGCCTCTAGCTTCTCGGACTCACTCGCTTCACAGTGTTCCCAATCCTCTAATCCTACAATACAACAATGATTAAGAACCCTTAAATCAATAATTAGAACGTTCATTAAGCAAAATCAAAGATTCAGCTATAGAATAAAGTGTAACGACAAGATGAAGATGCAAATGGTGCAAACCATGGAACTCTACTCTCCTCCTGTTCTAAATACTTCTAATTGTGTTACAGTAAAACTAACCAGAAAGAAATTACTTTTTGTGGAAATCTCAGTTTGAGAGTTTTCTTTCTGGTCAAAATCTGCTGGGATTTGTCACTGGAGCCTTCAAGTCACCTCCTGCTGTGTTACCTGTTCCAAATATTGATGATATCACCTCAAAAATTCCAAAAATCCTGACTACAATTCATGGCACATATCTGATCAAGTAGTCAAGGCGTGGTTACTGGGTTCTTTGTCTGAAGATATACTCAAAAAGGTGGTTTCTGCATCGACATCACAAAATGTCTGGTTAGCTCTAGCTAAACATTTCAATAAAGTTTCCTCTTCACGACAGTTTGAGCTACAAAGAAAACTTCAAAACACAGAGAAACTGGATAGATCAATGGTTGATTACCTAAAGGATCTCAAAGAGGTTTGTGAACAGCTGCATCAATTGGCAGTCCAGTGAATGAGAAAATGAAGATCTTTGCTGGTCTTCAGGGTCTAGGTCGTGAGTATGAGCCTATCAAAACCTCCATTGAAGGCACCATGGATATTGTTCCACCTCCAACCCTTGAAGATGTTATCCCAAGGCTTACCAGTTATGCAGATAGCTTGATAAGCTATGATGCTGCAACCACTACTACTACTCATATGGCTTTCAATACCTTCAGGACAACTGACTACAACAGCTATCAAAATATCTATCGAGGCCGTGGAGGTTCATATGGCAGATCCAGAGGCAGAAGTTCATTCTCCACTCGTGGGAGAGGATTTTATCAGCAAATTGGTAACTATCTATTTTTACCCATTTTAACTATTGTTTTCTTATGTTTTTGGAAGTGTTTGGTGTGATTTCAAATCTAAAGAGATGATTATCAAATACTTTTAGAGTCAAGAAAGTTTTAAAGGTTTTAAGACAAAATAGACCAAAAGACGAGAAAAACACGTTTCGGGACAGTTTCGAAGCACCAGAAGTTTAGCATCTGTTGGAGGCTTTCCCGTGCATCAAATTGAGAGATCTTTCGCTCTATGGAAAGCTAGAAGAGTTAAAATTCATGTCGAAATGTGATCAACTTAATACGATCTACCAAATATTTTTTACGTCCGATTGAAGGAAGCCCTATCGATATAGGTCACAAGGCGTGTGACCGATCATGGAACACCTCCGAGGACCGGTCACAACCAACGTGACCGGTGTGAAGCCTATCCCTGGGACTGGTCACAGCCCACGTGACCGGTTTAGAAGCCTTTGTTCCTGCAACTTATCAAAACGCCGAGTTTTGTCCTAAAACCCCTAAACCAATTCTTTAGACCCCAAGACCTATAAATACTTGTTCATACATATATTTTGTCAAGGTGAAAGAGTTGGAGAAGCTCCGGAATATCCTCGCAGCAGCTGCGACTAGAGATCCTTCTCTCGTTCCTCTTTGAAGCTTTGAAGATCATCAAAACACTTTTTCCCATCGTTTGTTCGCTTTGATTTATAAAGGAGAATTCTTTACCTCTTTGTATTGAGAAGTAACCTCTTAACCTTACTGTTCTTATTCGATTTATACATATGAACTTCTTAAACCTTGCTTTGATGATTTCTTTAAGCATGATTGAGTAGTTTACTTGTTGGGTTTAAAGAGTTAATCAAAGGGGGGACATGATCGATTGTTTAGGTGGCGATTCTTAGGGTTTGTTTGATCGTTTACACTGTTTTTTTGTTCTTAGCAATCTTAAATGCATGTAGTTAGCGTCATAAACTGACTCTGATCACATGTAATTAGGTTTTGCTAACTATTTATCTATTTACTGAAACCTAGACTTGGATGAATATCGTGTTATAACCTGCGTCAGTTGAGTTATAGAACTTTATGAATAATAATTGAACTTGCTTATAATGCTAGGATATATGCGTCGTTGCCTGCGTTAGTTGAGTAACAGAGTATATAGACTTTAGATAAATTACTTTCGATTTGCATGTTTTTTATTCATTTGTGTTTCGTAGTTCGAGACTTGAAAGTAAACATACATTCACTTAGATATTCCTGAATAGAAAGATCATTGAACCCCATGCAAACCCCTTGATGCCCAACGTTTGTCTCTTATTGATTTACACTCACGATTTACTTGCTTTTTTTACTCGTTTTATTTCATTACTTGCTTTCGTCCGTGACAACAACAAAACCCCATTTTATTACCGTTCTAGCTTTACACTCTTCAAACAGATTTGTAGCGCAACTCTTCTCTCTATGGGATTCGATCCTTAAATACTATGACCGGTTCACTGTGCACTTGTAGTAATTGTGTCTTATTTGAGGTAAAAGTGATGATGTAACTTCGAAAAGACTTGGATATATATTTCAAAATTTGAAACACTTCAGCACAAACTCATTTTAACCATTATTAACTTAACGTCAAATTAGATCTTTGACTCGATATTGTTGATGTTAACTGAGTTTTAGATCAAGATAAAGAGAAAAAGAAAACGACATTTATGGAAGGGGGAGATTGAAGATACAATGTTGACGCAGTCACTGTACTTGTACATGAAGTAGTACAAGAAATAATACAGGAAGCTGAGATGCATAATTGCTCATGAGGAACTCGAATACTGGGATGTACGAGCGTTTGTTAAGTCAAAAAAAATGAAAAATATATGTGTTTGAAGACAAAAGGAATCATATAAGTGAAGAGGAAGTTTACTTAAAGAAAAAATGAAATTTGCTTGAAGAAAAAGGAAAAAGCTCGAAGTTTTGAAAAAGAAGTCAATAGAAAACTTTCCTTCAGATTTAGAGCTTTGAGCTTTTATGTGGTTATATATAGAAGAGCTTGTGGTCTTTTGTAAGACACGCCGAAAACCATAATCTGAGAAGTACATACGTGTAAATAACGGCGTCACACCAAAACATAAAAAAGATCTATATGTCATGTTTATGTGAGAATCAAGAGCCGTTGTAGTGAGACGATGGTGCACTGGCATTGTGGAGTTTCACATGATTAAAATCTAGACTTAGATAATGTTTAGCTCAGGATTTAACTCTGAAGAGTCAATGTAATAGATCAAAACGGTAGATTATGAGAAATGAGCTTTATGCGTTTGCGATTATGTATGTAATTTTTTCTGTTTTTAGTGGATTCGTTTTTAGACGTAATTCTTTCCGGTTGAAAGAACCAAACATCATTAATAAATTTCGTGTCTTGTTTATTTTCTGCACTTTATTCTTAACTCACTCGCACTTTGAAATACTAACTAATTCTTGATATCTCTATCCGCATTCAATGAATCACGTATGTCAATACGTGAATTTTCTAGAGCACGCAGACTCACTAACAAATCTGAAAGACTTTATTCATGTACAATGATTATACATATATAGTAAAGATCTGTCCAATTCACCTCACTTCATACTCTTCTCTACTTCTTTCTAAGACGCATTCTTTCTGGCGTATATTAGCATGTCACCATGAACGAGCTCCTGACGGCAACTCTAACTGCACCGACCACACTCAGTTGCCTCGTCTCCGGACTCAGCTCTTTACTTTCGGTATTTCTGCAACTTGCTTCCACCTGAACACCTACAAAATATGCTGTCTGAAACCAAACATATAAGAAGAAAAGAACAGAGCAATCAGGTCACTGGATTCTCAAAGTCATAAAGATTTTAGTCGCAATGTGTTTGTTTTTGTTCATTAACTATTCCCTAATCACAATTTTTCGTGTCGAAAAATCTGATTTAACTCATCAGAGCCAAAATAATCACTCCCAAACTTAACCAAAACAGTACTTATTTTTTCAATCTTAGATGTCGTCGAAACCAGGTTTTGTATAGAGAACAATAATGGATTTTACCTTGCCTAAAGCATTACGAACTGGTGATATGTGAAGAAGATTCCAAAATGTGCTCTTATCTTTTCTGTTACTGATAAAAACATAAATGATCAGCCAAAAAGAATCAAAGAAAGAATCAAAAAGAATCAGCACAAATGTTTTGAAGAACAAATCTTCAACCTGTAATTTAGTATTTGCACTGTGCATGATTGTCCATTTAAGATGCACTCCTTTATCTGAACCGGAAAAACATTCACAATCTCAATTCCATGGAAGTCGCGGGCACCATTACTTATTGAAGTTAAAACGAAATCAGTACCTCGTGTAGAACTGAGGAATCGGTATCAACTCCACTCAGAAATCTACAGTTTTGTCCCAACACTTCTTGCCTCTTGTAACCTAACAACATTGTAATAAATAAGAACAGTGCCAAAATCCGATATAAAGGTTGCTAATTTCTGCAAACCCACACAATGTGTTTCTAAAACACAAAAAACACTCACCAGTCAATGTCAAAAAGGCATCACTCGCGTAAATAATAGGCATGTCGGGTAAGCATGGATTGGTTCTGCAAAGTTAAAGAAACAATGTCATGGGGATAATCTATTGTAGCAGACTGTAATTCCATAGTAAAAGCAACAAAATAACATAAAACTCACAATACGAAACTTTGTTTGATTCTACCAAGAGAAATAACTAGTGACGAGCTTAGGCAATCTGCTCCTCGCAAGCAGTACCGCTTTCCACAGACTAATCTACCACTCAATTCGCTATAACGCATTAAAACAGATAACACATTGTTAATTGCTTCCGCAGCTCTTAGCTTCTCAGACTCACTGGCTTCACAATGTTCCCAATCCTCTAATCCTGCAATACAGCAACGATTTAGAACGTTCATAAAAGCAATTACGCAAAGATTCAGCTATAGATAAAGTTTCTAACTGATATAAAGCTCTCTGAGGAATTTAATCAAACAAGTAATACGCTTTACTTTAAAACCCAACCTTGTTCACCATCACATTCCACCGGTAAAGATCGATCCTGATGCACGAAATTACCAAAACAAACCTGTCTTCGACAAGAACCAAACACCAATTCAGAATGATCCGACGACATATCTCCGACAGTTCTCAACTTCCGATGATGTTCTCGTCCCGAAATGGGGACCTGGACGGCCAGAAAATTGATGACTTTACCATCATCTCTCCCAAAAACAGGAGTCATATGAAACAACATCCAAAACGGAGATCCAGATTTACGATAATTCAACAAGCTCACTTGAACAGATCTCTCTTCACGAATCGCTTCACGAATCTCCATGATCGATCTCCGATTAGTCTTAGGCCCTTGAAAAAACTTGCCATTTCTTCCGATCACTTCATCTCGTGAATACCCAGTCATTTTCAAAAACCCTAAACTCGCGAAAACAATCGGGTGACCCGAAATAAACGGGTCGGTGATTGTGAAATTGTGAGGAAGCTCGTCTAATGCTTCTTTGATCCATAAAGTGTATCGACCGTTAAAAGATGCTTCTTCTTCTTCTTCAGTGAAAACTGATTCTGAAGATTCTGCTAAGGACATAATCGTAGCAATAGCAAACACTCGATGATGATGACTATTACCCTTCTTCTTCTTGTCAGTCTACTGTTTACTGCCAATCCCATGTGGGTTTTGAGGCGAAATTTTAAAAACTTTTTTCTTCTGACTCAATCCGAAACACGAAACCCAGATTACGAAATTGAAATCGGGAATTAAGAAAACCCAAATGTTTTCATGGAAAAAAAATCGAAACTTTGGAGAAGATAAGACAGCGGAAAGAAAGATAAACAAGTAAGGGGAAGAAGATGAATTTGAGCAATTAGTAAGCGTCGATATTGATGTATCTCCCTCTCTTTAGAAGAAACGTTCTTCTTATTCTCTTCTCTCTTTGTCTGAGTTTTTTTATTCTTTCGTCTTCTGTGGCTATCGGGAGAGGATGATTGATTTTGTCGCCTCTGCCTCTCTCTCTCTCTCTCTCTCTCTCTCTCTCTCTCTGTTCTTTGAGTTTGAGTTGTAAAATATTCAGATATTTTCTTTTCTAATTTAGTAAAAAAAAAAAAAAGTTTACTAAATTTCAAGTTTCAACAATTATCCACAAGGACTTAGGGATAAGTACAAGTTTTATGATCCACAATTAGGATAAGATAAGTGTACTTAACAGTTCACAATCCAAGTATTCTATATATGGCCTTGAATGGCTGCAGATTCTATAGTGGGTTTTGGTTTTTGATTTTGCAAAAATTAATTTATTGTCTTATTCATGATTCTGATGAAAATTGTTTCTTACAAAATAGGGAATCTAGATTTTAAAAGATTTTGTCAATTCCTTCACAAGATCCAAAAATTAAAATGTATGATTCTTTCGAAACATTTACGTGAGATTTAAAAAAAAAGATTTACTATCATTATTTTAGTAATTTTTAAACACAAAACAAAATCTAAAAAATAAAGTAAAAAACTTTAAAAAAATTATAGATAAAAATCCAAAACAGATACGATTCAAGATTTTGCAAAAACCAAAAACCATAAACCAAAAACCAATTAAAATATTATATTAATTTCCGAATTTGTGATAAGAAATATTTGAAAATATTAATTTGCCGACCAAACATAAAGTTTAATTTACTTCAAAATTCGTAATATATGCTCATATTGAAAATGAGTAGATTACGATTTAAAGTTAAATCACACCGACAAACCGGATATTTCGGCTAATTTAATCACCCTTTGTTGCAAATATATTTTTGTCAGAATAAATACTCACCTCTTATTTTAGGAGTGTGGTGGGTCCTAAGATACCGAGATTCCACGTAACTGGAAAACGACAAAAGTCTGACTGTCCATACTTATCTATTTCTCTGTGAATTATCAAATCAATGTAACCTCGCTTACGTGGCATCTATCATTTTTGTACGTTACCCTCCGGTGGTAACATGTGTCATTCACTCATCGCTTATTATTGATTCAGACTAAGGAGGCCCATTGGGCTGTATTAAGCTGTTTATTAACATTTGTCGCCACGTTCATATATTTTGTTTAGTTCCTTATTGGCCAACTCAAATATATCATTAAAGATTTTAAGAAAAGAGCTAAAGTTAAATTCACAGTACACTATTTAGGGAAAGACGATGGACACCGGAATACATAAAAAGTGAAGTGGATTATGGCTATGTTCGTTTCACGGGTTTGAAGTTGCTAGAGATTGGTACTAGCGATTGCGATCGTCGAAGTCGCTGTGCGTAACACATCTTTTTATTCATTTTGTAGTATAACAAAAAAACTTCGGTCATTGGTCGTTTTGTAACACTTTATGGTGATGGATTCGAAAGAGTTTTTTTTTTTTTTTTTCTCATATAGTAACTTTATCTCGGTCGAAATCAAATTTAATCAGAACTTTTAATCTTTAATTTAAGTATTAAATTTTTAAAATCTCGAAATACTAAAATTTAACGTTTCTTTGTTTATTCATTTAACAAAATATTATTCTCGGTATTTTAATATGTTTGACATTTTAAGAAAAATCGATGATTTCATGGTAGTTTCAAGTGGTCCGCAATGTTTTAATTGAATTTTGTTGTTTTTAGTAAGAAATGAGTTTTTTACTGAATTCCTTTTTGTGTAATAAATTTTAAGCTAACCAAAAAATAATAAATACAAAAATCCACATAAAAGTAATATTAGTTTTAAAGACAAAAATAACTGAATATATTCCACAAAAGAAGGATAAACAAAGAAAGAACAGTAAAAACCAGCCAAACTATAATTGGTTTTCAGGAAAAGTAACAGAGAGATTAAAAATCAATGGTCACCTAATAATTACTCTGTTAATCGTTAATCCTCCATTAATGTCATTCATTTTCCCTCTCTTTCAAGTTCCTTGTTATTTAAGCAAGCCATGAATCCGATCATCTATTTCTAACCCTGGGCCGACCAGAAAACTTTTTGGACGACCCAAATCTCAAGGGTTCTAATAAATTCTTCACCGGGAAGAATATATAAAAATAAAAATCTCTCACCGCCGATTCAAATGGTGAATCTTGGGAGCTACGTTTTCGTCTTTGTCTCGTTGTCTCTCGCAGTCGTGGTTCCATCGGTTCAAGCCCACGTCGCCGTATACGATGAATACTGGACGCAGCGTCAAACCGACGCATTGCGACAAACTTTGGAATCTTATGACCCGAACCCGCTTAACGTCACAGACCACTTTAACTACCATGCCGCCTTGTGGGTTCTCTAAATTTAACCTACTTAGGGTTTTTGATTTGTTTTTAAAATCTAACTTCTTCCGGAAGTAACTAATGTTTTCTGTTTTTTCTTTTCTTTTTTTCTCAGAGCCATGGAGACGACGGGAATAGTCAACGAAACAAGGAGGGATCTCCATCAGGTCGGAAGTGGTAAGAAAAAACCGAGACGTGGCGGAAGGTACGAATCCCTTAACGCAATTGATAAATGCTGGCGAGGCGACAAAAACTGGGACAAAAACCGGAAAAAACTAGCAGATTGCGTTCTTGGATTTGGCCGCAAAACAACCGGAGGCAAAAACGGACCGATCTATGTAGTCACTGATCCATCCGACAACGATCTAATGGACCCGAAACCGGGAACTCTAAGACACGCCGTGACAAGGGACCGACCACTCTGGATCATATTCGCTAGAAGCATGATCATAAAACTGCAACAAGAACTGATCATAACGAATGATAAAACAATCGACGGTCGGGGAGCAAGTATTCATATAACCGGGGGTGCAGGTTTAACGTTGCAGTTCGTGAAGAATGTGATAATACATAATATTTATATCAAACTCATTAAAAAAGGAGTTGGTGGGTTGATTAGAGACTCCGAGCATCATTTTGGGCTTCGGACACAGAGTGATGGTGATGGGATTAATATTTTTGGTGCCACGAATATTTGGATCGATCATGTCTCAATGACGGATTGTTCTGATGGGATGATTGATGCGATCATGGGATCGACCGCGATAACTATCTCCAATTCCCATTTTACTGACCACGACGAGGTAAATATGGCTACAAATAAATTATGACTTGGCATAAAACCCAACAAAAATGTTTTTGAAAACCAAATTTTTATTTAGAAAATTGAACACTAGCCCATTCTCACCAAAAAATTTTGGCGGTTCCAATTAGCAAAGAGATTATGCTTAAGATGTTCACGGTTGTGTATTCACTTGAAAAACGATACACAATGGATGCAAACTTCGAACGCAAAAACAATGAGGCCTAAGGTCTCCCTTAATTACTGCAGGTGATGCTGTTTGGGGGTACAAACAAGGATGTGATCGACAAGAAAATGCAGATAACAGTTGCGTTTAACCATTTTGGTAAGAGATTGAAGCAAAGAATGCCAAGGGTCAGATATGGTTTGGTCCATGTTGTGAACAATGACTACACTCACTGGGAAATGTATGCAATTGGTGGAAACATGAACCCTACCATTATAAGTCAAGGCAATCGTTTCATTGCTCCTCCTATTGAAGATTCCAAGCAGGTAAAAACTACTAAAAATCTGTAACCAACAAATCACTACACTACACTTGAGAGACGCAATTGAGAGAAATTTGAAATGCAGGTTACAAAGAGAGAGTACACACCTTATCCTGAATGGAAAACATGGAACTGGCAATCAGAGAAAGATTATTTCTTGAATGGAGCTTACTTTGTGCAATCGGGAAAGGCAAATGCGTGGAGCTCTGCCCCGAAAAATCCAATCCCTAGAAAGTTTGCAATCCGGCCTCAGCCAGGAACAAAGGTCAGAAGACTCACCAAGGATGCTGGTACGCTTGGCTGCAAACCGGGCAAGTCCTGCTGAGAAAAGCTCCACGTTTGTGCGTGAGTGTTCCCGTGTTGTTATGGTAACAAACAAAAAAAGACAAAAAGAATTGCATTTGTTGTGGATGGTGTTTGTAACAAATTGTGCATAATGCAGTACGGATTATTATTATTAGAAAGAATATAGGTTTCATTTTTTTTGTTGGATGCGAAAAACTTCAAGGAAAAAAAGCACATTATTTTTGTTTCTCTATCTTCTTCCTTGCCTCAAAGGACACTAATCTAAACACCAATACATAATAATCACTCCTATTAATCCTATACCTTCTCTCTATCCAAATCCAGGGTCATTCTCGTCAATTCTGTCTGGCTTACGCTATCAGACTCGTGGCTTCTTGCTTCAAAAGAGTAAGAAACAAACGTTTTAGACAGACTTGGCTTTGTCCCTGTTCATGAAAGAAAGAAGTATTATATCCACAAACCTTGATGATATATTGGTACCATCTGAATTAGCAGTCATCTAGTAGCTCTATCTTGTCGCTTTCTTTTAAACCCTGAAACAAGTCAAGAGACAGATTGGATTAGTGGAGGTTTCATTTGGAGGTTTATAAAATCATATTACTGCATCTGATTCTATCTGTGAGTGTACTTGATATCATATATCGATCCAAAATACCTCTGAGCTTGAAGTTTCTTCGTTTGTAAGTACTATACATGTGTTTGACTTCCCTGAAAGCCGAAGCTTCTCCTGCAAGACCACATGAAGCAAGTTATCATAAAAGCCCATAGACAAGATGGAGGAAGTTAAAGAGGTGAGACCACTAGATTATTGCTAGGGACGATATACATAATAATACTAATTCACAAGAATACATACCTGCATCAATATATCCGGCATCTTGTGATTTTCTCCACCAAAAGAGTCGCACAGATATATCAAACCCATATTTGCAATATTCTGCCCAGCAAAATAAAGCAACGAAAGAAGACGAATAAGTAAATTTGATCTTTTACTTCATTGACTCCATGATTAGCTGCCAATGATCCCTTCAAATGTCTTTGAAAACATTAATAAAATAAAAAGAACGGAAATACAGAAGTACATACTTGCTTGTACTCAATGCTATCTAATTTTCCACCCTGAAAAATTGGGGATATAGATGGAATCAGTAAGCAATAACGACCAGTAGAAACTCTGGCAGTCAGACATGTTTTCTGCTCGAGATGACAACGAAGAAACAATAAAAAAAAAAAAAATTGACAGCAGTACACGCACCATACCACCGAAGATGCTATGCATTGCATCAAAATCATCTCCAATGTTAGCAAGATCCTCAAGAGCCAAACCCACCTGTTCCATAGGTCTGAAACTTGTTAATACCACCCTCAAAAGAAGAACTCTTAAAATCTATTAATATTTAATACCATATTCATACATTATCCTGGACTCCCTTTAAGAGATCCTTCTGCAAGTCCAGCTTATCGTCCACCTTCTGAAGCCGCTGGCTCAGGTGCTTCTTAGCATTCTAACCAACAACAAAAGCAAAAGCACTGTATAATTAAAATCCCTTACATAGTATATGTAAGGCCGGATACAAGTAGCAACAATTGATCGAAGAAGCACCCACCAAAATAGCTTCTGAAACGGTATCCAAATGCTTTGTCAAGTTCGACACTGCATTTTCCATGTTCCGCTTTGTTACGCACATGATATCAGAGAATGAAATCCCCTACCACAGAAACAAACATCAGCTTCAGAGAAAATTTATCCCAAAAATACTTTAGTAATAACTTAAGTTGGAACTCTATAAGATACCTTGAACCACATATAGCCATAGCCTATAGCTCCCAATGTCGCTGCCGGGACTATAAACGGGGTAAAGTCAGCTGGAAAATGTTGAAGAGAGAATTAGAGAATACCAAACATTCTTTAAAAATACCAAATCAAAACTTGCAAGAGACAAACCTCCTTGACCTCCATTCATAACAGTTATCTGCCGCGACGAAGCCAATTGCCGAACCTCCATTGCTAATCGTTGCATCTACAAAATTCTCACACGTTATATATCTGATTGTTCCAAAAATTTGATCCTTTTCAAATAACTCCAGCTATTTACACACAGACACTTCACCTCAAGATCCATAACACAAAATTTACCTGAGTAGTCATTACATCAGAATCGTCATCTGAATGATCTCCAGATTTCTCAAATCGCTTAACCAAAGCCTTCAAATTTGGAGGAAAAAAAAAACCTTTATTACTACTCCCTTATAATCCAAAACTCAGAAGAAGAACAAAGAAAGCTTTTACTAATCGTACCTGTAGCTCACCCAAAATATCTGCCATCTTCCCATTCTTAACCAGAATCGTACTAGTATAACCTTCAGATTCAAAGACAACAAATTATCAAAAAGGGTTTTTCTTTTATAAATCTTCAGAAACTCCAAAATCATGATCGAGAAACCCTAGATACCTGCTCCAGCTAAAATCAAAATCTTCGATAACCCAATTCCAGATTGCATAGCCATGGTCGCAGACTCACAGGTGAAACAAAAGATGTTGTCTTCTTCGTCGAGCTCTGTACAAGTTCGCTCGCCGGCGTAAGAAACTGCCAGGTCAATGTCGGTTTCTGTTGAACGGTGTCGTTTCGTACTTTAATACCTCAGTTATAAACTCTTTGACCTTGCACTACACTAAACGTAATAAATAAATTTGAACCGTGCATTAAAGTAGCTTAGTCAATTTTCGAATAAATATTGGGTTAATTTTGTAAGGTTCTTATATTATCGGGTAAAAGCGAATTAACGAAAACTGATCTTCCACAATAACAATTTACATATTTGGATTCAGAGGAATTTGGATTACTTAATTTGCATTGTCGATTTCTTTGCCTAAATCAAAATTTTTAGAAAAACCTGAGTTTATGAAACTAAAAGTGTTGAATTTTTTTCTTTTTCCTTTTTACTAATTTTATCAGATCTAAGATGAAAAAAATAAAAAATAAATCACATTGTCTTACTATTTTAATTGGAGTTTTGATATAAGACCAGTTGGATCTATATCATTCTAGATTAAATTTAGTATTTAATTTTATTTATTAAATTAACGGTTTCCATTAGAGGTTAGATGGAGTTGTGAGTTGTGACATAGTTCAAATAAATGAAATATGCAATCTGTTTTTTTCTGTTTGTTGGTAGATGTCATCACGCATAATGTTTTTGTTGGTGTAATTAAACATACTTTTTTTTAGATAAAGATGTGTAACCCATTTTTTAGTTAAAGACTAGGTAAATATCTGCGCGATGTCGCGGGGTTGTTTTTGATACTTTTTTTTCCTTCTTTTAAGATGTTACTTAGGAGATTTTGTTTATGTTTCATTAGATTTATTGTTTTACAATACTTTAATATAAGATAGTAGTAAATTAACAATGTCAGAGTAAAACTGAGGGCGTATGACTTATATCCATTTTATAAGTTGTTTTATATTTCTGAATTTATTTTTCTAGTAGTGGTGTTTTGTTTTTGTTTTTTAATTTTATATTTGGATAATTATTAATATTAATTTTTAAATTGTAAGATTGATTATAAAACTAAGATTATGAAAGATATGTAAGGGGAAGATAAAGCATCATATTGTTTATTAATTTGGATTAAATCCATTACATATTTCAATAACGAAATTAAGAAATAATTATTATTTATTTTAAATTTGGTTTTCCACTTCCTTCAGCTTTTCTTATTTTTTATGAGTTTTTTCCATTGATTCTCTGCATAAATAGGTATCCATTAATATTATTAATTTTGCCGGATGAGTATTTGATAAGTAATGTTTTAAATGTAGAAAAATTATTTTATAAAATTCATACCTTCAGACATGGTGAGTCAGATCGTCGTTCCCTCTAGTGAAAAGGCTTGTTATCTTTGATTTCATTGGTAGTAGTTTTTGGATCTCTTTCAATGTATATTGCTTTATTTCAGCATCATTGAAGTCCACGTCTGTGTAGGTGAATATTTTTGGTTGGTTGTAAACAACATCTTCTTTCAGATATCTGATATGCTCAAATTAATCCTAGAGCTACTCTCTCAAATTAAGAGATCGATGTAGTACTTAGGGATCGAATCCACAAGGACTTTAGTTCACGCAATAGATTAGCAGTTTAGAAATATAGCTAAACAGAAGAAATTGTAAATTTAAAATAGCAAGAAAATTAAAAATCGGGTTGTAAGCTGAATGAGAGAAAAGCTAAGTTTAGGGAAATTCTCAGAAAATTCAGAATTGCAGAATAAAACAATTATCAGGATAGTAATTAAAAACCATTCTAGGACTCAAATCACTAATGTAAAATCAACCAACTTTCATTGCGAAGATTATCTACGCCTAAATTTCAGAATCCTGAATCTCTTTGCGAATTCTTCAAATTAAACAAGCATTAAAGTTCAGGTTTGATATGTTCACAAAATCCCTAAACCAAATCTCTTTGCGAATAAGGTATTTTGCTCATCTAAGATAGTTCAGACAATCAATTACACTTTCGTGTCAACTAATCAACCTAAGATCAGATTCTAGGTAGCTAAGCTACAATAAGCAATAAACAAAATCTAGATGAAGAACTCTATAGATTCAATCATAACAATCTAACAACCTAACAATTCATGAATTCTTTTGAAAACCCTAAACCTAACAGGGAGATTACTCAGACATGATTAATGAAACACAAATCAATAACTGAATAAATTGCATTAAGAAAATCAAAAGAAGAAGAAAAAGTGTTTAGAAATCTTCTCCAGAAATCCTAAAGAGGTGGCTGCTCAAAAATCAAGCATTTGTCTAAACAATGATCTTAAAATCCTATAAATAGGCTAAAACATGATTTGGGCTTTATATGTAAACAGGGAACACTTCTGGGCAAACTTTGCAATTCTTCAAAACTTCAAAAAGATGGGAAATTCAATTGCCGTCAGATATTGGTGTCGACCGACACTGACCTCTGGTGTCGATCGACACCCACACCAATTTTGCTCTCCGAGTTCGTTTCTTCAACGTAGCTTCTCGGCTTGCTCCAAAACATCCCATAATCTCCAAATAAGTCCAAAACGTACCTGAACCTGCAAAGACTCTAAAAGACTCGAAAAACACTAAAAAGACTCTAAAACAAGACTAATATCATGGTTAAAAACCGTAAAAACCATGATATATCAATATCTCCTGCACTTGTTCCAAAAACTGAAAGGCTCAGTAACTTCACAATGTAGTAACATTGTTACAAATTATTTTAGTAATTGATCACTTGTAGCCCAATGGGATGCTTCCTTCAGTGCGGTATGGCATTCATGGGCTCCATCAATTAGATGGAGAGCATCATGACTTTCTTTGAATGTTTGATCTTGGATCTCACCAACTGGTTCATATCAGCATCAGTCTTTATGAATTTAAACAAAAACTTCAGATTGTGTTTCTCCTCCAATCTAGGATGAATATGATCTATCTTTCTTGTCTCAGTATTGTACTTTGTATTCCTGACAAACCGTGCTGGGAATCAGACATTGGTTACTGGTTTTTGTTCAAACATAAGCTCTTTATCCTGAGATGAAACATTCAAATCGGATGCGTAATATGGTAATTCCTCCAATTTTCATAGGTAATTATTTTAGATCAATGAAAATTTTTAACCTCACACCATACATAGAACGGTCCCATAGCGAAGCCGACCAGCACAATTGAATTCGTGTATTTTATGAAATCAGAGTAGTTAGAAATTTGTATTAAATTTATTAAAGGTAAGAAGTATTGGGTTGGTTTGATAAAGTGTTTGTTTTTTTTCCTTTTTTTGATTAAGGAATTCTTATTTTATTACATTAATAAAGAAAATAATAGAATATGTTGCCTTTGCCTTTACAGTTAAGTGTTACGATAAAAATACTTACATATCAATTGATCGAAATATAAGAGCCCAGTCCAATATAAACTTGGTTTATGAAAATATCAATTGATAGAAATAGTACCACAAATTACATATGGTTTTAGATCTGGAGGTCTTATTTGAAAAACCTTTAACGGAGACGTATTACTGACGTGGAACTCTTCATAGCTACACAATCTAACTTCTCTTATCTCTTCCTAATTTTCCCTCCTAAACTCTTAACACGTTGAAGAAAAAGAAAAAAAAAATCAGAAGGAACCTGAACTCTCATCCACAAATTTCCAAGTTCCTAAATATTTTTTTTTGCTTCCCGGAAAACACAAGAAACAACAATCTCAAACAATTCTTCTCTTTCCCGGAAGAACAAAATCAATGAGTAGTAAGATTGTCTTTACATTATCAATCCTTTGATTTTCTGCAAGTTCTTGCAAATCCAGCAACACTTGTTCTCCTTCGAGGGTACACTCTGCTCACTTCACTCATAGTCATGGACGTTTTATTTCCCTAAAACAAAGACTTCTCTTATTGTCTGTTAATGCTACCACCAATAAATCAGTTTTTTTTTTCTTCTTTAAAGTTTTAATTTTTTGGATTCCTTATTGTAAATCTCGTAGATTCTTCTCTTGCCTCTGTTCTATCCGCCGTTGGTTTTTGTCTTGGATCAAACTAATGTGGGAAGTTTTGATTTTCATATTTGATAGTTAGATCTCTCATTGATTTTGCCTCTGATCTTTGTTTGGGGACAAAATTTATTTGAAAAAGTTTTGATTTTTGCAACTATAGACGGTAAGTAAAAAAAACATTGTTCAGTTTGTAGATTTTAGGATTAAAAGTCGTTTTGGTTTTGATGCTATAGTCAACTATTAGATTGCTCCTTGAGAGTTTCCTAAGTTGTTGAAATATTTTAATGACTTTATATTCAGGTCAAGTGGGTGGGGACGATGTTGATAGCAAGATTTTTCCTTATTGTAGCATCAACAAGAATAAGAAGAGAACAATTGGTGAAATGGAATAAGCGTTTCTCCAAGCGATGCAATAACACACCAAAAAAGAGTTTATTTTTGATTATGGGGTTACCTAAATTTTGATAGAAAAGTTTTCTGAGTTTGAAGATTGTTTTCTATTACTTTTTCCTTTGCAGTCGTTCTATTACGAAGGCAAAGCAGTTATGTCTAATGAAGAGTTTGATAACCTTAAAGAAGAGTTGATGTGGGAAGGAAGCAGTGTTGTGATGCTAAGTAATGAAATTATTATTTATAGTTTTGTCATAATTCATTCGTCTAAATTCTTGATTCTTGATCTACTTTTATCTATGTTCTGCAGGTTCTAATGAACAGTGATTCCTTGAAGCTTCAATGGCTTATGTCTTTGGAAATCCAATCTTGAGTGATGTAGAATATGATAAACTCAAAATAAAACTAAAGGTTATAATCTCTTTATACTTAGTAATACTATATTTCTTATACTCAAAGAGTTGATATTTTAAATACAAAATAAATATACTTAGAAAGTTATTAAAATTTTCCCTCCCCATTTGCAAGAATTTGTTGTGAGGTTAATAAAAAATAGAACTACGAAAACAACAAAATTTCCCCACAGCTATGAAGGTCTCTCACACCACATTCAATTCTTTATCACATATTGATTGTATTATCACAAAGCTGCTTTTTTCATAGAGTTATTTAGACTTCGATTTTTTCTAATAAAAACCCAACTCGAAATTGAAAGAATGATTTGGCATAAATAATGGTGATTTGTATTAATTGTCTTAATTTTATTGGTTACCTATTTTAATTGAGATGTCAACACCTTATAACACAAAAAAGCTTATGTGTCACACTATGGAAAGACCTAAGGACTATTAGTGTGTTGATATGTAACCTATATTGCACATGTGGTAACATACTTTGAACCAGCTCGTATTCCACATCATATTTATAATTTTCTTCTTGCCATGAGGATATCAATGCATGTTGTGGAGTTCTCGTACACCTCATGCCGAAAAGACGACCGCATACGAAGTCTAAACTAATACTAGGGGTGTATTTGTATTGATTTCATCATACTGCGGTTACATGTATTGGCTTAATACTCTTCATCATGACAACTTCCCTACTGTAATTTTTTATCAACCACTTTGCAACTAAACAATGGTTGTACAGATAGATGCTTATGATTTTCTTTTTTTTTAAAATATTTTTTTTAAATGGTTTTTAAAATGATTGGCGTGAACTTCAAAAAAGTAATTAGATTTTTAGATTTGTGTAGAGTTTGAAGATTTTAAAAATTAAGAAATTTTGAAAGTTTCAAAGATTCTTATGGATTATTATCAATGATTATTAGTATATTAAAATTATTTTGTATCTTCTTTCATGTTTTTTTTTCTTTGCAATTTACCGTTGATTCGTTATTAGATTTTATTTTTTGTTTGTTTTAAAAAACAATTTTGGTTGTCAAATTATTTTCATAATAATCATTATTGCAACATAAGTTTTGTTCAAAGAAAATCAAAAGTTGTTGTTTTGTTCGCAACTATGAGTCTAACCATGGTATTTTGAAAGTTGCGTTTCATAATTTAGAGAATCCATATTCCAATAACATTATATTTTTAAAAAAATAGAGAAACAATGATAACTACTCTTTTCGAATACCGAGAGATTTTAAATAAAATTTAAAAGTCTTCAAACTAATAAAAGGGATTTTGAATGGAATTTAAAAATTCATGAACCAATAACAGTGGAATCTGGAAATTTTATAACTCTTTAAAAATCCATCTACCAATAAATCCTCTAAGATTTTTAAGTGTTCAGTTTTTAAAATTTGATTTGTGTGGATTTTTTTTAATTACGAATATATTTGTTGATGATGGTTGTTTAATGGTCGGATCTAGGGTTTATGTTTGATTTGTAATATAGAAACGTTGTTGGGTAGGAAATGAGTAACATATCGTCAGGTTCAAGTCGGCTTAAACAACTTTAGGGATAATCCAAGAAAATGTAGATGTGGACAACCAACTATAATTCTTGTATCAACAATAAAAAAAAATATCTGGATCGCAAATTTTATCCATAGATAGACATGATGTAAAAAAGTCAAAAGTTCATTTTATTTTATTTTTCATGGCTGATTAGATCACTGACTAAGTGTATGTTTCTTTTGATTAAGAATTTATCTTCCTATATTGTTGGTGAAAACTAATGTACCTCTTTGTTTAAGAGTTATTTCACTCCTTGGTTGAACTGTTGTAACTTTTGCGGTTGTAGGCTTATGACCTCTTATGCAAGCTTCAACGAGTCATAATTGTTATTCTTGGTTAGTTCCTCTGGTTGTTGCTATTGGGGATAGATTTAGTATATATTTAGATACATATAACTATATTACGATAAAGCTTAAAGCCCATAATAAGGGGGTTAAGGCGGTGCTAAACTCTTGTATAAATATTGATATGTTGTGAATTAATAAGAACAAGCCAGTTTGATATATGATTCTACATGGTATCAGAGACAGGTTCAAAACAATAAAAAAAAAACCCTAAAAATTTTCTAAAACTTTTCTTTCTTTTCAAAGTTTGAATTCGTGTTTTTCTCTTTGATTAAGAGATCGTGTGTTCGTTTCTTCGCGTCGAAGAAATTGCGTGAGACATAAGTTATGTCTGGTGGTGCTGATCCTTCGTTAGGCACAGTGGTGCCTGTGTCGTCTACTCCTTCTCCTTAAACGTTGTCTAGTTCAGACAACCCCGGAGCCTTGATATCTGCGGTGGTGCTCAATGGTGAGAATTATATCGAATGGGCAAAAGAGATGCGTAATGCGTTTCAGGCGAAGCGGAAGACATGTTTTATTGATGGAACAATCTCGAAACCAGCTGATGATAGTCCAGATCTCCACAACTGGAGAACTGTGAACTCAATGATCATTGGTTGGATTCGTACTTCGATTGAATCAAAGGTGAAGTCTACAGTTACAAACTTCACAAGTGCTCATCAATTGTGGCTTGATCTTAAGCAACGTTTCTCAGTAGGGAATAATGTCCTTATTCATCAAATCAAGAGCAATCTTGCTTCGTGTCGACAAGATGGACAACCGGTGGTTGACTATTATGGGCGGATGTGTGCCCTTTGGGAAGACTTGTATAACTACAATCCTCTTCCTCTGTGTACTTGTGGAGCTTGTTCTTGTGGTGTTTCTACAAAAATTACAACATCACGCGATGAAGAAAAGTTTCACCAATTTCTTATGGGTCTTGATGACTCTCGTTTTGGTAGTGTGTGTACCACACTAATTGGTAAGGATCCTCTTCCTTCTCTTGGTGAAGGTTACTCTCGCGTGATTAGATAATAACAACGTCTTCACTCCGCAAGAGCTCGTGACAATCAACATGATGTTGTCGGTTTTGTAGCTCGTAGAGAGATACCGAATGAAGTTTCACCAAAATTGGATACCTCGGTTTTGAGAAGTCCTAATCGTTCTTCGGTATGTGGACATTGCGGTCGTAGTGGCCATGACAAGAAAGAATGCTGGCAGCTTGTTGGATTTCCGGACTGGTGGGTTGAGCGGTCCGAGCGTAGGTCCGGTGGTCGTGGTAGAGGACGTGGGTCTGGTTTGGGTCGCGGTAGGTTACAACCTATTACCGCAGCACATGCCACAACATCTAACGCTTCTACTTTTCCCGAACTCACACCGGATCAGTGGAAAGTTTTGCAACAGATGATTCACAAAGAGTCCATCACTCGTGTCTCCGACAAACTCTCTGGTAAGAAAGACTTAGGTGATATTATTCTCGATACTGGGCTTCTCACTACATGACTGGTAACTTGTCTTTTTTAACCCAAGTAACGAGTATACCGCCTTGCTCGGTGTCATTCGCCGATGGGAGTAAAACGTTTTCTCCAAGTGTTGGCATTTTTCACTTAACAGAGAATGTCTCCTTAACTAACGTGTTATACATTCCAGCTCTTATTTGCACTTTGATATCGGTTTCTAGAATATTGAACCAAACCAAGTGCATAGCTATGTTTACTGACACAATGTGTGTTTTACAGGACCGTTCTTCGAAGACTCTAATTAGAACCGGTGAAGAGCGTGGTGGGTTTACTACTTAATGGAGGTTGTTTTAGCAAAGATTCATAGCGTCGACATCAGTTCTAATGAAGAGTTATGACATCAACGTCTGGGACACCCTTCTTTTTCGGTGTTTTTCGATTTACCTATGTTTTCTAATAACTCAAAATCAGCTAGTTCTCATCCATGTGACGTATGCTTTAGTGCTAAGCAGACTCGAGAGGTGTTCTTTGAGAGTTTCAATAAAGCAGAAGATTGTTTTTCTTTAATTCATTGTGATGTTTGGGGACCTTACCGTGTCCCATCTTCTTATGGTTCTGTCTATTTTTTAATAGTAGTTGATGATTTTTCAAGAGCAGTTTGGACATATCTTATGCTCAAAAAATCGGAAGTAAAGACACTGCTCACAAATTTTGTTGCTTATGCGGAAAGCGGTGAAAGCGGTTCGGAGTAACAATGGAACCGAGTTCATATGTTTATCCTCCTTTTTTCGTGAGCATGGAATCATACATTAGACTTCTTGTGTTGGCACTCCACAGCAAAATGGTCGGGTAGAAAGAAAACATCATCATATTCTCAACGTCGCACTTGCCTTGTTATTTCAAGCAAGCTTACCTATCAAGTTCTGGGGGGAAGCTATACTTACGGCTGCTTATGTTATTAATCGGACACCCTCATCTATTCATAAGGGACGTTCCCCGTATGAAATTCTTCATGGAACGCCTCCATCCTATAATCATCTCCGAGTATTTGGCTCAACATGTTATATTCATCACGTTGATCGTAGTAAAGACAAGTTTAGTCCAAGAGGTTGGCGTTGTGTATTCGTCGGATATCCCTTTGGTAAGAAAGGCTGGAAGGTTTTCGATATTGAGAAGAATGAGTTTCTAGTTTCCCGAGATGTGGTATTTCAAGAAAATGTCTTTCTATTTGCCACAAATAACATTGGGACATCCACTTCGTGTATCTCCGGTGATGTTGGTATTGTTGTTGTTGAAGATTGGGTATTTCATACGCCTTTACAAGACAGGGGGAGCTCGAACGAGTCCTTACCTCTTGTTCCAGTTCCGGTCATTAGTGCAGCTTCTCCTCCCGAACCCGTTACAAAGCAAGTCCCTACCTCTGCTCTTGGTTCTGTTCCGACATCGGTCACCACAGATACACCTCCTCCAGTTCATGAGACAGAGGTTCTGCGTACTACACAAGTAGTCACGCCAACAGACTCGGTCGAGTCGCATTCTCAACCGCAAGCGCTTGTGCCTTTGGTTTCAGTTTCCTCACCACCGTTACCACAGTTTGGTCCCAGTAAACGAGAGGTTAAGCCTAATGTACGGCTCCAGGATTATCTCCTCTACAGAGTTGATGCTTCACCGTTAATCGAACCCCCCCCCCCCACTCGCTCACTGGCTGCACTTCACAGTCCTTCGTCACGGTCCAAGGTAACACTCCTTGTCCCTTGACCGACTATATATCTGATGCGTGTTTTTCTTCAGGACATTGTGCGTTCCTCACTGCTGTGCAGTCTAATAAGGAACCAAAACATTTTAAAGAGGCAGTTCGTATCAAAGTTTGGAACAACGCAATGTCAAAGGAAGTTGGTGCTTTAGAAATGCAACATACGTGGGATATAGTTGATTTACCACCAAATAAAGCTGCCATTGTTCTCAATGGGTTTATAAAACAAAGTATAACGCTGATGGGTCCATCGAACGTTATAAAGCGAGACTTGTAGTTCAAGGAAATAAGCAGATAGCCAGAGATGATTACAATGAAACCTTTGCTCCCGTAGTTAAGTTAACTACGGTCCGTACTCTATTGCGTCTTGTAGCCGTAAACCAGTGGGAGATTTATCAAATGGACGTTAATAATGTGTTTCTTCATGGTGATATAGATGAAGAAGTTTATATGAAGTTGCCTCCCGGTTTTCGACACACACATCCGGAAAAAGTTTGTCGTCTTTGCAAATCTCTGTATGGGCTTAAGCAAGCACCACGATGTTGGTTCAAGAAATTATCCGATGCTTTGCTTCGTTTTGGGTTTGTCCAATCCTATGATGATTACTCATTGTTCTCCTATACGCGGCATAATATTGAGTTACGCGTTCTTGTCTACGTGGACGATCTTCTAATCACTGGTAATGATAGTTATATGCTCCAGAAGTTTAAGGATTATTTAAGCCGCTGTTTTTCTATGAAAGATCTCGGCAAACTCAAATATTTCCTCGGTATTGAGGTAAGTCGGGGACTGGAGGGTATTTTCTTAACACAACGCAAATATACGCTAGATATCATCGCAGATACGGATGATCTTGGTTCACAACAAGCATTTACCCCTCTGGAACAAAACCATCGTTTGGCCTTTGATGATGGTGCACTTCTCGATAATCCAAAGAAATATCGGCGTCTTGTCGGGCGTTTAATTTATCTCACTCATACACGTCCGGACTTGAGTTACTCCGTTCATGAATTGTCTCAATTTATGCAGTCACCCCGCGAGGCACATTGGGATGCTGCTCTGCGCATCGTTCGATTCTTGAAAGGTTGCCCCAGTCAGGGCATAATGCTAAACGCTGATACGGATTTGTCACTTACTGTGTATTGTGACTCGGATTGGTCATCTTGTCCTTTAACAAGAAAGTCTGTTAGCGCATATGTTGTTTTGCTTGGAGGTTCCCCAATTTCTTGGAAGACTAAAAAGCAAGATACGGTATCTCACTCATCTGCTGAAGCCGAATATCGAGCTATGTCGGTTGCTTTTCGTGAAATCAAATGGCTGCGTCGTTTGTTGGAAGGGTTAGGTATCAAACAAGCTGTGCCTACTCGTCTTTTTTGTGATAGTAAAGCAGCTATTCAGATTGCAGCAAATCCGGTCTTCCATGAGCGTACAAAACATATCGATAATGATTGTCACGCAGTACGTAATGCTGTCCGTGATGGTATTATTACTACACAACACGTTCGGACTAATGATCAGTTGGCAGACATTTTCACCAAGGCGTTGGGTCGTCGTCAGTTCGATTATATCATGTCCAAGTTGGGCGTTCATCATCTTGACGCTCCAACGTGAGGGGGAGTATTGGGGATAGACTTAGTATATATTTAGATACATATAACTATATTACGATAAGGCTTAAAACCCATAATAAGGGGGTTAAGGCGGTGCTAAACTCTTGTATAAATATTGATGTGTTGTGAATTAATAAGAACAAGCCAGTTTGATATCCGATTCTACAGTTGGAGGGAAGCTCTTTTCAATTCACCACAAAACATATTACAAAGGTTTCACAAAAAAATCAAGCAGCTAATTTAGATCAACATGTTCACATAATCACCATTCTAACTTAAGATTCACATCATTGCTTAGTTTGAGCGTATTGTTGAAAATTGTCTTGAAATGGTCCAAAGGTTAATTATAATGGGGCAAATTTGTAAAATTGTAAATATGATTGGGTACAAAACGAATTAACAGAAAGTCTTCTCTCCTAAAACCCTTTCCTCCATCGTAATCCAACCCACTGGAGAAGACGAAGCATTGAGAGGGAAAATCAAAAACGATGTCGCAGCTCTTATCTTCTCCTCCAATGGCGGTTTTCTCCAAAACCTTCACAAACCATCAGTTTTCAGACCCTCGTTTCCCCTCTTCTCACTCAATTCTAACCTCCGGTGGATTCGCCGGGAAAATCGTTCCTTTAAAACCGACGGCGGGTTGAAATTAACGGTGAAGTCTCGCCAAGATGATTACTTCGAGAAGCAGAGGTTTGGTGACTCGTCTTCTTCTCCGCAAAACAGTAGGTCACACTCATTGTTTGAATTTTGAAAAATTGGAAAGCTTGAAATTTCAGAAAGTTTGAATTTTGTTTGTTCGGGTCTATAGCTGAAGGATCTTCTCCTAGATTTTACGTGGGTCATTCGATTTATAAAGGGAAAGCTGCTCTTACGATAGAGCCACGAGCACCTGAGTTTGTGGCTTTGGATGTATGTCTCTCTTTTCGAAGATCAAAAGCTCTATTGTGTTTATCTCTTTGATCTTAGGTTGATCTCCATTCTTGTTTTTGTGATGTGTTTGATCTAGTCTGGTGCGTTTAAGCTTACAAAGGAAGGTTTTTTGCTGCTCCAGTTTGCTCCTGCAGCCGGTGTTCGTCAATACGATTGGAGTAGGAAGCAGGTTTGGTTTTTATCTTTCACTTACTACTTCATAGATTGTGATAAAGATCATGAACTTGATCTGCTGGAAGAAATATCCTTTTACTTTCTGTAATGGTTGTGGTTAGATCATGTTTGATGTGCAATGTTGCAGGTCTGGTTTTATCTTTAACTTTGTATTTTAGGGATTGTGATAATGATCATGATTTGGTTCGGTGAAGGAAACAGCCTCTTTACTTTCTATTTTGATTGTGGTAAGATCATGTTTAAATGTGAAATGTTGCAGGTCTAATTTTATAGATTGTGATAATGATAATAACTTGGTTGGTGAAAGAAACAGCACTTTTAAAAAATATTATGACTGTGGTAAGAGCATGTTTTGATGTGAAATGATGCATTAGTATTTTGTGAATTGTGATAATGATCATGATTTGGTTCGGGTGAAAGAAACAGTTTTTTTTACTTAATGTTTATGAATGTGGTTAGATCATGTTTTGATGTCGAATGATGCAGGTGTTCTCGTTGTCAGTTACAGAAATTGGTAACCTAGTTAGCCTTGGGCCGAGAGAATCATGTGAATTCTTCCATGACCCATTCAAGGGAAAAGGGTATGATTTAGGGATCCTATGAGGTCTTTTTAATTACACAGAGACTGTGTTTCTCTTTGGAGTTCTGATTCGTAATCGATTTTGTGTTTTGGTTGTTGTAGAAGTGATGAAGGTAAAGTGAGGAAAGTGTTGAAAGTTGAGCCCCTCCCAGATGGTTCTGGCCGCTTCTTTAACCTGAGTAAGCAAAGCTTAATTTCTTCTTCTTTATTTTCGTCAAGCTCTTCTGATTTCCATTGTTGATTTTTCATGAAGGTGTTCAAAACTAGCTCTTAAATGTAGATGAGAATGTATACATACCAATCACTAAAGCAGAGTTTGCTGTTCTTATCTCTGCTTTCAACGTGAGCTCTCTCTCTTTCTCTCTCTGTGAGTGAAAAGCCTTTGCCATTGTTCTAACTTTATACATTGAATCGCAGTTCATCTTGCCGCACCTTATAGGCTGGAACGCATTTGCAACCTCCATCAAACCTGAAGACTCTAACCGACTTAACAATGTGTCACCTAAGTATGGAGGAGACTACGAATGGAATAGATGATGGATATTGGAGGCAACCTTGCAAACTCGGTTTTTCCGTCCATCCCATCTTTTTGTTATTGCAAATCAATGAGTCACCAAGATCTGTTGGAGACAGGGAACACAAAAAAAGCAGCAGCAGAGACTGAAGTAGCGTTTAGACCAAATGGGATGTGTTGTTGTGTAGGAAATAACTCATATTTTGTGTTAGACAATTTGTATTGATTCAAGAGCAACCGATTACAATTTTGCTAATACAAGAATCAAGTTACTCTTACTTTTGTCTAGTCTTTACATGTAATATTGATCACAAGGGGTCTAATACTCTGATCTCTTAGGGAGCATAGACATGCTCTCGATTCGGAGGTCGTAAACCAGGTGAATCATCCAATACAGAATTGCATTCGCGGTATAGAAGAAACTAAGGGACCTAAACAAACAAAGATAAAGAGATCATCGTGCGGATTATCGCATTAAGACATTAAACAGAGTGTAATACCCCGCACAATGAGCTGTTTCGCTATGTTAGTTTAGGTCCTTAAGTGTCTTCCACAATGCGGATGTAAACCTGAATCAGTGTATCACCTGCTTTACGAGCCCCGAATCAAGAGCATGTCAATACTCCCCAAAGAAATCCTTGCCTTTGCTCACGTTGGACCACTCAGCATATACTTAACCAGACAAACTAAGACCTGGAAGTTTCACCAGCTGCTTCTGATCTATTACCTGCCTGATACTTTCCACATCTTGCCATCTTTCTAATGCAGCATATATGCTGGACAAGATCACAAATGGAGCTGAATTCTCTGGCTCTAATTCTGCTAGCTTCATTGCCGCTTCCTCTCCAAGCACTGGATCCAGGTGTTGCCTACATGAACCGAGCAAAGAAGAGTAAACCGAAGATGATGGTTCTGACATTTGATCAATAACCTCCTTCGCTTCTCTTAATCTTCCAAACCGACCCAAAAGATCAACTATACAACCAATATGTTCTGTAATAGGTTTAAATCCATATTCTTCCTGCATCAACCTAAATACTTGAGATCCCTTTTCGACATTGCCGCAGTGACTACACGCAGATAGAACAGCAGTAAAGGTTGCTAAACTTGGTTCTACTTTCTCCTCTCGGAGTAGGTCAAAGATTTCAATTGCAGATTCACACTCTCCATGTTTACCATAGCCAGATATCATAACGTTCCAGAACACGGGATCCTTTGGTTTCGGTTCAAACCGATCAAAAATTCGGCGTGCCCACGAGGACAACCCACATTTCATGTACATGTCAATGAGAGACGTTGAAACAAATATATCCCTTTCAGCTGCAGCTTTAATGACATGCCCATGGATCTCTTTGCCGTTCTTTAAAGCCCAAATATCTGAACAAGCCGATAATAGGCTAGTGAGACATTTCAAACTAGGAACCATAACTACTGTTAGCATTCTCTCAAAGAACTTGAAAGCTTCGACTACTTTCCCTAGTTGTGAAAAGCCACTGATCAGTGAATTCCACGTCGCTGAATCGGGCTTAATGCCCTCAGAATCCAGCTGTTCAAACAACTCAACTGCTGTCTCATGCTGTCCATTAATCATCATCCCCGAGATAACAGAGTTCCAGGATATCAAGTTCCTGGTATCTTTCAGCTCGGTGAAAACACTGTATGCTGATTTCCAACATCGACATTTCGAATACATATCAATGAGAGCTGTACCAACCATTGGATCAAACTGAAACTCTTTTTTCATGACAAGACCATGAATTTGTCTACCATACTGAATTTTCAAAAGACTAGCGCAAGCAGTTATTGCATTAATGAAAGTAACAGGATTTGGTTCTTCACTTGAAAACTTCCTCATGAGATTGAAGACACTAGGGACCAAATGCATAACTCCATTGTCCATCAATCCTGAGATAAAAGCATTGTATGTCACAACACTCTTATGAGGCACTTTTTCGAATATCTTCGCAGCCAAAATCCACTCTCCGCATCTCGAATACATTGAAACAAGAGAGGTTCCAACGTAGACTTCCATCTCAAACCCCGATTTCATCGCCAAACAGTGCAATTGCATCCCTCCTTCAATATCTCCGCAGCTACCCAAAACACTAGCCACGGTAACCGAATTCGTCCCAGACCCAGAAACCCTAGCATCCCCAAACATCCTAAACGCATCTGTACAAAACCCATTCTCCAAAAGCCCAGAAACCGCTGCATTAACACTCGCAATACCCTTCTCAGGCATTTCGTCGAGCACCTTAAGAGCATCCGTCACCTGCTTCACCTTCATGTACATACTCACCAGAGCCGTCGCCGTGAAAACATCAACAAAAAACCCAGTTTTGATGACATGGGCATGCAGAATTCGACCTTGGACAACGTCTCCAAGCTTCCCACAAGATTTAAGAAGAGGCGGGAATGTGAACTTGTTAGGAGAGTGACATAAAATCGCATCCAGCGAAGATCCACCGGTGACGAGATTCGAGACTCTGTGTCTCGTGAGGTTTATCATCTGAGAGAAGCAAAAATCGAGACCAAAGACACATCAAAGCTCCTCCATTGTCGACAACAAGGGATCAAAAGATTCAAAACAATGAACTTTTCCCGTGAATTGAGAAAAAAAAAAATCATTCTTTTGTTGGTTTAAACCGGTTTAATTTCGGTTAAGCGTCACTCGCATGGGCTGAGCAAATAATATCTGAAGGCTCTGACTGTACACAGTATTGATTAGATCGAAGTTTCTAGAAGATCACACCACTGCGTGCGTTATACCAAGTTCCACATCATTCGTCTCTTTCTCTCATCGCTCGGTGAATTCGAGGATCGTCGAGCTTCTTTGATCGGAGACTTTTTTTTCTCTCATCATCATCGTCGTTTGAATTAGCTTGACGACGGAACCTCGACCGATCTTTGCCTTTTTGCACAACAGTAAGATCTCTTTTGTTATCTGATTCTCTTTTCCACGATGTTTCGTTGCTAGATCCATACATGTTATTATCATTCTTTGGCTGTGAATTGATCCGATATTAAGCGCTTCCTAGGTTAAAGAAAACTGTGTACTTTTGCAAAGTATTTGCTTTTCCGATTTGCAATAGATGTGCTGCTCTAAGGTAGTTAGCTGATATGATCATTAGGTTATAAACTTCCTTGGCGGATCCAAGCTGTCAGAAAAACCAGTTCATTTCGACCATATGTAGGGGAAACTGGAGTGTGGAACCACAAAATTTAGAACACATTTGAAGTTGGCTTTTTGAAACTCTGTAATGGTTGTTTACTGGGTTTTGATAGAGTAAGACAAGGATGTCGACTCCAGCGAGGAAGAGATTGATGAGGGATTTCAAGAGGTTGCAGCAAGACCCACCTGCAGGAATTAGTGGGGCTCCACAAGACAACAATATCATGCTGTGGAATGCTGTTATATTCGGGTAATGGAACTAAGTAAAAATTGATACTTGCTTGGTTTCAGAGACATTCTATGTCTGTACTGTACTTATTAAACATTTTGTTTGTGGATTTGCAGGCCTGATGATACCCCTTGGGATGGAGGTAAATTTTTATTATTGTAATCACTTATCTTGAGATTTTGGCAATCTTTCATATCTGGTCTGATATCGCTTTTGTATCATCTTTTCAGGTACTTTCAAACTCTCACTGCAGTTTTCGGAAGATTATCCAAATAAACCACCAACAGTTCGGTTTGTTTCACGGATGTTCCATCCAAACAGTAAGTTAGGGATTACCACATCATCTTTTCTTATTCTGAGTGCATGTGCTTAACGAAACTCGCACTTCGTCAATGTTGTGCAGTTTATGCTGATGGGAGTATATGCTTGGACATTCTCCAAAACCAATGGAGTCCAATATACGATGTCGCTGCTATACTAACCTCCATTCAGGTATATATACAGTAATCTCATATCGAAATGCTTCTCATGTCTTATTACTCAACAAAACCGTTGATGGTTGTTGTTATTCTGCTTCCTCTTCTGACCTGTTGATCTAATCTGATTACATTAGTGGCTGAACAATCGTCCTTTTTTTATCAGTCATTGCTCTGTGATCCTAATCCGAATTCTCCTGCAAATTCGGAAGCTGCACGAATGTTCAGTGAAAGCAAGCGTGAGTACAACAGAAGAGTCCGCGAGGTTGTGGAACAAAGCTGGACTGCCGACTAGGAATTATATCGTGTAGCATTTGTCTTCAAATAACATTAAACCTCCTCTCTTGTATTTGATTCGACCATCACTTCCCTGAGAGAAGTTCTCTCTCCCTCCCACTCTTTTATGTCTTTGTGTGTTTTTCAAACTGTGATTTGTTGCTTTCGATGTTTCTTTGTATTTTCGTAACCACATTCATCTTCATAATTATCATATGTATTTCAATTCAATCATTGTCGCAGCTCTTCTTCTTTAACTTTATATTTGATAGTACAGATTACCAATTTAACTAATCGAAGATATGTCAAGTACTCCATGAAACTACATACTGACTTGTTAACACTCGTCACTGTTTCTACACTTTTTGTCTCTCTTTATGATCATTTCATTCATATATTGCCTTCATGGAGGATTCACGATTCCCACTGCTTGGTCTCCATCCTTGCTGCGCTTGAATTGTATACTGCAGATTCCAAGACAGTTGATAGCAAATTCCACTGTTGTCCTCAACGACTAAGCATATGAATATGATCCTTTCACAGATGGAGCTGCTAAGCTGCTCAATACTGATGGTTCATCTCTTAAACCGTTCTCCAGCTTCAAGAAATAGCATAAAGGTTTCAAATTTGTAAACCGTGTCGGATTAACAAAGATGAAAGGTTCTGACTGAAACAGAACAGACCTGAAGCTTTAAACTTCCCATCTCTGAAGAGCCTGCAGCCACTACTTTGCCTGTGATGATCTGAAGTAGTATCACTCCATACTGGTACGCATCTTCTTTCTCTCCATCTCCATTACTGCAATCAATTCACTAACAAGTTTTTATTCAACCTTAAGATGGGTTCTGCTCGTGCAAGGATTACTGGTGATTTTCCAAGAGTCTCACAAACATGATGCTCAGATAATAAGATTTGATATTTCGCTTGCATGGAATGTACTACAGAGGGATGTACTGGAAACAAAATGCTTCACAAATATGAATGTTGAAGGCTGCACTACCTAAAGAAATTTGCTTTCAGAAATAAGTTCATCTTCTACAAACGGGATGGTTTTCCGAACAATTACCCTCATAGGAGCTCCTGCAAGAAGGAAAAATATGTGCTTAAGAAACCACTAAATAAATGGATTATTCAGTGTCAAGAGCTATGTCAACTGAAACTGCACCTCCACTAGCTTGATCATCTTCAATACAGATTGCAGCGTAATGAGAATCAGCCAACTCCAATAGGCCAAACTTCCAATCTCTGTTGCATTTCGTTGTCTTCTCCTGTGAATTGACAGACATTTCAGATGTCTAGACAAAACAATCAAGCGTCCTAAAATTCTATCGCTACTGTCTGTTTATAGCAAAAACTTTTTTTGACAGCAATGAAAAAGATATTGCAAAGAAAATTTTCAGAAAGTGTACAACGCAAAAAACTTATCGCTTTTGATAATCACCCTATTCAATTCCAGAATGTGTGATTAAAGTCTAAAACAAACCTTGCAGAGATTGTAGCCTCCTTTTGTTCCAGCCTTAAACTGGATTGTGAAGGTATTAAAAGGTGCAGCAGAGAAGCCTTTTCCTAATGCTTTCACATATGCTTCCTGGAAATAGAACCATCACAACAGTTTTTAGCTTTCGAGAAGAAACAATTTTCAGACTCTTATAAGTATATCTGTTGCTAGTAGAAACTACCTTAAGAGTCCATAACTTAATAAATTCTTTTCGCTGAACTTTCGGGTCTGATATAGTTGACAAAAACTTCACTTCATCAGTAGAGTAAAATCTTTCTGCTAATGTTAAGACATCATGTTTTATCTTCCTTTCCTTGTCTTCAAGATCGATACCAAGCTACAGTCGTAATAAACTGCAACTGTTCAGATTATTAAAAAGAAAGCACTGACAAAATGTATGTATTTGCCTGAATTAGAAGACTTACAGGAACATGTACAGTCACCCCACAAGCAATCAATGAATCTGTGTGGGAGATATTGAAATGCAGTGGTGGGTCATTACAGTTCTTATAGTTCTGCCAATCTACCTGTAAAAAATTAAACAAGAAAAAATGGAATTTTCGCCTTAAGACGAGACTATGAGTCTAGTATATAATCCCAAATAACTGTCTCACTTCAGGCTTCCCATACATATTCTTCTTGAACATCAAGGTCTCAACCGCATAGTTTGTCTGATCTAGAAATATAGCGTTACAGTTAATGCTCAGCAAACTCGTTAAAATCTAGAACTTCAATAAGAAAAATTAAGTAAGCAGGTACAATAAAAATAAGCTCACAATTTCAGGATTGAATAAAATCTTTAGAAGACAAGTTTCTTTTCTAATTAAGTTTTACTGTTAATCATAACCTAAGAGACTACCTAACAGCATCATATAGAAAGGCAGCTTTAGGAGACTAAGAAGCTTACCCTTCAAGAAACAAAGCCTAATAGGAAACTCCAGTGCCTAATGATTGATACTAGATGTAAAGTATAAGAAAAAATAACATACATCTTGCAATGGTGGTCCGAACCAATGTGCGGGCAAGCAAAGCATTCTTCTTAAGCTTATCGCCTCGCAGCTGAAGAACTTTAACTTTCTCAAGTGGTGATAGAAGTTGAGAGTAGTGTTTTAGAAGAGATGTACTTTTCACTTCATCTGGAACAACATACCATAGATGAGTCTCCCTACATGAAATGAATAAGAACACAATCAATGTCCATAACCAACGAAATCGTCAGAATATAAAAGATAAAAAAAAGTAGATTATAAACTGACACAAGAGTATTGAAGATAAGCTTCAACACAATAAACCAAATCACATCAGCCAATTTGGATCATTCCATAAAAACATCAAGGAAACCTAAAAATTCAAGCATTTCAACTCTGCAACCTAAAGACTCTTAACATACGAAATGAGCTACTTACATCCGAGATGGAAGTTGCAGAGGAACCAGTGAAGGCAATTCGATTGAGAAGCTTCGCTGCGTTTGCGACATGACACTTGGTCTCATCAGCTCTAAGTATTACCAGAAACTGAGCTCCAATTCACCCCGCTCCGTTGATCGGAAGTTGCTCCGGTGAGGAAATAGCGGCGGCAACGATTTGCAGCAGACGGAGAAAAGTATTTGAGAAGAATCAGATTATAACCTCTTTGGTTGTACGTATAAGTCTAATCCCTCAATTTTGCGATGGGCCAAACGCAGTAGCAAATTGATTTTGGGCCAGGCCCATGGGTCTTACACCCATATAGGATAGAACTATGCGTTTAACCAAACAAGTCATCATCGGCGGTGGCTTCTCGACGCCATGGAACGTGCGTCTGAGAGAGCTCGCATATCATCAGAGGAGGTTGCGAGGCTGAGCCCTTTGTGCTGACTTCTATGATCTCAATGTACTGTAAATGCGGTTTGATCGAGTATGCACGCAAGGTGTTCGACGAAATTCCTCAGTCACGTCAGCTCTGATGTTTGTTACAACGCTTTGACATCAATCTGGGTACACAGTAATCTCGAAAGTCTCTGATACTGCTTTTATGTTACGTAGAATGCTGTGGGTGGATTCAGTTACACTGCTCGGACTTTTCCCGGTTTGCACGGTCTATCTCTGGCTCGGGATGTCTCTTCATGGTAAATGTGTTAAAGGAGGAACATATTCTGAGGTAGCTGTTCTGAGTAGCTTCATCAAAGCCAGGTGCAAATGTACATGAAATGCTGGTCGGTAGAATCGGGCAAGAGGTTGTTCGACGAAATGCTATTGAAGGGTTATATTACCTGGAGTGCTGCGATTTCTACATATTCACAGAAGAGGCTAGCTTATAATGTCTGGAACTGTATGAGAAGATGAAATCATCGGGTGTTTGTCCTGACTCTGTTACATTGGTTAGTGTACTGTCTTCTTGTGCCCATCTTGGAGATCAGAAGATTGGTCAAAAAGTAGAGAAGCTAGTAGAAGCCAATGATATTGTATCAAATGTGTTCGTAAGCAATGCGTTGATCAGTATGTATGCTAGGTGCTGTTTTCGACAATCATACCTGTAAAAAGCTTAGTGGTGTGGACCGCCATGATAGGTTGCTATGGGATGCATGGAATGGGTGCAACGGGGCTTAATCTTTTCAGTGATATGATAAAAAGCGGTGTAAGACCCCATGGGATGTTGTTTGTGATGGTTTTATCTGCGTGCAGCCATTTTAGGGCTAACCGATAAAGGTTATATGTTTGGTGCGATAAGGAGAGAGTATAAGCTGGAGCCTGGTCCTGAACACTACTCTTGCGTAGTTTATCTACTCAATACAACCGTTGATGGTTGTTGTTATTCTGCTTCCTCTCCTGACATTTTCTTCGGATCTTTCATCTCCATTTTGAATTGTTGTTCTTGATCAAATTACATAAGTGGCTGAACAATCTCCGTTTTTCATCACAGTCATAGCTCTGTGATCCTAATCCGAGCTATCCTGCAAATTCAGAAGCTGCACGAATGTTCAGCAAAAGCAAGCGCGAGTATAACAGAAGAGTCCGCGAGGTTGTCGCACAAAGATGGTTTGTAGACTAGTAATAATATTATTGTGGTAGCATTTGTCTTCAGAAAACATTAAGCTTCCTCTCTTGTGTTCCACCCACTCTCTTTTCATGTCTTTGTGTGTTTTTCAAACTCTGTGATCTGTTACTTTTGATGGTTCTATGTAATTTCGTAACCACATTCATCTTCATCATTATCATATGTATTTCAATTCGATCATTCTCGCAGATCTTTTGCTCTTTATTTGTACAACAGATCACTAAGTTAGCTAATAGAAGATATTTCAGGTAATCTATGAAACTACATATTGACTTGTTGACTCTTATCACTGTTTCTACAGTTTTATCTCTGTTTTTTGAACATTTTTCTTGAGGATTTTTCATTCATATATTGCCTTCATGGATGATTCATGATTCCCACTGCTTGGTCTCCATCCTTGCTGCACTTGAATTGTATACTGCAGATTCCATACAACATCTTCTATCGAAGGCCGCTTGGTCTGATCTTCACAAAGACAGTTGATAGCAAACTCTACTGTCGTCCTCAACGACTCATAAGCATATGATCCTTTAACAGATGGATCTGCTAAGCTGCTCAATACTGATGGTTCATCTCTCAAACCATTCTCCAGCTGCAGGAAATAACATAAAGGTCAAATTTATAAGCCATGTTGGATTACAAAAGATGAAAAGGTTCTGGCTGAAACAGAACAAACCTGAAGCGTCAAACTTCCCATCTCTGAAGATCCTGCAGCTACTACTTTTCCTGTGATGATCTGTAGTAGTATCACTCCAAATTGGTACACGTCTTCTTTCTCTCTATCTTCATTACTGCACACAATCCACTAACAAGTTTCAGAATTTGATAGAAGAGAACACATTTTATTATATATTTAGACATACAACAACCTCCGAGGATTTTTGGCTTGAGGACTCTCTTCTCCAATCTAGAAATGCCATTAAATTTTCTTAGATTGATCAATTAAAAGAAGATACAAAGAAATTTAGGAAATTTAATTGAATTAGTCAAAGAGTTTTATACCTTGGTGGGTAAAGGAATAGTATAGCCACTGATTTTTACGGTGAGTGTTTCATCAAGCATGATATTCTCTATCTTCAGATTGTTCCCAAAGATCCCTGGTGCTACTCCCATGTGCAAGAACTGTATCCCTCGAGCGACTCCTATGGCTATCGCCATTCTCTGAGGCCATTTTAGTACTTCTTTCTTCCTACAGTCTGATTACAAAAATTCCCATAATGAATAAGCATTTGAATCTACGGAAACCTGAAGATATTATGTCTTTTTCAGGTTATTACTTGTGAGAAAGTCCCTCAATGATCCACTAGAGATGTATTCTTGGACGATAAAGATGGTGTGTCCAGTGTGTTGATTGTGGTCTTGGTTACTGGCAATGCAGTGTCCAAGAACGCTAACCAAATGCATATGCCTTAGCTTTGATAAAACTTCCATCTGTTGAGCTAAGCTTTGTGGCAAACTCTTCTGCTTCAGCTTGATACATCGCACTGTCACTGGTATGCCTTCTCTTAGATAACCTGTGTACAACTGTTCGAATATCAAATATATTAATCAATCAGGTTCGTCGCCAGAGTCTCAAGTCATGTTTTTGTTTTTACCTGTTCTGCGAACAGACTTGCTGCATCAAAGTCGTTAGTCGCTTCTTCCAATTCCTCCAAGGAGAAAACGCGGTATGGTGGCAAACCAATCACTGCAGATCTCATTGTATGTGGTACACGTCCTACACTCAGAAAGATTCTGTTAATGGTTTCTGCTAGAGAAAGACTCAGTTTCAAGATTTCAAAGTATAAGAGTCAGTGTTTACTTGACTCTGGTAATGACGTAGAGCTGGCGGTTGCGGTGCTGCAAACTGAGACTTTGTCAGAGGCATGTCTCTCATTGTTGTTGGTGTTGTTTACTTCAAAAGGATCTTCTTCTGTTCTTGATCTTCTTCTTTTCAGGACAATCAAAACCAACAGAACCAAAATTGCTGCAAGGATGATCACACTGATGATTATTAAAATCACTAACCCGAGTTTGATTCTTGCAGAATCTTTCTCTTTAACCTTGGGGACAGGTTCCACAGCTATTGCTTTGCTTGCTTGGTTTTGACAGAAAGAAAGCGGACGCTGATACTTCGCGTTAGGGGTGCCAACCAAAGACAAGCAATTGAATGAGAAAAGCACTGTCTGATTCCTGAAACTCTTTGAAGAGTAGCAAGAAGGAAGCTTTCCGGTTAAAAGATTGTGAGAAACGTCTAAAGCTCTAATCTTTGAAGAGGAGCTGCAAGAAGCATTTGGAAGTGACCCGCTTAACATATTCTGATCCAAACTGAGAATAAGAAGAGAAGGAAGCGAAAACAGAAACTCTGGAATCGACCCGGTGAATTGGTTGGAAGAAAGGTCTAAACTTTGAAGCTTATTCAACTTCTTGATATGTTCTGGAATCTTGGATCTAAAGGAGTTGTTCTTCAATGAAACAGAGATGAGCTTACTTGGGAGTGAAGGAACTTCAGGACCGAGTTTATTACCTCCCAATTCCAGCTCTTGAAGATTCGACAACCCTCTGAGATCATCAGAGACAAAACCCCAGAACATATTGTCTGTTAAAACAAGGCTTTTCAGATTCTTCAAAGACGAAATCTCTTCTGGGATCTTCCCGGAGATGAAATTAGAGCTGAGATTGAGAGATTCGAGAGACGGTGATAACTTGGTGATGATTTTAGGAGAGAGAGAACCAGAAATCCCGAGAGAGGTAAGAGACAAAGTGTTTAAGCTTGAGAGTTGTGTAAGAAGAGTGAAGAGTTTATGAAAACTTCCGGAGAGCTCACTGGTTCTGTTCCCGGTGATAGTTAACTCTGTTATGTGACCGTTGAAGCAGATGATTCTGAAAGAATGAGAAGGACGAATGTGGCAGAAGTTGGTTGTATCTGTCCATGATTGAAGAATCTGTGGATATTGTAGTTGCTTCTGGATTTCAAGAAGAGTTTTTGATTCACTTGAAGCTAGCTGAGACGCGGAGCGTACTGGAAGAAGAAGAAGAAGAAGAAGGAAAGTGAAGGAAACTACATGGATTTGGAGAGACTTCTGCATTTTCTTGGGAAAATTTACAGTATTAAAGATGTGTTTTTGGCTTTAGAGAAACATAAACTCATTGAAAGTTGTCATTTTTCTGGGAACAGAGACAGATCTATTGGGAAAGTAGAGGAAAAATTGGGATCAAGTAAAGAGAAAGAGCTATAAATTTCTGGGTAAAATGTATAAAGTTTCTTGAAGATTTTCGTGGGAAAATTAAAAGAAAGAGTGAAAAAAAAAGCCAATTAAGGTGGAGGCAATAAATGCGATCTTTAATTTCTTATAATTTTTTGCTTTTTTGTTTGGTTGTTTGTTCATTACTGCACATTGCACAACCTAAGCTTTGACAGACTGTTTTTAATGAATCCAAGAAGATGAAAATTTTACTTTATTTAATCTGATTACCACTATAACAATAAGAACTTCTATTTCATGTGATTTAGATAGTATAGTTGTTTTTAATTTAGCTCAACTTGTTACTAACTAATTTTTATGACTAATTATGAAGTCAGAAGACTCAGCAAAATGTCAAAGAATTGATACTAAATCAAATGTTTGTTTTGTACTTCTGTTCATGTATTAGTTATAACAGCTAATAAGCCAGATGATAAGACATTTAACAACAGTTAACACTCTAATAATGTTTCTTTGTTCATTTTCGTAGATTGATTAAACACGTGCTTTGTTTTCTTCAACCTCTTCAGAACCTGTATGATTGATCAGATAAGAGTAGAGATGTTTTGTTATCTGTCGGTGACAATGAGATTAAGAAAATGTATGTCGTTTTTTGTCCTTGAGAAAAACAAAGCCATTACGTTTGTGTCTTATCTTTAAAAGTGTGTTAGAGATTCTACCAAATGTCGAGCTGTTTCTTTTGTTCTGATGAACTGTTCATTTTTACTTTCTCTTTTATTCTTTTTTTAATTTGGGTACAATTTCTACTTTTTATTAATGGTAGTGTTAAAAAAACTATGGATTTTAGATGATCAAGCACATGCAACGGCCTTGGAATAATCGTCACTGCGAAAAGTATCATTTAATATTTTCCAAAACAGCCATTTATTTTTTTATTTTATCGGAAAAAGGCATTTTGTATTTTTTTCCGATTTTTTTTCTTGAAATCCAAGTCTTTAATTTTATTAAAATAAAATTAAAACTTTATTTTGGGCTTCTACGCTTTTCATTATATTAACTTTTAGCCTGTCTATTATGTAAATACATTTAGGCCCAAAATATACCACTTTTAAATTCCATATATTACAAGATATTTTAACTTTTTAAACGATTTATTTGTTTTTTTTTTGGCGAATACTTATACAAAATGATTAACTTAATATTGAAAACATATCTCCATGCATACTATGCTTATTCCTTGCACGATTTACTCGAGTGAAATCTATTTTATCTTGAGGTGCAGCAACTTGTTCCAAAGATAGAGATGTTTAGTTACACGATATTCTAATCTTCAAGCTGCATGCAAATTTCTGATCAATCTCTCCACAAGTTGATGATTTTCTGCTATAAGAATATTATTATTGTTTTGTTTTATTCTAAATTATGAACTAGAATTTATTACATGGAAGAAGAGTTGGTTTTCAAAAAACAAAACATATACAGTTAAACTTTTATAAATTGATATTCGATAATTTAGTATCAAATATAAAATTAATAATTTTTTGGACTAGTGTAATATTTAACATAATTTGATAAATTAATAAAATAATTTTTTTTTGAAAATCATATGTAAATATATAGTCTCATCGATATTATAAATTAATAATTATATAAATTTATCAAAATACATATATATATAGATTTTATATTATATGTCAGAAAATATAATGAAATATGACTCTAGTGTTTTTTCTTTTAGAATTTGTATTAACTCTTGTTAGAACTCGTTTCTAATATTTTTACTACATCGAAAGTTTTTGGTGTTGTCGTTTAGACATAATAATTGATTTTTTATTTGTAATTGGTTTTAGAACAATATTAGTTATAACAAAAAGAATTATTTTAAAATATTTTTCAAAAAAATTATGAAATTAAGTAAATTTCTTTATAATTAATAATTTATTGATAAATTAATATATTTATTAATTAATAAAATATTTTAGTCTCGATATTATTAATTAATTCATAATTAAATTAAATAAAAAGAAATTACATAGTAAACAAACGAAAAATTGTGGCTTTTTCTTTTTACCGTTAGCCATCTATGTATAAATGTAGCTATTTCATTTATATTAGCCATTAAGATTTAAGACCACATTTCTCTTCAATATCACTTTTCTTTTTCACGAGCACAATTTTTTTTCCCCCGCTAAAATATGGCATGGGTGACGAAATGGTTTGCACGGCTGTAGAGAAATACGGAACCAGAGATTGGAAAAAAATTTCTCAAACCATACTTAATAACATTTGGTACTCTTTTCAATTGACTTTTTTTTTTCTTGCTTTCTAATAGGCTTTTAGGATCATATTCCTAGGGTTTCAAATTATAAAATGTTAATGTATCAACTCATTGTAATCTATTTTTGTTTGTTTTTTATTTAGAAATTTAGGATTTTAAAATTTATTTTCGAACTACTTTTGATTAGATGAAAATTTTCATTAGTACGGTTGAAGGAAAGTAAATTTTTGGGATTCTAAAACTTTGACTAGACGTCACTAGGCATGGGTATTCAGACAACCGTTCGAATTCGGATCGAGTTATTTGAGTTTTCGAATTTTCGGGTTTAAGCATATAGACCCCGATCGGATATTTCTAATAACTGGGTCAGGTTCAGTTCGGATCCTATCAGGTTCGGATCGGTTCTAGTAATATGTATGAGATCCGATTCTTACCTGAATACTCATCGGATACGATTCAGTTCAAATATTTTTACCCAAAATAGCATATAATACATGAAGTAACATAAAATACCTGATTAAACTAAATTACACATTAAAAAAGAGAACTAAGTTAAATGTACAAATGATAGAAAACCAGTCTACAAAACAAGTCAAAACATTCATAGTTTCATACAAATGATAGTAAAAAGAGTGAACAAACCAAACACCTAACCAAGTTCATTGGAAATCCTAAACATCTCTTCATACTTCCTGTGACATCAAATGTAAATTGATATCTAAACCAAGGGTTGCAATTTATATTAGAGGTGACTAATATGAGATTGAAAACCAAGTTACCTTGTTGTACCGAGAGTAGCATTGTGATCTAGACTTTTTGTATTATTGGGGTTTCAAACTCTAAAAAAAAACACAAACGAATTGTTAAAGTTAAACAATAAATAAAAAATTAACATAAAATAGAAGAGAAGAAAATTCACCTCTCTTAAGTTTATCTTCGTACTCAACCAACTCTTATATGAGTCTATTATCCTTCTACTAGTGTGATAAAAACACTTTCAGATGCAACATAGTACACTTGCATAGCAAATACATCGCGAGTTATCTCTGTTAAAATTGGATATTTGTCATTGTTGATCTTCCACCAAGAGAGTACATTATACTCAATTCCATTTATCAAATCAGGATTATCAACACTTTCTTTCGGATATATCTCCAACTCATCCCTTGTGTCTTTAACTCATATCTCATTTAGCATTTTTTTTTACCTAAAATCAATCATATGATATATTGTAAATTCATCATTTACCAAATCCATTCTTTATGTTGGCTGGTCATGAGTAGACTAAGATGATTAAGTAGACTAAATTTGAGATTGTTGAGATACATTTGAATCTTTACCATATCTTTCATTGTATTCTTTATACAATTCACGCATAATATCATTCGCTGAGCTATTCAACTCTTTAGTTTCTAAAGAACGTTTCCCATAGAACTTTTCAAAACATATTTTTGCAAATTTCATCTTTTTCCTATGATCAAACACACTTGCTACTATCAACATTTTATTGATGTTTTTCATGTCATCTCAATACTTATCAAACTTCTTTAACATTTCAGTAGCTTTTTTCTTCAATTTAGAATCAATATTATTACCAAGCAACATCAAAGTTGTCAGGTATGGTCACTATCTCACCATAAATCTTGTATGAATTTATAGAAAAAAAAGCTGAGAGTACCAATATTTGAGTTGTAGAATGTGATGATTTTTTTTTCTTTAGTGTTTTATATTACTTATAGATAATATCAAAATTTTAAATCTTTTTTTAGGTTTAGCTCCTTCATTTAAGATCAATTGTTGTTGGAGATTGTATAAAAGTTGTGAAAAGATTTTCAGTGGATGTTGGTAATAAATCATAGTATTATAAAGTATTAGTTTATAGCTAAACCATATGGATATGACACTTAACACTCTAATAACTTAATTTGAATTCGGATAATGACAAAACGAGATGATTCTAATACGATTTACTAAATAATGTCATAGTTAACGTAGTAATAATATTTTTATGCTATAATTCATTATTACCTAAAAGAAAATGAAATTACTCTTTCTTTTTTTTGTATGAAAGGACTTAAAAGTTAAAATATACAAACGTAATAGAGAAACATTTAATGCCTTTCAAAATCAGGAATTAGCGGATTAACCACTTCGATAATGACAGCATTAGTTCTCGATTAGAAAAATCATTAATCCAACTAAAAAAGAAAGATATTTCAGTAAATTCCAATAGAATCTACAACTCCTCAATTGGGTTCTCATACAACCAATATGCCCATTAATAAACCCATTATCAAAAAATCAGTAAAACACAGTCGTTTCATGCCTTTATTGTTCCGTCTCTCTCCTTCTTTTGTTTCTCTCTCTCTCTCTCTCTTTCTCACATTACAAACGGTGAGAGTGTAATTTCTTACTGTAACCACTTTTTGGTTTTTTTAGGTCACTGCTCCGACGAAGAGCCTAAAAAAGGCAACACATTTTGAAGAACACATAACAGTAACGATTCGGTACATTGTGAACTATATTTCAGATTTGACATTTTAAATTCCTTTTTCTTGTTACACATTTTAGGAAAAACCCTCACAAAAAAAAAGTTTCCGCTTTTGATTTCTTCTACTCAGATCTGAGTACTCAAATGTTACTCCATCTTCTTTCACTCTTTGATTTTGCTTACAAAGTATCTCTCTTTTCGATTTTGTATCTCTATTTTGTTTGGAAAAAACGGTTTTTGAGTTTTTTCGGGTATTTGTTCATATGAAATTTAGGTTTTTTTTTGGGTGTTTTTCCCGCTAAATCTACATGGGTTTTGGTTTGTAATCGTCAAAATCTCCGCTTTTGTTCACTTTAGTTTAATGGGTCTATGTGTTCCTCCTTTGGCTTTCGTTTCTTTTTTTTTTTTTCGTCTCTCTATTGATTTATGCTTTAATCACTGTACAGTTGATGTCTCTGTGTTCGTCTTGTTTCGAACTGTTAGGGTTAATAATCTTTCTCTCTCAACACTCTTTGATTTATGTGTTGTGTGTGTTTCTAGGGTTTCTGTTTTGAGATTTTTGATTCTTTATTTGTAATATGTTTGAGCTTCAAGTAAAAATTGATGGTTCCATAGCTTTTGCTACTGTAAATTCATAGACTTTGTTTGTTTTGACCTGGCGTGTGGCTTATACAAAATATGTTTTTTTTGTTTATGCAGGTTTCTATTTTTGTAGCAACTTTCTAATTGTAGCCATTAGATAAGATGGGAAAGACTCCAAGTCCTGGTAAATGGATCAAGTCTCTTCTTGGGAAGAAGTCATCCAAATCGAGTTTGGAGAAAGGAGGCGAAAAATTGGTAAGCATATAGTGAAAGTTCTGGTTTTTTTTAATTATGTCGGAAAATTAAATGATGAGTGATTTGTAAACATTGTTCATATTTTGGAAGAGATCTGCAAAGAAAGAAGAGGTTGTGGTGAAGGTGAAGGATAATAATGTCTCAAAGTTACCTACCGAACCACCTGTAATTTCATCTCAAGAAGTTGCAGCTACTCAAACTATAGTAGTTCCTGATGTTGTAATCGCCGAGAGGCAGCCAAGCGGAGACATTGAAGGCGATGAGGCATCGAATGTGAATCTTGAGTCAGGGAATGACTCTGAAGAAGTCAAGCTTGAAGAAGCTGCTACAAAGGTTCAAGCTGCTTTCAGAGCTCATCAGGTGAATTCTTATTCTTCATTCTATATGTATTGATTTTTTTGGATCTTATTTTGCTGATACTTTGTTGTTCTCTTAACTCGTGAAGGCCCGTGAAGAATTTCAGAACTTCAAAGGTATCATAAGGGTGCAAGCAGTTATCCGTGGTCACTTAGTTAGAAGACAAGCTGTTGCTACTTACTCGTGCATTTGGGGAATTGTGAAGTTTCAAGCGCTTGTTCGCGGGAAGCAAGCTAGATCCTCAGAAGCCGGGGCTGAACTTCAAAAAACAAATACGGTATTCAATGTCTGTTAGTTTATACATTCCACTTTGATAACTGTTACTCGATTTTGTTTTCGAAACTGTAATTTCCTTTGTCTATTAGGAAACCGAGAATTCTGAAACTTTGCAAGGAACCACATACAGTTGGATGGAGAATCCCACAAAGCTCTCCATGATTGATAAGGTAACATCAACATTTTGCTATGTGATTCTGTGACAGGCTCATAATTATTTGTTTCCGTGACGTTTTCAGCTTTTGGTTTCATCACCAAAGACATTGCCTCTGAAGATCCAGTATAGTCCTGAAGATCCTAACTCAGCCAAGGTATGGCTTGAACGCTGGACACAATTGCAGGTTTGGGCTCCTGGTCCACTGGTGGTTAAAATTCTGATACCAAAATCTCAGACAAAGAAGCGAAGTTTTCAAGCAGTTGAAACAGAAAAGGGAAAACTTAAGAGAGGTGTGAAGAAACCATCCGGTGCTTTAATTACTGGAAATAGCTCCAGTAACCGTTCTACAGCTGAAAACGAAAAACCTAAGCGAACTGTGAGGAAGGCTTCCACGCTCGGTAAAGAACTTTCGAGAATCGAGAATGACAAGTCTAAGCCGAGTTCAAGAAAAAGTACTAGCGCCATAAAGGAAGGGTCTTCAGTGGAGGTTAAAGATGAGAAGCCTAGAATTAGTCTAAAAAAGGCTTCTCATTCTAATGGGATAGAGAAAGCAACCCGCAAATCTGCTGAGAAGAAGAAAGAGATTGCAGATTCAGTGCAGAAAGAATTGCCTGTCGAAAAGGTTTCAGCTTCTGTAGTTGATGCTCCCGAAGATGAAAAGATGAACCTTATCCCTGAAACAGTTTCGAAAGAGTCTGATCTCGATAAAGAGGAGAAATCACCGGTTCTGGATAACCCAGAGCAAGAGGAACTCAAGACTGCAGAGAGAGATGATAAAGCTGAAGAGGAAATCGAAGAGCCAGACGTGCAGATAAGCTCTGAGAATGGAAATGTTGCTTCTGAGAACATAAAGCCAAGCGATAGACGAGCTTCATTGCCTGCAAAGATTGAGAATCATCATCAAGATGATGGGCTTACACAAAGTGGGCGAAAGATTCCGAGCTATATGGCCCCAACTGCATCTGCAAAGGCAAGAATAAGAGGACAAGGTTCTCCGAGGATTGCTCAAGAGAAGCCTGAGAAAAACGGGACAACAAGGCGCCACTCTCTTCCTCCCGCAGCCAATGGTAAGCTGAGTACAATGTCTCCAAGGGCTCACAGACTTCTCATAGCTTCAGCTAAAGGATCAATGAACAGTGACAGATCGTTTTCGTCTTCCAAGGACATTGGTGGTAAGAGGTTTAAAGCTATAATTATACACAAGCCTCTTCAAAATTTCAACCTTTACACTAATGTCTACATCCTTTTAACACATTTCGTTCATGTTTATTTCAGACAAATCTACGAAAGCTGAGTGGAAACGGTGAAAGCTCTGGAAACCTTTTTGAGACAAAAGAGAAAGCGATCCATAGAGGCATCCTCATCATCTTACACTGTTGAACAAAGTTCTGAAACCTTTTGAATCACTTTTAACTGTTTCTCTATTCTGATTTTCTGTGTGTTTTGGTGTGGTTTGGTTTTGATTTGGTTTGGTTTGGTGTGATGAGTTCTTTTGACATGTTGTCTTCAGTTTACTCTCAGATGCTTTGTCTTCACAAACAAAATAGGGTTTGAGTAAATAGTTCTTAAAAGTCATCTTTTATCATTTGCAGTTTGTTGTTGGATTTTGCAATTCAATTTTAGCTCCGAACAAACCAAATTTTATAAAATTGAGCTAAGAATGAAACTTTCGTCCGTTAGACATAACACATATACACGGAGAGTGATTATTGTGAGAGAAGGCAAAGAAGAAGAAGCATGAGTTGTGTAAGAGAGGGCCGATAATGAGCTTGTCTAGTTCCAGTTCCAGTTCCAATTTTTTTTTTCTTTTTCTTTTAATGTGAAGATTTCATTCCGAATAGAAATTACAAGCTAATCTACTAAATACAAAGCTAATCCATTTTCACATGAACGAAAAAAGAATATGCAAAATTACAAAGAGAAATTTAGATGAAAAAAGTAAACTTAAAGGAGGGAAGAGGAATGCAAGCGACGGCCTGGAAAGGACAACAACCGATTCTGTGGAGTGCGATCGATGGCAAGGCAAAGTGCGGTGGTGGTGTTGCAACGGCGGAGAAAATCCTCGTGTTTCGTTCTTTCCAAAGGTGGTAGACCACTGACTGAAGAAAGAGCTTGAGGATGGTGATGGCTTTGGCATGGTGCGCCAGATTGCGAAAAAGTATCCAAGAGGAAGCTGCTGGGTATTAGGCGGGTTGAGAAAGAATTTTGCAGCCAAGTAACCCCAAATATATGACAAGAAAGAACACTCGAAGAAAAGATGCTCATGATTTTCAACCCCATTTGAGCATAGGACGCAAGCGGCGGGAATATTCATGCCCAAACCTCTTAGTCTATCTCGCGTGGGTAGACGTGCAAGCATAGCTAACTAAGTGATAAAGAAAAACTGTGGCACGTGTTCTTTCAACCATACCACATCAGCCCAAGGGACCAGAGGTGAATAGATTCTCAGTTGCTCCCAAGTCTCCTTAGACGAGAAGGATGGGCAGAAGTTACCTGAGGCATTACGCCAAAAAAAGAGTCTCGGCCATTGCTTCCTACAGGTGCTGCAAAATCAGTTAGCGCCACCAGCAAACCTTGAGCATTATTAGATCGGACTGCCGGTAATACCCAATTTCCATTCCTCGAGGCTTCTATCACCCTCGCATATTTTTTGGTGCGAAGTTGTCTTGGACCAGCCTCCCCGAGAAAGGTTATAAGCTGACCAAAATCCGTCCATGAATCTTACCAGAAAGAAGCAGAACCACCATCTCCCACCACGCACTTGAGATACTATATGATGGTAGGTTTTAGTTGCAACATGTTGTTTACAGTCTTGGAAAAGCGATTAGCCTCTTCTGTTATCCAGTAGTTTTTTTCTCAAGAAAGTATTCCCTTTCAGCCAAGTAACCAACAAAAAACCAGAATTGGAGAAGAAGTTTCAGATTTGCTTCAACCTGAAAACAATGTCGAAGTCTTCCAGCAAATGAATACCAAGTCCTCCTTCCTCCTTAGGCCTGCAAATATCTTTCCAAGCCACTCGAGCTCCAGAGGCAGGCTCCTTTGTTTTTCTAAAAGAAGCCAGAACACAAAGAATCCACTTTTGCATAGAAGCATTTGGACAACATAAAAACACTACTCCAGAAGTTTACCATACCATATATGATAGAATAAATCAACCCAATTTTCCATGCGAAAGAGAGTAATTTTGCAGTCCAAGAGTGGATCTTACTTGTAATTCTCTCAAGGAAAGGCTTCAAGGTGCTTCGATTGGCAAGAAGCCGTGGAACAAGTATGGACCATGACGCAAATAGAAGAGATTAAGGAAAATTGCGACATCCCGGAACGTGCATATGATAATTCGGTCCGAAGTGAGACTTGTGAGACAAGACATACGGGGTATCGATGTTTTATTGATGGTTCTTGGAAATGAAGTGACAAGTATTCAGGACTATGATGGTTTTGTTTACTACCCAACGATGCTATGCCAAGTATGGGAGCCGCAAATCTTCGAAGAAGGTTAACCTCCCTACATGCAGAGGTGGAAGCACTCATCTGGGAGATGAGATGCATGATCGGTCAAGATAAGAGAGAAGTAGTTTTCATTACAGACTGATCCGACCTGATGAAGATGGTGTCTACTCCTAGCGAGTGGTCTGCTTTTTCTACATACCTAGAGGCGATTCAAAACGACAAAGATGAATTTATTTATTTTTCTTTATCTTTGGCTTTGCGACGTTCAAACGTCAAAGCGAATGTTTTGCCACGAAATATTCGTATAGAACCGCACCTTATCACATATGTAAACAATGTCTCACAACATTGTCTCCTATAAGTCAAACAAGTTAAAATGTTGACAAAAAAAAAAAAAAAGGAAAGGCTGCAAGGTGGCAAATGTTCCAGATCCAAATTTAATTCATTTAATTTGGCCAAAACTTGTGACAACATGCAAAATTTTCAGGAAAGAAGAGTTAGCCGAAGTGTATAGATGATCCATGGTTATATCTCAGCTAGGCATGATATTCAATTCATTGATGCATTAATAAAGTCTCTGCAAATTTGTAAAAAAAAAAAGAAAATTAATAAACTAAGACAAACATGTTGAAGAACATATATAGACAAGCTATGGTGATCTCATCGAATATTACCACATTTTGTATTTCGGCTGAACTACAAAATCAATGGCAGAATGAGATGCAAATATCATCCCTGCCCATCCAGCTGTATTTAAACAAATATATTAAATAACAAAACTCATATAGCATATATAGACAAGCTATCGTGCTCTGATCGAATATTACCACCTTTTGTATTTCGGCTGAAATACAACATCAATGGCAAAATGAGATGCAAAGATCATCCCAGCTGTGAGTGCAGCGATGATTCAATTTCAGTTTTGGAGGTTGGGTTGATTTCTAAAATAGAGACTGAATTGAGCTGGTTTGCTGAGATTGAAGTTGGTTTAGCTTCATATGAAACTCTGCGTTTTGAAGAGGAGAAGACATAAATCAAAGCTTCTGGTCGCGACAGAGTCTTTGCTTTTTAGGGAGTATAAATACTCTGCTTGTCTGTTCTTCTCCGGCGTGGACGTGAGTGTAAAAACCTTGTGAGAGATATAGCAAGAGGTGTTGTCTTGACATTTTGGTTGTATCTCTGTGTTTCTGAATCAATATATTGCCTGGACTAATCCGGCCCCGGACGTAAACTTTATCACACCGATAAGTCGAACCGGGTTAACATTTGCTCGTGTCGGTATTTGTTCTTGCTCTGTTTTCTTGCTGTTCTTACAAACGAGTGAGAGAGAGACATACATGTGTGAGAGGGAAAGTATTCTTGAGTGAAAGAGGTGTCTGGTTTAACAACAAGTGGTATCAGAGCTTCGGTTTTTTGAAGAAAGGTTAGAGCTTTGGAGAAATCAGCTAAAAGCTCAAAGCTTTGTCGAAGAAACGGTGAAAGCTTCAGGCTTTCTGGGAAAAGTTTCAACCTTTAGCTTGAAAACGTCAAGTTTAAGCTTAAAGGTTAGGGCTTTGCGTAGATCTTCGAGTTTTATCTTAAAGGTTCAAGCTTTGGTGTGAAAGACACAAAATTTATCACGAAGACTTGGCTTTTATCACGAAAGGTGACATCTTTGTTCTCTTATGATGGTTAAAAATCTATTAGGGAACACACATGTTAATGTTGACAGATTCGACGGTACTGGAGACTTCTCTTTATGGAAGATAAGGATGATGGCGCATTTTGGTATCCTTGGCTTGAAGGATATTCTCACGGATCATAAGTTGGAGATGGAGGTTACACTCATAGATGAAACACCTTCGTCAGAGAATCCTACAGAAGGAAATGAAACACCTTCAGCAGAACCTCAGACAAAGGTAGTCCCTGACCCTGGAAAACTTGAAAAGTCTGAGAAGGTTATGGGGATGATTATCACTTGTGTTGGTGACACTGTACTTAGGAAGATAGAAGGATGTGTTACTGCAGCTGATATGTGGTCAACACTAAACAAGTTGTACATGGAAAGTACACTCCCTAACATGATACATTTACAACTGAAGTTCTACACGTTCAGAATGAATGAAGCAAAGACTGTTGATGGTAATGTAGACGATTTTTTAAATATTATTGCAGAGCTAAGTAGCCTTGATGTGAAAGTTACAAATGAAGTTCAGGCTATCTTGTTCATGACCTCTCTGTCGTCAAGCTATGATCAGCTGAAACATACTCTGAAGTATGGGAGAGAGTCACTGACCTTGGAAGAAGTCATATCAGCTACAAAATCAAAAGAAAGGGAGATAACAGAAGCAACTAAGGAATATAAGAGTCATGTAGCAAGCTTGTACACTAGTGAAAGAGGAAGATCATACTCTAAAGGTCCAAAAGAATCAAATAGAAGAGGTAGGAGTAAATCAAACTCAAAAACAAGGGTTACTTGCTGGTTTTGTAAGAAGGAGGGTCATATGAAGAAAGACTGCTATGCTAGAAAGAAGAAGTTCGGAAATGAGGGTCAAGCAGAAGCTGGAGTTATTATAGAGAAGCTGGTTTTCTCAAAGGCATTAAACATGGATGATCAGGAAGCTAAAAATGTGTGGGTATTAGATTGTTGATGCATATTTCATATGACATCTCGTAGAGACTGGTTTGTTGATCTACAGGACAATGGATGTACAACTATCTTGTTAGGTGATGATCATACCGTTCAATCACAAGGACAAGGGTCAATCAGAATTAAAACACATGGAGGATCAATCGCAGTGTTGCATAATGTCAGATATGTACCAAATCTGAGAAGAAATCTTATCTCCACAGGAACGTTGGATAAGCTTGGGTATAAGCATAAAGGTGGAGATGGTAAAGTCAGGTACTTTAAGAACAAAAGGACAGCTCTCAGGGGAAACTTGATAAACGGCTTGTATATTCTAGATGGAGAGACTGTTTTGTCTGAAACTTGCAACCTTGAAATGAAGAAAAGTAACAAAACAGCTCTGTGGCACCGCAGGCTCGGACATATGAGTATTAACAACCTCAAGATCTTGACTGGAAAGGGTTTATTAGAGAGAAATGATGTAAAGGAGCTGGCATTCTGTGAAAACTGTGTAATGGGAAAAACCAAAAAACTGAATTTCAATGTGGGAAGGCATGATACAGAAGATGCACTTGGATACTTACATGTTGATTTGTGGGGTTCACCAAATGTCACACCCTCATTGTCAGGTAAGCAATATTTCTTGTCAATTATTGATGACAAGAAGAGAAAGGTGTGGCTGATGTTTCTGAAAACAAAAGATGAAACATTTGACAAATTCTGTGAATGGAAGGATTTGGTAGAAAATCAAATTGCTAAGAAAGTGAAGGTCTTAAGAACAGAGAATGGACTTGAATTCTGTAATTCAAAGTTTGATGAGTATTGCAAAACACATGGGATAGAGAGACATCGAACCTGTACCTACACACCCCAACAAAATGGTGTGGCAGAAATGATGAATCGTACAATCATGGAAAAGGTAAGATGTATGCTGAATGAGTCAGGGCTTGATGAAAAGTTTTGGGCTGAAGCAGCTGCTACAGCAGCCTACTTGATCAATAGGTCTCCATGTTCTGCAATAGATCACAATGTACCAGAGGAATTGTGGCTTAACAGGAAGCCGGGTTACAGGCATTTAAGAAGATTTGGGTCAATCGCTTATGTTCATCAAGATCAGGGCAAGTTAAAGCCAAGAGCTTTAAAGGGAGTCTTCTTAGGTTATTCGCAAGGTACTAAGGGTTACAAAGTCTGGTTATTGGACCTTAAAAAGTCTGTTATAAGCAGAAATGTGGTGTTTCATGAAGAAAAGATGTTCAAAGACTTGCAGTCTGAAGAAGAACAGAACATCAAAGTTAATATTGAGGTTGGAGAATCTAGTGGGATAAGCAATATCGTTTTTATTACTGGTTTAAACCCAGAAGAACTTCAAGAACAACAACATACAAAAAACATTGGTTAAGGTGGAGCTATTGCAGAAAGCTCAAGTGAATCAGAAGATGAGCTCATAAATATGAATGAAGAGCAAGATGGTGATGAGCTAGCTGGATATCAACTCGCAAGAGATAGGGTACGTAGAACCACTGTACCACCAGCTAGACTCTCTGATTATAGTATGGTGGCTTTTGCACTTTTAACTGCAGAAGACATGGACATAGAAGAACCACAATGTTTTCATGATGCAAAAGCATCTAAAGAATGGATTAAATGGGATGGCTCTATGAGAGAAGAAATGGAGTCGTTGTCAAAGAACAAGACATGGGATGTAGTTGACAAACCAGTGGGAAAGAAAATCATTGGCTGCAGGTGGCTTTACAAAAAGAAACTTGGTATTCCCAGAGTAGAACCAGAAAGGTATAAAGCAAGATTACTGGCTCGGGATTTTACTCAAAGAGAAGGTATAAACTTTCAAGAAGTCTTTGCTCCAGTAGTTAAACATGTCTCTATAAGGATTTTGATGTCAGTGGTTGTAAATCAAGACCTAGAGTTAGAACAGATGGATGTGAAAACAGCATTCCTTCATGGAACATTGGAACAAGAACTTTACATGGAACAACCTGAGGGATTTGAAGTGAAAAAAGAAAAGGATCAGGTATGTTTGCTAAAGAAATCTCTTTATAATTTAAAGCAATCGCCGAGACTGTGGAATAAGAGATTTCATCAGTTTATGAAGGAGCAGAAATTTCAGAGAAGTGAACATAACTCTTGTGTTTATGTGAAGAAAGTTGATCTTGGTTGGGTATATCTTCTTCTTTATGTGGATGATACGCTATTAGCGGCCAAAAGCGTGGCAGAGGTTGATAAACTCAAAAGGGTGTTAAGTTCAGAATTTGAAATGAAGGATATGGGTGCTGCTAGTAGGATCTTGGGAATTGTTATCAGAAGAGACAGAAAAGAGGGTGTTCTGTATTTATCACAGTCAAGTTACTTGGAGAAAGTAGTTCAAAGATTCAAGATGGCTGAAGCAAAGATAGTAAATACACCAATTGGAGGACACTTTAAACTGTCTACAGTCAAGGATACATCAGAATGCATAGATACTGACAAGTTCCCTTACTCAAGTGCGGTGGGAAGCCTTATGTATGCACTGGTAGGAACCAGGCCTGATATGGCTTATGCAGTAGGGCTAGTTAGCAGATTTATGAGTAAACCTGATATGCATTGGGAAGCAGTAAAGTGGTTACTCAGGTATGTTAAAGGCTCTTCGAATTTAAACTTGGTCTTCACCAAGAACAAAGATTTCAGAGTTCAAGGTTATTGCGATTTTGATTTTGCTGGTGATCTGGACAAAAGAAGATCGATTAGTGGCTATGTATTTACAGTGGGAGATAACACCATAAGCTGGAAATCTGGTTTGCAACCAGTGGTAGCATTATCTACCACAGAAGCTGAGTACATTGCATTATTTGAAACAGTTAAGGAAGCAATATGGATTCAAGGATTGATTGGTGACATGGGCTTTGAACAAGAAAAAGCTACAGTTTGGTGTGATTCCCAGTCAGCGATATGTTTGTCTAAGAATAACACATTTCATGAGAGAACAAAGCATGTAGCTGTGAAGTATCACTTCATAAGAGATCTCATTGAATCAGGAGAGGTAGAAGTAAGCAAGATCCATACTTCAAGGAATCCTGCAGATATTCTAACCAAGACTATCCAGGTAAACAAGTTTGATGCAGCTTTAGAGCTTCTAAAGCTAACAAACTAATGATGAAGTATCATCATGTCGGAGGTTAAGTCCTAAGTATGTGTAGTAATTGAAGATGAAATGAAATGTGAATCAAGGTGGAGAATGTGAGTGCAGCGATGATTCAATTTCAGTTTTGGAGGTTGGGTTGATTTCTAAAATCGAGACTGAATTGAGCTGGTTTGCTGAGATTGAAGTTGGTTTAGCTTCATATGAAACTCTGCGTTTTGAAGAGGAGAAGACAGAAATCAAAGCTTCTGATCGCGACAGAGTCTTTGCCTTTTAGGGAGTATAAATACTCTGCTTGCCTGTTCTTCTCCGGCGTGGGCGTGAGTGTGAAAACCTTGTGAGAGATATAGCGAGAGGTGTTTTCTTAACATTTTGGTTGTATCTCTGTGTTTTTGAATCAATATATTGTCTGGACTGATCCGGCCTCGGACGTAGACTTTATCACACCGATAAGTCGAACCGGGTTAACATTTGCTCGTGTCAGTATTTGTTCTTGCTTTGTTTTCTTAAAAACGAGTGAGAGAGAGACATACATGTGTGAGAGGGAAAGTGTTCTTGAGTGAAAGAGGTGTCTGGTTTAACAACACCAGCTCATCTAGCTGTATTTAGATTTTTTTTATATATATATATATATATATATGTTTGTGAATACAATCACAACTAAATTTAGTCCAAAAATTCAGAACTAAAATTTAATTTTATTTGGACTAAATTTAATTTTGTTTCTGGGATAATTTTGTTTTGAAAGATCATTCAATATGTCAATCAATATAGGGATTAAAAAAGGCACAATAAAAAGGAATATAGATAGGGTATGGTAACTTAAGAATGTATTATCTTTATACCTAGTGTTTTTCTATATCATCTATCTTCGCAATGATACCGGATAATGTTTGGGTGTCCATATGCTAAAGTGAGCATTGCAATCTCAATTTTAATTTCGGTATATGGAACAACGTATTTTACGGCAACTTGACGTTCTCCAAATTTCCTTCAACGTAGTATTCAGACTGAACAACGCATTTTGCTCCAGCCAGTTACGAAAATTCGAAAGGTGGTTGAGGATTTTAATTAAATAATGTCTAGCTGCTGTAAAATGAACTGTGTATCAAGAGAAAATAAGAAATCTCCACTCGTTTTAATCTTTTATGGTGAGAAAACAGTTAATCATGTTCTGGTTTGTATCATCTTAACCTCGAATATAGCTAAATTTATCGGTTTAAGACTAAAATGGGTGATTGATTCTACTGCGCTGCTGCTGGTCGTGATTGATTCTAAAAATCCAACACCATTGTGCTCCTTAATGCCTATAAGGAAAGATATCCAAACGCTCCTGTCAATACCCCTTAAACCACCAAATGTTTACTAGATTTTGCGTCTGCGTATGTGTTTTTTTATCTTTGCTTTTATGGATTGCGGTTCTTAGTGGTGTATGCATGTGTGACCTTCGAGACAAGGAAAGATTAGCTTTATTTGTTATGGTTGTCTCAGTTTAACAATGGATCATCTGTACATAATAGAAAAGAAAAATAGTATTTTCTCCCAAAATTATCCACTAAAACATGTGATTTAGCTTAGCTCAGTAAAACTTCAATTTGATAAAATGTGAAACAAACCAACCTTGAAAGACCGCTTTATTTAAATACACAACTGTCAGACCAAGCTCAGCTTTGGTTGTCTCAAAGGGTTACTCATCTTTAAGCTCACGAAACCCATAACCCACTCTTTGTTTTGCACAACACATGGCACAAAAGTGAGCAAAGAAGAGAAACAACAAAGAGCCAAGAATTTGCTAACTAATGTAGAAACTTTGAATTTGAGGGAAACAAGTTTAACCAAATGATCTGATGAAAACAGAGATACCAAATCTTTTAGTTATTGATGAACACATAGGAACAATGTGTACTGCTTGATTATCGAGTTTGCAAACTCACTCGTACACGCCAACGTCTACAACCAGAAAGCTATACAAACCTAAATAGAACGCTACTATTTAATCTCTCAATCTCTAGATACACTCTTTAACTGACTGTCATCTTCTCTTTAATCGCTTGTGCAAGCTCAGCAGTTTCTCCTCTTGTTTGTTGCAACTTGATGTCTCATATGCTTTCATAGGTCCATCATTATCCTATAGTGATTCACAATATCTTTCTCAAGTGTAACCAAGAATCAAGCCAAACAAAACTTTCTCAATTTGTAAGGATAATAGAGAGAACAATCAAGTTTTATAAAGTCTCCCTATTGAGTAAATATTGAAACCATATTGAAAATTGTCTACAACCGGATCGGTACATATCTTTTAGTACCGAACAAACCATATTGAAACCAACTTTTATAAATTGAGCCAAGAATGGAAACTTTCGTCCGTTACAACACATTTTACACACAGAGCAGCATACAACAGACAACGAGAAAAGAGAACTATTACAGTGATTCTATTTTACACGAGGAGAGTGATTGTGAGAAGGCAAAGGAGAAGCACCAGGAGTTATGTTTAAGAGAGGCCGATCATAACTATACCTCCTTGGAGATTTTTGTACAACAGATCCATTACTACCTCTTGGAGAATCAATCTGAGCTTGTCTGTATCCAATTCCAGTTCCAGGTTTCGTTGATTCAAGCTGATCTAATTTGGCCAAAACTTCTGACATTTTCGGTCTGAGTTTTGCGTCGGGGTTTAAGCATTGCAATGCAAGACTAGCTGCTGTGTATGCTCCTTTTTGAGGATACTGACCGCCTAATCTTGTGTCCATTATTCTAAAGAGCTTTCTCTTGTCGCCAAGATACGGTGTTGCCCAGTCCACTAGACTCTGTTCCATTCCCACTTTTGATTTGTCCACCGCTCTTCGTCCTGAGAGTAATTCCAGTAGTACCACACCGAAACTGTATACGTCGCTCTTAGCTGTTAATCGACCTGTGGATGAAAATCAGATCTGAGCTTAAGAGATTTCGGAAGTGAAGCTTTTAGTAAAGTGCTAAAAAATTTTCAAGCAAAAGGCTAAGACTTAAGTAAAGGACTAAAGCTTTTAAAGCAAAGGGCTAAAGCTTTAGTAGCAAAGGCTGGAGTTTTGAAGCAAAGGCTAATGGTTTTTGAAGCGAATAGGTTTTGAAGCTAAAGCCAAAGTTTCTCACCTGTGGCTACATATTCAGGGGCTGCGTACCCGTGAGTACCCATGACTTGCGTGGACACATGAGTCTTGTCGCCGGTAGGACCTGCTTTAGCTAAACCGAAGTCTGAAAGTTTAGAGTTGAACTCCTGCGATTAAGATCGATATAGAAGTTGGTTAGAAATGAAGTAAAATCACAAATAAGGGGTTGAAGAGAGGCTAATAATCAGGTTTCTCGGTTTTATTACAGCATCGAGCAGAATGTTTGCAGCTTTAAAGTCTCTGTATATCACTTGTGATTTTGCGTCATGAAGAAAAGTAAGCCCCTTGGCTGCTCCTATCGCAACTTTCATCCTTATCGCCCACGTAAGTGGCTGAGCGCCACCTGCAAGATCAAAAAAATCATTTGACAAGGATTAGAAAACACAGTATAAAGAATCTAAGATGTGTCTGATTTTGAAAAGGGTTTACTTAGATAATCGCAGGTTTACATACGTCTAAAAAGATGATTCTCCAAGCTTCCTTTTGGCATGAATTCGTATACTAGTAACCGGTTTTCGCCTTCTACACAATACCCAACTAGTTTGACAAGATTTGGGTGACTAAGCTGACCAAGATAGTTCACTTCAGTCTGAAACCAAACAAATCCAAAAAGATATGTCACCAAACAATATTAACACAATCACATGACCAAAACCCATAAGAGAAGGAAAGAAAAAACGACGTACCAACCACTCCTTATGACCTTGAAAGCCTTCAGTTTTCAGCTTCTTAACAGCAACAACGATTCCAGAACCCGGTTTTGAAGCAGTTAAAGTAGTTCCATCAATCCATCCTTTAAAGACATAACCAAAACCTCCTTCACCTAGAAGACTATCGGGTCGAAAATTCCTAGTAGCATTCTTGAGCTCGTTGAAAGTGAAAGCTTTAAGATTTGGTGATGACAAAATCTCTCCTTCTGTTCTTGGTGTAGGCAAAGACTCCACACTACTGTAAGAATTTATGCTTAGGCTTGAAGGGACTGTGGAACGACTTGTCTTGCTAGAAACTCTTGAGCTCGACGAAGCTAAAATAGATCCAAATAAAGTATCTAAAATCAGACTTAACAAAGAAAAGATGATTTCATAATTTCGAATTCAATTTGCACATCCAACCATCTTAAATCAATCCTACAATTACAAACAGCCAAATTGTGAGATTATAACTTAACAATCCTATAAAATTAGGCAAAAACAAAATATCTAATCAGACTAAAAGACAGATCATAAATATCAATCTCGACATTAAGCAATATCAACCATCTTAAATCAAATTCCAGGTAATTCTTGAGGCTTTAACAATCCTATAAACAGTCAAATAGTGAGATAATGGAGTAACATATCGGTTCAAAACCAACTTGTTTCCAACATTTAACCCCAAAATTACTAGAAATCAGACATATGCAGAGATCGGTATTTCGAAAGGTTTGATTTTGAAGTTAATTGAATAAGGAGAAATTTCCAAAAAAAAAAAAAAAAAGAACAACAACAGAAACTTAACAAGTAACGAAATTGGATAAAAGAAGAAACTTTAGAACTATGGAGAAAAAATAAATTACCAGAATTAGCATGAGGACTGTGGCTGCTACTATCCACTTTAGCTGATGAATCTAAGCAATTACCCATTTTCTCGAAACCAGTCAACAGATTCAAAAGAACAAACCTATATTTTTGTTTCCTTTCGTTTACTCTGCGGCGCAAAAGCTGAACTGTAATAATAATAATAATTAATTATCCAGGAAAAAAAAGATGATTTGGGAAAGAAAAAAAAATGAGTTTGAAGGGAAGAAGGAACGTGAGAGATGTTAAGAACACACAGAGAAGCACAGCACACCATACATACAAAAGTCGTGGTGGTGGTGGGGATTTTGGAGTAAATTACGATTCTACCCTTTTTGGCTTTTGTTCTACGTGGTCCGTGGTTTTTTTCCTCGTAAATGACTATATTGCCCTTGCTTTCGGCGAATCTTTTTTGTTTATGCGGGCATCAAAGAAGGGACCGTTTGGTAAAAGATCTGGACCATCTGCTACGTCTTTGCTTGCGTCAGCAAATCCACGTCAGATTTTATTTACATTTACCTTTAAGCAAAAGCAAAACTCCTAAAGGTGCATCAAATAATTTGGTAAAAGATTCCAATAATTTTTAGATAATGTAAGATTTATTAATTAATACAAATTGGGGTACAGGAGATTAAGTACTGTTTAATGGAATGAGGATAGTTAACACGCTTTTGGAATATTTTAATTTCAAGTGTATCGAAACTTTATTCCATGCATTGACCCCAAAAAACTATCTCCATCTATTTCACATTACGTTTGACCGACACATCTAAGAGCTTTTTTTGGCTATATCACACCTTGACACGTGGGGACAATATTCGCATATGATATCGTTTATAAATTATCAGAAAGCATTGTACAATTGTAAAACTGTGAAACATAAAAAAGATATTTAGAATATAATAGAGGAATCACTAAACGAATTATCAAATGAATAAAATGTGTATTTCGTCATTCATTTTCTGGAATTACGAAATGTATAAAAAGAAGTCATGATTGCATTAAAAATGCAAAAAAAAAAACAAATAATAATAAGAATAATAATTTTGCATATTATTAATCACAACATTAAACTTATTATTTCAAAAACATTTAATATGCAGATTTAAATGTAAATAATACTCCCTCCGTTTTTTTTTAGTTGTCGTTCTAGGTAATTTCACACATATTAAGAAAACAATTGAATTTTCTGTTTTACCCCTAATTAATATATTATTTTGTTTAATATAAATAATTAATAAGCTAAAAAGTAGGGATACAACTGAAAATTTGTTTAATAAATTTGCATTGAAAACACAAAACGACAAGTAATATGAAACAAAATTTTAACTCTAAAACGACAAATAAAAAGAAACGGAGAGAGTAACAGATTTTTTCCTCGAATGATGATATAAACATATTAAGTTTAAACTACAAATCATAGTCATCACAATCTTGAGTTTACTTTTAGTGATGGCATTTACGGTTGTTACAGTTGTGCCGCTCAGATTACCATAATTGTATAACATCTATTTTTGTCGGCAATTGAATAGCATTAAAAGTCCCAATATATAATGTCCGTATTTCCCAACTTGATGTAAGATATTATACCAAGTGATTTGTATATATATCCTAAGAATTAAACACGAAGCATGTGAATAGTAGTCATACGACAAAAAGAAGCAAGTTAATAGTTATCTTTTGACTATATCAAAATCTTCCAGTATATATATATATATATATATATATATATATATATTTTGTCAACCATATTATCTATCCGTTAAGCCATCCATGATAATGTTCATGGACAAAAAAAGTACTATAAAAGTACTATACGTGGTTTATAATAAAGTATGATTTGAGTGCATATTATTTAAGTTGCTATCATATATATATACTTTCAACCTTCTTTTAATTTTTTCTTTTGTCAACAATATTATCATCTTTGCCTTTACACAAAAATGTATCTTATCATCTTTGATTTTATAAAATAAACGTGATTTAATATTTTATCAATATTCATAAGTTAAACATACAAATTCTTTATAACACTCCAATTTCAAGAAATATGATGGTATATACGAAAATGTTTTAAAAGAATTGATTTAGTCATCTATGTCATTAAAGTGCACTTATCTTTTCGGTCAACTGTCCTGAAAGAACTCCACAGTTAAACGTGTTTGTGCTGTAGCAATTTCAGGATAGGTGACCTACCGGAAAGTGATTGTCGGTACCGTGCGAGTGAGGACAAAACACAGAGAAATATCACGTGGTGATTTGTAGGGTTGGTAAACAAGTCTTTAAAGTCTTCCGGACGTAGCGTACCGACCGTCAGGGCAAAGGTGGGCCCATGGACTGAGAGCGAACATGGGGTCCATTAAGAGATGGTGGTCGGGGCGTTATAAGTGGTATCAGAGCTGAACCCAGACGAGTGTGGAGTCAAGAGGGCTCACACTGTCGGGGGTGACGGTCTTGGTGTGCAACGAGGATGTTGCGATTTGTTTGTGGGGGTGTGATGAGGACATCAATACCATTCCACTCGGACCCGAGGAGAATGTCATCAACATTCCGCAAATGAGAAGATCAAGAACCTGGTCTGGAACCAAGAGCTTAAGAGAGGACTTCAACATATCAGTGGAGAGCCTAATCACACTATTGGAGCATGAAGTGTTTAAAGGAAGAATGCTTACAAGAGAGATTATTCGAAAGACTCCAACAGAACCAACAAACGGTTTAAACATTCTATCAGCACAAAACGTGGAGCAAGTTCAAGATGTCAACCTCACAACCTCTAAATGCATCAAGAAGCCGAGCCCAACATAGGAATACAAGAGACTTCTCAACTGCTACTCAAGTCTCCAACAATTTCTTTCTTACCAGTTTTACAAGGAAACGAAGACATCACTTTGTTCACCATCTTTAAGAGCATGGAAAGAGACTCAAACTACTAGAGAGGAAGCCACGAAATCAACCAAGGTGAGTGTTTGGATTATTACTTATACTCACAAGCTTATGTCTTTTTATGTTATGCAGGTTTTTATTTTCTAAATGTCTTGTAGTTTTTTTAATAAGTATTTGTTGTTTTAGTTTTTGAGTCTAGAAGTTTTTGTTGTTTTTTTATGTTAACCCTATATATAATTTCGGCCAAGAGAAGTCCTAAGCTGCAGAGGTATATATAAAACTCCTTTCTCAGCTTGTAAGCACACAAGTTTTTATCAATAAAGAACCCTACTTTTCTTAGCAAGGAGAAGCCTTCAGCCGCTCTTGTCTTCTTTGTGTGTGATTCCTTTAAAGTTTGAGTTCTTGACTTATCAAAGCTCTTTCACAAGCTTTGTGGCGTCTTTCAATCCATCTATGTGCTCTATGTTCATCTCACTCACCAGCTTGTTCAAAGAGAGTTGTACAACCAGCTGAATAAGCTCCATCTCAACCCACTTCGAATCCATTCAACAATCAAACAAGTTCTACAACCAATTGTTTGATCCCATCTCTATCCGTGTCTTGTGGCTATATCAGGGTGAATTGTAACACTGCAGTTTCAAGAAATATGGTGGTGCATGCGAAGAGGTTTTAAAAGAATTGATTTGACCATCTATGTCACCAAAGTGCACTTATTTTTTCGGTCAACTGTCCTGAGAAAACTCCACAATTAAGCGTGCTTGTGCTGGAGCAATTTCAGGATGAGTGACCTACCGGAAAGTGATTGTCGGTACCATGCGAGTGAGGACAAAACACAGAGAAAGATCACGTGGTGATTTGTAGGATCGGTAAACAAATCTTTAAAATCTATCAGATGTAGCGTACCGACCGTCAAAGCAAAAGTGGATCCACATGCTGAAAGTAGACGTAGAGCCCATTAAAAAAATAGTGGTCGGAGCGTTACATTCTTTTTATTCAATTTGTCTTCTTAATAATTCAATTAAAATATTTAAATAGTGATTATAATTTTAAAATATTAAAACTCCATCTATAAATCAAAGACTAATGACCCATAATGATGTGAGGGATTCTACTTTAGTCAACTTCAAAGTACCCACCGAAAATTTCCAGCATGTTGCAGCCTATAAAGACTAGCGTGTGGTTTTTACGACAATAAAAACGACGAGTAGTTTCTCTTTCTATCTCAGAGACGGAAACCATTTCAAATTTTCAAGAGCTGCACTCCAAAAGTACACACGCGTCATCGTTAGCCAATCAGAAACGTTAAGTGAGATCATCAGTCCAGTGTTTAGCTTCCACGTGGAACATCGACGTCTATTTTCGCGCGCCTTCGTAACAACTTTTGTCTTCCAAAAATCCAAAGCAAACATTTTAGTTTGCGATTCTCGGATTTGATCAGTGAAACTCGAATCGAGGCGGCGTCGGAGGATTTAGCGGCGGTGTGGTGGGCGTTTGCGGAGCGGCGATGGAGGTTCATGGCTCCGGGTTCCGTCGAATTCTGCTGTTGACGTTGTGTATCTCCGGGATCTGGTCCGCCTACATCTACCAAGGCGTTCTTCAGGAGACTCTGTAAGTAAATTGTTAGGTCGGGTCGATTCTCTTCGTCTTCATTGCTCGATTCGGCTTGTTGTTGCGAAATTATTGCTAATTCGAGATCCTTAAGTTAGTCTACAGTACGAGTCAGTCATGATTCGTCTGCAAATGCACTTCCGTATTCGAATTCTGTGGTTCGAATTGCTAATAGACATAGCTTCTGGAACTTGTTCTTAATCTGTATGCGAGTGCACTTCCTTATTCGAAAGCTGTGGTTTTAATTTCTATAGAACTAGTTCCAGGAACTTGTTATTAGTCCCTATGCAAATGCACTTCAGTATCTGAATTCTGTGGTTTGAATTTCTATAGACGTAACTGCAGGAACTTGTTCTAAAACCTTATGCTATTGCTCTTCTGTATACGAAATCTGTGGTTTACCTTACCATTTTTCAGTCTTGTCGAGGAAGGTCCCTGGAATTTATAGAGACATAACTACAAAAAGTTGTTCTTTGTCCATGGACTAAAATAAGCTCGTTATCTGATTAGGTCCACGAAGAGATTCGGTCCAGATGAGAAGAGGTTTGAGCACCTCGCATTCTTGAACTTGGCTCAAAGTGTAGTCTGCTTGGTCTGGTCTTATATAAGTGAGCAATTTTCCAATTCCATCTCTATTGCCTTGTCATTGAATACAGACAAGTGTTGCTGAAATGTCGTCTTTGTCTGCAATGATCTGATTATCTCCAGTGATCAAGCTCTGGTCAAACGCTGGTAACGGTGGAGCACCATGGTGGACGTACTGGAGTGCTGGCATTACTAATACAATTGGTCCTGCCATGGGTATTGAAGCCTTGAAGTATATTAGTTATCCAGCTCAGGTAACTTTTTACATGATCATTTATACTATGGTTTTAAACTATTTCTTTGGTAACCGATGGGTTATATTCTGATCTTGCTTACTGCAGGTCCTGGCAAAATCGTCAAAAATGATTCCAGGTAAGGTATATGTTTAGGTTCTATTCTATAATCCGCTAATTCCTCAAAAACATGATCATGAAACTCTGTTTCTTACATATTTGTTCTTAAGATCTTGTTTATCTTATTCATGCTTTTCTTTTCGTGATGCAGTTATGCTGATGGGAACTTTAGTTTACGGAATAAGATACACTTTCCCTGAATACCTATGCACCTTTCTTGTTGCCGGAGGAGTATCCATCTTTGCTCTTCTTAAGGTATGCAAATCTGCTCATCCAAAAACTCTGATCAGCGCATATTAATTAAGCTTCTGATTTGGTTTTTTCAGACAAGCTCAAAGACAATTAGTAAGCTAGCACATCCAAATGCTCCCCTCGGCTATGCACTTTGCTCCTTAAACCTCGCCTTCGACGGATTCACAAACGCCACCCAAGACTCCATTGCCTCAAGGTATATATTGATCTGATTGCATCAGAACATAGAACTTACAATCTTCCATCCTTTATCAAATCACCACACAATGAAACTTTACAGGTACCCGAAAACCGAAGCGTGGGACATAATGCTGGGAATGAACTTATGGGGCACAATATACAACATGATCTACATGTTTGGATTGCCACAAGGGATTGGATTCAAAGCAATTTGGTTCTGTAAGCTACACCCGGAAGCGGCATGGGACATTCTAAAGTATTGTCTTTGCGGTGCCGTGGGACAAAACTTCATCTTTATGACAATAAGTAACTTCGGGTCACTAGCTAACACGACCATAACCACGACCAGGAAGTTTGTTAGCATCGTTGTGTCATCAGTAGTGAGCGGAAATCCATTGTCGTTGAAGCAATGGGGATGTGTTTCGATGGTCTTTGGTGGTTTGTCATATCAGATTTATCTTAAATGGAGAAAGTTGCAGAGAATGGAGAAGAAGAAGCAAAAGAGTTGAAGAATGGATCTGTTTTCTCCTTCATATCTCTAATTATTTTTCAGTTATTTTTAGTTGTTTATATTTCTTCCTTGTCTCTAGTCAACCGATACATACAGTGAATCTCAAACCAGATTAGTCAACTGTAAATCTAGTGATCAACCTATGGTAACATTACTAATTAATCAAAAACTACATGACTTGAATTTTGTGAACTTGGAAGTTCACCAGTTTTGACATTAAGCTTAGATCACTGGTTTTAGCGGTTTAGTAAGAATTTAGTTTTGATGAAAACCGGTTTAGAAAACGATTATAAGTCTGGATTGACCGGTATGGTACAATTTTGAAGACATTGATTTTTAACTAAAACCTGGATTAGAACAGTACAAAGGAAATGGGAGGTTGAAAATTTCAAATTAAAAACAAAAGGTAGAAAGAAAGTGATGATTACGTTTTGTCTTCCACTAACACACACTTAAACACCTCCCATTTTATAGAGAAGCAGATCCAGATCCAACTAACTAAGTAAACCTCTTCGGTCTTCATTTGAGTTTTTCTCCTGCAACTATAATCACAGAGGAAGGAGAAGATGATCTTGAAAAAACTAGGTACGTTTATAATAATGAAATACTATAATTCACACCAAAATCAATTCATTTCCACTCATATAATCTCTTTACAAATCACATGATTCTTCTGAGAAGGGAACAAAGGGAAAGGCTTTATGAGAAACAAACAAAACTTTCATTTTTTTTTTTTTGTCTTCGTCTTCTTCTCACACCTATGAGAAGTTACACTACAAAAACTTAACTTAAATTTTCATCCCTGTTTTGCTCCAAAACCATATGAAAATCTTTGTTTATCTTTTCTTCTTTCTTTTTCTTCTGTGTATTTTCATTACTGTATATAGAAAAGGCGACATGCCTCTCTCTGAAGTTTTCTGTCTTCTTTTGTTCCTTTAGTTTACACTGAAACAAAAACTCTATTTTTTATGTAATAATATAGGTTCTGTACAGAGAATCAAGAAAACAACAAATCAAGAATTCATGGGGAGGAAAAGGCCCGGATTATGTATCTGGGTCTGACCCTTGAAGAGGGAGACAAACGAAAGAATTTTTCTTAGACACACAAATCATGAATGGAAGAAAACTCATACTTTTAGCCTTTTTATGAAATGGCTTTGAGTATGATGATGAAAAGAAAACTCTCCTAATGAGATTGGAATCCTGAGTATCTGAGAGAGAAACTCAGTTTCTGAGATGAGTCTAGACTTAGAAATGTTACCTTTAACATTCTAGGATTCTAGATTATAAACACTGAGGAAGGTAAAAAATGCAGATCATGGCACGCCCGCTTCACTAAAACTTTTCAGGCCGATATGGCTGCAAACCTATGAAGAAAATCTAAGCAAAAAGAGGGATGAAATGCAAGTTATGTCGACCTCCATGAGGACATAACCGCGGTTTTAGGGACGGTTTTTTTGGTTTAGAGGGTCTGGTTTGGTCTGGTTCACAAGCTATCGAGAAGGACTCTTTTGCAAGGAGGTGGTTGTGAAGGATTAGCACTTGGATATGGAGATGGGGACTCGACACCAAGTGTTTTTAGCAGAAAGTTCCTCTCCTGCAGAAACAGACCCGTCAGGTTTCTTTTTTTCTATATAAATTCTACCAGAAAATTTTCCACAGTTCAAGTTAGTTAGGTGCAAGCTTACACTTTCAGAGAATTGTGGGCTTGGAATGCCTGCTGCTAGAGATCTGAACAATGGAGTGACTTGAACAGGCGAGTTAAACTCTTCTTCAGCCGATATGGGCACAATCTCATTAGGGTTCTTTAGAACATCCTGACATGTTGTGAGTAAATCCACTTGTTCCACAGTTGCATCAGACAAAATCCCTTTATCTTGTAGTAACTCCCCGCCATTTTGTTTCTCCGATGTTGTCTGAGTATCAGACATGGGTTGTTGGGTTTTATCACCAGAAGAATGCGGCATTACGGTTGATCCTGAGCTATATTCAGAGCTTGCTGGTGAATCATGGAGATCAGGTTGCCTATAAGTGACATTAATGGCTGTTAGATGATCAGAAACCACGAGATAAAACCACAATCATTCATATATTAAAAAGGTAATTTCTGAACCTCCAAGATGTTTGACTATCCTCATTACTACTCCTCAAGTCCTCAACAAGATCTTTGAATTCCTCGAGTTGGAAATCGATATCTGGGATTCCATATCTGAATAAATCATTTTCTTTGCTCTTATTCAAGAAATCCTGTAGAACCTGGGCATATTAGGAACAACAACAAAAGCTTTTGTTATTAGAAAGCTCATAAAGGATCGTGCAACACTATGTTCACTTTTTGCTCATAGTTTCAACTTTCAAAAGTAAAAGAACAAAATGAGTCGAGAATCACAGCAGAGCCCGCATTGTTTACCTTCCAGGCATTCTCCATGCTTTGATCTGTATTGTCTGAATTAACTTTCTGGGCCAATGAACTGAGAAGCTCAGCTTGTTGCATCAGAGCTGTAACCTTTGGATCATCCTTCTTAAGAAAAACCTCTTGGGTACCCTTATCCTCACCTATTTACCAGAAACACAACTTAGCAGAATAAGACTCTCTATGTTTGCATCTTGACTAATGCTCTCACATCTATTTCCCAGGGTAAGCAACAACAAGAAGAAGAATTTTGCGCACCGTCATTCTCTTTCGCACTGCCTGTTTGTTTCTGCTCCTTCGTGCCATCGATACCTGTGGCATTGTAAGCTACTACCGAAAATGGAGGTCTACTCTGTTGATTCATAGCCGATTCAACCTTTATATGTGATCTATCCCCATAGCTCTTGATCTCTGTAAGATCTGGAATAATGTGACTTCTCCTGGATAATGAACATGACCAATATATGTCAATATAACAGTTCAAAAAGCTTTCTTCTTTGGATCAATCAATGGCCCCCAAAAAGAGAAACCAAAACAAGGTTCTCACCTCATTTTCTTAGTAAGAGGAGATTCACTTTCGGCTTTTCGCGGTGTACTAATACCCTCTGGGAACAACAATCTCTTGTTGTTTGAGTTCACACAACAAGCAATCCTGTTCTCTTTAGCCATGGCTTCATACTTAGCTCTCTTCTTACACAGTGTTGTAAACCTGTTTTTCACAGCATTATCCGTTCTAAACAAACCACAAAGAACAAGAATGAATTCTCTAATCTCATATCCATAATAACTTGATTCACTATTAAAGTTTTTATCTGTTCGTCCAATATACCTGCCTGAGACCACTTTTGCTATCTCAGTCCACCTGTTCCCAAACAATCTCTGTGCCTTCAAAACCAAACACACACAAGATCAGACACAAACTCTACAATTTCTTCATCCCTATATGATAAAAAAAAGATGTCTAACCTCACACAAAAGTGTATCTTCTTCAGGGGACCAACCTCCTCTCTTGAAATCAGAGTTTAAGTATGTATACCATCTGCAATAAATCAAAAACCCACACAATCAGATCAAAACACACAAAAAACTCCACATTAAAAAACAATCATTTTTATTTCAAATAGATGTAAGCAAACCTTCTTCTACACTGCCTTGTGCTCTTATCAGTAAACTTGGATGCAATGATCGCCCAACTAATATCAATCACAACAACAAAAATCAAAACTTTTAATCAGAATCAATCAACCCAATAGAACAGAAACTTTACCCAGAAAAAAAAAAACTAACTTTTCAGTTCCATGTAAACTGATTTGCTTCCTTAGTATATCATCTTCCTGAAAAACTCAAAACAGAGATTCATCAATACTAAGTTCGATTACAGAACACAATCAAAAACAGAGATTGATCAAATACTATATATAAAGAGAGAGAGAGAGAGAGAGAGAGAGAAGAGAGACCTCTGGAGTCCAAGTAACAATATGACGCTCCTTCTTCTTGGAATCATCGGTATTAACAACAATCTTCTTCTTCTTCTTGTTCTGCTTCGTTGTCCCTTCCATTAAAAATTTTGGTTTTATGTTCTCTCTCTCTCTCTTTCTCTCTCTCTCTCTCTCTGACGCTCTCGTCTGTAAAAATTTCTTTGTCTATTGTTATTTTGCTTCGACGCTCCTTCTCCTTTATTATAACCCAAAACTATCTCTATCCTACAAGAGAAGAGACCCCTCCAACTTTTTTTTTTCTTATCCGAGAAAATAAAAACCCAAACTTTTTCCAGAAAACTAAAAAAAAACCTAAATTTTAATTTATAAAAAAAGAACTCATTTTCATCACTACTCTGCAAATTCTTCTGCTTTTATAAACCTCACGGAGATTGAATTTCGCCAAAAAACGGTAAAAGGGGAAAGAGATTCTTAAAGACAGAAACAGAAAAAAAAAAAGTAGAGATTTTTTACCCAAATTGTGAAATTAGGGGTTTTTTGAAATTTTTCTCATTTCACGATTCATGAACATTGGTTTCGTTTAGAAGAAACTCTAGTTGCCATTTGGAACTAGAAGAAAGAAAATGAAATTGATCTCATTTTACACTCTCTCTCTCTCTCTCCTCCACATGATACCTTTTGAACTCTCTCTCTCTCTCTCTATAGGTTTTATTTTCAACAACAACAAAAAAAGGCCCAACGTATGGATGGGTTAGTGCGCGGGTATGAAGTGAAGTTTGAAAAAATAACGCTGAAATCCATGTGTCTCCTCTTTAATGTCCTTCTCTCTTTTTTTTTTTTTTTTTTTAGTGATTACATATATTTTACGAATGTATTTTTTTGAGATAAAACGTGAAAATTAGATCTATTACGAATTTTTATGAGAATATAGAATACATGATTCCAAAAAAAAAGGTATAATATTTTCAAAAACTTGCCTTAAGTTACACACAAACGAACGTGGTGATGTTATTATATTACGGTATAGTGTGTCTAGAGTTTTGTGGGGAATATGATTACTTTTTATGATTCTCTATCTAATTGAAATCTAATGATAAGATTTCAAAAAAAAAAAACAATTGAAAATTGGGAAATTATATGGTTTGATCTATAAACGAGAGATGAGTGTACACAAAACAGGATTTCTCACTCCCATTTTATCTTATATTTAATGTCTGAAATTAATGTATAAAAATGAATTTGGATTTGAACAATTATTGCAAGGAGATTTGACAATGTTGTTGTTGTTGTTTTGTTAAAAGAGTATACGACAATTTATGTGACCCAACCATCGACCATTCCTTTTGGTTTCAATTCTTTCGGGCCTTTTTTCTGACATTTTTAAATATATATATATAATTAACTGTAGTTTTAGAAATAAAAATTCATGCAATATGAGCTGCTTCAGTTAAATTTAACGGAACTAGGACTTATTTTTGACAATTACATATATAATATAAACCGTTACTATACAAAAACGAATCGAGAGAATGAAATATAAGTATTTTGGTGTAGTATGGGTAATGGCGTAATGCGATGCCATGGGATAAGATAATTAATTATTATATCAGTCTACTTTGGTTAAAACTAAAAACTAAATAATTAGTTGGGGACTAGTTCAAAGTTTGACCGGAAGGTTTGTAGTGCACGTGAGAAGTGAGCGCGTGATGTTTTGAGATTCAGTCATAACGGATTTTAGACAGCGATGAACTCTGACAAATCACATTTTTTTTAAGTTTAAGTTAATAATATTTACTTCTTCTTAGTGTGTCATTTTTTATGGTGGAATGATGATGTAAGCATCCCACATGAGACATCGTAAAAATTTGTCGTCCTACACGTATAAAGCACGCGTACATTATATGATATGTGTATTTTCCATTTTGAAACTTATATGTATGTATGTATGTATGTATGTCCCATGCGATGTGGATGATATATTTTTATAAAAACAAAAACAAAAATGTACCTATTTGTAAAAAATATATTATGTACTTTTGTTACTATAGATTTCGTGCTTACTGTTAATTATTTTTACTTTTTTTTTTTTTACATTTGATCACTCACAAAGTCTAGTTTGTACTATTTAGTATCTAGTTTCATGCGTTTGTCTGATATATTATTCCGTTTATTCTGCATTTTCAGCAATTTCACTTCAGCTATTAAGAACTAAAGATTAAAGTCTCTTTCTTGATCACAATCCAAAGACCCTCCCGCCAAAACGTTGGACTCGTTCCACAGACCACAGTAACGATATTGAAACCCTAAAGTCACTGCTCGTGTTCTTTTTATTGGACATTTTCTCATTAATTAGTTGTTTTATTTAATTTACACCATAAATGATACACATGTCACACTACCTATGTTAAAGCAAGCGCATAATCGTTGAGCAAACATGAGAAGAGGAATTAAATTAGTTTTTTTTTCTTTTAATATAAGTAATGGCTGTATATTTTCATTTCCTTCTATATATTATCTTTTCAAACATTAAAGATTTCATATATATGAGGAATGACATAAGTAAACTACATATTGATGATCTCTATTTATTTTATTGGTGATAATCGGTATCTTAGATATATGAATAATAGAACTATGAACTAGCAGAAATAATAAAATTATCGAAAACATTTTGGCTGAATATTTTTGTTTTGTTTTGAATGATCACGAAATACAAAATAGTGTTTGTAGATTAATAACATTTCATTTATTTTAGTTATATGTTAAATGCATCATATATATTCGATCAGTTTTCTAAAAAAAACATAAAAACGTATACAAATTTCAAAATGTTCTGAATAGTAAAAGAATAGCATAATCACCTTTTCAAAATGTTGTGGATAGTATATCATTTCTCACTGTTGTATCTCAATAATTTAAGTTATATTGTTTTTAATATATGATTTAAATAAACGTTACAAATTTATATATATAGATGCAATGGAAGTAAAAAAGGTCGGTGAAATGAAAAAGGCCCACAAGCAGCCACAAAAAGGCCGACTCTATGATAAAAAATGGAACCCAATGCAAAAGCTCACTCCTTTCTTCTCTCATTTTATCACATTTTTTTACACTAAAGTTTACATTTTTCTTTCTTTTCTATCTGCCAACAAAGTTATAGTCTTTACAATATTCGTTCCCCCTTTCGAAATATACATATATTTTATATATTTAAACTTTTATAAAAAGTAAATGGTTTCACATGATTAAAATTGGATATAAATTTTTGCTATTGTCAAACTTTCTCTCTTTTACTATGTGTAGAAATTCATCAACTAAGTACGATATATATAATAAGCTAATCATAGATTAACTAAGTTTTAATTCATCAATTTAGTAATATTGAAATTAATCAGCCTTTTGATACTTTTAAATAAAAATAAACAAAAATAAATAACTAAGTAAAAATAAAACATACAAAATCAATAATAGTTAATAATATATATTTATTACTTTAGGTATGAAAATAAAAATGAACATCCAAAACCAATTCATGGTTAATAGTATATACTTATTATTTTTAACTACTTAAAAATTTATTGTGAAAAACTAAAAAGGATAGAAAGGAAAAAGGATTCCCTCCATAACATAGGTCGTTCTCAATTCTTTATGCCACAAAAATTTGTCATATTGTGGATTTTGGGCTCTACTTTGAAAGAGATATATTGAACATTTTTTTTTTTCTCATCATTTCTACATAATACTCTCATTGGCTAAATTATTGGTAGCTTCCTATTTTCTAAACCTTTAATGCAACTTTACCAACACCAACTACATATACCTGTTGTTCTTTTTTTTTAACGTCTTAATATTCATATTAATTAGAAAAAGTTTACATAATCTTGAAATAAACAACTTCTTTAACGTATTGGAGAATAAAAATAAATCTAAGAAATAACTTTGTCGATGTGCTAGTTTAGCCAATTTATCTGCAACTTAATTGCATTCTCGTATAGCATCATCGTAAATGCAATGTTGGTTAGGCCTGGGCATTCGGTTAACCGTTCGGTTTGGGTTTGGTTGCGTTCGATTTCGGTTAATTCGAATATAGTAATATAATAACCATTCGGTTATTTTAGAAATTTTGGTTTGGATCGGTTCGGTTTTCTTACGGTTCAGTTCGGTTCGGATATTTGAATAAATATCCGTAACTAACCAAAAATTTTTCGAGTTCGGTTAGGTTCGGTTTCTTATCCAAAATAACTGAATTTAATCAAAATTAACCGAAAAATACAAAAAATAATAATATATAAATCAAAAAAATTAGAAAGAAAATTAAAATTTCGTTCGATTTTGCAAAAGAATATTTAACTTTGACAAATATAACTAACGACATTTGGATATGTTTATTATTTAAAGTATTTGATTGTTTTGAGTCTAAAAATAATTAATATTTTAGAGTTTATAATTATAGTTTTGGATATTATGGATACTATTTTTGGGTATCTTCTAGATTTTTTAATATTTCGGCTAACCGTTCGGTTATCGGTTTGATTCGGTTCGGTTTCGGTTAGATTGGATAGGAGATTTTACTAACATTCGGTTATTTTTGTAACTTCGGTTCGAATTTGGTTTCGTTTTTTCGGTTCGGTTCAGTCGATTAGCAGTTTTTGTGCCCTGGCCTAATGTTGGTGAAGCGATCCGCCCAACTGTAGATATCAATGAGAAGATTCTCAATTATATTTGATTATTTTCACATCATATACTTTGGGTTTTTCTTAGCAATCTACCTCCGGTTAAAATTTTCATTCATTATTCATTACATTAATAGTTTGTATGCCATAAACTTATCATATAACTGTTGACAAACAAAAAAAAAAATCTCATCATATAACTCTTACTTTTACGACATGTTTTCCACCAAAATGCCAAATTACAACAACTATATCATATTAACTCTAAACAAAAAAATTCATACATAAAATGCGTGGAATTTAAAACTATGATGCGCAAATTGGAATTCATGCTAAGACGTTAAGAATCATGACTTATATGTTGAATAATTGCAAAACTCAAAGAAAATGTTTATCACTTTCTAGAAAAAGTTAGAAGAGATAAAGAGAAAAAGAAATATAACTAATATCTAGATAAGTAGATTTAGATAAGATTTAGAAGTTTTCATTTTCCTAATAGAATTAGGAGGTGCTTAGTTCTATATAAATAGGAGGTCTATGGAGAGTTGTTCCATAAGACTAAAATAAGAGATATTTAGTTTTGATAAAATTTTCTAAATCTAATAAAGAAAAGTTGTTCTTTATAAATCTCATGTTTTAGTTTCTTTTGATTTGAATTGGTATCAGAGCTTAAGGAGAAGATCACGAAGCTTTGACGAACACCACAAAGATATTACGAACCTACGAGCGTCGTAACCGAGCATGGCAGACGCAAATAACGTTCAACCCCGAACTAAGGAACTCGGACCTTCATCCATCCATTGTCTGATGTTAACATCGACAAACTATACAGTTTGGTCGATGAGGATGAAAGTGATGTTACGATTATACGAAGTTTGGGAAACCATAGATCCGGGAACCAACGATCCAAAGAAGAATGTTATAGCGATAACACTCTTATTCCAATTGATTCTCGAGTCACTAATCCTACAAGTAGGAGACCTAAACACGGCGAAAGAACTTTGGGATGCTATAAAGTCACGCCTTCTAGGAGCAGATCGCATGAGAGAGGCAAGACTCCAAACGTTAATTTTCGATTTTGATAGGTTGAAGATGGTGGACACCGACTCAGTTGATGATTTTGCGGGAAGAATATCGGGCATAGTTTCCAAGTCAGCATCATTAGGAGAAATCATAGAAGAATCCAAGATGGTGAAGAAATTCTTGAAGGGACTTCCTAGAAACAAATATATTCATATTGTAACCTCTCTTGAACAAGTCCTAGACCTAAACAAAACAGGATTTGAAGACATAGTTGGGAGGTTAAAGGCATATGAAGAACGAATAGGGGAAGAAACCCAAAGAGAAGATCAAGGGAAACTTATGTTCGTAAATCATGATCAGAGCTACCGCGAAGGCTATGAAAGTTTCCGAGGTAGAGGAAGAGATCGTGGAGGTAAAGGCAGGGGCCAAGGAGGTCTAATGGCCAAAATCAAGGAGGAGAAGCTGCAGGAAATAATCAAAAGGAAAAGAACGATCGATCTAAAGTAATATGTTAGAGATGTGATAAACCAGGTCACTTTACATCGACCTGTCCCGAAAGACCAATACAACACCAAAAGACGAACTTAAACAAGACACAAGAAGCCGATGCTCTTTATGTTCATGAGGTGGTATTTTTAAATGAAAATAAGGTGATTCCCAAGAACTATGACACCAACAAAGGCAACGCAAGTGTTTGGTATCTAGACAATGGAGCGAGTAATCACATGTCGGAAAACAAGGAGTTCTTTTTCAGCTTGGATGAGAACATTAAAGGAAAAGTAAGATTTGGTGATGGCTCGCATGTTGATATTGTTGGGAAGGAAACAATTAACTTTGTGTGCAAGACTGGAGAGATAAGGGCACTTAAAGAAATCTATTTCATACCCGACCTAAAACACAACATATTGAGTCTTGGACAAGCAACCAAAGGAGAGTGTGAAGTATACATGAAGGGAGACTCATTGATACTTAATGACCCATGTGGAAGGCTACTTGTAAAGGTCATAAGATCACCAAACCGTTTCTACAAAACGCCGATGGAGATTAGTAACCCAATGTGTCTACATCTACAAGACAATGAAGCTACTTAGAGATGGCATGCTCGGCTAGGACATGTAAGCTTCAGTGTTATGAATAACATGGTGGAGAAGGAAATGGTCATAGGAATGCCACGTATGTCACATGAGAAGAATGTATGCGATGCGTATCTAGCCGGGAAACAAACAAGACACTCATTCCCGACTAAAGCTACTTTTCGTGCGTCACGGCCATTGGAGTTGATCCATGGAAATTCGTGCGGACCAATGGATTCAAGTTTAAAAATCTCAAAGGCTGAAGACGAAACAGAGCTTGATGCTACGGAATATCGAAGACCATAGGATGCCTAAGGTATCTGCTTCACACACGGCCAGATCTCTCTTTTGCAGTAGGAGTGTTGAGTCGCTACATGAATCACATGGACAAGCCATCAAACACATCCTAAGGTATGTAAGAGGAACTACCAAATTTGGTCTATTTTTCAAGAAAGACGGAACAAAGAGGATCATTGTATATAGTGATAGTAGTCACAATATCGATGTTGATGATGGAAGAAGCACTTCAGGGCACATATTCTACTACGGATCATCGCCGATCACTTGGACATCACAAAAGCAACCTACCTATGCATTAGTCTCGTGCGAAGCAGAATTTATGGCGGCTACGGAGGCAGCTAAACAAGCCATTTGGCTTAAGGAATTGTTGAGTAAGATACTAAGTGTAGAAGGCGAGAGAGTCATACTTAGGATCGACAACAAATCAGTCATAGCTTTGACGAAGAATCCGGTGTTCCATGGAAGGAGTAAGCACATACTCTCGAGATATCATTTTATCCAAGAGTGTGTTGAGAACGGACATATTGGAGTGGAGCATGTACCCGACACGGAGCAAAAGGCGGACATTCTCACCAAGCCGTTGGCAAGGATCAAGGTCAAAGATATGAGAAGTCAAGTCGGAGCTCAAGAGATCATACTTCCCGGGATTTAAGTTGGAATTAAGGGGGAGAATGTTGGATAATTACAAGACTCAAAGAAGATGTTTATCACTTTCTAGAAGAAGGTAGAAGAGATAAAGAAAGAAAAAAATATAACTAATATCTAGATAAGTAGATTTAGATAAGATTTAGAAGTTTTTTTTTTCTAATAGAATTAGGAGGTGCTTAGTTATATATAAATATGAGGTATATGTAGAGTTGTTCCATAAGACTAAGATAAGAGAGATTTAGTTTTGAGAAAGTTTTCTAAATCTAATAAAGAAAAGTTGTTCTTTATAAATCTCTGTTTTATTTTCTTTTGATTTGATTATATATACAACTATTGCATATATAGATTTATCACACATTTCATGATTATGGTGGGTTTCATATTGATGATGGAAGGAATTGAGAGATAAAATTGGAAATATAAAGGAAATGTGGAAAGAGATTGATTTGTATTTTTTTTTCAAATCTGGCCAACTCTTATGGACTTTGCAGCAAATTTTTTTGACTAAACCCCTCACTATTCCCTTATTCATCCCCCACACATTTTTTAAAACACATATATATATATATATATATATATATAAACTAAATAGGGTCGCATATTTATTGCTGTTTTCGAAAGAGTTCCATCTCATCCCCCGAAACAAAAAAGCAAAACTATTGATGTATGGTCTACTTAGCATGCTTATCAAAGAAAAAGGAAGAAAAGAATGAATAGTGAGTCCACATTTTACTAACATTTATATAATCAAAATATTTTGCAACATAATAAAAAGAAAGATATATAGAGCAGAGAGCTTGTGTATTGTGACAAGGAAAGAAAGAAATTTTTTTTACTTATCAAATAATTTTAAAAGAGTAACATCATTTTTATAGATCATATATTATATGATTAATATAAATATGGTTTAATGATATTCGAGATTTCCCACTACAAGTAATCTTTAGATTCTAATACATTGTAACCGGTAATTTTTATTTACTTTCTAGGAAAATAATATAGAAACATTTATTTACATCAATATATATATAGGATAGTCCCATGCTTTGTTTTTATTTCCTAAGTTACTCTGATTATTTTAAAAAACATAGGTAGAGAGACATATATTTTTGGATAATCACTTTCTACTATTCTATTGGTTTGATGAGGGAGTGGTCCAGTGAAGATGGTGGCAAAATTAGTGAGTAAAAACGATTACTTAAAAGACTATTAAAAAAAGCTTAATTATATATTGAAATGATTGGTTATGTAACAGAAGTATTGGTAAGTGGGAATTGATGGAGTTGTTGTTGGAGGAATGGCCCAATTTCCAAAAGAGATTTATAGTTTTATTTTATTTTACTATTGTATACATTGTAATAATGCTAATTAATAGAATGAAATATGTTGTTGGAGGAATGGTTCTCTTTTCCCACTTTCATCTTCTTTAACATGATCTCATCATGCCAAGCAGAGCGGCCTCTATACCAATCAAGTAAACACACGTATCATCGTGTTCCAATGTATTCCTACTTTAGCTCTCGCCACGTTTGCACAACCGAATTACTTTTTTGTTAAATGGATTGGAGTGGCCGTAAAACGTTAACTGCGAGACAAATTAAACGTTTGTATACCGCGGCCGCAATTGTTGATGATGTAATTGCTTTTTTAGCGTTTTGATGAGAATAGATATGTTTGTTGATTAATAGCGTAGTTACACATGTTTACCAAGTCTGCTGCGAGTTCATGAAAAGAATGTGTTCGTAAGCATCAAATAGTAGCTAGTGATGATCTTCATTAAAAAATCAACTATTTGTACCATTATTATATAGCTCAAATAATCTTTTCATGAACTATAAGTTTGTGTGTTTGTCGGTGTTATCAAAATATGTTTTGTGTTAACAGACTTTGTAGTATTCTCTGTTAGTATTTAAAAAATCTTTGAAATTTTATATTTTTTCCAACAACATGTATTTTACAAGATTTAAATTCGGGTGGTAAAATAACGAGATCAATACTAACACAAACGATTAACCTACATTTTTTCATGGTCATTTTTATGCCTTTTGAACACGTGGTGGTCGGCCTGTGAAGATATCATGAAAATTTATCACATTACGTTGATTTTTATTTATCATAGGTAAACATATTTTGAAAGCATGGATATGGTATTGGATGATTATGAAGCTCCACTAGTTCTTATTATTATGTAGCTCAAATAATCAACTATTTCGTGAGAAACGTGAAACTTTATAAGAAGTTCAAAAGGTTTCATAATACAATAATACGGTGGCTAAATAATGATGATCATATAGCCACTAATCACTCTATACTAGGATTTATGTGTTCAATACGTTAAATTAAATTTGACATTATAATTGGAAAAAAAATTGTTGACAAAAAGAAGAAAAAAATGGATAAAACCAAAACATATATGTACTACTGTACTATTTACTTGGAAAAAAGAATTGCCAATTTTAAAACCCGATGGTACGTGGTGATCGGATTTGGAAATGAGGGGTTTAATTATAAGCAAGTTCGAATCCTTTCTAACTTAAACATCATAAATTTTCACGAAACGCCCATTCAAGATCTTGCTAGCTCAGACGCATGTTTTAGCATGTCTTGTATCGATAATTATACATGAATAGTTTGATGTAAAGACTTTCCTAAGCGACCTGTATAAATATAAACTATTGCATGATGGCGAAAATAGTTTGATGTTAAAAAGACAAGGACACTAAACTTGCGATATGACGATACGTCATATTAACTACAATACATGATATTATTTTATTTAATATGTTTTTCTGCGTAACATTTACATTACAATAATTCGTATATCTATTCACTAATCCAATGTAAGATGTTAAGACATCCAAAAATACAAAAAATACCACCTCCCTATCGATCCTACCAATTGATTGGCGGAATCTAAAATTCTAGACGAATGAAAATATATCTCAGAATTTAAGTGAAATATATATATATATATATATATGAACACATAGCTATATTATCATTGTTTTTTTTTTGTCAGTAGTATGCAAATTTAAATCTAAATATAGTGATAGAGTGATAACAATAACACAAATGACTAGATTATAGATCCTGATCAATTATGTTGGGAACTGATATTCTAACATTTTAGTGTAGGATTCTACTCCCTCCGTATTATAGATCCTGATCAATTATGTTGGTAACTGATATTCAACGAATAAGAAAGCAAGTAAGCAAACTTCAGAATATCAATGATCAAAAAAGTCAAAAACACTTAATTTATTTGCATAGAACTTGAAAACATTAATTAAAATAAAACAAAGATAATTCATAAACACGGAGGAAATATATTATACATAGAGTGAGAAAGAGAGAGTTGTGTTCCAATTGATATGTAAACAATTTAATATTTCTCAAAGGATATTTATGGATATATGTTAAAGCATAAAGGTTTTCTAGAAGAAAATAACTCAACCAATGTTTGTCTTCGGTCGTACTTTCTAATTAAATTGATATCTTTTGACCAAAATATTAAATGGAATTTTATATACACTCTAATCTACTACCTAAGGTTATATATCTCTTGATTTTGGGTATTAGGCCGCTCCCTTATCATCATTAATTTGTCTTTTATTTTTTTTAGGCCATTCAGTAAACAAAGTTAACCAACAAAATAAAATAAATACAAAATTAATTGAAAAAGAAAAATCCGTTACTAAAATCTACATATTAGAAAGAAAACGCCTTTATGTAATTATAAATATAGTAATAACTATAAAGAAAGCAAAACTTAATAACCTATCATGCTAGCAATTTTGTACCCATGAAAAGCAATAAGAAAAATCGGAAATTTCTTAAATTTGTCCCACGTGTGCAAAGAAAAGAATTTGATAATTCTTAGAATCTGAATTAAAAATGTCTACATTGATTTGTAGATGTTGAATTGCTTGGGATTCCTACAACCGTGTGGGCACCTCACTTTAGAAACTTGAACCCGACTTTTCTAAAACCTTAACCTTTTTTCCTTTCTTTCTTTCGTAAATTTTCTAATGTTATACTTACTTAGCTTTTTAAATATCCTTTCATGCACGCTCTCCCTATGCCCACAAGCTTCTAGGAATCCGATGCTTATCTTAATCTAAGCCTTGCTTAATGAAATTTGGTTTAGGTTAATTGGGCCTAAATTATTATAATTTTAGATCCAAATAATATTTGGCTATGATCCAAGCGATGTGTTCGTTTGGTGGTGGTAGTGTTTGGTGGGTGTGGGGGGCGGAGGGAATTATAATGTTTTAATCACTTAGATATTGAGTATATAATTACTCTATGTTTTTAATAAAAATTAGCCCTCTCAACACTCGTATCTCTATACTTTTTTTTTTAATATATATATTTTATTAATCAACCCAAAACTCGTATCGCTATACTTGGTTTGAATTGTTTCAATCTTAAGCTTCTGTTGTGTTGAAGTGTTGTTGTTTCGTCTGTTGTTTCAGTTTGGTCGTGTAACCATGTTTCAATTTATAAAATGGTATATCTTTTGTAAAAAAAAAAATTAGCATTTTAAGGTGTCTTTCATACTATTTCTGTGGTTTCTTTTTAATAATCTTCAATATAGAAAATTGTAGAATTAATAAAGAAAAAGAAAACAGGATATATGATATAAGTAGCTGACAACCTACTCAGCTTGACAACTTGACCAGATAGTTTTTTTATTGAAATAAAAATAAGCATCTGACCGAGGAGTTGCGCAAATATATATATATATATATATATATTCAATTAACTATTTGTCGATAGATATAAAAACACTATAGTATATTATAAAATTTGAAGTTTAACTATAAAAAAAAAACACATATACGTGCATTCATTTGACGTACGAATATGTACATGACCGCACGTCATACATATATATATATACGTACGTATAAAAATATATGTATATATAATAAATAAGTGTATATATACGTACGTAAACAATGTGGCCAATGGCCATGCATGTGGCTTAAAGGTTTAAACCATGATAAAATTCTGCAAGTATTTCGTCTTTATCGAAAATTGAGAGACCTCTCTCTCTCTCTCTCTTTACAGTGACAATTTGTTAAATCAATTCTCCATCATTTTTATCTTTTTGCTAAGATCCCACAGCCCATCCATCTATATACACACGCATGCATGGGTGGTGTATATACATGACTCGTGATTGTATTCCACCAATGTTTTACATTTTACACAAAAGAACATTGGTGGAATACAATCACGTATAATTGATCTAGATTTCATTAATATCATATATGTGTTTTGGATTTCAGTTCATAATCTGTTAGGAGTTAAGTACAAAGATATTATAATAATCATTTGTATTATATCTATTTTGGATTTGTCATTTGTGGATAGGTACAAACTTTTGTCGGTAGAGATGTTTAATTTGGTTTAGTGAATGAGATCAGATAGTACAGAAAGATTAAAATACATTTTAGTTCTTTATATTCTATTATATTTTTATATTTTGAACAACTAAAGAAGAAGAATAATGGTCAAAGTCATGGGAATGGAGAGACTGCCTCAGATTTGGTGAGAATATGTCAGACATCAAAGCAAAGGCTCAACTAAACTCTATTTTTAATATTAACCTATGACCTACCTACTTACTTCTTCTACTCATGTAACTATTTTTTACCACTAATTCTATGTCATATTGGAATCCAATGGAGGTTAACGTCATCTTTACATGGTTCAAAGTTCAAACTTAACAGATATGATCAACACACAGCATATAACGATCTAAATTTATTTAGGTTGGGATGATAGTAACGGATTAGACGGACTAGCTAGCCGGTTTAGTGTTTTGTATACGAACCAGATACCAATTTACGTAATATCAATTTATTTCTTATAACTTTATATGTTCTAAATAAAACATTTTTTTATAATTTGCTGCATGTTCTCGCCACCATAGTTTATATCGAAATTAATGATTGGTAAAGAAAAAAAAAACAGTTTTGTTGAAATGCAAATCATTCATTATGCTTTTTTTTATAAAGAAATCATTCATTATGTTGTATTAAACTAAATCGATAATCAAAATTATAAACATATTTATAGATAATGATAATTAAGTTTTTATATCAATCAAATGATTTTTTGGTATCTTTATCTTTATTTTTTTTTAAACTTTGTTGGTATCTTTGTCTCAAGTAGATTATAGTTTTATCGGATATGATGATTGTTAACATCAATTGTCACAGAAGTTTAATTGAGTTCTATTATTCATATAGATAATGCCCCATCATATAGTTTGATTACTCTATTTTATATATAAAAGATGATAATCCATGAAATTGATTTTTCCTTAAATAAATGTTAATCGAATTGAAAATTAATTAAAATTGTGGTATATTAATAATCATTATATATTTAGTGTGAGCCAGGTAGTACTCATTTGCTATGCAGAGGGCGTGACCCGAAGCTTGAATGGTGTGTTGGAGTAGGACCAAACGGTAACATAACTGATATTTTTAATTTAATTCTCACATTATTGTCTGATTATACTCATATACGACAATATCATTATTAGTCGCAGACTCTCGCAGGCACATATAAATTCATAAGAAAATAATTACTTATATCAAAATAAATAAATAAATAAATATAAAAAAACTGCAATAAATATGATATCCTTCTCTTTTTTTAATACAAACAAAAACCCTCAAAACAATTAACAAGCTTAGTTAAGGGGCCAGTGAGCAATTGTAATTTTTGGGCTTATGCGATCACCAAGCCCAAAAAATAAAATTACATTTTATCAACTTGTTTTGGATTATATATCATTCTTAGAGCATCATCATCCATTGGAACCATTAGATTTCTTTAACAAAAACAAATACTAATATTTTAATATAATTGAAATATATAATTAAAATTTAATTTAAAATAAAAAATTGAGCCGATCAATAAAAGATAAATGTTTTTGGGTTTCTTATTGATATCTCATCTGAAAACTCTTTCTCATTCTTTTTCTTCCTTTCTTATTACTTTTTATTTTTATATTATAAGATACTCACATAAGAACCTTTAAATGGAAGTGTTCGCAATCTTATTCTTTTTTTATATCCTTTTCAGTATTTTGTTTTTTCTTATGTTTTTATATATTTCTTAATAGTGGCCTGTTTGAATCTGCATAATAGAGGATCTTCCAAAATACAAAACCGACTCTCGTGACCGCACCAAAAAAATTTTAGAAAACAGATAAGAAAATCATTATAGGTTTTGATACGACTTTATTGCATACTTAATATTTTCTTAAGAACATAACATGTGATCAAACTATTTTGATTGTTCGATGATCGATCAAACCGCGGTGACTGCGATTTTCATATTGCTTTCGCAATGGTTTGGAAAATTGCAGATGAAGAAGTTTTGTCCTTTAGACAAAATTATACGATCTTTGCCTGAAGTGTAAGGTCTCGCACTTGCCGGTGTTTTGCAGCTGTTGTAACTTCCACTATCTACCTTCACTACGTTGTGCATCCTCGGATTATAGTTAAACACTGCAACAAATTTCGGAAATTATATAACTTTAAAAATCAATATAATCAATTACTCGACCGCTCTTCTATATATTGACACTAATATATACTCCCTCTGTTTCTAAATAATGTTTTTTATAGAGTTTTCACACATATTTAAAAAGCATATTAAAAGTTGATTATAAATGCATTATCTTTTGTGATTTACAATTTTCTATAACTCTAAACCAATAGTATTTAATTATTTTTCTTGAAATTTACAGTTCATCAATAATAAGTAATAAATATGAATAGAAAACCTAAAAAATCTATCTTTTTAAAACAATTTTTTTTCTTATAAAATATATTAATAAAGAACAGAAGGAGTATAAAGTAGTTGGAACTGTGATACAAAAGTAAAACTTAAAAACACGATTTCGTATGTGCATGGGATATTGACCAAAAATGTTACTTGTTTAAATGGGTGTGATATGTGAGTTTAAATATAAAAAAAGTACCTATACTTCTTAATAATAAATTAACCACGATAATAGTGTTCATTAATCATATTAAGACTTTAATAAAAAATCTTAATGTTCACTACTTTAATACGTAAATCGACATATAACGTTGGTTGAAATATTTCTTCATGGGAAAACGATTTCAATTATCACTCTAGTTTAAACGAAAAAATTGATTAAATATTTGATTATTTGTACTATTTCTAATATTTCAAAACAATATTTTTATTAAATGTAAACGCAGATGAATTTACGTTTACAGTTTGTAAAATTGTTTTACATCATGCGCGACCGGTTCAAATAATAGTAAAAGATATAATAAGCTCTATTCATTATTTAGAATATTGACTCTAATTAAGTATATATGCTAACCATTTTTATTATAATATTTTTAACCTTAAAATATACATAATGAATTTTAAGGATGAATAGCAATTAATTTGTCGTGTACTTTATACAAAAGCGCAACTTGCACAACGTACTAATTAGAACCGCGGCCATGATAATGTATACATCAATAGTGGATATGAAGATTAGAAAACTTAATTTCTTGCATATGAGTAACAAAATAATAGAATATTATTGAAGCTTGATTAAAAGGATGTGAAGTATACCGAGAACGTCACCGGCTCTAAAGTGTTTGCCATTAGGCCAACCCACAGCGTTAAAGGTCCAGACACCAGAGTCACCGACCGTGTACGTCGCAGCTTGAGCATAGTCAGCATGAAGCAACAACACTGACACAGCCATAAGAGCCACTATAGCTCCAACCGACCATGATGCACTGCCTCTTCCCTTGGCCATATTGATCGATCTTTGGCGAAAGTTCCGAAAGAGAGATCTAGAGAGTGAGAGAAAGACTAAAGAGAGAGAATGAGGATGAATTGAAGAGAAAATGTACAAGGGTTTTTAAAGAAGAAGAAACCAAGGCATTCAATGTTTTTATTTTTATTGAATTGGGTGTCTCAACAACCCACGATATATGGTCATTATTATTTTTGGCCACATTTTCTACGTAAATTAATTTTAGACTTAACTTCGGTTTGTTTTTGTCTCATTATCGAAGATAGAGTTTGGTTTTTATATAGTTTACATATTCGTGAAACGAGTTTGAATTTTGTTTCTTTCTTCTGGACAGACTCTGTCATTAACAGCCCACGATATATGAGCATTTATTATTTATAGACACATTGTTTCTATAAATTAATTTTAGACGAAAGTCACATAACCAATATCACATCTTTTGTTTATTTTTGTTTCCTTTTTATTGCAGATATAGTTTGGTTATGATTTTAGGACATTGTGTATAAGTGAACTAGTTTGAATTAGTTTTATATCTTTTGAAATACTTTATTTATATAGTGCCAACTAAAATAGGAATTTGTGTACAATGAGTCATTAAAGTTATTGTATAATTATATTTCTCAGTCTTCTACTTGAGGTGCAAATGTTGGTTTACTAATCAGCTGATGATCTTAAGTTTTATATTGCTTCATGTATATTCTTCCTAGACGAAAAATAAACAAAAGATGATTTAAATTAGTTTGGTAATGTTGGGAAAACGTACACATCATAGATTAAAGAACCAATAGTCTTATAGGTTGGACTATTGAGTTTGGAATATGTTGCTTCAAGTTTCTATTTTTGTGGAAGGAAACACACTATAAAGTGATTCAAAATAACGAAGATAATCACTATGCTAATAATATATTTGAACCATTCTAAGTGAGAAGAGAGGTACTGTATATTTAGAGTCACATTTGTGTATAATATAACAAAAAACCGAATGTACAAAAACCTACATACATATACGCCGAGAGGAAAACGTGGTCAAAAAGAATCGAATGGATCTAAATCTGAATTTTATGTCTATACTGTCAAGAAAAGCCCGTGGTTCTGTTTTGTAATGGTGATCCTGGTATAAAGATTTTACCCGATGTGGAAACCGGTGGACTTGAAAGAACTAGATAGCGTCGGAAGCCTTTGCAAGGCTATAACTCCAGCAGCAAAAGCAGCAACAGACGCCAAAACAAACGCCGGTAAGTTTCCCCCTCCAAACAATTGATCCCATGGACCCGCTCCAAGTGATACTATCATCTGTTTAAAACCAAAACCATATTCAGACACTAATTACGGGTCAATACTGCACTCAAAGTGAGTGGCATTATACAAGAGAATATATTCTATTAGTGTTATTAGATTTGAGAGATTGCCTGGGGAATAACGATTGCGAGGTTCAACACTCCTATAGCCAAACCTAGAGTGAGGAAAACAAACCATTAAAAAATATAATATTGAAGTACAAAACTATGAATGTAGTAAGGAAGATATGAATCTTTTTACAGACCTTGACCGCCACCGGAATCAGCAGTGACTTCTGCTGTGACAGAGAAAGGGACACTGTATGTGATCTGCATTAAATAAGAAAGAAAAAATGGTTTTAACACATATTTTAGAGAAATGTTGCAACAAATAAACAATAAAGAGAATTACGGTTAAAAGAAAACACATACAGCTAGAGGAAAACCAAGGAGTGCAAATACGATTACGGCCGCGGTTCTTGTTGTTTTGTTCCCATCTATTACATATTCGATCCCATTTTTGTCATCACTGAGAGACATCAAGCTAATTATAGCTGTTCCCGCCATGCAGGCAAATACAGTAAAATTGCTCAGAGCCCATACAACCCGTGCACCCATCCGCTGACACATTGGTTCAATGAGAAATGAGCTGATCCCAAGAACAACCTATGGAAACCAGGAAAAAGAAAATTCAATAACGAGCAAGTGATTGAATTTGAAGAGCAGAGCAGTTAAAAAGCAGGTTATTATAACGATTCTTACAGAGTTTAGTAGCAAACCAAGTGCACCTTCTCGTACACCTTGATCATAGAGTTCCACATGCAAACTATCTCCCGTTGGATTCCCATGGTAAACTTCCCTTCCCATCCAATCTGTATCAAACAGAAAGAAGGGGAACCACGATAACTGCAAGAAACAAGACCACAAGGAAAATATAAGGAAAGAACAATTTTACAGGTCACAGAAGAATCTAAGAAAAGGAAACAGTGTCAGAAAGGTGATAACCGATATAAAGATAGAATGTTCTTCTTGGTACTCACCCATGTAAGAGCCATGACGATAAGAACTGAGTGCATAGCAGGTGGCAAATGCCTTAAACTGGTTAGTAAATTCACTAAAACAGATCCAGGGCCATCAACGAAGGTCTCATCTTGATGCTCATTCTTTGAATCGCCAATCTGTACATCCATATCACGTTCCACTCTCTCATACTTGATTCCATTGGCAGTACCATGATTCACTTTTGAGTGCTCAAGGCCTTTAGACTGGAGATCATTCAATAAAGGGGCAGAATCTGGTATGCGGGTAGACTTGTTGCTTGTTAAAGGAATCTCTTTAGCAAAATAGATTGTGACAAGAGTACATATAGTGAGGAAGACCTGAAAAAATCATATAGGACAATATATTCAGGCTACAAAACAAGAACAAAAGCCACTAGGTGCATTAATATGAATCAAATTTCAAAATCACCTCACAAATCATATTGACATACAAACGGAATGCCTTGATCTGTGACATATAACTCACAATATATAAACATGCGAGGGTTTGGAAAAAGACCAAACAATTCCATTGCATTTGTAGAAAACTTAGTGATATGCATGTGTCATAAAAAATTAAACATACTGCTTACCACTGCAAGAAGAAACGCTGCTTTGAGATTTCCACATGCAGCACAACAAGCTCTACTAGTTAGGAAAGGGAACCATCTGCTCAGTAAAATTTTCAAATCATTTCACAGCTGGCGAAAAATGCAAAATTGCAAATGAGGAAAAGAATACAAGTTTTTGAGAATAAGGATCTCGAAGGTTACTCTTGCCAATGTCCGCTAGCACCGGCAGAAAACCCAAGAATATTCCCAATAGCCATCCACAAGCAGAACACAGCATTTGCAGTATTCCGCTGATCAGGACCTAAGGACAGCAAGAGACATCTCATAAGTGTTTTTCTACAGAACCAGAAGCACAGCATATTCAATCTGATTCTAGAGTTTGAATAGAATTATGGTATGTTAAGTGTATGGTAATATTCCATTATTACCTGATAGATCAGCTAGAAGAGCACGAGCAGGTCCCTGAAAAAAAAAGCCGAAAACATCATTCCTGGGTATAGAGGTAATAAGTAATACCTATTCATTCTAGTAGATGAGATAAAGTAGATCTGAACCTGTACTGTATTGTTCGCTAGATCCAACAACCAAAACCCAATGATAAAGACAATAGCTGCCCTCGTTCGTGTGCCTTTGAAAGTACTGCATTTCCAGATACACATCAAGTCGTCAATTACTTTAATTTTATACATTCCATACAAAACATGCCATAGGCAGGGGAGAAGGAGAGCAACCTGCAATGTTCCTTTGTATCTCCTAACAGATACCCAATGTCTGCAGAAAACCCGATTATTATCACCTAAATTGCAAGCTTTTGTTTAGCTTATATAAAACACAATGTAGCCAGCTATCGCCTAAAGGAAAATTAAAACAGAAATCATATCTTCTATTGGCCCTTACTGCTATTGAGATCATGAGTGATCCAACGAGAATAAATGGTCGTCTTCTTCCATACTTTGAAGTACATTTATCACTCCAAATGCCAACAAAAGGCTGGACCTAAAACCCAACAAACAAATAAGTACTAACAAAATGGGGCAGAAAATATGTATGCCCACATAAGTAAAATAGTTTCTGATCCTATATAAATCAAATCTGAAACTCTCGTGAGATCCTTACGTGCAAGTTAGTATAACTGCTAAAATTCTTAAAGGAAATAAAATTTGATTGCAAACCTACCACAAGGCCTGTAATTGGGCCGCATAGCCAAATAAATGAAGAAAAAGCATGCGATATTCCAAGGGTCTGCATAAACCAGCCAAAAGCAACACTGTTAGATAAAACTCAAAAGGGTTCATCAGCAACGAGAAAAGAAAATACTGCCAGCAAACAAATATTTAACAACAGTTCTATCTACCACCATAACTACCCACCTGATACATAAATGACCAGTACAATACAATTCTCTGAATATACTAGTTCCGAAAAAAAGCTAAAAAAGGTCTCTTATATTTTTTAGAAATGCTTATATAATCGAATGAACATAAGCAATCTAGCTAAATTCCAATGTCAAATAAAGCTGATTATCAGCCGATGATATAGAGTTCCATACGAAAATATCTCGTAGCTATGTTGGTAACAACAACTACCTCACCTAAGTACTAGACTTCATTGTTTCACCTACAAAGTGCTCGACTTCCTCGTACAAAGCTACACGAAAGCAAAACCCTCGAAATGCCACAAGTGACAGGAATTTCAACAACGATCAGTGAGTAGTAGTACCTGAATATAAGGAGTAAGAAGAGAAAGTTGCAATGCCCAACCAAATTGAACTCCAGCAGCGACAGTACAACTAAGAACCAGCGTCACTAAGCTACAATTCTTCGACACGGATTCACCATCAGCCGAATCGGAATGATTCAAAGGAGAAGCAGATTCAGAGAACGACGAAGAACCAGATTCGTTTTGATGATGCTTCGTCACCGTTTCAAGTTCAATCTCCTTCCTCAAATTCCTATACGGAACCGAGATCGACACCGTATCACTCATCGTCCTCAACACAGACCACAGATCCCTAATTCGTATCAGAATCAATATCTCATTCCGATCCAATAATGATTTACGATAAGCGAATTCAAAAGATCTAGATTCTAGGGTTTAGATTCGGAGAAGACGATCGGAGATCTTAGCAGAGTCAAATTCGGGCGGGTGAATATCTTGATGAGATCGATTTTGGTGTGCGATTGAGACGCGGAAGTGAAGAAGGAGGAGATTCGTTTTACGGACCGTTGATTTTGTAGATGGACGGCTGAGATCATACCTACTGGTCGTAACTTACTAGTCAACGCCTTCGTCTCGGGATTCGCTTAATCACCACCGTTGGATTTGATCGGATCAATACCGTTGCTTCGATTTAAAGAAATAGCGGACGAAGCTCACCGTCACCGACACCAAACGAAAGTGTGTGCTTTTTATAAAGGAAAACGATGTCGTTTAAAAGATCGGTATGGGTTTAGAGTGGGCCTGTGGTTTTTGAGGCTCGGCCCATATTGTAAGAAAATTCAAAAGTTAGAACTGTGGTACATTTAGCCCAAATATATTAAGCCTATTAGAAGAAAGCTGTTTTTTTTTTTTTTTTTTGTTAGCACCTAAAGGCTAAAACCTATAATACATGTGTCAAAGAAATGGAGCTTACATTGTGATTAGTGATTACATTGGTTTCACGAAATAAGTTTGATTTCATGAAATAAGTTTGATTCAATTTTACTGCAAATGGTATGTGCTAATATCATCAATTGCATTACCATTCAATTTCAAACTCTCACAATTGCATGTTATTTTTTTTTTAAAAGAAGTCATGATTCAAAAAAACAAATATTTATGTAATATCTTATAGGAACATACGTTCTTATTAACTTATACATGAACATGTCTTAATAGTTTACTAACATTATCATTTTGTAAATTGTTTTTACAAGAAGATTTATTATTTTGTGAATTGTTTTTACTGTTGGGTATGTTTCTTAAATTGGGCTTTTATGAATTTCGAAATGGACTCTTATTATCCATGTTAGTTTTTGTTGTTTTTGAGTTTGAGAGTTTCATCTCTTTTGAATTGAGTGCAATTCAACTGAGAGCAGAATGAACCATGGAGTGAACCGTCTTGGTTATCTTGCACCGGGATTAGACGGTTTTTCGTTCAAGTGCAGTAGATTCTCTACGGCTCTGCAATTTACATTTCTTTCGTTTTTCTGAGTCTCAGGTTCTAGCATCCAACAATCTTGAGCGAAATATTTACTTGTTGGTTTAATCACGATTCAAAATGCCGAAGAACTCCGCAGTGCCCGATCTGTCAAAGCTTCAACCTTTGATTGGTTCCAATTACCGTCGCTGGTCGGAGGAACTTATGTTCTTCTTTCAAGAGGTTGGCTTAGACTACATTCTCGTTGAAGACAAGTCAACCGAGTCTTCTGAAACATCGTTCTCTGGAAATTCTCAAGCTGTTGTGACGCAATCAAGTAAGCCAAAACCAGAAGGCTCCTTTGAAGATCACAATCGCTCGTGCTGTGGCCATATCATCAGGCACCTTTCAGAGAAACTGTTTGATATCTATGTCAATTATGACTCGGCAAAAGAGATTTGGAACAACTTGAAGAAAAGATACGGAGCTGAAGATGAAGGCAAGAAGCAGTATGTCACATCTAAATGGACCTCCTTTCAGATGAAGGACGATTTGCCTATTCTCGATCAACTCCATGAATATGAAGCTATCTTCTCCAAGATTCAAGCGGAGGGTATACCAATCGATGAACAGCTGGCTGCTCTAGTGCTTATTGACAAAATGTCTTCATCATGGAATGGTTATCGCTCCAAGCTGAAGCATGATAAAAAGAAGATGTCTCTTGATGAGTTTATTGTTGACATAATGATCGAGGACGTAAATAGAAACTACTTAGGTAACAACATCGTCTCTCGTTCAATTCCTGATAATGCTAATGTGGTTGAAACTTTTGGTGGTGGTAAGAACAAATTCAAATCTAATAAAAAACCAAGGAAAGAACAGTAATCAATGGAAAAATCCTCCTCCTAGACCATCTGTTGAATTCAAGAAGAAACTGAAATGCTGGAATTGCAACAAGCCAGGACACAAAAAGTAGGACTGTCGTTTGCCTCCTCAGCCAAAGGAATCAAACAAAGCTCATCTTACTGAAGATCTAATTGTTGTCACCACTGAGGTAAACGCTACAATTGATGTGGTGGAGTGGATCATTGATTCAGGTTCCACAAGTCACATATGCAGCCAGAAGTCTCTCTATAAAATTCTTGATAAATCTCCATGTGATAGTATCTACTTAGGTTATGCTAGTGCTTTGCAAGTTGCTAGAATTAGAGAAGTTTATTTGAAATTGTCATCTGGAAGAGTTTTAACTTTGACTAAGGTTTTGTTTGTCCCAAACATGCATAGGATTTAATTTTTAGTGCTTTGTTGATGATTGTTGGGTTTAAACAAACTCTTGAGGCTGGAAAGTTAGTGATAACTAAGAATGGGGGATATGTGGGAAAAGCTTTTTGTAAGAGTAATCTCTTTGTTCTTGAAATAAGGAATGAAAGTGCTAGTGCTTCTGCTTATTTTGTGAGTGCTTTTGATACTTGGCATGACATATTAGGACACTTAAATGTGAACTCTATTAAACGTCTAAAGCATGCTAATTTGATTCCTGATAATCTAGAAAAGAATGTCTCAAAATATGAAATTTGTGTGGAAGCAAGGCATGCTAGAAATCCGTTTTCATATCCTGTTAATCGAAAATCAGAATTGCTTGAACTTATTCACTCTGATTTAGCTGAATTTAAAAGCACCATTAGTAGAGGTGGTAAGCATTATTATATTACTTTTGTTGATGATTTTCTAGATATACAAGAGTTTATCTATTAAGATCAAAGGATGAGGCATGTGAAATGTTTATGCAATATAAAGCTGAAGTTGGAAACCAACTAGATAGAAAAATTAAGAGGTTAAGGTCTGATAGAGGTGGAGATTATAAATCTGAAATTTTGAAGTTTTTGTGTTTAAAAAAGGGTATTATTCATGAAAGAACTGCACCTTATTTCCCTCAGCAAAATGGCATTGCTGAAAGAAAAAATCAAACCCTTAAAGAAATGATGAATGCTATGCTTATTAGTTTTGGGTTGCCTGATCAAATGTGGGGGGGAAGCTATTTTGTCTGTATGTTATATTTTGAATAAAGTGCCTCATAAAATAATTTATGTTACACCTTATGAACTTTGGAAATGACATTCTCCTAACTTGAGTTATTTGAAATTGTGGGGGTGTCTTGTTAAAGTAGGACTGCCAGCTTTTAAAATGAACACTATTGGTCCTAAGACTGTTGATGCTGTGTTTGTTGGCTATGCTTTGAATACTGCTGCTTATCGTTGTTTAACATTTAAGCATGATTCTTTGCAATTTTGACAGCATGATTGAGTTTAAAGATGTTGAATTTTTTGAGAATGTGTTTCTTTTTAAGAGAAACTTAGAACTGTTTCTTCTACCAATGCACGTAACTTAGAATTTGCTTTTTCAAGTAATGCATCTGCTAAAAGAACACTTAATGATAGTGAAGAACTTAGAAGGAGTAAGAGAATTAGAACTGAAACTGATTTTGATCCAGATTTTTTTACTACCTTTCTAGATGAATATGATGAGATTAGTGAATAATTTGTGTGTGCTTTCTTGATAGAAGAAGACCTTAAAACATTTTCTGAAGCTATGAACTCTGTAGATGCTGTTTTTTGGAAAGAAGCAGTCAATAATGAGTTTGATTCTATTATGACTAACCACACTTGGGAAATTGTTGATTTGCCTAAGGGCTGCAAAGCTATCAGATGCAAGTGGATTTTAAAGAAAAAATTTAAGGCTGATGGCTCCATTGACAAATTCAAGGCGAGGCTGGTGGCTCAAGGATTTGCACAAAAACAGAGAGTAGACTATTTCGATATTTATGCTCCTGTTACTAAGATTGCTACCATTCGCATACTGTTTTCTCTTGCATCTGTTTATAAGTTGGTTGTACATCAAATAGATGTGAAAACTGTATTTTTAAATGGTGATTTGCATGAGGAAATTTATATGGTGCAACTGCAACCTGAGGGATTCATTGTGTATGGTCAAGAACATAAAGTGTGCAAGTTAAAAAAGTCTATTTATGGTCTTAAGCAAGCTCCTAAGCAATGGTTTGAAAAATTCAGTAACACTTTGCATGAAAATGGTTTTGTTTCAAATTTTGGAGATACGTGTGTGTTTTCTAAAATGCATGAACGTGGATATGTCATTATATGTTTATATGTAGATGACATGCTTATTCTTGGCGCATCTCTAGAAATTGTTGGTGAAACAAAAGTTTTTTTGAGTTCTAAATTTGATATGAAGAATTTAAATGAAGCTGATATTATTCTTGGAATTAAGGTTGTAAAAACTGATTCTGGTTTTTCTTTAAACCAGTCTCATTATATTGAAAAAGTTCTTAAGAAATTTGGATATTGGGATGAACCTTGTGCTAAATCTCCTTATGATTCTTCTTAGCATTTGTGTAAGAATAGAGGAGAAAGTGTGAATCAATCTGATTATTGTAAGGTGATAGGCAGTGTAATATACTTGATGAATTGCACAAGACCTGATTTTGCATATGCTGAGAGTAGGTTGAGTAGATATACTCATAATCCTAATTCTGATCACTGGTTAGCACTTGGTCGCTTAATGCATTATTTGAAAGGAACGATTGATTTTAACTTGTGTTACACTGGTTCTCCTTGTGTTCTTGAAGCTTATTGTGATGCTAATTGGATATCAGGCAATGATGAAGTAAATTCCACTAGTGGTTTTGTATTCACATTAGGTGGAGGAGCTGTAGCATGGAAGTCTACTAAACAGACTTGTATTGCTCGTTCTACTATGGAATCTGAACTAATTGTTCTTGAATTGGTAGGTCAAGAAGCGGATGGGTTGAGAAATCTGTTTGCTGATATTCCGATGATAGGAAGACGTTGCTCACCTGTATCTATGAGATGTGATTCTCAAGATGCGATTGCTGTTGCAATGAACACGTTGTATAATGGGAAGAAACGACATATACGTATGCGATATAAGGTGATACGAAGCTTGATTGAAGTTGTAGTGTTATCACTGGAATTTGTGAGATCAGGGAAGAATCTAGCTGATCCACTTACGAAAGGCTTGTGTGGACGAATGGTCCTAGACACAGCAAATGAATTGGGATTAAAGCCTCTTTCAGGTTAGATCATTTTGGATACCAAACCAAGAATTCTATTCATTTTTGAGTTCTTGGTTCAAATTGGTCAAACGAAAGAATAATAGTAATCTGATGTTAGTTAAGATCCCATGTAGTTGTCTTTGGAAGGTTGAGATATATGATCTCTTAATGAACTTATTCCCGTATGGGGGTGTGAGACAACACACACTTGATAAGTCACCTAAGTAAGTGTTTAAGGTATAGGCTGCGGGCTAACTCACTAGAACACTTATGATGGAGGGTTATCTAAAAGGCCTAAAAATACTTTGTATTTGATATGGGAAATTCTCAAATTTTCTTTTGGATTTGTTGATTCAAGTCTAAAGACATCAACGTTTTTTTTTAATTGGGCTTTTATGAATTTCGAAATGGGCTCTTATTATCTATGTTGGTTTTTGTTGTTTTTGAGTTTGAGAGTTTGATCTCTTTTGAATTGAGTGCAATTCAACTGAGAGCAGAATGAACCATGGAGTGAACCGTCTTGGTTATCTTGCACCGGGATTAGGCGGTTTTTCGTTCAAGTGCAGTAGATTCTCTACGGCTCTGCAATTTACATTTCTTTCGTTTTTCTGAGTCTCAGGTTCTAGGATCCAACATTTACAACAAGTATTTTGTGGGGGTATTAGGTGCTAGCAAGAAAAAATAATGTTAATCAAGAGAATTATAAACATGTTTTCACTTTTTGTAGTGTTTTTTCTTCTTACCAATGTCACTATTACAAGTATATGTATAGTTTACAATACCTAATGTAAATATCATAAAATATGTTTACATATTAACATTATAGCATGTGTGTGTGAACGTGATAGAGCCGGATTAAACGAATATGAGAAAGTTATAAATAAAAAGGAGGAAAAGGAAAAAGACGTGTGCCTAACAAATGTATGATGTATTGGTAAAAGAATGCAAATATGATATTATTATTCTTGCTTGTGGAAAATGAAAGCTATAGAGCACACAATTAATACTTACGTCTCTCTTTCTCCATCTCTCCCTTTGTCCCTCTCTTCTCCTTTCCTTCTCTACACGTGTACATGACCTCTTATGTCCAATCTTCATTTTTTCTTATTACAAAATGCACTTTTATCAAAAGTTCAAAAACAAACCCTTTTGAATTTAGTTGTTATGGTGTGAAACTCCATTTTTTAGGTTTGTTTAGTTGTTATGGTATTTTGGTTTGTTTGTGTCATAAAATAATATGGATAAACAAAAATTAAACATAGATCAGTTTGGTCTTAATTAATATATAGATCAATCATTCAATAATTTAAGAAATAATATGATATTTTGACATATTTCATTACGAAACATTGACTCTACGTCTTAGTTTTTTTCGGTTTCGAAAACATGACATTAAAATTAATCTAACATTAAAAATTAATCACAACTGTCAATATTAAAATAGAGAATTATTTATTCTAACATTTTTATAATTAATGATAGAAACATATTAGGGAGATTTTTATAAATACAATAAATTTTATAAGAAATTTAAAAACTACATTCAATTTTACAGTAATTTTAAAAATACACTTTTTAATTGAAAACCATAATACTCTTTTTATTTGTTTAAGCATTATTTAAATAAATTTATTTAAAATAATATAAATTAATTTTATAACTAAATTTAAAATAATTATAATTAAAATTTAACTAAAATTCGTAATTAATTATTTAGTAATAAAAATTAAGACAAATTATTTACTATGTTTAAAGTAATCATTATCTAAAATTTTGAATAAATAAAACTATAAAATTATTCTTTAAAATTTTAAATTTTGATAATTATTTGGTTCTTGTATTGCAATTGTGATACATATAAATAATAATTGAAAATATTTTTTATAAAATCAAATATATTGTTTAAAGAGCAAGAAGGTTATATATTAAAAGTTATTATGCTTTTCACTCTCCATATAGTGTTTTTTTTTATGGCTCATTTATGCTTTAATTAGTTTTTTTGGGTGGGTGTTCTATGAAATTGAAGGTTTATTGTATTTTTTTTTTTTAAAACCTCTTATATGTCAAAAGAACCTCCAATAAACTCTTTTATATGTAATTTAAAACTAGTTATCACCGCCATTTTGCGAAGTTTAATTGCAAATCTTTGAATCCTTTTTTCTTTCTACTAATTTTATGGTGGATTTGCAATGTTTCATAAGTTGTTTTGTATGTGGTTAAAAAAAAATCAAAGTTTTAAGTTGATAACTCTAGTCTTATTTTTTCTTTGGAATTATAATAAATAAACTTATGATGTAGTTCATGATTTCTTTTTTACGATTAGAAGACTATGAACACTTAGCCCGTACATTGTGTTTCAAAATGCTAACCTTTGAGATAAACCAATGCATATTTTGGAACAAAGTAATCACAATATCATAATTTACTTTTGATATTGTGATTACTATGCATATATTGGAACAAAATAATCACAATATCATAATTTACTTTTTATTATGGTTAATTGGAAAGTTATGGCCGAGACTCATACGCTTGTCCATCAAAATTGATACCCTTCTTAATGGCATTTGAACCAGAAAGCACAGTTACTCACTTTTGTAAAAGAACTATACATACGCCGTTAGACCAAATATCACTTAGTACAAAAACAATATGTTTTATCTACAATGTTTAAAAGTATCCATAGAAAACAACAAAATCTATAAAATTTGGATACATAGCACGTGTTTTGGGTTCAGTCCCAAAATTTGAAGCCTTGCAAAACACAATTTTTAATTTTACAAAAAGAATCGGACTATTCAATGTTTATAAAAAGGATTTACAGAAAATTCAAGTCTGCACCAAGATATAGATAATTTGGTAGCGTTGACTCGGTTTCTCCAAAAAAATTTTGAACCTTACACCTTCGGTTTAATCTTGTTTGGGAGTGTTATGATCTTGTGCCAATATCTTGGTGTAGGCTTGAATTTTTCGGGTATAGGAAAAAAAAACAGGTTTAATCCCAAAACTTCTTATCTGTATACGTATGTGGGTGAGGAAGTTAATTGGTAATTAATAAGTTGATTAAAAATTAGTAAACAAAATTTAAAGTCTTATGTAACTAAAACTAATTATAATTTACACTTTACAAAGAGCACGTGTTGAACGCGGCTAGGACCCAAATAAAGAGAAAAAAACTGATGTACCATAACTTAACACGTCATCTCCTTAACTTCGAGCGCGTCGAATGCTGACGCCTGAAAATAACTCTTTCGTCGTTTCTCTATAATATAAAAACTATATAGTAAAAAAAGAGAGGTGCGTGATTTAAATAAATATTGTTTCTAACTTAGTGATTGGTTGGCAACTTTGTCTTTCTCTGTCGATAGATGATAGTGTGATTACAGATACATAAGGATGGGGCTTTCACGTATAACTATTAAAGTTATTAAAGGAAAATTATAATGGTCATTATTATTGATAATGTAACTATCGAATTGAAAGATAGATATAGAAAGAACGTGAAGAAATAAAAAAGAATCACGTCACGTGGAGACAGCTCTTTTACGAACTCTTGTATCCACTCACTTCATTAAATCATTTAAAAAGTGGAAAATTTAAAAAGCAACAAGAAGAAACAACATCTTAATTGTCCCAACAAAGAAAAAATTACATCATCTTGCTTTTCTTTGAGTTCGATTTGTTCAAATATTTTTAATTTTGTTATTTAAAAAATCTAAATGTTAAATATTTTTCTTAGAAGATTTGATATTTGTTCAAATATTTTTAATTTTATTATTTAAAAAATCTAAATGTTAAATATTTTTCTTAGAAGATCTCGATGTTAACAAATCTCTATATAATTTTTTGTGTTTTAGTATATATATCTAAGATGTTAAAAAAAAAAATTATAGCAGACATTAGAAAAAACATAAAAATGTGAAAGAACATAATATATTTACCTGGTTTACCAACTTGATGTTCACTATATCTACGAGCAAACATAGGTGCAGATTTATTAATATAAGTAAAATTGTTCAGAATATAAATGGTCGACAAGAATATATATATACACGAAATCTTTATTTAACTCTAAATTGATTGGATTCGCGAACTTAAACCCAAATAAATAATATATAGAGATAAGTTATATATCATCGAACCAAAGATGTGCGCGGCCTATATATAGAGATAAGCTATATACCGTCGAACCAAAGATGCATCATTCTCTGAATTTCCGTGACATCGCAATAAAAAGAAAAAAAAATACTGTAGTTGTTTTTTGTTCTCGACATCATGGCTTTGTTTTTGTCTCACAATTGTTTTTTAGTTTGTATGTCATGGGATAAAATGATGTAATTGCACGGTGTTAGTTATAACCAACGAGACATTAGTAAGATAAATATTGACTAGCCATAGTAAAAAATAAATTTCGATTATTGGTTTAAACTTTAATGATGGATCTTGGAATAGTCGTAAAATCACTTTAGCACCGTCCAATAATACTTCACATGGACATATAAGACTTACACACAGAACTTACACGTGTATATTCTTCATTGCATAACAATGGCTAAAATTGGCAAAATAACCGATAACCGAATAACTGATCGAATCGAATCGAAAAAACAGAACCGTATCCAAACCGAAGTTTATAAAATAACTAAATGGCTAGTATAATTTCCTATCCAAACTAACCAAACCGAACCGAACCGAACAAAACTAATAACTAAACGGTTAAATCGATATATCCAAAAACGTAGAAGATACCTAAAAATAATATTCATAATACCCAAAACTATAATTATAAACTCAAAAATATTAATTATTTTTATATTCAAAACAATCAAATACTTTAAATAATCAACATATCCAATGTTGTTAGTTATATTTGTCAAAGTTAAATACTCTTTTGCAAAATCGAACCAAATTTTAATTTTCTTTCTAGTTTTTTTCATTTTTTTTGTTTTTTCTTTTCGGTTAATTTCAGGTATATTCGGTTAATTTTATTTATTTTTGATAAAAAACCGAATCGAACCGAACTCAATAAAGTTTCGGTTAGTTACGATTATCTATTAAAATATCTAAATCGAACCGAACCGAAAAAAATCAAACCGTTCTGAACCGAAATTTCTAAAATATCTGAATGATTATTATATTACCATACCCGAACTAACCGAAACCAAAAACAACCGAAACCAAAACTGAACGGTTAACCGTATGTCCGGACCTAACAATGGCCTCGTTTGATGGAATGGCAAAAATATGACAATAAAACCATAGTGCACGGTATAATCTTCCGGCGCGACTTAAAAGTTTGATATTATTTCTGATTAAAGAGTTTCCCATAAATGTATAATGTGTTCTGACGTTTATTACAAATTAAGCTTATTACTAGAATTTAATCCGCGGGACAATTTATTTTTTACATAATCATAATTTAATCAATTTAATTAGATATGTCTAATATTGATGGTGTTAACAAAATAATGAAATGATGATTTATTCGTATGGTAGCATTAATGATAGTTAAATTTATATTATTGTCGACCCAAACCTGTCCGCCATATAACCCCGTCTTGTGATATTTTTAAACTTTTAATAACTGTAAATGTTCATAATATTTTAATTTTTAAAAATTTTAAAATTTATTATATCCGGTATAATTAAACGGTTCGACTAAAAATTGAATTAAACCGAATACAATTTTTTAAATTTAAATGCTTGTTAAGTTAAGTTTTCTGCTCATTCAGATTTAGATTCATTTTGGTCTTATATGAATTTCAACCATTGTCTAAAAACTTTAGCCGATGTGGGACATTAAACACATAATTTTTCATCATTGCTTGAGTAATACATGTCCATTTTTCAAAATTCGAATCACGACAAATGCAGAAAAAATTCTAGAGTTATTAATTTTATGTATTATATGATGATTCAAAGTAATTAAAAAAATATCAAACAAAGATGATAGGAGAATCATAATTTTAAATCTTAACAAAATCTTTCAAATATCTATACTACTAATTGTAGAATATTCTATGGATATTTCAGATTTTATAATTAAAATTAAAAAAATTCTAATTGTGTTTGGTTATATGGATAGTAGAGAATTGATTGTAGAAGTTTTTTGGATATATGTTTATAAGTATATTCATATTCTATATTTATTTTTAATGAGATTCATAATTTGTTATTTAAATTAATTATATTTTATATAATATTTTAAAAAACAAATTTTTTTTTAAAAAATATACATCAAAAATATTAATATAGATCGATGAGAGACATCATTAATAATGAATACTTATGAATTTAGAAGTTCTTTTAAATCGTGCCTAATATAATTATAAAATTTTGTCGGTCCATTTCAATTTATTATATAAGATCATAATAATATAAATTTGGATACCTCAAACTCAAAGTAGACGTCATGTCATTAATGAATAGATTTCGCAAACGAAAATTGACCTGATCAGCAGTACGTTGTACATAAATTATTTACTATTGCTATTAACCAGTAATGGCACCTGTCGGAATAGTAAGTAATAATAAAAAGTCTAAAACTAGTAAAAACATCAAAATAGTAACATGATAATGTATAGACAGCCTCACGTGCGTAGGCACGTGTTTCATGGCCCTTAGATTGCTCGTCGCCAGCTTTCTCGTATTCCTAATATACTTGTTCCTAATATAACAAATATTCTTTTTCCCGTACAATTTGTTGTAAATAAATCGTTGAAAAAAAAATCATATAAAACATTAATTGTTAATGGAACCACATAGTAATGATAGAAAATTGCTAACCGCTATGTTTGGAAAGGGTTTAGCGCTTAGTCAATTAATAAGAGGATAGTTTTTTTTGGTTATCCGCATTATATGTGTGTGTATATAGGATATATTAATGTAAAGTTGAAAATATGATGTTAAATATACTTTTAAATAAAAATAATAAATATGAGTCTAAATTTATAAACTAAATAATAAATATATTAAATCTATGTTAAAAATTAGTTTAAAATAACCAATCAAATCCATGTAATTACGCTAAATAAATAAAATGGTTTGGCATGTCTAGAACATGATCATGAACTATAATGAAAATATACAACATAGAATTACCATCAGAACGACTATATTGCTAAACAAAATTCTAAATCACTATTCTGTGTAACTGTATGATTGATAAAAAAAATTTGTAAAATAACACTAACATTATTTTACTATTTTTATCAAAAAAATGTAAAAATAATTATTGTGCTATATATTTTTGTAAATTATGTGATTCCAGTTGTTACTAGCTAGTAGACTTGCAAACACTGATTTGTGAAAGAACAACAAGTACTTCGTTTGGTTATAATCACTGACATTTTCTATGTATTATCATTTATTACGATTCTCATATATAAGCATTTGTCTATTTGTTTTAAAAATATAATGTACTTTCATAATATAGAGGATGTTAAAGGAAAATACTAAAAGCCATAAAAAAGAGATAAGATATTAAAATTCAATGACGTGGGATTTGAAAACAACTTTTTTTGTTCTGTAAGTAATTAAATTCCTTTTGACCACTGAAATTTAACAGCAGAAGTACTCTGAACATCTGCATTCAACGCTGAAAAGTAGATTGTTTCTTTTTCCTGATTTCCTCACGCTGAAAAATATACAATCCAATTTATATTTTCATCAAATATTTTGTTTTCTTCAATTATCCAGAATAAAAATGTCCTCATCATCAGCAAAAATTTGAAAAAGCAGTATTTATTATTTTAAAAAATTGGACCAAAGCGTCACTAAAGGAGATTAAGCCTTTCTACTAACTAAACAAAATTAAAATAATACTACAAGTATATAAAGGTGGCCAATCGTTTAGGTCTCCAGTTTATTTATTTATTTAGAAGATATTAAATGTGAATTAAAAACCAAATCTAACTCTTTTTTTGTTCTTTAACCAAAAAAAAACTTTCTTTTTTTGACAGCTAACCAAAGCAAATCTAATTTATGGAAAAAAGAAAACCCAAAATTAATATACTTGCGTTAGTTGAGATAGTTTTTGTTCTCTAATTAGTACTATCTATTCTCAATTTATAAATTAATTTTCAATTCTATAATTGGTGATAATAAAAAAGGAACTAAATTAATATTATATTTTCAGTTCCGTTTTAATTTTTTTTATAGTTTGACTGCATTAAAATTAAAAAGTTAACAAAAGAGGAATAAACAACAAGAGAGAGAGAAAAAAAAGAATTGTTCCTCCAAAGATTTTAACTTTGTGAAGCTCTCTGAGAAACCCCAAAGCTTCACTCTGATTCGCAGAGCGAATCAAAGAGACGACAGAGAGAAGAAGAAACGCGAAGAACAGAAACAGCTCTTAATTATTATTATTATTATCTCTTCTTAATCCCAAATCTCGTAAGTTCTCTTCTTTCTTCCAATCTCTGAATTCGTATTATAATAATCTGTTAATTATCAAACCAAACCAAACCAAACCTCTTTTGTTTAATCTTAAAGAATCAATTTTTAAACTTCTTATGAGCAGATGGATTCATGAACCAGATCGAGGATCGAAGATGATATGAGTTTCCGGGTTTGATTTTTCTCCCCCTTTCTGTGAAATTGGGTTGGAATCTGGAGATCTGGATCTTGAATAAGCTGGCAAATTTACGTGTGTTTGGGGGTGTTGATTTGTTCTTGATGAACTGATTTGATTAGGGGATTGGTTTAATCTACAATCTGAATCCAGTTTGAATGTTCTAGATTCGGAAATTTGAAGAATTTGGGTTTGGGATTGATCTGATTTTCATAACATCTAAGAAATTGTAGTTTTTGGAAGATATGTTGGAAGATCGATCACCAGATTCGTGTTTGATTTCAAGGGTTTTCTCAAGCTCTCGTCTTTCTGAATCAAACTGGTCTAAGTCTTACATGTATCCAGAGGATGATGATGTCTCTGAGAATAAGCTCGGTAATGGTAAAAGAGCTTTGGAGGTTGTTGGTGAGATTAGACAGACCAAATCACTTAAATTAATGGGTTTTTCAATTACTTATGATAGCGATTCATCTGACTATTCATTGAGTGGTGGGGAGGAGCATGCAGATGCTGCTAATGGTGATGGCTCCTCATCGAGGCAGGACCAAGAACTATCTGATTCTAACGACAATGGTGGTGATTCATCAGATTCGCATTCTCTTATCAATGAGATTGGGAGGGACAACTCGATCAACTGTTTGATCCGCTGCTCGAGGTCTGATTACGGTTCAATTGCTTCCTTGAACCGGAATTTCCGTTCTTTGGTAAAGAGTGGAGAGATTTATAGATTAAGGCGACAAAACGGGTTTGTTGAACATTGGGTTTACTTCTCTTGCCAGCTCTTGGAATGGGTTGCGTTCGATCCTGTCGAGAGAAGGTGGATGCAGTTGCCAACTATGCCTTCGAGTGTTACCTTCATGTGTGCCGATAAGGAGTCTCTGGCCGTTGGGACGGATCTGCTTGTCTTAGGAAAAGATGATTTTTCTTCTCATGTAATATACAGATACAGCCTTCTTACAAATTCTTGGTCTTCTGGTATGAAGATGAACTCTCCAAGGTGTTTGTTTGGATCCGCGAGCCTTGGAGAGATTGCTATATTCGCTGGTGGATGTGATTCCCAGGGAAAGATTCTTGATTTTGCGGAAATGTATAATTCTGAGCTTCAAACTTGGATAACTCTTCCAAGGATGAACAAACCGAGGAAGATGTGTTCAGGAGTTTTTATGGATGGGAAATTCTATGTAATTGGAGGTATCGGTGGTGCTGATTCTAAAGTCTTGACCTGCGGTGAAGAATATGATCTGGAGACCAAGAAATGGACTCAAGTCCCAGACTTGTCGCCTCCGAGAAGCCGTGCTGATCAAGCTGATATGTCACCAGCATCAGAAGCACCGCCTCTTGTTGCGGTTGTGAATAACCAATTGTATGCTGCTGATCACGCCGATATGGAAGTTAGAAAATATGATAAGGAGAATAAGAAATGGTTAACTGTTGGAAGATTGCCTGAAAGAGCTGGTTCGGTTAACGGATGGGGACTTGCTTTTAGAGCTTGTGGGGAGCGGTTAATCGTTATTGGTGGACCAAAGTACTCGGGAGGTGGGTTCATAGAGCTGAATTCTTGGATACCGAGCGACGGTGGTCCACCACATTGGACATTGCTTGACAGGAAACATTCCCCTAATTTCGTGTACAATTGCGCGGTGATGGGTTGCTGAAACAACACACATTTATATTACTCTCCATTTGAATACCCTCCAGATTCTTGTTGATGGGTTAGCTCACAAGTCAAAAGACTCCATTGAAGGTCCCAAGCTCCAACCTTTATGCTTCTTCTTCTTCTTCCTTATTTTCTTTTCTTACAATTTTTTCAATTTGAATACAATCATCTCTGTATTTGTTAGAGACCAGAAAAAGTCCCAAGGAGATTCCAAAAAAAAAGGAAAAAAAAAAAAACTGAAACAGGTTATAATAAGTTCGTTAAAAGTTGAAGCTTTTTTAGAGTTTGCCAGATCTGGTTAACAATGTTGTATGTGTTTTAATCAAATTTGTTTTCTAATAATCTGCCTTTGAAATTTCTTATTCTGTTTGTAGCCCATCTTTTGGTCTTTGTTCATAATTTTGCTTTTGAGTTTTTACTTTTTTTTTTCTATTTTTGTTTTGCTTCACCTTTCTTTAAATTTTACAGGTCGAATCGTTAGATTCACTTTACACGTTGGTTGTAAGTGTTTGTCATTTTTATGACGACAAAAAAAAAGTATCACTTTTGTTTTTTTGTTGGGGTAAGGAGGGGCAAATGTTATGTCTTTATAGATGTGTCCTTTACGATATCTCAATCTGTTGCTTGCAAGTTATACAATTTTGTTAAGAATGTTTTTGGACTCTTCGTTTAGTTCCTTTAGCTTTTCAGCTCTTTAGATTTTCGTATTTTGGTGTAGAAAACAAATTCAAACCTATGTTAGTACTCGTATCTATCAATAGAAACAATGCGAAGAATATAAACCAAAATGATTTTTATTATAAGAGTAGTTAAAATTTCTTAATTATAAATTTATAATGCACTTTTTACGTTGTATTTGTTTACTGTTTCTTATGTTCTCTACCAATATTTTTATGTCATATGGATACAAGTATATACAATTATTTAATGTTTTTTAACAAATATTTTTTTAAATTTTTTTTATCATCTACAACTCACACATGCATACTATTCGATTTGAATAGAAGTTAAGACACAACGACATTACTAGCATATATTATGTTTGAAATTTAGACATGTGAAATCTCAAAAACAAATATAAATACTAACAATCATAAATAGACATTCAAATATAAGATCTTTATAGGAATATCGAAAATTTGCAGGATATTTATTTTGTCAAGACTCTCCTCATTCTTCAAAATATCACTCTCGTTCAAATTTGTGCAAAAATATGTGATGTTTTAAGCAAAGCCCAACTGCAATTTTGGGCCCATAATGTTAAGGCCCATTCCCTCTAAATCTCGCAGGGTTTAAGTTCAGCAAACGCCATTATCGCTCTGTAGAAAAGCTTCCATTTTCGTACACCACAGTCTCACTGAGAAGATGAATTCACTTCATCGTGTAGTTGGATTGATCACCAGAACAACCACAAATCCAATTTCTTCAAGAATTTCACATTCCCGTTCGAATCTCCCGTCGATTCTCGTCAATTTGATGTCAACAAAATCTCGAAACGATGAAGACAAATGGAACGACGCTTGGGAATCAGCTTGGTTACCAGATGATCTCACAGATAAGAGCCGAGCTCCATGGGAGACAGACGTGAACTTCGATTCGAAAGAATCAACGACGACGAGCGAAGAAATCGATGTAGAGGCAAAGGCGTTCGTAGAGGATATGAATGAGCATTGGAACGAGAGGAGAGGGAAGAGTGGTAAAGTGGAGAAGAAAGAGATCGGAGTTGGAGAAGAATCATCGCTTTATAGTTTGGAGACGATGAAGAAGGATTATAGATTGAAGAAACAAAGAGTTCATGCGTCTTTGTGGGTTAAAGAGATTGAGAAATTGGAAGAAGCTAAACTGGGTGATTCAGGATCTGGTGGTGGAGCTGATGATATTGATAGGCTTCTTGATAGTTGCTCAGAGTAAGGATTCTGTTTTTGCCCTAATTTCAATTTCAATTTAGGGTTTTTGTTGGATCATTCTTGTGTTAAATTTCACTTCACTAGGTCTGTGATTTGTTTGAGATTGAACATATATAGAGAGATTGCTCTGAGGATGATTTCTGGTGATTTTGATTGAAGTTTTCACTTACATGCTTATGTTTGAAGATCTGTGATATACGTTTTAGGTAAGCCCTGAACAAGCTCAAACATGTTCGTGTATAGAGTTTCAGAATAAACATTAGAGATAATATTGCTAAGGGATATATCTTGGTGTTTCAGTTATCTTGCTTTGTTATGTTTAGATTAGTTGTGGTTGAAGATTGGTGTGCTTGTTGGTGGTGATTTTGATCTTTCGATGGTTAAAACATTCAGGATTTTCGACTCGGTAGACCATGATTTTGACAAATTGGAGGTTTCGAGTGGATCTGAACTGAAGAACAAGCCTGATGGTTGGGAATCAACAGCAAAGGAACAAGATGGAAATCTCTGGGAAATGTCACAAAGAGAAGAAGACATACTTCTCCAAGAATTTGATCGTCGGACTGCCTTCTGCAAATTTCAGGTACCACCCAGATCTGTTCTCATATAAGTCTGATCTCTTCCAGTAGAACCATTCAAAAGCTTGATACTTTTTTAGAATTCTTCATCATGTTCTTGAAATTCGATTGATGTGCAGATAGCGAGTTTTATAAAGCAACATATATTCAGTAGGAGAAGACCGATTGATGGGTGGAGATACATGATCGAAGTGATCGGTCCAAATGCGAGAAAAGGGAAAGGAAGTGTTTCTAGGCTCCCAGCTTTATCGGATGTGTCGACTCAGCCTTTCAAAGAAGAAACTGGCTGTCTCACTACTTTGAAGCGTCGGTAGAAGACTAGAAGGAGTCCATGAAAATCATTCAAATCGTGTCACAATGTTTGTTACTTAAAACGATTCTGAGAAAGTGTCAGTTTAATTAATTGGAATTCCTTTCCCTCATATCAGATTCAATGCAATTTTATTTTCGGATAGTTGACTAATCAAAGAAATTTATAATCTTGAGCAATATTTTATAAGCATGTGTTTATTATTTTATTATTATAAGATTTTGTACTTTTCTAATAGTATTTGTTCCCACTTCAAAACATTCACAATGAGTATCCTATGAAATTAAATAACGATTCTCCCAAAAATTCATTTGGAATGAAACAAAACTTCTCCAGGAGTCAAATAGATTGCTCATTGTTTAAGCTCGACTTTAGTTTCAACTTCGTCCCTTCCTACCGGTATATCTTGTTAAACAAAATCATATAAAAAAATTGACCAATTTACGTACTTTTAGATCTTCAACGTTTATTTTTATTATTAGACAATTCACTTAATTTTATGTTATTAATCTGAAAAATTTAAGTATTTTCTTTCTTAATTTTTTTCACGGGTTTCGAATTTATCATTAGTTTTTGTTATCAAATCAATTAGAAACCAAGTAATTTATATAATAATAAAAAATAAGTCGAATATGTTTATCGCTAACAATTAAAAAACTATCATGTCTTGTCGATCTTCAGTATAAGATAATTTATTTCTGTAATTAATCTAATAATGATATATTTTTTTATTAATTTGTTCTCACGGTTTTGTAATTTAGAAATAAAGTATAAGATGTTTGGATTTTTGGGTGGAGGAGTAAATTTTTTTATTGTAAAATCAATTTAAAAACTGAGTGCTTCATATAACAGTAAAAAAATAAGTTGAATATGCTCAACGATAATGATCAAAAGATGAGCTGTCACGTTCTGTGTCTATTCTCACGCAACTCACTTAGGTTTATTTAACTAATTTAAAAAAGGTATCATTTTTTTCTTAATTTGTTTTCACGATTTTGTAATTTAGCAATTAGGCTCCGAATGGTGACAGCGTATTGAACGGTGCGGGACGAGCGGATTAAGTAGTGCGGTGCAGTTTAACTGCGGTTCGTACGAAAGAAACGTACTATACGGAACAAATGCAGTTAATGCAGAATTAGCGTTTTAAACTAATATTGAATGGTAATTCTAACAAGTGCGGTGCAGATATAATAATAATAAAAATTTTAATTATTTTTAAAAAATATTTTGAATTACCGAATTAATATTTTATTTTGAATAAAATTATATAAGTAGATATAATTAATTTGTAGCATTTTTTAAAAAAAAATTTAGATTTTAAAATAGGTTATATAAAATAAACCATACTCAAACACACCAAAAATAAAGTGTAACCACAATATGAAGCGGTTCTTCACTTTTACACATGCACGATTCCCAAAGACGGTTTAAATAATTTTTAAAATTTATTAATTATTCATTAACCACATCTTATAATTAATGTTGAATGGAGACTAAAATGCAAAACACACAATGTGGTTCACGAAACGCGCTCCACGTTCAGACCCTAAGTCTTGAGAAGTTTGGGGTTTTAGGTGAAGAAGTGAGAAATTTTATTGTCAAATCAATTTAGAAACTGAATGATTTTTATAGCAATGAAAAAAAAAGTCAAACATGCTCATCGCTAATGATCAAAAGATGGGATGTTACATTATGTATATTTTCACGACTAGGCAATTCACTTTATGTTCCCAAAATTAATCTAACAACAATATCATTTTCTGGTTTGCTTTTTTTTTTTTTCTTAGACTCCATTGTTTTCTCTAGGTTTCTTACAGTTTTCTCTCAATCTTTTGCGTTTTTTCTTCTAAATCTCTAGTTTGTTCTAATGGAGTGGATTGGGAAGGGAGTTAAGTACCGGAAGTGTCTTTAATAAGCGGAAATAGATGGAGATAGAAGTCCCTATGACATCGAAACACAATTTTTGGTTATTGTTAATAACTTAAATTGTAGAATAAGTGAATGATAAATGTGAGGTTAAAAGTTGTTGTTGTTTTTTGAGTTTTTGAGCTTGTGGGCTATTGTTGTTTGTAAACAAATAAAATTCACATGTTTAATGAAACACATGTACTTTGTCCCATATTAGAAGATTGAATTTTTTTTCACTAGTATATATAGTGAAAGACACATAACCAAGTTCAATAGGCTTGGGTGCATGATGATGCATGAGAGAGAGGATAAACCGCCCTCGCGCGCGCCGTCGCCGCTGCTCGGTTCGGTTCGGTTCTCGGGCCTTGGGCCTTGGAAGTTTTGGCCCATTAACCAAACTTAAACCGAACCATTGTGACATTTCTGAACCATTGCGATTTCCGAATTGGTCAACCGGTTCGACTTGTGCCTCTTCGGTTTTATAAAAACCAAGTCTCCATCTTTATATTGGGTTAATATTTTTTTGTTCTTCGCGCGCTTCCAAAAAAAACAAATCTCTCTCCCAAGTAAGTGTCTTGAGAGTATACGTAGATTTTTTTTGTTCGTTACACTTCGATTTCGAGTGTTGCGAATCGTTGATAGTCACGGTTTTATCTTGGGATTCATTATCGCATTAATCCGTCACACTACGAACGATTTTATGAATTAAGGATAGAGATTAGTCTCGACTCCGTTTTTTATTTCTTAAATTCATTATTTTTCTCAATTACATTTTTGCGATTCTTACGGTCTTAATTCATAAAATCCGTTCTTCGCTTATCGCTTAATCGGATTGAGAAATTTCATTTTATTTTAAATTCTGTTTTTCAAAAACGAAGTTCTGCGATTCGTTAACCCGTATCCGCGAAATGTTTTTGAAAATTGTTTTAATTATTTTCAATATATTCATTTCTTTGTTTCCGCGAACGCTTATTCACAGCGAGTTTGCGAAACATTTATCAGATTCTGATATCGTTCTGCGTTTTTGTTAACAGAAATGGCAAGTGACGGTGACGATATCGATATGACTGGTAAAAGTCCACAAGATGGTACTTCAATTCCGCCTGTGGAGTCGGTCACCCGTGATTTTTTCGGAGTTCGTCTCCAGGCTTCGACTGTTCTCCAAGAATCCTATGTAGGGATGTCTCAGTTACCCGCTGCAATGGCGCAGGGGTTAATGCCTGAAAAGTTCGACGGCAAAGGCTTCAAAACGTGGCAGAATAAGATGCTCTTTTACATGAATAACTTAAACTGCGAAAAGTTTTTTTAGGAGGAACCACCCATCATTCCTCTTGGAAACAAAGACGCCCATTTACAGGCCGCCGTCGATGCTTGGAAACATCATGACTTCATATGCAGATGATGGATTTTAGGTCGCCTCATTGATCCGCTGTATCAAATATACAGTCAGGAAGCAAGAACTTCTAAGGAACTCTGGATGGCCTTAGAAAAGAAGTACAAATCTGATGATGCGGGATGTCAGAAATTCGCTGTTGCGAAGTTTCTAGATTTCAAAATGGTGGACAATAAACCTATCATGGAACAAGTCGATGCATTGAGTTTGTTGTGCCATGAGATAGCGGCCGAGGGAATGTCAATCTGTGAGATATTCACCGTGAACTGCTTCATTGAGAAACTTCCCCCAAGTTGGCTAAGTTTCAAAAACTACCTCAAGCACAAGAAAAAGCCAATGTCGCTTTCTGATGTCATCACGAGGCTCTAGATGGAAGATAGGAACCGTGCTAATTTCTGCCTTCCGGAACAACACAATGTGAATGTGGCTGAGTTCAGGAACAAAGGTAAGGGCAAGCGGACATCTCTGCAAAGCTCCCTAAAACCATCATCCTCAACAGGCTTCAAAAATATTGCAAAACCTGGTAAGAAGTTCAAAGGAAAGTGTAACAAGTGTGGTAAGCTAGGCCACAAATTTGATGTATGCAGGAGCCAACCCAAGAATAATGGAAAGGCTGAAGCTAACCTCACTGAAGAGGACATGTGTGCTGTCGTCAACGAAATGAACATGGTGGACGACAACCCACGAGAATGGTGGTATGACACTGGTGCAACCACCCACATCTGCACTGATAAGTCGATGTTCACCACTTATCAGAAGAGCAAATATGAGGAGCAACTGTTCATGGGAAACACGGCTTTCTCAAAAATTGAAGGTCGTGACAAAGTGGTTCTAAAGCTGACTTCCGGACGGGAACTCTCACTCAACAATGTGTAGCATGTGCCGGACATGAGGAAGAACCTGGTTTCAGGAACTCTATTGAGTAAGGCAGGATTCAGCATCAACTTCGAAGCTGACAAGTTGATTCTTAGGAAGAATGGGGTGTATTTAGGCAAGGGTTATGAGAAAGGAGGACTTGTCAAGTTGTGTGTTTCGACAGTCCTTCGTAGTGACAACATTGCTAACGCAAATCTTGTAATCGATAACAGTTCGTTTAATAATAAATTTGTTGCTTATTTGGTTGAGTCTTTTAATGTTTGGCATGAAAGATTAGGTCACGTAAACTATAAATCTATACAAAGATTAATGAATTTGTACATAATTTCGAAATGCAAAATAAACAAAGAAAAATGTGGAGTGTGCGTACATGCCAAACTCATAAAAACTCCATCACCCCAAGTTCAAAGAACCACATAACCTCTAAGTTTAATACATACTGACCTATGCGATCTGAAATATATACAAACTAGAGGCGGTAAAAAGTATTTTGTGACATTCATCGACGATCACACAAAATATTGTTACGTAGCAAAGATGAAGCTTTGTCAAAATTCAAAGAATATAAGCTCGAAGTTGAGAACCAACTAGGTAAAACAATTAAAATAGTTCGAAGTGATAGAGGAGGCGAGTATGATGGTCCTTTTAATGATTTTTGTCAACAAAATGGCATCATACATCAAACGACCGCTCCCTATTCACCAGAGTCTAACGGAGTTGCGTAACAAAAAAAACCAAACTCTTAAAAGAGATGATGAATGCTATGTTGCATGAATCAGGGTTACCCCAGTCAATGTGGGGGGAAGCTTTGTTTACTACAAACTACATCCTCAACAAGATACCAAATAAAATTACTGGCAAGACGCCATATGAACTTTGGAAAGGTGTTTTACCATAGTACAAATACCTGAAAGTGTGGGGGTGCCTTGTCAAAGTCGCAATATCACCTCCGAAAAAGGTCACGATCGGCCTTAAAACAGTGGATTGTATTTTCATTGGATATGCACACAACAGCTGTGCTTATCAATTTTTGGTTCACAAATCAGACATACCCGATATCTATGTGAATACAGTAATGGAATCACGGAATGCGTCTTTCTTTGAAAACATTTTTCCCTGTAAGGACAAAAAACGTCAGAAAAGGCCATTCGAACAAATTAAACCAAGCTCCTCAACAAATGAGGCTACCACTTCAACAAATAAAGTAGAAGACATACAAGTTGAACCTAGACGCAGCAAAAGAGCTCGTAAAAAAAAATCTTTTGGCGATAATTTCATGATGGTTTTTCTAACAGAGAACGAACCAAGAACTTACTCAGAAGCTATGTCTATACCTGATGCATTTTATTGGAAGGAAGCTGTAAATAGTGAGATCGATTATATATTGCAAAATCATACATATGAAATAACCGATCTACCTGAAGGGTGTAAAGCACTTGGGTGTAAATGGATTTTCAAAACAAAATTGAAAACTAATGATTCTGTAGATAAGTATAAAGCTAGGCTTGTGGTGCAAGGATTCCGACAAAAAAAAGGTCTGGATTTCTTTGACACATTCTCCGGTGACGCGAATAACTTCCATCAGAATTTTGGTTAGTATCACAGCACTAAGAGACCTACAAATACATCAGTTCGATGTAAAAACCGCTTTTCAAAATGGAGATTTAGAAAAGGAGATTTAGATGAAAAAACCTGAAGGTTTTGTTATTCCCGGCCAAGAACACAAAGTTTGTAGACTTGTGAAATCATTGTACGGACTTAAGCAAGCTCCGAAACAATGGCATGAAAAATTTGACAATATGATGATGTCAAATGGTTTCCGTATAAACGAATATGATAAATGCATATACATCAAATATACTCCACACGGATATGTTTTTTTGTGTCTCTATGTTGATGACATTCTCATTATTGGCAGCAATAACGACATGATTAATCAAACCAAGAACTTACTTAGTAGTAATTTCGATATGACTGACATGAGATTAGCAGATGTCATTCTCGGTATTAAAATTCACTGACATGCTGACGGAATCATCTGATCACAATCACACTATGCACAAAAGATACTTGATAGATTTAAAAACTATTCAAGTGGAACTGCAAAAACTCCAATAAATCATCATATTCACTTGACTAAAAACTCAAGTGATGCAATATCACAAGTGGAGTATGCACAAGTTATCGAAAGTCTAATGTATTTAACAAACTGTACTAGACCTGATCTTGCACACGCAATAAATATACTAAATCGTTATACTAGTAATCCAGGACATAAACATTTGAAAGATATAACTAGAGTATTAAACTACCTACGTTATACCAAAAACTATGGACTGCACTATGGTAAAGAATCATGAGTTTTGGAAGGATACAGTGACGCGAATTGGATTGCGGATTCCAAAAACTCAAAATCCATAATTGGATATATTTTTACATTAGGAGGTGCAGCAGTGTCCTGGAAATCTGCTAAACAAACCGTGATCGCCACATCAACCATGGAATCTGAGTTTATCGCTCTAGATAGAGCAGCACAAGAAGCAGAGTGGCTTCGTAAGTTTTTGGAAGATATCCCCATATGGGAAAAACCAGTGCCAGCATTACGTGTACACTGTGATAGTCAGTCGGCTATCTCTCGGACACTGAATAAGATCTATAATGGCAAGTCTCGTCACATACGAAGACGACATAAAATCATTAGAAACTTGATCTCAGTTGGAGTACTCACGATAGATTATATCAAATTTGTCGACAACCTAGCTGATCCATTCACTAAAGGTCTGGCACGAGATCAAGTAGAAAAATCATCAAAAGGAATGGGTTTAAAAGCCTATGAATAAAGATGAAGTTTGATGGAAACCCCACCTACATGACTGGAGATCCCAAGAAGTTGGTTCAAAGGGACAACTAATTCAAACTAAATCTACAAAGAACACTGTGATATTAATATCCATATCTAGTTCCTAAGATGTTTAAAAGTGTTAAATTGGTATGCAATGAGGATAAGCATATGGCTTTTAATGATTTCATAGCTTTACGATAGAGAGTATTACAAGATACTTCTGAAAATAAGCTAATGGTAGATCACCTAGTGAGTGTGAAATGAGGCCGTTTCTTGGAGAATGAAGGAAATGCTATATTCTCCAAGTTCACTCATGATGACCAGACAAGTTCAAGGCCAAAATGAACACAATAGAGAACTTAATCTCTACGAGAAAATGAAGTTGGGTTATAGTTGTTGTCTTTACATCGACATCCGGGTGGTTCAAGATATCATGTTCACCTCCTGACCAAGTAAACCCGACAGATATTAACAATGAGTAGTTCAAAGCTGAAAAACGCTACCAACTCAGATACAATTAATTTTCGTTTATACTCTCGAAAAGTCCGTCTGTCTAGTCAAATAGGTTAGTCTAGTCAGTAGAGTCTATCAAGTCGTCATATGTTTAGAGATCATTTCTATTCATATGGGGGATTGTTGGAACACAATTTTTGGTTATTGTTAATAACTTAAATTGTAGAATAAGTGAATGAGAAATGTGAGGTTAAAAGTTGTTGTTGTTTCTTGGGTTTTTGAGCTTTTGGGCTATTGTTGTTTGTAAACAAATAAAGTCCACATGTTTAATGAAACACATGCACTTTGTCCCACATTGGAAGATTGAAAATTTTTTCACTAGTATATATAGTGAAAGACACATAACCAAGTTCAATAGGCTTGGGTGCATGATGATGCATGAGAAAGAGGATATACCGCCCTCGCGCGCGCCGCCGCTCGGCTCGGCTCGGTTCGAGCCTCGGGCCTCGAGCCTTGGACTCTTGAGAATGGGCCTTTCAGGTCCGTCAAAGATTGTTCTTTTTGGGAAATCTTTTTGTTAAATTTTGGCCGATTAACCAAACTAAAACCGAACCATTGCGATTTCCGAATGGGTGAACTGGTTCGACTTGTGTCTCTTCGGTTTTATAAAAACCAAGTCTCCATCTTCATATTGGGTTAATATTTTTTTGTTCTTCGCGCGTTTCCAAGGAAAACAAATCTCCCTCCCAAGTAAGTGTCTCGAGAGTATACGTAGATTTCTTTTGTTCGTTAGACTTCGATTTCGAGTGTTGCGAATCGTTGATAGTCACAGTTTTATCATGGGATTCATTATCGCATTAATCCGTCACACTACGGGCGATTTTATAAATTAAGGACAGAGATTAGTCTCGACTCCGTTTCTTATTTCCTAAATTCATTATTTTTCTTAATTACGTTTTGCAGTTCTTACAATCTCCTCCCAAGAAACGAAGGCAAAGAAAACAAAAAGACCATGAATCTGACATTGAAGACGTTACACCGTGAAGTCTTAAAAAATTTTGGGTTTAAAATGGATGGTGAGTGAGAAAAATATTTAGAAATTGGGAGATTTATATAATAGTGAAAAATAAGTCGAACATGCTCATCGCTAACGATTAAAAGACGGGATGTCACATTATGTATATTTTCACTACTAGACAATTCACTTAGGTTCCCAAAATTAGTCCGACAATAATATTTATTTTTCGTTTTGCTTCTTTTTTTCTTCTCAGATTCCATTGTCTTCTTCTCTAGGGTTTGTACAATTTCTCTCTCTCTTAATCTTTTGTGTTTTTTTTACTTCAGATCTTTAGTTTACTCTAATGGAGCAAGCATCGTTTTCGATTGGTTAATAAAGAAGATGGAGATAGAAGCCCCAGTTACATTTCCTCCCAAGAAACGAAAGGTAGAGAAAACGAAAAGATCATGATTCTGTAACAGTAAAAGATATGCCAACATGCTCATCACTATTGATCAAACGACGGGATGTCACATTCTGTCTCTTAGACAATTAGACAATTCACTTTAGGTTCCTACAATCAATCTGACAATAATATCATTTTTATGGTTTTTTTTTCAGACTAGGTTTCTTACCGTTTTTCTCTCTCAATTTTTTGTGTTTCTTTTTCAGATATTTGTTTTGCTTTAATGGAGTGGACTGGGAAGAAAGTTAAGTCTCATAGCGAGCATCGTCTTTCGTGTCGTTAAAAAGTGATATAAGCTTCTGTAACATCTCTTCCCAAGAAACGAAGGAAGAGAAAATAAAAAGAACATGATTCTGACATTAGCTTATATCACAACAATATCATTTCTTTTTACTATTAGATAATTCACTTAAGTTCCTATAATTAATCTCACAACAATATCATTTTTCAGTTTGTTTTTACGGTTTTGTAATTTAGGTTATTAAGTCTTTAAAAGTATAAGGTTTTGGGTGGATGAGTGAGATTGTATTGTAAAATCAAATTAGAAACTAAGGGTGTGTTACTAGATTGTGATTAATGTAAAATTATGATGATTATAATAATTGCAGAATTTAAGAAATTTTTAGAGAGTTTAAAAAAGATTTCACAGATTCACATAGATTTTCTGGAAAATATCATCTTACCATCTACTCCCTCCGTTTCTTTTTACTTGTCGTTTTAGAGTTAAAATTTTGTTTCATATTACTTGTCGTTTTGTGTTTTCAATGCAAATTTATTAAACAAATTTTTAGTTGTATCCCTACTTTTTAGCTTATTAATTATTTATATCAAACAAAATAGTATATTAATTATGAGTAAAACAGAAAATTCAATTGTTTTCTTAATATGTGTGAAATTACCTAGAACGACAACTAAAAAGAAACGGAAAGAGTAATATTTTGAAAGTCTTTAAAAGTTGTTTCAAATGGACAAAAAACATTAAAGTCAATCAACCAATAACACTAAACTTTAATAGAATCTGAAGTTAGTTAAAGTATTTATTAATCCAATAATGCATGATTTTGAATGAATTTCTAAAATTATCAATTCAAATAACACATGATTTTTAATGAATGTAAACAACTTTTTATAAATATTGAACCAATAGCACATGGTTTAATAACGATAAAGTTTTTTAAAATTATAACTCTTTAAAAATCACAAAACCGAGAACACCTTCTAAGTGATTTTATATGACAATAACAAATAAGTCATCACTAATGATCAAAAGACGGAATGTCACATTCTGTCTATTTTCACTATTAGACAAATTCACTTAACTTCCTATAATTAATCTACCAACAATATATAATTTTCAGTTTATTTTTACAATTTTGTAATTTAGATAATAAAATCTTAACAAGTATTTATATAACAGCGAAAAATAAGTCGAACAAACTTAATGATCAAAATATGGTATTTCACATTCCGTCTACTTTTACTATACTTAAAATTTTATAAATAATCTAACTTTTAAATATATATTTTTAATAAAAGTTGTGAATGAATAATGTGGTTATGTTTTCTTTTTGGTTAAATTGTACGTACCTACATACTACTAACTAAGTCCTACATACTATTACACAAAAAAAAAAGAGTCATTAAAAGAGTCACACTAACCTTAAGGCGGGCAGTGCGGCAAGTCTTTTCCCATTTGAATGTGTACTAAATTGTTTGAACGTCGCCACTACAAAAAAATTGTATCATTATGACGTTTGTTTGAGACCAAAAAAATTTGTCACAAATTTGTGACTTTTTAGCTACCATGTTAGGACGAAATTTTTTTGTCATAAATTCGTAATTATTTCGTCACAATATTGTTACGGACTAAATAGTAACCGAAAATTGTCTCAATTAGTGATGAAATAGTGACGATAATATCAATCGTAACAATGGTGACATATTTATTACCAATATGTAGTCAAAAATGATGACGTTAATTTGAGACAAAAAAATTCGTCACAAAATTGTGACTTTTTAGCTACTTTGTTGGGACAAATTTTTTTTTGTAACAAATTCGTAATTGTTTCATCATAATATTGTTACAGACTAAGTTATGACCGAAAGTTACTCAATGAGTGACAAAATTGTGACGATAATATCAGTCGTAACAATTATGATGGTATTATGACAATTTTTCTCAAATATATAGATTGACACCAGCACTTCACCATTTGGGGTTTGTTGTTTGTCTTGCGGTTGTGAGCGGTTTGTGATCTCTTGCTTGTGTGTATAACTCGTAGAAGGGAGGATCGCCTCACTAAGTATTTTTGGTAATACTTACGCAACTTTTTGTTTTGTTACGCAATCTTACAAATTTTTGGATTTCGGCTTTTCGATTACCGAGCTCTTGTGTTAAAGAAATTGAGAGGATTTGTTCAGCTTTCCTTTGGTCTGGGCCGGACTTAAACCCCAGGAAAGCTAAAATCGCATGGACAGACGTTTGCAAGCCCCATGAAGAAGGAGGACTGGGCATTAAATCATTAAAGGAAGTCAATAAGGTCAGCTGCTTCAAGTTAATTTGGCGTATCACATCCGGCACAAAATCTCTCTGGGTCAATTGGATACATCAGTCGCTTATTAGGAAGGCCTCTTTCTGGTCGGTCAATGCAACTTCTGGATTAGGCTCTTGGCTATGGAAGAAGCTCCTCAAGTATAGGCATGCTGCAATTGGTTTCCACCGGAAAAAAATAAAAAGTGGTTCTCAAACATCCTTCTGGTTTGATAGCTGGTGTGAGTTAGGGAAGCTCCATGGTCTTCTAGGAGATCGAGGCTTCATTGATCTAGGTATACAGGCCAATTCAACAGTTGCAGCCGCCTTAAGGAATCACCGCAGGAGACATCATCGTGATGAGACTCTTAATAAAATTGAGGAAGAACTAGCTCATTTGCAGGGTACTGTGCTGGATAACTCTCACTGCGCAGACATCTCACTTTGGAAGAGTAAGGAAGGTAAATTTAAACCTCAATTCTCATCCATCGAAACATGGAACCAAATTAGAAAAGTCGGCCAAAAAAAATCATGGTATAAGGGAGTTTGGTTTTCAAAGGCCACTCCAAAATACTCCTTTCAAGTTTGGCTAGCGGTCCAAAATAGACTACCTACAGGAGATCGAATGCGGTCTTGGAATGCAAATGTCGATTCCAAGTGTGTTTACTGTCAAGCTCTTCGGGAATCTAGGAATCACCTGTTCTTTTCTTGTAGATTTTCATCAACAATATGGGGGCAATTAACGAGTCGACTCTTCGGTCAAGCTTACACGATCAGTTTCGGCCGCATTATATCACTCATTTCAAGCTCAAGGCTTGGCCAAGTTCATCGATTTCTGGCGCGTTATGTATTTCAGGTTGCTATACATACCATTTGGAGGGAGAGGAACAGAAGGAGACATGGCGAAATTCCGACTCAACCTCTAACACTTATCAAGGGCATAGATTGCATTGTTCGGAATCGACTACTCTCGATTCAGAACTCACCACATGATCAACCAAACAAGGCGCTTCTCCTATGGATAGCGACGAGATAAACAATTCAACAAGGGTTCTCCAAAACATCTCTTCCATTATATCTATGATTTTAATTTGCCTTTAAGTTTCGAAAGCTCTCTCTCTACATTAAGGATGCATTTAATGTAACTCAGGTTTTTGGATGAATACAAATTTTACATTCATACAAAAAAAAAAAAAAAAGATAAAGTGTGATCATGGAATTGAGGAGATGAGGAAGAGGATGATTAGGACTCGTTGTTCTTGTGGTTGTTGTTGTTGTTGTGTGTGTCGAACTTATTTACGTTTAATAAAATTCGAATATTGTGTTTGACGGTTGTTTGATATTTGTTTAATAAGATCGAGTCTTATTGTGTTAAATGCGTTTTTGGGTTATAGTTGATATTATGGGGTATTAACTATTGTTAAAAAAAAAGGATCGGGTCGTCTCAGTGATGCTCAGTCAAAATTTGGAGTTTAGAGCAGTTCAGTCTGAAAACAGCTATCCGGTTGTTGATGTTGATCTATTGCAAATCGAGAAACTTATAAATTTACATGGACAAGTAGAAGATCATGATATAGAAGAAGAAACAAATTTTGAATCAGATGCTGAAGTGAAAACTCTAATCAAGAGCTAAGCGATGAGGAGTGAATAATATTGTATAAAATTTGTTATGTCATTCTCTTTATATAATTTTGATGAATTTTGCAACGTTACTATTATTTTTAATTAAATTTAGAAAACAGTTTAAAATATCAAATTTTGACTTTTAATATTTAGATAAGGATTTTATTTTTGGCGGCAATTGGAATTCTAATTAAGCGCTAAAAAATTTCTTAAATTTTCAGTAATTGCTTTCCCTCTTAAATTTATTATACCCTAAAATTTTACCCACTATATATAAAGAATATATGTAGTCTTAAACTTTTAACCCTAAAAATCAATTACATCTCTAGCCGCATCTTTTTTCTCGCCGATCACTCTTGCAAGGTTAGAATCCATCTTCTTTCGTTAAATTGTTAGATCTAGGTTGCAATAAATTATCCTCTTCTATTAACACGTTCCAATGATTTGTTGTTTTACTAAGGTAGTGCATCCTATAATCGTATATATATATATATATATGTATATATTAGGAGTGATTCCATGTAGTAATATTTGTATATAGATATAGATCGAACATAATTTCACAAATGATTTTTTAATTGTGGACAAGGATTTGCTGTTTGTGTATAGATCTAACATAGTTCCAAAAATGATTTGTTGTTTGACTTAAGCTAATTTATCATATAATTGCATGTATGGATTTGGAGTGATATGCCACCTGCATAGAATTTTAAATTTTAAATCGGTTACTTCATGTTTTATCTTAGAGCATTACTTTCTGCTTTAATCAACTTTGTCTTCTGGTTACGTCCCTTAACAAAAAAAAATTTATATTGGTATTTTATATATGACTCGTCCTCCAATTGTAAGTGGACGTTTGTTTGGGAGAGAACTAAGTTTTCAATCTGGTGGTTCTCAATCGGCTGGCTTGTAAAGTCAGTTGTCTCCTCGACTCTCAAATTCACAGGCTGCAAATGTTGAACCAAATGAACAGAGAGAACAATGATACGTGATATTCGAGTGCTCCATCCGTTAAGAAGGAATGGAGCTAAATGGTATTGTTTTTTTTTTAATATACAGTACTTTAGTGTAACAAAATATGAATATGACTATTTAATCACATATGTTACCGGTTCAAAAATAACACTGAAGTATCAACACGTGTTAGAAAGATCATTGAATGATGTTTTAAAGGACCAAAGGAGAACAGCCTGGATGGATTCTCTCTAAGCATTGGGAAGTTATGTTAGATTATTGGATAATACCGAAAACCAAAAAAAAAAAGTGAGAAAGCTCTTTCTTTTCGGCTATTCAATCGTGATGGTTTAGGTGCCCATCGACACAGCAGGTTCACGTTCTTATGCTAAAGTGCAAAATGAATTGAAAAAGAGTCGTGATGAGAATTTACTCCTCGAGAAACGTCTCCAAACAATTGAAAACATCTACTTTTCCACAAGTTCCCCGTGATTTGCTAATTAATTGAATTTGCTATGCTATTTAATTGGGTTTTATTTCGTTTCTTGATGATACTTTAACTTTTATTTCTATTTCATATCATGTTATTGGATATTGGTTTGTTTACTTTAATTATAATTCAATAAATTTATTTTATGTTATTGTTTTATAATTAATCGTTTTAGTATAAACTTTTTTTTTATTGTGACAATAATTTTAGTAAAACAATAGTGCCAAATCTAGATGTGACGATTTTGACACTATAAGCCTGTCGTAATTAGTTATAAAAATGAAACATAACAACAGTAACAAAACAGTTGGGTTTTGTTACAATATATTTAGTTAGTATTTTTTACGGATAAGACAATTTTGTGGTCATCATTTGTGACGGTTGGATACTATTGTTTTGTCATAATGAGTGACATAATTTAGACGTCATGATAGTCACAGACTATGACGTTTTGAGACAATATTTTGAGTTGGTATTTGTGACCAATTTGTTGACGATTTTTTAGTCTTCATTAGTGACGGTTTGAGACTAAAGTTTCATCGTAATGAATGATAAAATATGACGGTTTTGAGACTGGTTTTTAGTTAGTAATTGTGACGGACAAGTGACATTTTATAAGTCATTAACTGTGACGCTTTGAGACTATAGTGTCGTCGTACTTAGTGACATAATTGAGACGTGATATCGGTAACAAATCATGACGATTTGGAAACGATAATTTCAGTAGGTAATTGTGATAGTTTTGATACGTCTATCAATCGTTACATTTGGTGACGAAATCGCTACTTGATTTGTTCGTCACAACTCTTGTAACGTTTTCGTTACTTAAAAAAATTTGTGACGATTGTATTGTAACCGTTTATAAATGGTCACAACCTTGTAACAATATTTTTATTGTGACCAAATATTTATTATTATGACGAAATATTTCGTCATAATAAAATTATTTTCTTGTAGTGCGCTCCTAGTAGAATATGAAACATGAATTTTCTTTGTCAGTAAAATATATAATATGGGCAACCTTTGTCAATTGGTTTGGTATATACATTGATCTTTTAATTGTAGATATGTAATCGATCAATGGTTTTGTACGCATTTAATAACAAAAGTCTTCTTAAAGATAGAGAGAAAGAAAGAGAAAGGAGCTCGAACCTTATAATAAGACTCAGGTGAGATGGTTTGGCTATTTTTTGCCGTTTAACTACAAGAAAACAATCTAATTTCGACCATGTATACGATCTAAAATTGGTCAAAAACGCGTATTTTCCATCAATATATGACCAAAAAGAGGTGGTCAAAAATCTCTGGACGGAAATAAGAAGTGGTAAAAAAATGGTCAAAAATTATTGACTAAAACGTGTGGTCAAAAATTACTGACCACCTAAATGGTCAAATAATATTACTGACCAATACGATGGTCAAATATTAACGACGCGATTAATGGTCAAAAATATTACTGACGAAACAAATGGTCGATATTTTTTGACGAAAACTTTAGTCAGAAGTTTATGACCAGTAAATAAGGTCGAAAATAGCTGACCAGACAAATTATAATCCGTCTTTATGCTCATCATCCTAGTTGCAGTTGATAAAGGTGAATGACCCTCTCTACAACCTTCATATATCGGATGCTTTGATGCATCTAACATATCGAAAAACCTTCTCGCTTCTAAATTCGGTTCCTCTACCATATTTTCACCTTCCACGAAAGACGGAATATGTTCTCTAAATGCATCTGTCACCATCTGAGTAGTACCAAAGTTTTCCCTTTCTATTCTAGGTTCTTCAACACTATCCGTCATATATTCACTAGTACTAGCTAAATTATATGCATCTTCTCCATGCGAAAACCATACAAAATAATTCGGCCTAAACCCTTTGTTATACAAATGACCGCACACTTCAAAAACATCTAGATGTTTTCTATTATTGCAACAAACACATGGACAGAAAATCTTACTTGGATTATCACGACTTGAAGCGAACCGCATAAATTCTGTAAGTCCTTCTTCAAACTCCGGTGTAACATCGCCGATTTCTGGATCGCGATGCTTGTACATCCATTCTCGAGAATTATGAAAATTGGACGACATTTTGATGTGAAAAAGGGGTTAAGAAATTTTTGATTTTTGATTTTTTGTGAAAAAAATAATTTAGAAATAAATAATAATTTTTTTGATATCTGAAATCTGAAAATTTCTATCACGTTATGAAGGTATGAATGTTAAAACGGTGTGTGACATATATATAGAAACATTTTTGACCTTTTTTGACCAATAACGGCAATAAGTTTCGTCGAAAAATGGTCAATAATTTTTGTCCATTTTCGACTAAAATATCGTCAACATTTTGTGATCAATTATTGACGAACATTCTAATTCATCAAAATTTGGTCGAAAACTTCTGACGACATTTTGACCACTTTACAACGGCTATAAATGTTTACAAACGGCTATATAAGTGGTCAATAAATGGTAAAAAACTTCTAATTCATCAAACTATGGTCGAAAAATTTTGACGACAATTTGACGACTTCAAAACGGCTATAAACGGTTACAAACGGCTATATAAATGGTTAGTAATTGGTCAAAAAAACTTTCAACCAATTTACGTCACAAACAATTAATCAGATATTGTGGCCCATTTTCGACCAAAACAGATGTTGGTCGTTTTTTGGTCATAAATGTCTGACCATTTTCTAATAAAGTAATCTGGTCAAAAATTTTCGACCGATTTGTAACCATTTTGAATTGTCATTGCAATTTCGTCAAGAAGTGGTCGATAATATGTTTGACCATTTGGTTGGTCAGAATTTTCGTCGAGATTGGTCCTGTTTTCTTGTAGTGTTTTGACAACATTTTTCTGCAATTTTATAGAAATTGACAAAAAGGAAACGTTTTATAAAATCTGAAAATAAGAATCCCTTACGACTGATTATTAATTTGAGTAGAATTTCTATTAATAAAAACAAAACATTTTTTTTTAAAGTAAAAAAGTAAAAGCATGCACATATCTGTAGTCACTTTCAATTGTTAACAAATCTGGCAAATATAAAGTCAGGTACAAATCTGAGACATAATAAATTAAAGAGAAGAAGAGCTATAAAATCTAGTGAAAAAATAGTACAGAATCTGGCAAATATAATAAAGTCAGGTAAATCTGATTTAGATAAGAGATAGAGAGAGAAGAGTTGTTACCTGAAAATAGAGTACTCTCCTACGAATATTCACATTTAGGCGGTTGACGAAACACGAAAATCTAATTTGCAGAGAAATAAATTTGCATAACCAGAGAATAACTTTGCATAATTAGAGAAAGTTTTACATAATTTTTGATAATCTAAATTTTTTTTTTGGTTTAGCTGTAACGAAAGATGAGAATGTGTGAATTTTATTATATAGAATAGAAGTTTCTCATCACCTGTTGATTTGTATTTTAAATTTACTTGTTTTCCTGACCGTTGAATATTTTTACAACGGTCGGATTTGTTTACTGAATATTGTATTTTAAAAGAATTTGATGTATTTTGAAATCAAGTGTTATTCAATTATGTATTTAAAAAAATATATTAAAATCTACTATTATTGGATTGTGCATTTGTTTGGTGTATTCTAAAATACAATTAAAACAACTGTTATTTAATATCCATTTGATTTTGTGTCATTTGGATTTTAACATATTTTTACTTGTAAAACATGAACAATAAAAATACCAGTTTTTCCTCAAGTATTTTTATTTCTCTCTCTCTCTCTAGATTACTTTCATCATCATCATCATCACAGTCAATGGCGTATGAGGTTTTCGTTCAAGAACGCCACAATTGCTCTAACTATCGTCAACGTTCTCATCTTGCTCTTCCTCCTTTAGGGCTTTTTCACTTCCTCCTCTTCATCTTCTTCTTCTTCCTCTCGCCGGATCATTTCAGGTTTCTTGCAATTCCCCTCTCTCTCTCTCTCTCTCTCTCTCTCTCTCTCTCTCTCTCTCTCTTCGGCCATTCAAAGAGCTTTGGAGAACAGTCTTGACGCCGGAGCCACCAGCCGAGAGAGACTACGACTACGACTACTTTACTATGGCTCTTGCTTTGTACGTGTTTGTTAACGCTGTTGTTGTCTGTCGCTGAACAAGAACCTATGATAAAACGTGGGTAGAATAAGTGAGTTAGTGTTCAATATATTTCAGTTTATTGAACTATTCAAATTAATCTTAAAATCTGTAATTTTGTAACAAATAGTTGACCACTGTTTTTTTTAGGAGTTTTGTTATAAATTTTCTCGTACAAAAAGTTAGCTATGCATATATTATTATAGATTTTCTTGTTTGATTACAAAATATCTTCTTATAAGTCTATATAACGTCAAAAGAGAAAAGAAGATCAAAACTAAGAAAACAATCTACAACACAACAACCTAAAGGAATTGCTTTCATATATCTTTTGGTAATCTATGGCAATTTCCTATAACACTTATAATATATATTTTTGTATTTCGTGTATCTTGTAGGTTATTGTTCCATCACGTTCAACTTCATTGCTCGATTCACATGTAAGTTCATTTTTTTGCATTTTTTTGCATTTTTTTGAAACTCTTAATTACCTAAATAATTAAAGTGTTATTATACATGGCTAAAATAAACTATTTGTTCTATATATATAATTCATGTGTATTGTTATATATATAATTTTCTTGCTTATTTCTGGTTGAAAAATATTATTATGTTTGTTTTGTAATTTATATTTGTTATATATGTCATTTTATTAGAAGTATAATGGGATGTCATTTTACTAGAAGTGTAATGGGAGATTCGCAGCCACAAAGAAAGAAAAAAGGACCATATGAAACATGGAATGCACGAGAAACCAAAATGTTGATAAGACTTCTTACAGAAGGTATCAAACACGATTGGCGTGATGCAGGTGGTTGTATAAGCAAAATGACAGTGGAGAAAAAGATTCTGCCTGTTTTGAATTCCGCACTTCAGTGTAAAAAAACTTATAACCACTATCAAAGTAAATGGAGGAATTTGAAAATTCGTTATAATAGCATGCACGAGCTGGTCCGGTTTAGTTCTGGATTTGGGTGAGATCCCATAACTAAAAAGTTTACGGCTCCTCCGCATGTGTGGGATGATTACGAAAAGGTAACTGAATTTTTAAAATTTTAATTTTCTTTATGAAATTTATTTTTAACAATTATTAATATTTAATATATATATTTATAGGCACATCCAAATAGAAAAAACATGCGTGATGAAACATTTGAAGATTATGAAGATTTACAACTGATATTTGACGTTGGATTGGCGACGGGAAAAAATGTTGTTGGCTTAGGAGATGATACTGATGAGCAAACTTTTGGAGTTGAAGATAATGCGCCATGCGAATTATATACACGACTCTTTGGAAATATGGAAAATCTAGATGGATCTTAAGCATCCGAATTTTACTGAAATGATTGAGGTAAGTAATCAAGTTGTTAGCTTGATACAACAAAGAGAGGAAAGACAACAAAGAGAAGCCAACTCCAGAGAAGCTGAAAAGAAAAAGAACAATATATGGGAAGCGATTAAAGAAATTTATGATTTGCAGGAAAATGTTTGTTATGATACATTGAATGAAATTCTAAAGTTGGGGATGAAAGACGTGTTCATCAGCATGTCTATTGAAGAACGTATGGGTTGGATAAGACGGAACGTGAACTGATGTTTTATTTTATAATATTTAGTTTTCTTTTATGTTTTTTGCTTTATTTAAATTCTACATTTTTCTTTTATTGGTTTGTTCTTTTTTTCTTTTTAATATTAGTATCATACATTAATAAAGCTAATTTTCATGTTGAATTTTATTTTATTGAAACGAATCACCGAGTAGTAAGAACAAAAACAAAAAAAATATAATATTAGAGTCCTATAAAGAACCGATTTTATTGAATTGGTCAAAATAAATTTGACTTGAGCTTGACTAAAATCTTTAATTTTGTAACAAATGGTTGACCACCACCGCTTTTGAAAAAGTTTGTTATAGATTTTATCCTACAAATATTCAATATGCATTTATTATTTTAGATTTTCTGGTTTGATTACAAAATATCTTCTTAGACGTCTATACAACGTCAAAGGAGAAAAGAAGATCAAAACTAGGAAAACGATCACTGCAACCTAAAGTGATTGCTTTCATCTTTATTAATTGTAATCTATGGAAATTTACTATAACACTTTTAGTTTAATTGTTTTTTCTTTGTTTCTTGTATCTTGTAGATTATTGTTCCATCACGTTCAACCTCATCATTGCTGGATTAAGATGTAAGTTCATTTTTCTGCATTTTTCTAAACTTCTTAATTACCTAAATAATTAAAGTGTTATCATACCTGACTAAATTAAACAATTTGTTCATATATATAATTAATGTGTATTGTTATATAATTTTCATGCTTACTTTAGGTTGAAAAATTATGTTCATGCTTGTTTTGTATTTTTTTTAATTATGTTCAACCTTGGTTTTTTTCTTACACAAGGTTGTGGGACGAAGACGAGATCGAACTTGCAAGAGAACAATTAGAGGATGATGATTTGAATACAAAGATATTGCATTTGTTGGTGACAATGATTGGATTGGCACATCAATATTTAAAATTGAAAGATTACATCGAGTATCCAATCCGACGACCCATCACAAGAATCGGATATGATTATATACGCAAAGTGTTACAAGAAGATCCCCATCATTTTTGACAGTTATGTCGTATGTATCCAGAAGTTTTTCTCAAGCTATGTAAGCGTATTCGAGATACAACACATTTGAAAGATACAAGATTCATCTGTGTTGAAGAAATGGTTGCCACCTTTCTAATTACTGTCGGCCAAAATTCGAGGTATTGTCACACTAAAGACACTTTCAAAAGATCAAAATTTGCAACAAGTACAAATTTTCATAAGGTTTTAAGGGCACTAAATACAATTGCTCCGAGTTTATTGGCTAAGCTCAACCTTATGGTAGCTTCAAAAATAAGAGAGAGTACAAGATTTTATCCTTATTTTAAGGTATAAATTTTTAGTTTATATTTCTTATTTTCTTTATTATCTTGTTTTGTAAAACTAATACATCATATTATTTTAGAATTGTTTGGGAGCAATTGATGGTACACACATACCTGCCATGGTATCTAACAGTGACGCTCCTAGCTACCGTAATCGAAAAAGAATAATATCACAAAATGTATTGGTTGTTTGCAACTTTGATATGAAATTCATATATGTTCTTAGTGGATGGGAGGGTTCAGCTCACGATTCAAAAGTACTATATGATGCCTTGACAAGAAGGATTAACAAATTTGTGGTTCCACAAGGTAATTTCGTATACTAAATGATAAGCTAATAATTTTATATATTATATGATAAGTTAATAATTACATAAGTTTAATTTTCTCTCAGAGAAATTTTATTTAGCTAACTGTGGATTTGCAAACAGACGCAAATTTTTGGCTTCTTTTCGAGCTACTAAGTATCACCTCCAAGAGTTCAATGGTCAAAATTGCGATCCAGAAGAGTTCACTGGTCAAGGTTGCGATCCAAAAATTCCGTATGAATTGTTCAATCATCGTCATGCGTCACCGAGAAACGTGATTGAAAGAATTTTTGGAGTTTTCAAGTCACGGTTTCTGATATTTAAATCCGCTCCTCCGTTTCCTTATAAAACACAAGCAGAATTAGTGTTGACTTGTGTAGCATTACACAATTTTCTTCGTCACCATTGTCGGTCAGATGAATTTCTTGTTGAAGAAGTTGCTGAAGTTATCGATGAAGAAAACATGGAAGACAACACTCCATTAGATGATTCACAAAATAATGAAGAAATTTTGGAGACACAAGAGCAAGAAAGAGAAAGTGCCAATATATGGAGAGAAGCAATGGTCCAACAAATGTGGAGAGATGCGACTAATAATGAAAACTAGAAGGAGAATAATAAAATTTAAATATATGCAATATAAGTTAATTCCCTCTCTCCAATTATTTTATTGCTGAATTTATGTAAAGTATTTTTTGGAATTTAATATTATTTGTGTGTAAGAAACGTGACCACCAATAATGCAAAACCCAGTTCATCAAATGTTGTACAAACTATTTCGTTGATCTATAAGGATAATTTATTTTATTTTTTTATAAATTTCAAAAACAGTAAAGCCCATAATAATTACTACAAATATATTTGTAATGACTTTTAAATGTATTAGAAACCCCATGTAAATCTCTTGATTTTCAAAATCCACTAATGTCATAAGTCAATTCAAATCCATTAAAAAACCTCAATCCAATAATACCCCTAAATCGCTTATCACTTGCTTTTGACGTCTTCTTGTAATCCGAAAACAAAAACAAAAAAGAGTATAATTGGGCTTTAACACTAAAGCCACACGACAGCAAAAGGTAGTAATTGGGCTTCACTTACAAATAATGGGCTTTTATTACGCTAAAGCCACACACTGAAAAAGTATGCATAAAAAGAAAGAAATACGAAAAAGATGGAGATGCGGGGTATCGATCCCCGTACCTCTCGCATGCTAAGCGAGCGCTCTACCATCTGAGCTACATCCCCACTGATGCTGAGGTAAACATTCTTTTAATCTAAATAGTATTTAACAATTGATGTCTATTGATCTAAAATCTTCTACGTTATCTGCAATCTGCAAGACTGCATCTCTCGTTTGCATAAGTAATGTCTAATTTAGAGAAAAATTCATCAAATAGTCCGTCGGATGCTCGAAAAGGAGAATAACTTTTTTTACAAAATTGAGAATAAATCCTCAATTAGAGGTTTCCAGAATTGGTACATTTTTTTTTCTTCCAGTTTGATTTAACTGAACTTGTTAAACCTATTCAAACTAGGGACGTTGTGGTGGGTTAAAAAACCCAGTCCGACCCGAATCCGAAATAAGCATGTTCACCAAAAATCCAAATTTAGAAAACACGAATGGGTTTTAAGTTTTGTGGGTAAACCCGAAAAAAATACGCTAGATTCAGAGTTTACCCGTGGATACCCGAATTTGGCTTTTTAAAATAATTGTGCACTTTTTATTTTTATATATTCATCTATTTTTTTATTTATCAAAATATGTATTCATCTAAACTTTTTTATATATTCATCTAAATTTAATTTTGCATTTTATAAAAATTGAATCATATTATTTTGATATAACTACCTAAAAATGCTGAAAAAATAATGGTTACAATAATTAACTATAATCAAAACACCAAAAGCCAAAAATTCCAAATTCGTAAGAATTAACATTTCAAATTCGTTCGGTCCACATATGAAACAAAGTCAAACAAACCAACGTTATAATTGTGTTTAAAAGTACTTAACACAAATTTTTTAAGTGATATTGTAATGACTTTAATTTAAGTTTCAGATTATTAAAATTTAGAAGATTAAAATCTAATATTTGGTTTTTGTAAGTAAGAGAATAAATTAAATTATTATTATTTTTGTTTTTGTAATATTTTTGTTAATTTTCTAGGTATCGTAAAATTAATAAATAGTTTCATAAAACAACACCTACAAAAATTCACAAACAAAGATCTAATTCTGGAAAATGAAATACTTGTTTTGAAATGTGTTTTGTATATTTCCAGAATTTTTTTTTTTATAGTTCTAAGCATTTTGAATTGTATCTAATTATCTTAAATCTCGTTTATAGTTATGAGTTTGTCTTTGAGTTTTTGCTTATAAATTAAAAAATACTGGTAATTGAATTACAAAATAAAAAATCATAATATTTGGGATGAGATTGAATAAGCAACAGAGATAATGTCAATATGCAATAAAAAAAAAAATTTGTGGGTACCCAAAACCCGATAGGGTAAAATCCATGTAAAACCCAGTATAAACAAGACCCGCTTGTTTTAGATCTGTGTATTTTTAATGCAAAAAATCTGGATACCAAGTTTAAAATTATAACCGGGTTTCGGGTACCCACTGAGTTTTTACCCATCATTAACATCCCTAATTCAAACCCATAAATGAATTTGAAACTGAAGTGATTTTAAACATAAACAGCAGAACTCGAGGAACAAAGAGATCCCAATTTCCCAAAAGAAGATTATGACTTCAAAAGTGCAATGTCCACCAAAACTGATATATTTTATGTGGTAATTTATTATATATTGTGTATTAGTCGACAAATTTTAGAAAAAAATGTATAAATTGTGATTCAGGCTGAGATAGATGTGGGGACCAGATAAAACAATAAATCATAGTAATTTTTCAATATTTTGGGATCTTTCCATCGGAATCATTGTATACGAATATGAATAATCTATTTTGGAGATCACCTCGAGAATCCCATAATTCAACGTTTTCGTGGATAATGTGGTACATCTGAAAAGTCAGAAATAAAAACCTCTATGAAAATGTGGAAAGAACCCCAATTGAGATTCTACGATTGGCGGAAAGTGAGGAGCAAGCGTGGAGTTTAGCTCCATTAGAAATTACAAATGAAAATCAAGGGGCAGTGGAAAGTGGAAATCTAACGTCAGTGAGAAATGACTCACATGACCTAAATATTTCGTGATACCAATATTTTATAGATGGATCCTGGAAAAAAAGTAACATTTTTTTCAGGATTAGGATGGTTCTGTTCGCTGCCAAACAACGACACGCCAACCATAGGAGCTGCCAACGTTCGACGAAGTTTAACTTTCCTGCATACAGAGGTGGAAGCACTCGTCTGGATAATGAAATGTATGATTGGTGCAAACAAGCGAGAAGTAGCTTTTATTACAGACTTGTTCAGACCTGTTGAAGATAGTGTCTTCCCCAACCGAGTGGCTAGTCTTTTCTACATACTTGGAAAAAATTCATAGCGGTAAAGAAAAATTCACTTCTTTTTCTTTATATTTGGTTTTTCGACGCGAAAATGTTAAAACAGATAATTTGACACGGATTGTTCATACTGAACCGCATTTTATTTCATATGTAAACAATGTTCCACAACATTGGCTTATTTGAGCTAATCAATTAAAAAAAAAATAGACTTGAAAAGAGATGAGAGATAAAGATCAGTAATTTACATTCACTAACTTCTGGTTTAGTTTTCTGCTATGTTTTTAATCTAAAGGAGATGCAATCCAGATCAGTGAGTTTTCTAATCTCATTCCTTCAAGTGTTTAAGTTTCTACCGGCCAAGAACAGTAACCTCAAATGTATGTAAACCTTTGGTTTCGTCATGGGAAGTTAAGACAAATCCCTAATTGTTGTGTCTCCTTAACCTTCAGTTAAATCAACTGGTTCAGTTATGTCTCTTTTGGTATATCCGTAGTGAATTATGTTGAGCACAATGTCAATTAGGTTCCTCTTCCATCTTTCATCTCCTTCAAAGTTAGACTAGAAGTAGAATGAGGAGAAAAGTACAAAAAATAGTAGAACTATCTTTACTTAAATCAATCAAGCAGGAGGTGAAGGAGGTGATGAATCTATGCGATGGTGGAAAAGCTTAGTTAATGCTCGACGCTCACAGTCCTGAAATGAAAACCAAGTTGATCAATACAACATTTTATGATCTAAGACCCCTTTATGATTATGTACAATGTACAATGTACTCATAAAATGAGACCGACGATCAATCTCTAATATGCTTTTTTTTCTTTTTTCATTTCTATTTTACCTTGAACATGTTTAGGCGTAAGGGTCTATCTGGATTCAATCTCTGAAGTTTAAGGTATGTGTATGCAAAACTCAACTGATCTCGTGAGGTAAACCGATCAACTTCATTGAACCAAAGGCAGGTGAAGAGGTTTGACATTGGTGTATGAGCCCTTACAATAAAAGAACCTTCAGGTACATCTAACACAACAAGACAACACTCAAAAAAATCAACAAACACAACGAGTAAATGCGTACGGTGAGAGAGAAGTTAATGATTGATTGATTACTTACAACTTGGAAGAGGAGAATTAGGATCTGAAGGGTCAAACTTCTTGAGTCCATCTGATCGGTAGAACATAAACTGTTCATCGATGGCCGAGTGGTTGTATTTGTTTAACCGTTTGTTCTGTAACACTTCATCCCAAACACAATGCCGGTCATAATGGTTCGAGATAGCAAATTCTGATTTTGTTCTCCATAAGAAGAAGTCAATTATCAGCATAGGATCTGTAGTGAGTCTCATCTTACTATCTATCCAAATCGAATACCTGAAACAAGAAATGAGGATAAGTATAAGACATTTGAGTCACTGATTCAAATTTCAGAGCTTGAGTACTAGCCAACTGACCTCACCTAGAAGAAGGAAAAAGGCGGTGTGACAGAAATTTCGGAACCTTTCCAGTCTTTCGCATATCGGTATAAGGCAAATTGCTTACTACCACAGTTTTCCACAAACCAACAAATCCTTGCTTGTCTGGAACATGCCCTTCACTTGCCAGTTTCGATAGTGTTTGCTCATCAACAAACATCACAAAACAAACATTTCGCTTCGAGAATTCACTGATCTGAAGAAACAAACAAGCAAAATGAGAGCTGAGCATGATGATGAGGCTCACATATAGTCTTAATGCATTCCCCCGCAATAGATAGTAATCTAATGCATTAGCTAATATCTACTAAAAGATAAAGTATTAACCTTTTTGCTTGCAGGTCTCCGTAGAAAATCAGAGCTTCCAAAAATGCAAGAAGACACAGAGACTACACAGTTCTTCATGTACGCCCTATCCTTTTCGCTCAAATCAAATCCAGTACCTTGATGAAATCCATTAGTTCCTTTGACAAAACCACAGTGAATTGTCTGATTTATTGCAGAGTAAGATCTCTCTCTTTCCTTGAGTGTTTGATGCCCTCCAAACCTAGGCGCATATGTCTCAGCCTCTACAAAGCCTAACGAAAACCGCGTGAAATTCAAATAATCCTGAGGCTCAAGTATATGATCAACGGATTTAGCAAGTGCAACTTCACAAGGTAAATCTGCATTATATATAAACAAATTAGCCTCAGATTAAACAAACCAACACTAAATTAAACAAACCAACACTAACATTCACTGAAAATCTATAGAGATTCAAAATCCATACGCTTGTTTCTCTTCTTGTTTCCGGGTGGTTTTTCGATGTTGGATTTGTTTAATCCTATATCAATCTCCGATGAAACCAACATATGACTTTTCATGTAAGCTGCATTTGATTCAAAATCCAGTTAATAACAATGGCCTTTGCAGCAGCTTCTTAAATAAATACCAGAACTAAGACAAAGTAAGCTTACGGTTTTGCTCAAAATGAGGTAAGAACTCAGAACCTACACCAAATAAAAGAGTGTTTAATCAATCTCCAAGACTGAGAAAACCAAATAAACATAAAAAAAGACATTTTTTCTTACTTCAAAGCTTACCATGAAAGAGTAGTTTATGACCAGAGAATATGCAAGAGAAGAAAAAGAGTGAAACAAAGAACAAGAAGAAATGTGAGAGCTTCAACTTCACAATCCGACCAAGCTTTTTGCCTCTTCGAAGAAGTAAAAAAGAATTATCATTGTGACCAGATGGATTCAGATATGAAGAAGAAGAAGAAGAAACCACCGTACTTCTTCTCTCCGGTAACATTATCTATACCCAAACACTGCAAAATTCAAACCAAATCAAGAATTTTACATGTCTGAGAAGCTTAGGGATGATGATTCAAACATCATTCTAATTCAAAATTACAACCACAAGTCAAGATGCAGATTTGGAAGAATCTTTCACACGAATTCATGAAATTTTTCTGAGAATCAAGAACCGGGAAAACAACAGATTCGAGAAAGGAAATAACAAAAACTCTTACCTGAGATGCGAAGATCTCTAGCTCACCATGAAACGAACCTGGTGGCGATTTAGAAACTGTATTTATTTATTGTTCTTTGTTTCTTTTTATTACAGTGTTAATTACTTACTTAATTAATTAATAATAATGTCTAAATTGTTGATTAATTTGTCCGAAGGCTAAAGAAAAGGTTTTGGTACATATCCCACATCGCTCAACTATGAATTGCTCACTCTTGGAATTGGTGTATAAAAGGGAAGCTCGATGGACAACACAATTCATACCTTTCTCGGCCTTTTGGCTAAGATCAAGTGTAGTATCTGTTCTTATCAGTTTAATATCTGATATGTGGGCCATCGGCCCACACGATATTAACTTTATTTTTTAAGGGAGGAAGCCCGTCAAGATAGCTTGCTGTCTGGGCTTTCGCGAGTCGCCCATGCGTTGCACTACTGCACGGGCCTGGCTCAACCCGCCACTAACTTAGTCCAATCTTTTTATTAATTTAATCACTACATTAACAAACCATATTTAACGTTAATTGTAACCATTAATAAGTAAATTGTACCATTTTGCGTTACTGATCAACGGCTATTTTATTACACGGCGGCGTCTTCTTTGAACATCGTCAGTTCCTCAACCTATGTTTGAGGGCTGTTTGTATTCTTCAGGTAATGCAGATGCAGCGAGTGACCACACAAGACTTTTCTACTTCTCCTTATCCTATGGCTCCTGAGGAACCACTTTCACATCAAGACAGAATGTTTCACCACAAACTGATCTATATGGAAGTAAATAAGAACTTCTCTCAGCCATTCTTTGTCATGTGGGATCTGATTCTCGGTACCTACTTGCCTTATTCACATGAGGAAAGAGCAAGCGGATGCTTTGAAACACGGCCTACCAGGATGAGTAATTTTGTTTTGCCTTCTTAGCACAAATGTCTTCTTGCTTTTTGTTGTTCTTTTCTCCTCCACACATGAAAACAGAGTAGTTAGATGATTTGAACTTCTCAATATATTATATATATTCTTGCTGTTAGATGGCTTAATTATTTGCCCATCTTGGAAGTCTGAGAAGGATACAAAACTTATCTTCAAGATCTGTTATATATATTCTTGGTGTTAAACCCATGCTGTAATAGGTTTCATTTATGTCTTTTTGGGAAATCTAATTAAGCCCTTTTGGAGAATTTATCTTACTACAGAGAAGGTTCAGTGGACCGGATAAGATCAGTTAGGGGTAAATTCAATATTTTCCCTTATGAGTAGGCTACAGAGACATACATCTTCTTTGCATTTATTATTGTCTTAATAAGCTCTTTGGTTCTTTTCTCTCACATGACTCCATATTTTCAACGAAAACAATTAAGGTTTTTTGTCTACTTTACTTTTATCCCAGACAACACATGGCCTTGACATTAGTTTCCGGACCAAGATCTTAGATATGTTAGGTAAAATGACATTTTCATTGATTTAAGTTTCCTCATTAATAGCTCTTTGTGTCAATCTCTTGTACGTTTGATTTAACCCTTTCAAGCTAAGACAAAACTCCTATCTTTTTCTTGAGACTAAATCCCAAAAAAAAAAAAAAAAAGCAAAACTTGGTAGGGCAAATTTTTGGAATTTGTCTACTCATTTTGTTAAATTTGAGATCTGTTTTTGACTGAGCAAAATGTTATGTTCGCTCTAATCATTTGTCACTCTTTTTGAGTAAGTTTTTCTAAGGTGCAAGAGGTCTCTAAGAAACCCTTTATAATTGATTTGATTTTCACGTGGAAGATGAGATGACATTGTGTGATCAAGGACTCAACAAGACATTAGATAAGTTTACAAATCTTTCTCACTCAGTAGACATTACAGATAAAGAGAGATAAGAGATTGAAATCGTTTTCTTTTACTTTAGTGCTATCACTGACTATACAGAAGAGATGATTGTGTGTGGGAAATCGAACTGTTGCTGATCCTTCTCCGTGTTTCGAAACTCTTAGGTTTAGTAGTCTCCATTGGGAATCTAGGAACATAACTCGGTTGTGACTTGTTCATGCTGCTTCTTCTGTCTGAATCACCAGAAACCATAACAGATTTATGACTCTTGCAGCTCATCAAGAAACCACTGCCTCCGCTGCTACTCGATTTCCGTCTCTGCGGTGCTGATTTAGCGGTAGCAGGGATCCGAGGAATCTGAGAAGATCGGTTTCTTCTTACAGGACTTGTTGCACATTCCGACATAACAGAGAAATCTGCTGCACTTGCTGTCACTATGCTCCACTCTACGCTGACTTCACTTGGCGCATAACACGTAGGTGAAGCCGGATCGCTTCCTTGCCTTGTAAGAAAAGGTTTTGGGTTCCCTGTAAGACCCTCTATCTCGAAAAGATCCGAGCTTGAATCACTCCCTTCACTCTTTGTGTCTTCCTCCTCTGTCCTTGATTTCCATTGAGGCAATGGGAGTTTCTTCTGAACAACAATCCTCTTCTCCTCAATATTTATAGGAGATCCAAAAACTTCAAGAGACTTCCTCTGTGATAACTCTTCTTGCTTCTGAATCTTGATCAGTTCTGTGTTCATATCCACAGAAGAACTCATCTGATTCTCGATCTTCCTCATTGTGATAACAGAGATATTCGGATCAGAGCTTCTCTTAACCGAGATTTTCTCGTCGACATCTACTGAACTCCCATCAGAACAGGCGCATTTACACCCCAAGTTTGCGAGAAAACTCTTCTTATTAATGCTCACCTTTTGAATCTGATCACTATTGTTCTTCTTCTCCTGCAAGGAAATGTTGCAGCTATTCACCAATTTGTTCTGAAGCAACACGCTCTGACTATTCCAGCTTGATTCAGACCGGACACTCGGAGTTCCAGTAGATTTCTTCGCGCTCTGCTTCGAATCGACGATGGTTCTCTCAACTTCTGGGTTTGTCAGAGACAGAGACAGGACACTAGAACCTTGGTCTGAATCCATGTCTCCATTAAAGTACTTCTCAGCTCCAAACACACCAATCTCTGGATCTTCAGGAGCTTTCTTGACCATTTTCTTCTCATCGCCAAACTCCTCTTCTTTTGGATTGACGCTTGGATTGACGCTCATGTTTAGGGTTTTGCTTGGTTCCATGAGCTTCTTTGTTGTGACAACAACATCTTCCTTGCTGCTCAAGTAAGAAGAAGAAGGGGAAGAGGAAGAAACATAGAGACTGTGACTGTTGTTATTCTTCATGAAATCAAAAGATGTCTTTGGAGTTGAAGAAGATGATGATGTTAAGATCACCATTTTCTATTTGTTTTCTTTTTGGTGGCTTTATTTTTCTTTTTTCTTGCTTGTGTGTGGATATGTGGAATTAGGGTATAAATAGAGAAACAAGACGAAATGTTTGATAGCTGTTTTTTTCTGAAGCTAAAGTGTTATGATCTGATCAATGTGAGTGGGTTCCAGTTTGAGTCATTGGCCAGTTGTTGTGTGTGAATTGATTTATTTATTTATTTGAATCTTTGCCAATCAATAGAGAATAATAGAAAAATAATGTTACCCGTGACCACAAAAAAAAAAAGGAATTATAATGACATGGTATTAATTCGATTAGGACTTATTAATACAGAACTAGCACTCACACAGTCACACTGCAAATGGATCTCCTAAATTGTTTTCTATCCTTTACTTTTTTTATATTGCAGGTTTTAAAAAGCTTTATTCGTTCAATATTCCTATTTTGTACGTAGACGTACGTTTAGCACTACTATACGATTTTAAGATTCCGATTTAAAACACATTTGCCACCATATTTTTGGGGGAACTTTCATTAAAAATCCTTTTTTTTTTTCCATTTACATCACAACCAATAAAAATATGTACATTTTACTAATATTCATTCATGTCGAAAAAATGATAGACGTAAATGACTAAAAGTCTAAAACATAATGGATAGCTAAACTCGAATGCAATATAAACGATTACAAATAACAACTAAACCCGCACGCCATATAAAACCACGATAACAATTGTTTTTTTTTTTTCCTTCTAAAAACTTTCATTAAGCAATTAGTATTACAACCGTACAAACATTAACTACACGATCTTTTGACGACGAGTTGTGACAATATATATTAATCGTCATAAAAATAAAAATAAAATACTTGTATGTCACGAATTGTTTAGGATTGTGACAATACTTTATGTCACAAATCGTCGCCAACATATTTTATGACACAAATCGTCATTAAAAAAAAAAAGACTTTAACAAAAAATTACACGATATTTTATGCATCTCCTAACTTCTTCTCTTACACAATATATAATTAAGTCTATTAACAACATATTTTATACATCGGCCTAACTTGCAAATGCATGTCCTACAATATTTTGCTCTTAAACCAAATTTGTTTTTTTTTTTGTTTTGTTAAAGGGCTCTCTTAAACCAAAAGTTTGATTAACATCGTAAGTTTGAAATAAAATAATACATTGTATAAACTTATTAACCCATCATATATAACAAGTTAATGACGATCGTTTCAATAAGATTGGAAAAGAAACGATTTGACTTTACCAATGGGGTGTTAAAGTGTTTACACGAGACAAATGTATTGTTTTTCTTAATTATTACTTCAAATTAAAGTATTGTTTCACACTTTCACATAATAATGGGCTGACAAGGTTTCGGACACACAGTTTCAAACACATGTTAGGATTGAGCTGACAAGTGAATCTGAATTTACTTGTATTTTAATTTCTATTTTTTTCAATTAGAAAAAGAAGTAGAAGAAAATATTATACTAGTGGATATGAATTTCACTTGAAAAACAAAGATACAAAAATAGGAAGCACGAGGGATGTACGTATTTTGTTGCATGGGGAGATATTGACAAAGACCATTGAGTTGGATTTTATTATATATAGTAATATTTCATGTAATGATTTGACGTACGCTCTATAATTTATGTGTAATATATATTAGAAAATTCCTGGGATCGTATCTTGTCATATAATACATATCAAATAATTGTAAAGTAATGTGTATTTTTTTTTTTTTAAATCACTAACGAAAGATTAATAAATTCAAACATAAAATCCATGTATCTGTCAATCAAGGAAATAGTTGTTATAGTCGACGTATCACGTATAAATGGTTAGCATACGTGTTTGATTCTCAACCTCAACCTGTTTTTCGTCCAAACTAAAAAATAAAAGATTACCACTAGTATGACTACATATATAATTATAAAAAATAATTATACCCTATCACCAAACTCTTACAAACTCTCCATGGTTGGTGAAGGATAAATTTCCAAAAAATAGAAATTTTGAAGGTTTTTTTTTTTTTGCAATTTTCCCATATTTAAACCCCTAAATTATTCTTCGTCTTCCTCATCAACGGTTTATTTATTCATTCACAAGGTTTTTTTTTTTTTTTTTCCGTTTAGATTACATTTTTGTTTTGCTTATCAGATTTATTTGGGAAATCAAATGAACGATGGAAATGGGATCAATCATCAACAGAGAAATGGTGAATTGCTACTTTAAAACTATGACACAACTCACTTTTTTCTTTTTCAACAAAATAACTTGTACTCCCTCTGTTTTTTAAAGAGTGTCATTGGACTTTAATTTTTTTTGTTTTTGAAAGAATGTCATTCTAGAATTCCAATACAATTTTTAACAAAACATTCCTTTTTAACCTTAAATCAAAGTGATTAGATATATAAAAATAAATTGTGATAATATTTCAAAAGTCACCATTTTTTTTTGTCAACAAACCCTTCAATTTGTAGACGTCAATAACAATTCATGTTTTTCTAGTTCCAATTCGTTGCATTTATTATTTTATTTATTGATTGAATTAGATTTATAAAAAATTCTCATTGGTTTTTTCTAGTTACAAAAACAAATATAACTGAAAAATCTATGCAAAAATTGCATATGGAAGACAAATGTAAGGTGGAAGAAGAAATTAAGTTGGAGCATGGAAGACAAATGGATGATGTCGATACTAAAGTGGTCCACACGTTTGATCTAAACAAACTTCCTTGCGAAGAAGGAGAATCTCAGTTCAACAAGGACATTCAAAAGCATGATTTCAACACTAAAGTGGTGCATGATTTCGATCTAAACAGATTTTTTGTCGAAGAAGGAGTGCTTCATCCTAATAAAGAAATTCAAGATGTGATAGTAGATATGCTTCAGATTTATGTTCCTAATTTTTTTGAGCAATGAATCTGTCGATAAGGTATTTCCCATGACGTTGCTTTTCTTTTTTATGATCATCAATAAAATAATCAATCGTTTGCTTTTTCGTACAATCAATTGCATTATTTGATTTTTTTTTTGTTTTTGTTTATGCTATAGCCAACGACTATTTTGTTGGTGTCAGATCATAATTTTTTTGTGTTATGATTTCAACTCCGTGTATAGAAGTAGAATTATTCATATAGAATCTGACTTTATTATAAATAAATATTAAAACATCATAAGCAAAAACCACACAAATAATTTTAAAAGAAAAAACAAAAAAAAAAGAAACGAAGAAGGTCAAGCTTAAGCTTCTAGTTGGTTTCTCACACTCTCTACTATAGTAGGATCACACTATCTTTCCAATGCTTCTTTCTTCAAATGTGGAATCTTGTAGTTATTAGATCCTCCAACTTTCATAGTTTCTTGCATGCAAAGTTGCAAGGTTAAAAAAAATATGGTTGATCTTTCTAGTCGGGTATTCATCAAAAGCTTTTCTGACTGCGCTAAGAAGTTCCTCAACGGTTTTTGGACATGCCTTATGTTGCAAGGATTAGATAGCACTAAAGAACCCAAGGTCAAGAATGTTCATATCTGGAGAAGAAGGCGATTGACACATCAACCGAATGTCAAACCCGTTTTTTGAACCAGCTTCTTGAAATTTTTTATCGCTTGGATTGACATGTGTTTTTGCGTTATCTTGTTGAATGAATATAGGTTTCCCTACATCTTCAGCTGACCACTTTTCTTGAATGTTGGGAATTACTTCTTCGATTAAACATGCCCTTATGTGGTCCCTTTTCACCGAAGTAATCGGTTTAATCTCCATGGCTCCCGCTTCTCTATTTCTATTCCGTCTTTGAGCAGTTTGCATCGTAAAAAAAGGAAATACTCCGATCTTTCCCGAAAATATTTCATTTCTTTTATCATGAAATCTTGGACGAGCCATGGCAGTTAAAAACATAACTTTCTTGATGAAGTTCTTATTTTGACATGTCCGCAATGGTTCATCTTCAGACGGAAGTAGATAATAATTTTCAGACTTCTTGGTCATATAGAACCATTTTTCGTCAATATGTACGATATTGTACATATCAACGAATTTTGGCTCATAAAGCAAACTCTGCTGGTCCAACATAGATAAGCAAAACTGTAATCGTGCTATCTTAGTTTCCTCATTTAGATGTGGTTTCAAGGCATTAGAGTGACGCCGTATAAGACCTTCTTTCAAACATTTATAAAGTGATGAATGACTAACCCCAAGAGCTTCTGCCAATGTCCTCAATGTTGTTCGCCGATGAAGAGGAATATCAAGGATTCGTTGTACGTCGATTAGAACTCTCTTGCGACCACAGTTTTTGTCTTTCGTTCAGACACATCCACTGATGCACCGATAGGAGTCTTTTTAGCTTGTTCCCATATTCGTGCACCGTCCGCCGATTAATCGAGAATAATTGGGATACGTCTTTTGTTACATTTTTCCCCAATTTTCCATTGGTGCTCCTTGCCAATAAGACATTATAAATTGCCCATCTTTGGTGATTAGTAACATTCTTTTTCGTTGTATTTGTTGGTTAATGATCTTGTTGTGCTGTAAAAATATTTAAAAATTTATAAATATAATGAATAGATACAAATATACAATTATGTATCAAACATGAAAATAATGTACCAAATATGAAATCACAAAAGTTTCATATATACAAGCAACCAAATGCAATGGTATGTATTTTTTTATATTATTATCTTTACAAACAAAATCAATTTTTTTTGCCACTTACTTATGACAGTGTATTGAGTATTGACTATTGTATGATCTAAATTAAAATATTTAAAATTCATAAATAAAACGACCAAATATGAAACCACATAAGTGTCCATGCATATAATAACGTACCAAATACTAAAAGAAAATTTTTACAATAATTAGTTATACTGAAAAATGTATCCATGTCCAAAAAAACGTTGTGTATATGAAAATATTGAGTTAATTTACCTGAATCTTAAACGAAGTGATCTTCATTTTCTTCATAGACTTGATTGAGATTTAGCTCAAAATGTTGTGTGTCCGTCTCTTCCGCCGAGCTTGAATTTAGATCGATCAAAAGAGTGCCTTCCGATGATGATACAACTCTTATCGAAGTTGATCCTTCATCTTCAAAATTTGTTTCTTCACTTACATGAACTGATTCAGAAACACCCGTAAAATCTTCAATTTGAAAAACATAATCATCATTCACCGGTGGAATATTCAAATCAAATGAGTTATTTTTCTTTATTTTTTGTAGGTGAAAAATTCAGATCAAAAGCCATTGGTATTGGAAAGTCATAGGTGATCCATCGTCTAATATATAAACTCCTAAAAAATTTAAATTTTTCTTGTTTGCCTCCTTCTTAAATAATTGGCTCCATTTTTTCGTTTGTTTTATATTGTTAGTTAACGTTTTGCCTCCTTCCTAAATAATTGGCTCTATTTTTATTTTTTTTTCTATTGTTAGTTAACGTTTTTCACAAAGTACATTTATCATCAATAACTATTGACTTATGGAGAATTCTAAGAGATCCATCGATTGCATAAATGATTTAGTGACAGCAAATTTAATTAAAAGAAATGGTATAAATTGTAATTAGATAAATAAAATAAAGGTATAAAGGAATTTTAATCTTGTTTCTTAATTTATGTGAAGAATGTTAAAATGATACTCTTTCAAAAACAAAAAAAGTATTATATATGAAATTGGTCATGATATAACAATTCAGATATCCATGTTGGAGGATCCGTACAACTAGAGTAAAATGAAGAGGAATACAACCCTTTTGAGCTATATGTGAACTATAACATTACAAAAAACGTTTTGTAAAGAGAAAAGTGGCTCGCCCAATACATGTGTCTTTGCATAAACCGTCTATGGAAATATCTGAAGTTTTACCATTGATGATATCGATTAGGATCTTGCAATCGCCTTCAAAACATACTAATGTAAACCCTCTAGACCATGTTTGTTGCATAGAAAGTAGTAACACTTCAGCTTCGGCTTCTAAAGATGTGTCTGCCGGACGTAAGAGAATTGCTCCCCAACTTTTTGCGATACCTTGTTTATCTCTAATGATCCAGCCCCCTACAACTCGTCGTGTGAGATTGTCATAGCCTGCATCAAAATTACATTTGATAAAGGGATCAAGTGGTTTCAACCAATGACTCTCTATTGGTTCATTAGGTTTTGTGGCGCCATCCATGTTTGTCTTAGTAGTTTGGATCCATTCATTAACATCAGCCTGAGCTTGAAGAACAATTTTGGAAAGATTTTCTCGGATATTATTGAATATAAAATTGTTTCGAACCTTCCATATGTTCCAAAAGGATAAAAGCTTTTGCGGCGTTGCCATGCTTTGCGATAGTTGTAGTGACAAAAGATAGAAAATGTTTTCTTCACAATCATTCGATGGGAAGTTTAAGTTTGATAAAGTGATCGGCAAATTTCGATCGGAAAAATGCTCCGGCGTAGAGAAGGAAGAAAACGATGAAACTGAAAAAAATCGCCCAAAAAATCGTCTTTACAGAGAAACGACGTCATAAGTAATGTTCATCGTATCTTTCTTTTTTGACACAACTCTCTTTATTTGCATAAACAACTAAGAAAAAAAGAACTCAAAACTTATTTTATCAAAGTGAACCAACTCAACCTTCATGTCCAATCACTATTGTTCTCATCACAATCTATTCCAAAGTTAAAGTTATGAAGTGAGAGGCAACGTTTTTGTTATGATAATGTAATGCTCTTTTGCTGATCGTTCGTAGTTTCATTTAGATTTAATGCATTCCAAATATTGGAAATTTGGAATCCAGAATTGCTTTATGTATTAATGTTTGGCATTGACTATTTTCTATTCTGAAATAGAATTGGTTATTCCTCATTTTCCAAATACATCGTCCAATAAATGGAAAATTGATCCTCACCATAAAACATGAAATTAAGCTATATTATCATGTAGAGAATTGGAGAATATATAAACTCTCTCTACCAACTCTCCATGTTTTACATTTTTTTGCTGGTGAAATGTAAATTTTCAAGAAAAATAAATCTTTTGTGGGTTTTTTTGTTTTTTTGCAATTTTTCCCATAATTAAACCCCAGCCCAGCTGATTATTATTTCTCCTAAAATTCTGAACGCAGTTTTCTCCTTATTCACCCTCTTCGTCTACTTCTTCATCAACCTGATTTAGGGTTTCTTTTTACGATGACAAAGTTTCTTCCTTTTCTTTCTAATTTCCTGCAATTACGATGGATACGATGATCTGCAACGAGTGCGAAAACGACGCCTTTGACGAAGGAGAAGACGGGGTTTTCTACTGCCAACGATGCGGTGTTCAGTCTCAAGGTATAATCCAAACCGACTTCGAGGCCGTGGATATCTATGAAGTTGCATGGACCGTGTTTAGAGTGTATACGGGAGACCGCCGGCGTCGAGATGGACAATAGAGATGTTGCCAAGTGTAGCGATGGTGGAGAAAGGAGAGTGTGTGATATGTTTGGAGGAATGGAGCAGAGGTGACATGGGGACGGAGCTGCCATGTAAGCACAAGTATCACTTCGAATGTGTGAAGAAGTGGTTGAAGATTCACGCCACGTGTCCTCAATGTAGATACAAGATGCCTCTTGAAGGTGAAGAAGAAGTGGTGAAGAACTTTGGTATTAGCATTATTGCTGATGATGATGATGAAGATTTTAGTGTCCTCATTGATTCTGATTGATTCTGATGATGATTTTTTTCAACTTTTTATTGGTTTTTTTTGTTGTTTTGTTTTTTATGGAGAAGTGAAAGTTTCGGTTCATTAAAGCATGATTAGGATCTATTGGAATAATTAAACCCATAACTGAGGATTGTAATCCCTTTAAATTATTGACTTTCAAGTAATATTGTCCAAAATCATGGTTTTGAGTCAACTCACAGTAAGCAAATGCTAACAGTATAGAAGAATTTGAAGTCTCTAGATTTTGAAACAAGAAACACAATCTATTCGAATCAATTTAACGTTGTGGATAAAAGAGAAGAATGAAAGAAGGCTACACATGGTAATGAGAAAGATTCAAAGCAATGGACACAAAGTGTTTCCGGTTCACTGATCTACTACGAACATGTGATCATCTTACTCAAACCAAGTACATGCGGCCAATCATCAATTTTGTATAATAAGCCTCTTTCTCATGTAACCTTCGAAGTAACTTTCTTAATCATCGAAGTTCTTAATTACACATTACATAATCTAACAAAACATTTCCCCATCCTAATCTTTCAAACAAAAAATAAATACACAAGCTCATGTCATGCTTACAACTCCAACTCTCATTATATGCAACATTTAGGCTGGACCATAGAGTAATGGAGAATCGGTGAGAATCTAACATAATCCAAGACTATCATCATCGCATATAAGCACTAATAGGAAATGCAACAAAATAAATCATTGAGCCTGAAAGTCTCATTTATGGCCAATTCAACAACATGGATAGAGAAAAAAAAAAAAAAAGCTTGCCACAATATGAATCTGAATCCTAAACATCAAAACAAGCAAGAAGGGAGCTCGAGATAAGTTAGTGAATATACCCACTAAAATTGGTTAACCAGTCCATGCTGCTTCAGAGTTTTCCCAAGCAGAGAATGAACCAACATATTTTGAAGGTGAAATGTTTAAAAACATAGAAAGTTTGAGGGGCTTTTTTGCAATTTTCTCCATATCAAAGTCCCTAATCACTCATCCGCCGCCAAATCCTAAACCCCCGAAGCCAAGTTCCGCCGCAGAAATTCAAACGCAATCCTTCTCCTTATTCACCCTCTTCGTCTACTTCTTCTTCTTCTTCATCAATCTGATTTAGGGTTTCTTTATCCATCACAAAGTTTCTTCCTTTTTTCTTATCTAATTCCTTCAATTACAATGACTACGATGATCTGCAAGGAGTGCGACAACGACGACTTTGACGAAGGAGACGACGGGTATTTCTACTGCAAACGATGCGGTGTGAAGGCTGAAGATATAATCCAAACCGGCGTCGACGACGGCGATTTCATCGGTGAAGGTGGAGGTACTCAAGGCGCAGTGTATATCCACAAACACACTCGCCAACAACCATCACAACTACTCACTCCTTCACAGCCTCGTTACACACAGGACACTATGCGTTACTCTCAGTTTCGATCTCAGCTTAAATCCGCGAGCCAAGTTCCCAAATCCGGAATCGAGAAGAAGGATTTGTTCCGTGAAGTGAAGAGAGAGCCTGAGAGTTATCTCGACAAAGAGCCAACTGAGCCTGTGGATTTTGGAGCAGAGACTTTGAGTTATGAGGATTATTACGATGAGGCGAGAGATAGATATGTTAAAGCTTTTCTGATGATGATTACTTATCAGTGTGATGCTTTGGTTGACAAGTTCAATGTGACTCCTTTGATTATTGGTTTGGTTGGACCTATCTGTTTACGGTTTGTGGCTCTCTCTGGCGTCTACGATGATGATTGGGCTGATAACGCCATTCGTGATTCGGAGCTTCAATCACAAGATGGTAGAATCTGTTGAAATTTGTGTGTGTTTTTCATACTTGATGTTGTGTTGATTCCAAATTTAGCATCAGAAGAAGAGTCTCTATTGTTTGGTGTGATTCTATTTATTACTAACTAACTCTCACTCTTTTTTTGGTTTCTCGCAGGTGAATTAAAAGATGCTAAGCGGCCTAAAACACACAAAGCTGAGCCTCGTAACTTAGATGGTAAAAGAGCAGTGACGATATGGGTTAGTATGCTTAAAAAGACTCTGCCTTTATCTAGCTCTTTGGCGATATCTTTCCTTGCTTGTCACAAAGCGGGAGCACCTGTTCTACCCACGGACATTGTGAGATGGGCACGGGAAGGAAAGCTTCCGTATTTGTCTTGTTTTCTCGAGATTCGTGAGCAAATGGGAGACCGATCAGCTGCGTGTCCAGTGAACACAAGCACAATGTCTAGGCCTTTTCAGATTGTTTCTGCTCAGATGCTAGAAACACGAGCTGCTTTGATTGCTGATATTATAGGTTTACCTTTGCCTCCTGTGAATTTCTATGGTATAGCTTCAAACTATCTAAAGCGTTTGTCTATTCCTGAGGATAAGATTCTTGATCTGGTGCGTCTTATACAGAACTGGTCAATGCCTCCAGAATTATATCTATCGAAGAACGAGCTGAGGCTTCCTACCCGTGTGTGTGTCATGTCTATACTGATTGTAGCTATACGGATGCTTTATAACATCAATGGTTTTGGTGTATGGGAACGGAGTTTGGGGTTAGTTAATGCTAGTGAGGCGGATATTGTTTCTGAAGAGTTTGATTCTCCAGTTCATGATGAGGAGGTTTCAGAGACAAATTCGGATGCTATAGAGTTATCAGATGTCACGAAAGCAACCAAACTTGATACTGAGGAGCTTCTGAAGAACCTTGAAGCAAAATATTATGAGCTCGCTGCAGAAACCCTAGAATCCGAGAAGGATCTGTTGTCTTATTTATCGCTCGGGAAAAACGAGTTCTTTGCTGGCTTAGAAGAAGATTCACCTGACGATACATACAGAACTGTTGATAACCTGTGGAATAGTTTTCCAAAAGACGAGGTAAGAACCTGCTTATATTATGCGTCAAATCTTATTAGGATAATCCGAAGAAATTAGATCTTCAAAGGTTGAATATAAACTGTCTCTTTTACATGCATTTTGTAGGATTTTGAACGATTTAGGACTCCATCCAAGAGGGGAAGAGACTGCGAAGATGATCTATCACTTAACCAACTTTGTATAGATGATAGCAAATGTAGCTATGGAAACAATCCTTGTAGTAGTCCTTTAAGGAGAAATGAAAGTGGATCAATGGATATTGATCTATCTTCAGAACACCGAGTTTCATCATCACCAGAGAATCATCATCAAGAAGAGAAATTTAAGGAGAGAGCGATAAAAAGACTAACTACAGACATGGGAGAGAACTTGTTCTGTTACATACCACCTCGTGTGAAGGTAAAGAGACTAGACTATCTTCAATATGTGAGGAAAAAGGAAGATGGAGCATTGATATATGCGGCTCACGCGGATTACTACATTCTTTTGCGGGCTTGTGCTAAGGTTGCTGAGGTTGATGTGAGGAATATGCATAGAGGTGTGTTGAGCTTTGAGAGGAGATTGGCTTGGATTGAGAAAAGGATAGATCAGGCTTTGCTCCTAACTCCACCTTTTATGACATGTGACCACTGTTGCGATGGTGAGAATGTTGGAGAAGAACAAGATGATTCATACACGTAACACATCAAGGTAATTCATACGCTAACACACTTTGTTCATAAATTTTTGTTGTAATATGTTCATAGAAATATTTTGTAATTTTATAAATCCAATTAAGCCAATTTGTTTGTAAATTTTAATCGTCTCATGTGTTCTTATTTATTTCCATCTATATAAAAATACACCCAAATTTCAAGTCAATGTTTGAAAATTTGTAAAACAGAATTTACAAATTTATGCAAAAACTATTGCAAGAAACATTAAAATATTGACATTTTTAGCTACAGATAAAATGAATGAACTCATTTGGAATGAGATCTAACCATTCAAGAACTCAAATGATTTCAATCCTTTACTTATACAGCATTCTAAATTTACATGTAAATCAAACTCTTCATTTCATTCACATCGTACCTTGTAATGGCTCCATGCTCACGATATTAGATCAGAATACATCAGACAGGATCGTCATGCTGTTGTTGTGTAGATGTAGTTGCATGAGCGATGGAGGATGATGGTCGTCCTGGTGATACCGTGAAGTGAACTGTTCTAGGCTGCCCTGACTGAAGCACCAACGCAAACTGTGTAGCCAAAGCTGCAGCTTCCTGTTCAGTCAGGTTGCATTAAGTCAATACCCGTGATTCAGTTTGATTCTCAAGACAGATAAAAGAAAAGAGTTTGTCCGGACAGACCAGTGCACGAGTTCTTATACTAACCTGTCTTTGTCTTCGCCGTTGTAGAATACTGATGGCCCAAGCCATGATATAGCATGGAAGAAGAAATCCAGCAGCTCGGAGCAAGACAAGCTACAGTAAGAATCAGATGATTTTGTAGTTAGAACTTACAATACTTTTTAAGTATGAATTGCTCTGAGTCCAAAATACAGAAAAGAAAAGCTTCAATCCGCTTACAGAGAGTATAGAAGATGGATCGTCTTCTTCTCCATCAGCCTCGTCTGTTATGGTCAGTGCATGTCGTAAGAGAAGAAGAGCCATTAACTGTTAAAGAAAAGTATGTGTTTGGGGTTATCATAAGCGAGGGGTTGTTACACTTGTTAAATTTGCCAAAAAGCTTTACGGCTTACTATTAGAGCAGCTGAACGACAAAATGCAGCTCCGCTGGCATTTGAAGCGGTATATTCCACATATTCAGACTCTAAATAGTGACGTTCAGCTTCTGCAATGGCAAGGAGGCGAGGATCATGCAAATCCAAACCTGAGATTGTCCATCCTCCACTGCAACGCACATGCATAAGTCAGAAACAAATATAACCAACCTCGAATAAGTTATGAGAAGATAGAAGCAGAAACATGAAATCAACAGTACCCGATGTCAATAGTGGTTTCTTCAGGCTGAACGGGAGGTGGTGGAGCGGTATATCCAGGTTGGTAAGGCTAGTAAGAGAAGTTAAAGACCATCAGATACTGATCCACCCCTATCAGAGTTACATGGGAACATCGACATAGAGAATTCTACTAACTTGATGATATATATATGCATGAACATTATTCAGCTTTCAGATATACTTAAATGCAAAAGTTGAACTTATGTAATCATTATTTATCCATATCCAAGACTTGACAGTAACAAATTAAAGCGCAAGCAATGAATGCTCCATTTGTATTGAACTTACAAATTCATCTATCAAAAAAGGCATTGTCATGATGCCTTCCTACTTCCATTATGGTTTTCTAACAACATGCATCGATTTCAAGTCTATAATCCTAAAAAGATTACAACAAAAGGTAAACATACCTGATGACAAATCTCGCATATAATGTTTCCTTTTTCATTGCACCAACGCTGAACACATTTTCTATGAGCGTACTGGTAAAACATAATAAAAATGCGTGATTAGTCTAGAACAAAAGCCATTGGTCAATCTCAGTAACATTTAACAAATTGATCAGCTCAGCATCATAAAGACATCAATATAGAGGCCAAATAAATGGTTTCAGAATTAAATGATGAATAATAAACCTTTAGGCTGCCACTGCAAGCACAAGGACTCTCAAGATTCTCAACAGGAGACTCATCCGAACAAATACGACATTCCGCAGAAACAATAAGCGGTTCCTCCTCATCCTCATCAGAAATATCAATCGCCTTCTCATCAACCACATGAGACTCTGATCTCATCTCCTCAACCTCCGCATTAACCGGACGCATCAATCCATCCACATTTACCACCATGTGACTGCTGCTACTACTCTCAGTTGATAAACCTATCATTCTTCCTTCCTCCAAACTATTCCACCAAATTCGAACAAAATCCAAATGAAAACCCTAACGAAATCAGAACCATATGAAATCTAATCGAATCGATCCGGCTTGTTCGGAACCGCATAACCAAATGATCAACGTGACAAAATCGGAGATATGAATCAGAACAAAAAAAAAACGATTTAAGATACGGAATCGAAGAAAATCATCATCATCATCACCTGTAGAAATGGGAAGAGATGTTGTTTTATAGCGTTCTCGTCTCTGATTTAGGAGGAGAGAAACATTTACCAGAGAGACGAGAAGAACTTTGGTGAGCTCCCCAGAAAATTTTCTGAGGCAGATCGAAAATTTCTTCACAAGATTTTCTTCCCGCAAATCGAGCTGAATAGAAAATTCGCTTTTTTATAGCCGGAGAATAATACATATATATTAACGACGTGGCCGTTGACCAAAACAATGTCGTAATTACACTGGTTTGTTAAGGGTATTTACGGTATTATTCCGACTTTTGCCGCGCTGTAACGCTAACGACATGTTCCCTGTAGGATAACATTTTTAGTTGTTTATTTACAATAATGGTGTAATTGTATTTTTTTTTTTTTTCCCCCCAAGGAATAATTTGGTTTATTAAGCATTTGTTTTTTTATCATGATTGGGCAATGCATGATGTAGTTGTTCTATGAAAAACTAAGGCATAATTTTTGAAAAAATATTTTAGCTTATGGTATGATATTAAAGTGAGAGAATAATTGTCGTGTATGATAAATTTTAAATTTAGTAGCATAAATAAATATATATTAGATTAGATGCATGACCATTGAAGTAACTTAACTACGTTACAGATTATAATATAAGATAAGAGACAACTAGAAAGGACAGTTTTTTTAGTCAAACGGATAATGATTAGTTTAGACAAGTAGACAGACATTTAAAAGTACTTAGCAACTCAAAACTAAACAAACCTTTGAGAAAATAAACGATTTAGTTACTACATCAACATCTAAAAAACGATTGAAGACTTTTGAATAATTCAAAAAGTAGAGGTAGAAATTTTCACAAGAAAATAAACTATATTATCGAAGTTAATTATATTTTGACATTACAAATGGACAGGTAGTAAGTAATAGCTAAACAGGAGTTCGTTGCATAAGAGGACCTTTCTAAAACATCGAAATTACGCATAGACCCCAACCCTTACAATATACGAATTTCCTCTCCTACCCACATGATTCCAAGCGATTTGGAAATTTCTAAGCCGTTGAGAATATAAATCACTCAGATGCTGCTCGCCTTGATAAACATTACTTTAACCTCCAATAGAGAAGATGAAGAAACTTCACAATCACAAGCTTTTTGAGAGGCAAGACTCTTGCGAATATTGGTTTAAACCAAGATTATCTAATCCGGGTGACTATGTACCGACCTTTCTCAAGGTCATAAATCGTTTTCAGCTGCGGTTTTCTCCACTTATATACCAAATATACCAAAACTGTCATAAGGATCGGCATCCCGATGAGATAGTGAAGCGTCTTCGAGTCATTACCGAACAGACCATGGAACCAATGGAGATTGCCAGAGGCTACATGTTGAGAGGTCTCTGTTGCAGTCTGTAGAATAAATGCACCTAAAGCCCAATCAAGCGGTATGTCTTCTGCTTGATTCGCATACCCGATTCTGCATAAAAAGAAAAACAAGGTTTTTGATTGAACCATGTTTAGGAAAGTTATTAATCGTGGATTTTAAGTCTTAGGTTTGGGTTCTTGATTTTACTAACATACCTTTCATCATCAAGAGGAATGCCGAGAGTATCGTGAAGCAATGACACAATATATGCCGATGAGAAGCAATACCGTAGAAGATCCTCTTCTTCGAGTGACGGGTCTTTTACTCTCAATTTCGACCAATCTTCACCACAGAATCTCTCTCCGGCTAAAATCATATTGGACAGCCACGCTTTTTCTCCCAACCCGAAAAACTGGGACGAGAAACAAAGACCATGTTCACAACATTCTAATATCGTGGATGGACACTGTATTTTAGGTCTATGGGGGTTATATACATCACGAGCGTGAAACTGATATGTCATATGAGAGAACGAAGTACCTTAGAGGTGTAAAAGAAATTTTCTGTAGCTAAAAATCTTCCACGAAGCTTAGGCGTGAAAGTTGATCCAATAGAACAGTGCTGATACGAGCAATTTTCTGCACTCAAAAATAGATATATTTATCCATTAGAGACAAAAATGAAATGACACAAGGAATGGAAACCCCGCGATATCGATTAATATTCTACCATTTCCTTCTTGCAAGATTGTTAGTGCAGCGGATCGACACTCTGAGTAATTACCCCCAGCTTGAAAAGAATCTGAGAATCTGCTTTTTTCAGCTAAAAGTCCAGATAAATGTTTCTGAGTGTTTGTGTCGAGGTTGTACCCTTTTGGAGCACAAGGGTCAGTAAATATTCTTTCCCTTGTAGATTCCACAGCTTCAAGAAATGAAAGACCGTATGAGTAGGAAGGAAAAGAAACTTTGCTATTGACTTAATCTCTGATAACTTAAGAAAACTTCAATCATTAATTTGATGATCCATCAATTATACTTATAGAATCATCAACAGCTTACCTGAATTATGGTCTTTTGAGAGAAGCGAACCCCATAACTTATCATGCGCAGCATTCTGCAACAGGAAAAAAGTTAATAGCATCAAGGACATTGCCAAAAGATAAAATCCTTCCTTCTAAAGATTTCAGAAAGGGAAACAACAGTCACGGAGACAACTGTGTGGTCAATTGGATTAAGTTTCCATTAAACGACTTTAAAAAGGAACAAACTAACTACACTAAGCTTGTGAAAACTATGCCAAACACATATCCTGCTTAATAGATTACCTGCCCAAAATGAAGGAAGCTGTGACTGTAGAGAGTGTATGAAACATTTCCAAATGATATTGTACGTGAGAACTCAGGAGGCGTTGGCTCACTTGACACAAATGTCACCTAAAAGAACATACAAACAGTCATCGTCTATTGCAGGATAGCTTTTGACTCAAGCATAAATTTGAGAGGAAAGAAACTAAACCTGAGCAGAAGCCCCGCCAAGTTCAACAATTCCGGTTGTTTTAAGAGGATCACCGCCAAGTGAACCGAGAGCAAAGTTTGCAACAACCCAAGCATATACACCTTCGTCAGATCCTGGAAATTTAGTATCCAATGATTAGCACCCCTAAGCGCTGATGGATGAAACATATATACATTAAGCTAAGCTGATAATACAAGAGAAAACAAACTCTCAAATCAAAACCCTTTTCGTACTAATCCTAATGGCTCCAATACTAACAACAAGAGCATTGTTGATTGTTCATCGATCAGAAATATCGGATGAGGATGAGGCATTTGAACTAAAGGATGAGGCAACAACAAGCATAACGCAGAGGATAAAGAATTGATTTTGAAAAACTAACCAGAGATAACAGAAGCCCATTCATCTCGAAACAAGAACCCAGAAGATTTAAGAACTCTTCTAGTAACTCTCAAAATCTTTTCCTGAACAGGTAATTCAAGCAATCTCATTCCGGCCGTCGCCATTAACCTTACTTCAGTCTCCATCCATAATCCTTTCGGAATTCTCCCTTTCGCAAACTCCACCAGCTCCGTCAATGACACACTCGCTCCATCAGGATCATCAGCAAACGCCGACAAACCCGGATGCATTTTCAAACTAGCGTAATTCACTCCTCTGAATTCAAAAACAGGTTTACCCGACTCAATTCGGTACCCAAACACATGGATTCGTGTCCCTGTACTTCCGCCGTCGATCACGACGCTGTAACGAAGCGATCCTAAACGATTACCGCTGGAAAACAAAATTGAATAGCAAAGAAAGAGAAACCCCAACACTAAAGATATAGAAGCAACGGTTAACATGAGATTCGATTTCGCGTGTTTCGAATTCGATTTCGTTAGCGTGTAGGTCGACGAAGAAGACGATGCTCGGTTCCCAGAACGGATCTGGAACTTAATCGGATCCATATCTGATTTACTACTACTCTTCACCCTAGAACGGGCATGCGATCGTCGCATCAACAATTCACAAACCGCCACGAGAACGAAGAACAAGGAATCATAAGATCTGAGATAAATCAAATATGGAAAAATCAAAGTAAACCTAAAATTAATATATTTTTTCGAAATTTTTTGAAGCTTTTTTATTTCAACCGAGAATAATGGAGGAGACTGAGAGGGCCGCCGTGAACCAGCGCCGGTGAAGCTCGTCGCCGCCCTCAAGTCTCCGATGTCGTTCTCGGTGATTTGGAAAAAAATAAAAAATAAAAAGAGATTAAAAGCAAAAATTAAATTGGAAAATAAATTGGTCGTTGTAGCGCCTTTTACGATTTTTATACCTAATTATTAAATTACAAACCGGGACGGGTTAGGCCGGGTCGGGTTGTTTGTTCATTAATTTTGCAATCGGGTCATGACCACGAAGCAGGCTTATTGTTATCTTCAAGATTTGTCAGTTAAATCATTAGAAGCTCAAATTCAGAGCTTTAATGGCGATATCTTCAGCTTCACTATTATCATCATTCTCCCACGCAGAGACTATCTCTAAGCCTTCGAAATTTGACACTGTGTATACACGAAACCTGATTCTTCTAATTTCCAAATGCACTTCTCTAAGAGAGCTGATGCAAATTCAGGCTTACGCAGTCAAAACCCATCTCCATGAAGATGTCTCCTTCATCACTAAGATGATAAATTTCTGCACTGAGGCTCCAACGGAGTCTTCAATGTTATACGCACGTCACCTGTTCGACGCAATGTCTGAACCAGATATCGTGATTTTTAATTCCATGGCTCGTGGGTATTCTCGCTCCACGACTCCACTTGAGGTGCTCAATCTCTTTGCTGAGATCTTAGAAGGTGATCTTTTACCGGATAACTACACTTTCCCGTCACTTCTCAAAGCTTGTGCAGTAGCAAAGGCGTTAGAAGAAGGTCGACAATTGCATTGTCTGTCGATGAAATTAGGGCTTGATGATAATGTATATGTTTTTCCTACGCTTATCAATATGTACACTGAGTGTGAAGATGTGGATTCTGCTCGATGTGTCTTTGATCGGATTGTTGAACCGTGCGTTGTTTCTTACAATGCTATGATTACGGGGTATGTGAGAAGAAACAGACCAAACGAGGCTTTATCCTTGTTCCGTGAAATGCAAGGTAAGAACTTGAAGCCGAATGAGATTACCCTTCTTAGTGTTCTGTCTTCTTGTGCTCTGTTGGGATCGTTAGATTTAGGTAAATGGATACATGAGTATGCTAAGAAACACGGTTTCTGTAAGTTTGTGAAGGTAAACACAGCTTTGATCGATATGTTTGCGAAATGCGGTAGCTTGGATGATGCCGTGTCTCTTTTTGAAAAGATGAGGTATAAGGATACACAAGCTTGGTCAGCGATGATTGTAGCTTATGCGAATCATGGGCAAGCTGAGAAATCCATGTTAATGTTTGAAAGAATGAGATCTGAAAATGTTCAGCCTGATGAGATCACATTTCTCGGTCTGTTAAACGCTTGCAGCCACACAGGTCTAGTGGAAGAAGGGCGCGAGTATTTCTCACGGATGGTTCACGAATTTAGGATTGTTCCGAGTATTAAGCATTATGGTTCTATGGTGGATCTTCTTGGTAGAGCTGGACGATTAGATGATGCATATAGATTCATTGATAAGCTCCCGATAAGTCCAACACCGATGTTATGGAGGATTCTCTTAGCTGCCTGTAGCAGCCATAACAATTTGGAGCTAGCCAAAAAGGTTAGTGAAAGGATCTTTGAGCTAGATGACTCACACGGTGGTGATTACGTGATCTTATCAAATTTATATGCGAGAAACCAGAAATGGGAAGATGTAGATTCTTTAAGAAAGGTGATGAAAGATCGAAAGGCGGTTAAAGTTCCCGGGTGCAGCTCAATTGAGGTAAACAATGTAGTTCATGAGTTTTTCTCAGGAGATGGTGTCAAGTCTGCAACGACAAAGCTTCACAGAGCATTAGATGAAATGGTGAAAGAGCTAAAGCTTGCAGGTTATGTTCCCGATACATCAATGGTGGTTCACGCCGAAATGAGTGATATAGAGAAGGAGATTACGCTTAGGTATCACAGCGAAAAGCTTGCGATAGCGTTTGCACTGTTGAATACTCCTGCAGGAACGACGATTCGGGTTGTGAAGAATCTTAGGGTGTGTAGAGATTGCCACAATGCAGCTAAGTTGATCTCTCTAATATTTGGTAGGAAAGTTGTTCTTAGAGATGTTCAAAGGTTTCATCATTTTGAAGATGGTAAATGTTCTTGTGGGGACTTTTGGTGACGTCATCCCAGAAAAACATTTTTCGTAGATAAAAACATATGATTTTATAGTGTTCTTATGACAATCCTAGATAAGCTCAATGGTCAGGGCTCCCAAAAGCATTAGAAACAAGAACACAAGGCTTTGGGCAGATACTGCCTCTTTTTGGGTTGTTTTTTATTACTTAAACAGAACTGATACAAAGACTCGCAGTGACCATTGACATGCCAAGCTTTACAATACTCACACAGAAAGGTCAAGAGTTTCAGAAGAGTTACACCTAGCCGGCCTTGGGCCAACACATACCCCATAGACATTGGTTGCTTTCCCTGGGCTTGGGAACAGCTTCACCCGCCTCGGCCTGGCCCTGGGCAAACCATTTCTCATTTCCCCGGGATGCTTCAATCACCTCGCAGCGTTTCTTTTATTAAGAGGATCACCACCAAGTGAATTCAAGGCAAGGTTTGGGACAACCCAAGCGTTTACATCGTCCTCAGATCCTGAAAATTTAGGATTGACATATTGATACATTCAGCTAAGCTCCAGTTGTTTGATTGATCGTAGTAAACTTCACTTCAACAAAAGGATGAAGTGATGATTTTGAAAACTCACCAGAGATAATAGAGGCCCATTCGTCTCGAAACATGAAACCAGAAGATTTAAGAACTCTTATTGTAACTTTGAGAAACTTTTCCTGAACAGGTTTTTTAAGCAAACTCTTCCCGGCCGTCACCATTAACCTTACTTCAGTCTCTTTCCACATTCTTTTCGGAATCCTCCCTTTCGCCGACTCCACCAGCTTCTTCAATGATATACTTGCCCCGTAAGGATCATCAGCGTACGCCGATAGACCCGGATGCAACTTATATAATTATAGTAACTCGCTACTCTAAATTCTGAAACGGGTTTATCGGACAAAACCTCGTACGTATACACGTGGATCCTGCTCACCGTACTTCTGTTGCAGGAATAATGGACTGGTGTGGGCTTTGTCAATTTGGGCCAGTGTAGAAGTTAATGGATCACATCGAAGACCAACAAGTTACATTGCGTATTTTATAAGTGAGGAAAAAACATATTTCATTATTATCGATAGTTGTTAAAGTTGTTTTTGTCGTTATACGGAGAAATCCGGGAACTTGCTTGCCGTCGTTGATTCTACCTTGGATTCAATTGCCGGTGAGTTTGTAATCGGCGTTTTATGAACGTTAGGTTACGTTTATCTTATTAATAACAAATATCGTATTTTACTTCATCAAAGGTATCAGAGCTCTGTCTTTTCCTCGGAGTCAAGATGGAGACACGTTCGCAAGCGAAGTTGAAGGAGAAGGAATCGGAATTTTCAGGAATGGAGGAGATGGAACAACGTTTGACTCACCGATTCGCAGCTGAGCTCGAGAAGGTTACATCAGAGATGCGACAGAATCTCGCCGAGGTGATCGATACGGTCCGGACTTTGTCAACCACGCACATCGCATCGGCGAGTCACGATCGCTCTAACTCACACAACACGTTGTTACCGTTACACGCACCAGTGCGGCAAGACGTGCGTCCAGGTCGGCTCGGTCAGCTCCAGAACTTTGGGGGTGCTACGCGTCTAGCTAAAGTGGATTTTCCACGTTTTAATGGCGATCGGATGAAGGAGTGGTTGACGAAGGTGGAACAGGTGTTTTTGATGGATCATACCGCCGATGATTTGAAGGTGGGTATGGCATCGATTCACTTTGATGGAGTAGCTGAAGCTTGGCATCAGTCGATCATTCAGTCGGAGGAGATCGGCCCAGATATTATGTATGATTGGCGTGGGTATAAGGCTTTGTTGCAGGAGCTTTTCGCGGAGGTTTTGGATGACCCAATGGCGGAGTTGAAACTGTTACATGAGACAGATGGGATTGTTGAGTACCACGGCCGCTTCGAGTTGATCCGGAACCTTGTGAACTTGTTGGAGGCGTATTTGGTGAGTGCTTATCTTGCAGGTTTGCGGATGGAGACGGCGATGCACATAAGAATGTTTCAGCCCCGCACCGTGCGTCAATGTCTCATCTTGGGAAGGTTATATGAGCAAGCTCACCCACCAAAACCACCAGTGGTTAAGAGCTCCTTTCAATCCAAGAGGGAGGTAGAGGTCAAGCCGACCAATTTTCACAACCGGGATAGGCCAAGAGGAGTTAAGCCGCAGCAATTTTTATCGCCCGACGAGATGAGTCGTCGTAGGGCTGCTGGTCTTTGCTTTTACTGTGATGAGAAGTACACCCCAGAGCATTTTCAGCAGCATAAACAGAAACAATTGTTTACTATGGAGGTTATTGAGGATGATCCTTCAGACGAGATTGAGGAGATTGACAGAACTACGCCAGTGGTTGATGAAGTTGTTCATCAGATTTCTGTTAGTGCCATTGAGGGTGTGACAGGGTTCCAGACGATGGAGGTCAAAGGTGTTGCAGGCAAGCGTACCATCTTTGCCTTATTGAACTCGGGCTCTACGCACAACTTCCTTGATCCTCGTACAGCAGCAAAGATGGGTTGTCCTCTGAAGACTATTGGCGTAGTTCCAGTAGCAGTGGCGGATGGTAGACAAGTGACGGTGACAGCTAAGGTGGAGCAGCTTAGTTGGCGCTTTCAACATCATATCTTCACCACCGATTTCTTGGTGCTGCCGTTGGGAGGCTGTGACATGGTATTGGGGGTTCAGTGGCTCTCGCAATGGGGACCCATCACATGGGATTTTCATGAGTTGACTATGCGCTTTGAGTTGCCTAATAAGCAGACGGTATTATCACATGGGGTTCAGAAAGGGTCCGTGCGAGAGGTTAAGGCGGCTAAACTGAATAAGTACAAGGATGACGCAGGTCAGTTGGCAATGGTGTGGGTTTAGAATACAGAGGAAACAGGGCCTATTGAGTTTTGCTCGTTGGAGGTTGCTCAAACCAACCCCCAACTTCCACCTGCGGCTGTTGACTTGTTGGATGAATTTATGGATCTGTTCGAACTTCCGGTTGCTTTACCACCTTTTCGGGCCAATCATAATCACAAGATCCCATTGTTGGATAGGGCTACACCAGTGAATCAACGTCCCTATCGCTACGCAGTTTCACAGAAAAATGAAATTGATAAAATGGTACAGGAATTGTTAACGGCGGGGACAATTCAGGCTAGCTCGAGTGCGTTTGCTTCTCCGGTGGTCTTAGTCAAGAAGAAAGATGATACTTGGCGCTTGTGTGTCGATTACAGAGGACTGAATAACCTCACGGTGAAGGACCGTTTTCTTATACCATTGATCGAGGATTTGATGGATGAATTGGGTGGATCACAGGTTTATTCTAAAATTGATCTCAGGGCTGGTTATCATCAGGTGCGAATGGACCCTTCTGATGTCCACAAGACGGCTTTTAAGACTCATAGCGGTCACTATGAGTATTTGGTGATGCCTTTTGGGCTCACTAATGCTCCTGCCACATTTCAGGGTTTGATGAATGATGTGTTTCGCCCTCTCCTGCGACGTTGTGTCCTCATTTTTTTCGACGACATTCTTGTTTATAGCGCCAATGAAGTAGATCACCTCAGCCATCTTCGTTTGGTGTTTGCTGCAATGCGTCAACACCGGCTCTTTGCTAAGCGCAGCAAATGCTCTTTCTTTACTACGAAAGTGGAATACCTCGGCCATTATATTCATGCCGCTGGAATTTCTACTGATCCGATCAAAGTGCAGGCGGTTAGGGATTGGCCAGTTCCGAAGAATCTTAAACAGCTTCGCGGATTTTTGGGCTTGGCCGGGTACTATCGACGATTTGTGAAGAATTTTGGCAGCATTGCTCACCCCTTGACAGCTCTTACCAAGAAAGATAGCTTTGTGTGGACACCCAAGGCAGAAGTGGCATTTGATAAGTTGAAAGAAACCCTCTGCAAGGCCCCGGTACTGGCTCTTCCGCGCTTTGACTTACCTTTTATGGTGGAAACAGATGCTAGTGGCTCGGGTATTGGGGCTATTTTTATGCAAAAGAGCCATCCTTTGGCTTATATTAGCCGCCATTTGAAAGGGAAACAATTACATTTATCTATCTACGAAAAGGAGTTGCATGTTGTGGTCTTTGCAGTTCAAAAATGGCGCCATTATCTCTTGACTGGCCATTTTCTCATTAAGACAGATCAACGCAGCCTAAAGTACCTCTTAAAACAACGCCTTAACACTCCTATCCAGCAACAATGGCTTCCCAAGCTTCTTGAATTCGATTACGAGATCCAGTATCGTCAGGGAAAGGAAAACACGGTCGCTGATGCTTTATCTCGTGTCGAGGGAGCTGAAATTTTGCATATGGCAATGTCGGTTTTGGAATGTGACTTACTTCTGCAAATTCAGGCGGCCTATGGTACTGATCCGATCACTAACAAGCTGATTGAACAACTAAAGCATGATCCTTCAGCACATAAATTTTTTTCGTGGTCTCAGGACATTCTTCGTCGCAAGAACAAGTTGGTAGTACCTAATGTTGTCGCTCTGCGTGATAAGATTCTCGAGTGGTTGCATTGTGCGGGTTGCAGTGGGCATTCGGGGCGGGATGCTACTTATCAGAAAGTCAAAAGTCTCTTTTACTGGAAAGGCTTAGCTGCTGATGTACAAGCGTATATTTGAGGCTGTGGAGTTTGTCAACGTTGCAAATACGACAATGCTTCTTCTCCTGGTCTCCTTAATCCCTTACCTATTCCCACAGCTATATGGACTGATATTTCAATGGATTTCATTGCTGGATTACCTTCCTCTTTTGACAAATCGGTGATTTTCGTCGTCGTGGACCGGTTGAGTAAGGCTGCTCATTTTATGGCTTTATCCCATCCTTACACTGCTTCTTCGGTCGCTCAAATATTTTTGGATGTTGTGTTTCATCTCCATGGATTTCCTCGCACCATTGTTAGTGACAGAGATGCAGTTTTTCTCAGTGATTTTTGGCGGGAGCTGTTTCTGTTGCAGGGTGTCAGTCTCAATTACTCCAGTGCTTACCATCCTCAGAGTGACGGGCAAACAGAGGTGGTCAACCGATGCCTCGAGACATATCTTTGTTGTATGTGTAATGAGAAACCTCATCTTTGGCGCAAGTGGTTGCCTTTGGCGGAGTTCTGGTATAACACCAACTTCCATTCTTCTATTCAGATGACCCCTTATGAGGCCGTTTATGGCCAGCCACCGCCACAGCATCTTCCTTATTTGCCAGGGGAATCCAAGGTTGTTATGGTTGCTCGTACTTTGGAGGAGCGAGATAGGATGATTTTGTTTCTCCAATTTCATCTCTTACGGGCTCAACACCGCATGAAACAAATGGCAGATCAAAGTCGTTCGGAGAGGGAGTTTCAGATTGGGGATTGGGTTTTCTTGAAGCTACAGCTTTATCGTCAACGCTCTGTCGTGATGCGGGTGAATGAGAAATTGACACCAAAATATTTTGGCCCTTATGAGATTGTTGATGAGTGTGGAATGGTTGCTTATAAGCTACGTCTTCCCGAGGGGACTATGATCCATCCGGTATTCCATGTCTCGCAGTTGAAAGCAGTGGTCGGCAACGTCGCTACTTCCACAGTCTTACCTTCGATCATCAATGATGCTGTCTTGAAGTTTCCTGAGTTGATTCTTGATCGAAAAATGGTCAAACGTCAAGGCAAAGCTGCTACCATGGTACTTGTTAAGTGGGTTAATCAGACGGAAGAAGAGGCCTCGTGGGAATTTTTGTTTGATCTGCTGAAGCGATTTCCGAGTTTTCAACCTTGAGGACAAGGTTGCTTCGGCAGGGAGGATTTGTTGCAGGAATAATGGACTGGTGTGGGCTTTGTCAATTTGGTCCAGTGTAGAAGTTAATGGATCACATCGAAGACCAACAAGTTACATTGCGTATTTTATAAGTGAGGAAAAAACAGATTTCATTATTATCGATAGTTGTTAAAGTTGTTTTTGTCGTTATACGGAGAAATCCAGGAACTCGCTTGCCGTCGTTGATTCCACCTTGGATTCAATTACCGGTGAGTTTGTAATCGGCGTTTTATGAACGTTAAGTTATGTTTATCTTATTAATAACAAATATCGTATTTTACTTCATCAACTTCCGCCTTCGACCACGACGCTGTACGAAACGACTGATCTCTCTGATTACCGCCGGAGAATAAAAGTGCATAGCAAACAACAAGAAGCCCCGACACGGTGGCGATGGAAATGACCGTTAACATTGGATTTGGTAAGCGTGTTATGATCCTTGATGGTTCTTTAAGGAAAAGTGTTGGCTAAATCCTTTATTAATAAGTATAAACTAGTTGAATATCATCATCATCATCATCAAGTCAAGTTGATATAGAAAGTACAGTTATTGTTGTTTAAAACATGTTATTTTACATCAACCATTTTTTTTTCTTAAATTTCTGGTTTTATAAATCTTTGGGAGCCAATACATAGTTTACAATAGGTGCCTTACACAACATCGATATTCCGGGGTGAACAAGCCCGGTAAAAAAATCAAATTAACTATAATAAAGAGAATAAAACTAGCGAGTAAGAGAGTCTCGAAACCACAATTGAAGCATATCATGGAATTTCGAGATGTGCCTTCTAGCAGAACATGTGTGGCGAATCCCCCTGTCTATTACTGGGTGAAGCCTTTCTACTGGGATGCGGATTTCTGAGTGTAATCGTGTGCTTCTTTCACGCCATATCGAGTACACCACTGCTTGAGCCACAATGAGTCTCAAAGAGTCCATTAGAGGCTCGGCTGTGGGAGATTTGAGCCAAGACATAAATCTTTCCCAAGTCTTGAACCCCATGAATGGAAATTATAACTTTGCCAAGGCCCATCTCCAAAGTTCATAGTTGTATGGACATCTTAGGAATATATGGTCTCTTATTTCACAATATATTTCATAGAGGAACAAATGTCATCATCCGCAATGCCCCAATTTCTAAGTCTAGAAAGAGTAGGCAATCTGTCTAGGCAACATAGCCACATTAAGAAGGAATACTTAGGGACAGATCCAGAGAACCAAACTTGGTTATGCCACTGAACCACCGGGATTTTTGGCCTGATCTGGTTCTAAGATTGTGAGAAAATAAACCGGTCTTGAGGGGATCCAGCTGATTTTACCGAGAGATAAGAGTCATTTGCTTCACTAAAACTGATTGTTGTGAGATGACGTAACAAAAGCTCAGTATTATGGCTGCGAGCATCTCGAAATAACCATCCATTCCTTGATCTTGCTTGTGCTACTGTTGAGTCTAGAGAAAGACCGAGTAGCCGATGTTCTTGTGCTCCTAAGGACGAGTACAGTGGACCAAAGGGTGTCCAACTATCATACCAAAAAAAAGCATGATTTCCCGTCTCCAAGATTGCATGTAAGGAAGTTTTTGGCAATGCTTCTTAGCTTTAAAAGTTGTTTCCAAGTGGATGAACCTTGACTATTGGATGAGAGCCTCCAAAAGCACTTCCTCCAAAACCTTGACTATTTTAAATCAACTTGAATATTAATTTCAATGATAGAATATTTTAAAGCTGATTTCTTTGATCGTTGGTTGGGGATGTGAGGGTTTTTACCAATCCGATTAGTCTTTTGAACGTGGAAATAAAGAACTAATCAACACACGAATTTAACGAGTTCTTCTTCAAATTGGAGAGTACGTCTCGTGCAAGGACCGATCCTTGCAAACTTCAACTAAAAAAATATTTGTATAAGTTTCAGTATAATTCTCTCTTGTCTCTCAATCTAACACTCTATGTTTCTCTCTTATAGGTATCTTCAAAAGAAACAAGATAACCTAAAGCTTATTCACCTATGCTTCGAACGTAAAAACAACCCCGAGAACAAGAACAAGAAAAATAAAGAATTTATCTATCCCGAAACCCTTACAGACAAGAGATTACCAAAAGCTCTCTAAAACCGAAACTCTCTCTCTTTAATCGTGTTTCTTCCTTGCTTCTTTTTGTTGGTGATTATGAATTGTGAACTCTTGCCTCTCTTTATATAGAACTTGTAATGACACATTTTCCGAATCAAATTAGGATTTGCAACTTCTTTTCATTTTTGGAAATTGCCTTTCTTCTTTTCCAAAAAACACCAAAACAAACAATCTTAGTTTTCCTCCACTTTCACATCTTCTTTCATAGCCCAATTTTTGCTCAATTTGTTTTTGCAATAGTTTAGTTCACGATCCGAACCGATTCCCTGACCCGACGATAATTGTCTAAAGCAACTCTAAATTATTACATATTTTTTAATTTTCAGAAGTTACAAGGAAAAATAAACAATTTGTTGACTAATAAGTATGATCGACATTGTGATCAATTAATTAAAACACATCACATCATTAATAACAGGAAGGAAAAATACAGTTCAGCTATCGTCTACTATTAAAACACTTCTTCTACGGGAGCATGGAAAATGTCGGCAACGACCCGGGACCAATAATATTCCGAGTTTGAGTTCAAACTGAGTAATTTTATTTTGGGAAAATTTGCGAAGTTAACTTATAATGCTGGTTAAGTGTAGTAATTTTTTAAGTTGTTATCAGCAAATGACAAAAGAGTATACATATCCAAGAAAGTTTCACACGAAATTCACTTACAAAAAATGGTTTATTTAATACTTCCGTACATGACTATACAAATTTAACACGTTAAAAATAATATAATGTTCAAGATAATTGATTGTCTACTTATACTAATTGCATATGGTAGGGTTGAGGATATGAGACTCTAGGCGTAAATTCGATATGGCTCCGAGTTCGATTTCTCTTGCGAACAAAGTTGATGTACATGAGTAATTTGGTGTCATGGGATTTAGCCTAAGAGCATGCTCACTTGGAAGTAGTCGAACTTTAACACTATCCTCTGGACACTATGTTAAATCCAAAATAAATAAATAAAATTGAACATCCATAAAAAAAAATGTATAAAAAAATCACAAGAATAAAATAATCTAAAACGTGTTTCAACTCAATTTTGTTTTTCCAACACTCATTTTATTTAATGTAACAAAATAATCTATTGCTTATTGCAATTTAATTTTAGATAAAATCATTAAATTTATTAGATTAGATGAGTCGTAAAATGTCAATAATTGGGCTTCTTGAAAAACCATATACCTAAAAATTATTGGGCCGTTGCGAGCATACAAAACAAACCTTCTAACCAACAAGTGTGAACGTTACGACTTCAAAATTAAAAACTACAACTATGTCCACACGTAATCTCATATCTTGATTCAGATTCCAAGAAAAAAAATAACAAAATTAAAAACAAATCTCGTAAATATACATACACTTCACATAAAAAAGGTATATACCATAAATCTTCCAGATTCTTTTGATGTATCTGTCCATTTCATTATTACACAAACTAGGAAACTGAAATCTCTCTGTTCACATTCCTCTGATTCTATTTCCCTTTATATATATACTCACCCAATAACCATTTCAATCCTATAACTTCAAATCTTCAAAATCACAATCATCTCTTAGAAAAAAACAATTATTTCATTTGAAAGATGAAGATTCTTCTAGCATCATTGTGTTTGATCAGTCTTCTCGTAATCTTGCCTTCTGTCTTTGCTGCCTCTTCTTCTTCTGAAGATTTTGATTTCTTCTACTTCGTCCAACAAGTAATAAAACCATTACTAATCATCATCTAAGAATGTTTGTAATGATTTTCTAAACATTTTTGTTTTCTAATATTGTTTTGTGTTTGATATGAAAGTGGCCAGGATCATACTGTGACACAGAGAAGAAATGTTGCTATCCAACTACCGGCAAACCAGCTGCTGATTTTGGAATTCATGGTCTTTGGCCTAACTACAAAGATGGCACTTATCCATCTAACTGTGACGACACTAAACCATTCGATAAATCATCGGTAATAAGATCAACATTTTCTGTTTTCTGTTTTGTGGTATAAGGTTCAAAAAATCTATTAACGAACTAGAACTAAATAGAAACCTGGTTCGATTCGGTTTGCTTGCAATATGATTGGACTAAGTTATTATAATCTGTTAGTTCGATTTCGGAAAAATGTAGTCTTCTTGGTGTTAGATTATAAGATTAATTTGGCACAAGGTTTTGTTTTGGAGGGTTTAAAGATTCTCAAAATGGAAATTTTTGAAACATAACCGGTTGGTTTGATTTGGTTTGGTACAGATATCAGATCTTATCACCTCAATGAAGAAAAGCTGGCCAACACTTGCTTGCCCGAGCGGTTCAGGCGACGCGTTTTGGGAACACGAATGGGAGAAGCATGGTACTTGCTCTGAATCGGTTATCGATCAACATGAGTATTTCCAAACCGCTCTTAACCTTAAACAGAAAACCAGTCTCCTTGGAGCTCTAACCAAAGCCGGTACGTTTAAATTTCAATTCCCTTTATATTTTTTCCGGTTTAGATCTCATTGGTCTAATTATTGGTTTATACGTATAGGGATTAATCCGGATGGAAAATCGTACTCTTTGGAGAGCATAAGAGATTCGATAAAAGAGTCAATTGGGTTCACTCCTTGGATTGAGTGTAACAGAGATGGTTCTGGTAATAGCCAATTGTACCAAGTCTATCTTTGTGTTGACCGGTCTGGTTCCGGTTTAATCGAATGTCCGGTTTTCCCTCATGGAAAATGTGGAGCCGAGATCGAATTCCCTTCTTTCTAATTTTAATTCTCTAATTTCACTCACAATCTATTGAACCGGAATCAATCTTTTGTTCACGGAGATTGGTTTGGTCAAAGAGAAGATTTGATTTAAATAAAATTTTATGGGATGCTATTGGATGATATAGTTCAATTTCAAGTATATTATGTTTACTTTTTTTTTTCTTTCTAATTTATATCATGCTTTTAATATCATCACAGTAAACAAACTGTTTATCTACGAATAATTATTTTTTTTATAAACTAGATACATATTGAGAAATTTACGGAAACAGATTGATTATATAAAGTTAATGAATCTTCAAAACAAAATTAGAATATAAACAAAACTATAGAGAGTTAATTATAAACAAGAGACGGCAACACTTTTTAGGGTTTCGTTCTCTGTTTCCTTTCTTCTTAACAAGAGACTCATAGAGAAAAAAGACTTTGATCTCTTAATAAAATCTTTGTTTTGTTTTGTTTTCGTTTTTGTATCTTTAGATTTTGTGAATTGCAAATGTCGTCGGATTTGTACGATGAGCGTTTTTTTCGTTATACCTCCGCTACGAATACAACAACTCCAACTACGACCATAGTGTCAACATCGACAACGACAAGAAACGTGCCATCATCCACATCGAACATGCGTACATAGTGGGGAAATTGGTCTATTTCAAACTGAACTTTTTTCATAACAGTAAATACTTTACCAATTGAGCTGAGTGTTTTATTGATTAAGATACAAAAACACATACATATAACCTGCAATTGAAACTAAAAAAATAAAAAGATTGAATCTGAATTCAATCTCAACCACTTCAAGATATTAACGAAGAACAAATATGGGGATTGGAGATTATTTGTTTTGTTGTATTATTGGCTAATTTTGTAAAGATTATTTAATCGAATGATAGTCTCTTTTTTATCTCGTGTCTGTTTCATCTCTTAGCATATATCAGAGTTCTTTTTCGATTTTCACTCCAGCCGCCGTGGAGGAGACAAAGCAGCTGAAGAGATCCTTGGCGGATGTGTACGGAAAATGCAGTGGTGTTAATGGAGGGATCTTCATGGATTAGCGATTTTGTAAGGATTAAGCATGGGATTAAGTTACAGATCAATGTTAATGGAGGTCTGATCGGACTCATGTGATGGAAGAAGAATGAAACTATGTAGAACAAATTTCGCGTTCACAAAACCTTCTTCGATCTTCAAATACCATAAAATTCCATGAATCTTGTAGCTTTGGATTCGTTTCGTAATCACTCCCAGAACTTCGTTTCGTCACTTTGTAATCCGAGCCAAAAGTAAGTTTTCAGTCCCAGACTTAACGTGGTTGTGATTGAATTTGGATTCAATCTTCCTGTTTTTTGTTTCAATTGCAGCTTATATTTATGTGTGTTTTGGTAATTTTACCAATAAAGACTGTAGTTCAATTGGTAAAGTATCAATAGTGGTTCGAACCTCAACAATTACCAAATTGTCGTTTGATTTTGACTATCAAAACGACGTCGTTTTTGGAAGCATTGATGCCAGGTCGTTGCTACGGTGGCATGCTGAAAACGGTTTACTAACTTCTGTCAAAGTCAATTTTGATTTAGGCATCGAAATTAAAGTTTATGCAGGTTATTTGAATTTTTTAGTCGTTCATATTGAAATAAGCACAGTGTCTTTGTTCGTATATGAAAACGCACGATGAAAAAAGTTCAGTTTGAGATAGACTTTTTTCCCGTACATCGAGTTTGATGACACCATCATCGGGACGAGATTTTCTCTTTTCCGAGCCTGTGTACGACGACGACCGTTTTTCTAATATTGGTTTTCACTCCGCTACGAATAATAGAACAAGTACCTTCAATTATAACGATCGTGCCCACATCGACCATAAACGTACCATCATCGACATCGAACATGAGGACATCGAGTTTGATGACATGAATGACGACCATAAATGTGCAAACGTCTGTGTCAGCACGAGTATTCGTATCATCAACACGATAACGTCGACAAGGAATGTAGCGGCTGTGGAGAAAGGAGAGTGTGTGATATGTTTAGAGGAATGGCGCAAAGGTGACATAGCGACGGAGTTGCCATGTAAACACAAGTATCACTCTGAGTGTGTGGAGAAGTGGTTGAGGATTCACTCCACATGTCCTCAGTGTAGATACGAGATGGCCTCTTGAAGGTGAATATGTAACGAGCTAGGAACGTTGAGGTTAGCGTACGATACTTTTTTCAACTTTTTAATTGTCTTATGGTTTTTATTTTTTTGGTGTTCTAAGGAGAAAAGAATACAATTGGATTTATATATATTTTGTAAAAGCATGATTAGGATCTACTGGAATGAATCCGTATTTGATGATCGTATTCCTTTCATTATTGGTTCAAAATAGTGGTATCGATGGGAGGTTAAAATTTTCTGTTTGAGTCAACTCTGGAATAAACAAATCTTAACAATCCTAACAATCTTCGTCATCGCTCCTCCGCTACGAATAGAACAAGTACTTCAACTATAGCGATCGTGCCCACATCGACCAGAAACGTACCATCATCGACATCTGATAGAATAGTTTCTCTCAGATTTATTGATTAGCTAATAGGTTTATTTATATAAAGTCTTTAACTTGATTAACAAGTTGTTTACATTTACGATAATAGGAAATCTACCTATATAACAATAAGAAAATATTACACAAATGTTAACTTTCCTAATAACAATAAGTAAATATGTTCACATCGATCTCGTAACCCCGAGATCTCCCAATACCATCCCGCAAGCTCATACGTGGTAACACGTATGAGATTGGACAATCATCATATCATCTTCACGGACTTCATACCCACTATAGGGTCATCAATGACGTTTATACCTCGCCATAAGGTCATCAATTCGATGGAGAATACTATAGTAGTTGTGTATCTTCATCGTCTTATGTCACCATGTGAACTGAACGAACTCATCAACTGGTTCATGCTCATAATTCACAGCAACATCATGTCATCATCCCCATCGGATCCGTATATACCCGTTGGAGTTCATCATCTTTGTGGTTACATCGTATTTGTAGTTGATAGATAACCATATAAATACTTGAAAGAGAAAGATTAGATAGGTGAATTTGAACGAACCCATCAATAGTCCATGCTCATAATCCACATCAATATCATCAATCATTGAACGTCGCCTTGTAGTATGAGACAATCATTCTCATTTTTTTTTCATTTTATTTTTTTTAAATTGTGGACGCTAACGTAACAGAATCATAATCCACAGAAAAAATCAAGACTCTGATACCATGATAAATTGATGAGAGTAAAAACACAAATGTTTAGGCAGTATTATATAAGAATCTCATGAAAATAATGTTACAATTTACATTCTCTTATATAGAAATATGATCAACCCGACTTTCTTACTTTAAGATACAAATAAATGTAAATAATATTTTAATGATAAATGTAAATATTCCTAAACTAAAATGTGATGATCTTCTAAATCTTTCTCGATCTTCATAATTTTCATATTTTTGGCTTTGTCATATTGACCGTCGATCTCGTTTGATATTTTGGTTCTCCATCTCCCAATATTCTCCGGCAAGCTTATACGTGGTAACACATATAAGATTGAACATGTCTTCAAAACAACGGCGTTATACCCGGCTGTCGGGTCATCTTCAATGTTTATACCCGGTCGTGGGTCATCAACATCGTTTATACTCGGCCATCGGATCATCAGTTCCATGGAAATACATAGTTATCGTAGTTATGTATCTCCATCGTTTTCAAATCATAAGTCTTGGTCGTTTTTCGAACTTCTTGTACATGAAAAAATTTGTGAAGTGGTCATGGTCGGATTCAAATTCGTCACCGCTAAATCAACATCGTATCCATTGGAGTCATCTTCGTGGCTCCCATCTTGTTCGTAGTGAAATGAAAGCCACATGAAGATTGGTAAGGAAGCACAATCACGTGCTATTGTGCCCAAATCTCTGATGAAAGAGACGAACACCATCTAATACAAAAAAACCTTCAAGATTTCTTCTTCTCCAAGGAACTAGCAATTTTGCTAGTTTGGATCAAACGTAACCAATCACTCCAAGAGGATCACGTCTCTCTCCATCTCTCTTTTTTGTATGCGTAAGATAAAAAAAAAACTTTAATCCCTTAGTAGTTGGATCAACCCTTAGTAGTTGGATCAAAATTCTGATACCATGATAAAGTTTGGAAGAAACTTTAGTAGTAGAATAGTTTCTCTCAGATTTATTGATTAGCCAATAGGCTTATTTATACATAGACTCTAACTTGATTAACAACTTGTTTACATTTACGATAATAGGAAATCTACCTATATAACAATAAAAAAATATTACACAAATGTTAACTTTCCTAATAACAATAAATAAATATGTTCACATCGATCTCGTAACCCCAAGATCTCCCAATAACATCGAACATGCGGACATTTAGTCACAGACAACGACCATCAATGTGCAATCGTCGCTGTGCGAAGGTCAACATCAATATCGGGGATCGGGCCAACATCAACGTTTACACGAGGGGACCGTACAGTGTCTACATCAACTAATGAATCGCTCAGCCGTCTCGCTGCAAAAAGCTTATAAAAACAGAACGATGAACATCAAAAAGCTTAATATACAGAAGAAAGCTTACATCGTTGTTGTTTTATCATCTTCTTTCAGCAGACCTAAGACGAAGTTCTAAAAGCCAATTGTTAAACTGACCATCACTAACCTTCAACATCTCAGACAAAGGCATTAAAATCCCATGTTCCTTAAGCAATCTATGCCTTGGCTTTATCTTCCTTTCTAAGCTAAACGAAAAATACTGAGGAAAACGTTTCAGCTCCACGCATCTCTTCCATAAAGAACTCAACTTTCAGAGCTAAGATTCCAGATTCGGAATCAGAAGTTAACGAATCTGGAATCATATCGAGAATCTGACCAACGGCGACGACGGAGGAGATTGGAGCAGAACGGAGAGATGGGTTTACTCGAAGAACTTTGAGAGGATCGACGGTAAGGTCTTCAAGGTAAATAAGCTTTTCTCGGAATAAAAACCCAGTTTCTGAAATTTCTCTGGCGAAACATCTAACTCTCTCGGCGGAGGCAAAAGAGAGCACCTTATAGCAATCATCATCGTCGGTAGAAACTTTTTTTTTCACTTCTTCAGAGGAATGTTTTTCAAAAAGAAGATTTCGCATCGGTTACGGTTAATTTGGATAGAGTATTTTACTAACCATTTAAGGACCAAAAAGGTTTCGGTTCGGATCGGTTCAATCTTGATAGTAAATTCAAAATAATGGTGATAAATGGAAATATTTGTGGGTCTCGATCGGTTCGTTTTTTAATCCGAAACTAATCGAAATAACCAAATTAATTTTATAATGTTCATACTTTCATTAATTTTATAAGGAAAGAACTCTACTGAAATCACTAAAGAAATGTTGAACAAAAAAATTGTTAACTTGACCTTGAAAATGACCAAAAGAGTAAGAAAAAAAAAATTGGTCAATGCGAAAATTGAAACGAAATTTTTTTTATTAGAAAGGAACTATACAGGGACAAAATGAAAATAACAGGTGAATATAGGGGCAGTTTACGAAAAAAAATAGTGGGAAAAACCATTAGCTCGACGCGTGACGATGGTGAAGATTAGCTTTGGAAGCTTGCGGCTGTTGAGTCCGTTTTCCCCTTTGCACCGACTTATTTCCTTTCTTACTCATATCAACATTCTATTGTTTAACTGGAGTAGCAAAAACAGACAGGGGCGGAGCTACATGTTACAAGTGGGGGCAGATGCCCTGGATAAATTTGGAGTAATTAGTGCAAATTGTTAAAGCTTTACATATATGCCTCTCTCAATAATAATTGTTCTGCCCCCACGTTTTTTTTGCAAACTAGATTATTTTTGAAAAAGTTTATTTTTAAGTCAAAAAATTATATTAGTAAAAGTCCGTTTAATTTGTAGAGTTAATGTAAAATGTTGAATCTTAAATTATAATTAATTTTTGTATTGATACTATAAATTTTCTTTAGTCCATTCTTCAGATAATATATAATTACCAATCTTGTTGCTCTTCAAATTTCTTCTTATTTAATAAAAATGTACAGATTTTACACTTTTATATATAACTATTTTTTTTAGAACATTAAATATTTTAAAAATTGATGTAACAGTTGTATATTTTTGCAAGCAAATTTCCTCTAGTTGTATTGGAATATATTAAAAATATAAGTATTCAGATTGATTTATGTATTAGTTATTTAATATGCTATAAATTTTACATTTGGGTATTATATTTCAGTTTTAAAAATTTACGTTATCTAAAGATTTTTTTTCCTACTTTTTTTATTATATTTCTTATAAATAATAACTAAATACAAAAAAAAATTAATATAAAATATGATTATATATAGAATTTTAATTTTATATATTACAATTTTTTATATTATTATATGTTAATATATAAAATTAAACAATGTCTGCCCCTGATAAAAATACTTTTTGGATCCGCCACTGGAAACAGATATAAAATATGATTATATATAGGCCTTATCCTTCACTTGTACGGAGGTATGGACGTATGGACGTACGGACGTTACGGATGGCTGAGGCTAGATAGTCTTGATCAATAGAGTCTTCTCCAATTCGTATCACAAAAGGGAATAGAAACGAAAAAGCTACGGCTAAGAGTCCGTCGGAGACGCCGTAGTCATCTCTCCGGCGAAAGATGACAAGAACCACCAATATATGTAGGTACACAGAGATACAGATCCATGGGATGTAGACATTGCGCACGGATTTGATCGGCTCATCACAGGCGAATAAGAAAACCAACGCGGCGACATGATTAACGGATAGAAAGAAGCGGCGGAGGTTCGGGAACTGGATCGACGCCGGAGGATTTGGCTCGTTGCTTCTTCCATAGCGGATATACACAGCGATGGCGAGCAAGTAAATGAAAGCACAGACATAGATCACGTAGATGGTATCATCGCTCTCGGTGGTGACTTTGCTACAAGAAAAGAAGTAAGAGTCCGGAGATGACAGTTGCAGTGGCGAGGAATTGAAGAGAAGCACCTCCGAGCTGGTTGACGAATCTTCCATAGCGACCACACCACCCATCGAGAGTAGAGCTGATCCTTGAGAGTAGAGACATGAAAGAAGACGATGAAGAACGAACAGAGTAAAGAAGATCAAGAAAGCTTATATCTCCTCGGATGGTGGCTGGTTCATGCATGTTTTCAATGTTACTGAGCAAGAGATGGGAACAAAGTCACCGATGATCGCTAGTGCTATTGATTTGCATCACAGTATGTTGTCCCTGAGATATCAATTATCTGTAAGTGTAGATACTGGAACTCGCCCTTTAAATAAGACCATGTACAATGGTTATAATATTCAACACCCTCCACCTCAATTTTTAACATTCTACATCATTTTCTCTCTCTTCTACCTAATCATTCAACACTCAATTCAATTTTAACCTCTCCAATAGTTTTCAACACATTACCCCACCACTTTTACTTTATATTCTTATTTCTTTATATAATTTTATAAATACACATTTATAATAATAATTGAAATTAAATTAAATTAAAATTAATAGAAAATCACATTATTTTTTAAAAAAATTGGATTTTTATTTTATTTTATATTTCTAACTAAAATGAGCTATGCTCATTACAATACTCAGCAATTTTACCCCAATATGACTCACTCTTTTGGTTTCTGCCAACAATGATGTCTGTTCCATATTTAATTCATCCACTCAATAGCACCAAATTTTGTTCAGTCGTCTATTTGGGGCTTTTCCGGCGAGTAGAGGTTGAATCTTCTGTATTTGGAGTGGCTTCATTAGCACCACTCATCCCTCCAAGAGTCACTTGTATAGAAAATATGGGAAATTCAATTGCTCTAACATCTTGAACATTTTCATTACCCATTGGAGTAGAAGAATAAGGAGGTGGTTGAGATGAATATGGTATCATCGATCTATAATATGGATTATAGTTTGGAACAGATGACGGGATGAGAAATTTTGGTGGAAAGCCATAATTTAACATATTGGGGTTGGTTGAAATACGGATTTTGATAATTGTTGGAATTTGGGAAGGGAAAAGGGTAATTAGTAGAATTTTGGGTAGGATTGTTGTTGGGATCCATTTCAAAAAAAAATAAAAAAATAAACAAGAGTTTATCAGGGAATAATTAGAAAATTATAGTAGAAATGGCGTTTTTTCGGTGTCCAAATAAAATGAATCAAGTCTCTATTTATAGAGTTTAAAAAATTATGAATTTTGATATAAAAATTACTTTTTAAAAAAATCGTTCGCTACATAATAATTGATGTTAAAAAATAAGATGAAAAAAAAATCTCCAAAATCTCAATCTCCAATAAAAAAACAACACTTGTCTTCTTCTCACAAATGTTTTATTTTTCGTAGATTTTTTCTCTTTTTCAACATCTCCCCTGCAGCTATTCAACTGCTTAATTATTTATTCAACAGGTCCATTGTTGATGGTCTAATGCCCTTAATTCTGTTGGTTATAGCTTGACTAAATGGATGACTACTGTTAAAAATAGCATCTGCAATTAGTTATTTTATTTCTTAATTATCTTTCTCATTAAAAGTATATGCCATGATTTTAGCTGCCTTTTTACTTACTACTAGGTTTGGAGAGAAAAAGCTGTTTATGGTATTCTGAACATGCCAAATTTTGATGTAACCAAGAAAATTCGCACTATGTCCTTGTTTTTCCTTTTGCATGCCTATGATCCTTCTATTATTACCTTGCAAATGCATGATAAGATCATGGCAGCTGGTAGAGTTAAGTGAAGACTCTAGTCCATTCAGAGGCTTTGTGTAACACTCGTACTCCGCGATCTTACTCGGGGTAACGATTGGGGGTAAGAAGATCGAGGCTTGGAAAGGCCGAGACTGCCTAAGGAAAGATGGACCGATGGCATGTTGGGCTGGAATAATTGGGTCGTTAATAATGGACCGTGACCGGGCCGTGTCCGACTTGCCATTGAGCGAGATTTTCGAAAATTTTAATTATCCGATCAGTTAGGCGGTTTGAACCGAGGAATATTCGAGAAATATTTCACCGAGTCTAGGGTTTGTCGCGCGGGTATAATTAAGGGTGAATATCGTGCAGCTCTCCTTTTCGCCGCAAGATTAAATTGAGAGCTAAGGTTGCGAGTTGATCGTTGAGGGAAGTTTGACGAGAGTTGCTGAGTGTTCACGAGTGTTCATCGTTGGTGTATCGTGAGTACTCGTTGACCGTTCGTCCGATCTATTCAGTGTTCGATCGGTGAAGTTTGGTGGTTCGCGATCGTTGGGGTGATCGATCGGCTTGCTTTGTTCGACAATTTTCGGTAAGGATCGATAAACTCTATGTTTTCCATCGATCGTTTACCTTGTTCGGCCATAATATGGTGTTTGGTTTGTTTTGGGAGAAGTTTGGCTTTTCGCGGACGTGCTTCTACCACTCGGGTAGTGTTGGACGTGTTCGGGTAACATTTGGGGGTAACACGCGATCGACGGATTTGTGATTGTCGAGTAGATCGGAGGTGAAACTGTGGTCGGATTTCCATCAGTCGGGGATTGTCCGGGGTAGCTTTCCATTGTATCATAATTTTTATCAATTTTTAACACTGATAAAAATAAAATAGAACAAATTACTGAAAAATATAACATTATTTGTCAAATATTAAGACTAGGTTACATAAACTAGGAAGTTGAAATTATAAACGTAAATAATATATTGGAAGAAAAAAATTGCTAGGAAACCAGAAGGTAAGGGGTGGTTTTGAGAAGCAAAGTCGATGGCTAATTGACCATCAATAAAGGCAAGAAAGAGAAGGAGAAGAGCATGTCCAATGTCCATAGTGCAATAGAGTTGATAGATTGCGATTCCTCCGGCGAGCAACGAAAATATTGAAACAAAAACATATGTTGTAGGGTAATTGAAAGGAACAAAAAACATGAATGATAATATAATGAAAGAAATTACAAATCTGAGATTTTTCATAACCGGAGTTGTTGGGATCTGATATCCGACGAAGAAGAAACATCTGAGTAGCATCACGACGAAGAAAATTGTGACACCAAATCGGATTGGAGAAAAAAAGAACTTCCTTTTCTGGTTTCAACAAGCCAAAACAAGAGAAAATTGTCAACATATACCAAATCCCACGAGTGAATACACGAAAACCCATCAGTCTCTCATTCTCTAATTTTTCCCACAGACTCGTCGTCCAACAGAATTTAGTGTTTTCCATATTTTACTTTTGGTTGTTTTCGATATTATTCAGATGTGGGCTTGTTTATTTATAGAGGAATGGATGAATTCAAAAATCTTAGAAAAAAAAAAACCCCCAAAGGCCGCGTCAGTCAACAAGGTTAGTTTTATTAAAAAAAAACTGTACTTCTCTTCTTCTCACATGTGTAATATTCAATTACTATATTGTATTTATAAATACTAAATACATATACACACTATTTACTTCTGACAACTGAAATTCTATGATATTAATTTTAAGCACAAGAATTTATATTTATTTTTAACTTTAAATTATATAAAATAATATAGAAAATTAATCTCTGGTTTATTTCCTAATTATTTGTTAGACTCAATCTTAACGCCTAACATTTTTTTAATATGGAGAATTAGTGTTAAGAGATTAAATAATGAGAAATTGATTGATTTATAATACTGAAAAGACATTTCGAAAATGCCATCTCTAACTATAGATGTCAAACGTTTTCGACAAAAAAAAAAAAAAAACACTACAGAAGTCAAACGCGGGTCACCTTCGTCTATATTTGCATGGGGTAACGGTCTAGTCCGTATAGCTAAATCTATCGAGTAGGGATGGGCACATAACGTATATTCTAGATTTTGGTGATATACGTGATATGTTCTGTTTTATCAGAATCAACATATTTTTTATTTTCGTAAATAACAAGATATTTACTGTTCAAAACGACATTAGATTATTTTATGGATATCTAATCCGCGTAATAATTTAAAATAATTATAAAAACTCAGAAAATATAGAAAATTTTCAAAATTTAATCCAAAAATGGCCACTAAAAATAATTTATTTCTTATTTGTTAAAATTTAATAGTTAAATAATTAATTTGATGAATAGAAATTCGCAAAACTTACATATAAGAATGAAAAATTAATATACATATATATATATATGTATGTATATGTAAGCCGGAAGAGAGCGGATACTCGTCTCTTAAAATTATAGTATTTGGGATTTGTTTCGTTTTTAACTGATATCAATTTTTCGTATTTAATTTACTTCGTAAAATTACAAATATCTGAATTTTTTGAATCGAATTGGAACAAACCTAACATATATTTTGCTCAACCTCCAGTGGATTAGCAGATTGGTCCGCATATTTAATTTTTATACTTTAAAAATAATGAAAATAAGTATATTTGATCAATTATATTTAACATGTTTTAAACAGACAAATCCTTTTTAATATTATCATTTTTATAAGTATTCTAACTTTTCTATAATAAAAATTCTTTATATAATCATATATTTCGCGATGATGATGAAGACTCTAGTGATTGATGATGATGAAGACTCTAGTGATTGATTTTTCTGAGTCGACGAATGACAAATAGTAAACGATGATTGTTCCCACCTTTTATTTTTCTTATGTTTTTTTCTTTATTCTTTTTTTTTTTTGAACAAATTTTTTTTTCTTTATTCTTTTGTATAGTATTTTAAGGAGATATAATTTTTATTTTTTTTTTGGTCTGGAAAATATATATTAGAATGGTTAAGTATTCATTACAACACAACTTTAAACTTAATCAAGATGAAGCCAATATAGAGAAAGGGATAAACTCCTCTAAACATCCAAAAATTTAGTCAAAGATAAAGACAACTGAAATAAACTATCACTGAGCTAAAGAGGAAAATCTCTCATCTTCAAAGATCATATACAGCCACCAAGGATGACCTGCAGCCACATCGTCTTGAAGTCTTCCATTTGTAACACTTTGAGCAATGAAAGAAATGCCTCTATTACGATGCACTTTCCACCTCCAGTTTTCAGTCTTTAATCTTATCCAAGACATGGTTAATCTCCACTACTTGTTGAGTGAGGAAGGCCATGCTTTAGGTCTTGCTATCGCGCCAAATATGTCATGTGGCTAGCTGCAAAAATGACCCTTTTCATTTTGAAACTATGCATACTTTCTATGGCCCAAGACAGACACATAAGCATGGCCTCTTTCTTGTTACTCAACCCACATATTGCTCTTCTACTATGAACAATGACAATACCATCCTCACCTCTGATCACCCAACCTCCTCCCCCCAACATATTCTTGTTAGACCAAGTCAAAGCAATATTACATTTGACCCATCGTTCCGGAGGATGTTCCCATATTGTTTCCTTTGAAATGTTACTGTTGCCTTCCTCTTCTTCAATCGTTTGGGAAACATTCTGAGCCGTGAACCACTATTCAACATCTTCAAGAATTTTCCTAATCGAATCTTGAGAACTGAAACATAAGCCTTCAAAGAAAAACTTGTTCCTATTTTTCCAAAGTCTCCATAGTATCCAGGGAAACCTCCTTTTGGTCATTTGATCAAGCCGCCAATCTAGTTTAATCTCATAAAGGAATTGGAAATTTGCATATAAAGATCTGTTCCCAAAACCATTCCTTGGAGTAGGAATTCCATATAGAGCCCATACATGTCTTGTTAGCAAACTCAGTTTTATTTACACTGCATGCAAGCACATACCCCGTTTTAACCGTATAACTTCCACTCTTGATGTGTTCTCAGCAATAGAAATCTTCTCTATCCACAACAGGCTTTTGCAGCAAAATGAAACTAACATCATTGAGGAAGAAGTGTTCCTCAAGCACTTCTTTATTCCATCCCCTAGCTTCTCTGTCAATCAACTCATCCACTTTCATATCAATGTTAATGAGTGGATTTTTGCTGTATCGAGCTCTCATCCCCTTGTCATACACCCAAGAATCCATCCACACACTTAGTGATTTCCCATTTCCCACCATTTTCGTCAGCCCTTTGACCAGCAACTCTCTTCCATGGACAATGCTCCTCCATCCATAAGATGGTTTATAACCTATATCAGCTTCTAAGAATTCATCAGACTCGAAATATCTGCTTTTCAACACTTGAGCAAGCAAACAATCAGGGTCATGAACCAATCTCCAAGCTTGTTTTGCTAGTAATGATTGTTGAAGGTGAATCACTCAATATCTCTGAACCCCAGACCACCATCTTCCTTTGGTAAACACATTTTGTCCCAACTTATTCAATGGATCGTTCTCTTATGTTCTAGTGCACTCCACCAAAAATCTCCCATGGCACTGGTGAGATTAGCACAAATTGTCTTAGGTAATTTGAAACACGACATTGCATACACCGGCATGGCCATTGCAACAACTTTCAACAGAATCTCCTTACCTCCCATAGACAAAGACCTAGCAAAACAACCTGAGAGCCGAGAATTCAACTTGTCTTTTATATAATCCTACAGTTCAATTTTGGATCCAGAAAAACATTCAGGCAATCTCAAGTAGATGCCACATTTTCCCCAAAGGTGATAGACTATTTGTCAAAGTTGATCCTTTGGCCAGTGACATCAAGGAGAAATAAATCCAACTGGGCTTTATGTTTCGTAAAAAGCAAAATTTGTGTTTCAGTTTTTCATTTGGCTGCTATCACAACTTATTGCCAAAAGGCAAAAACATAAACAACGCTTCTTTTTGGGATAGCGTTGTCGTTACGTTTGTCGCCAAAACCAAAACAACTTATTGCATTTGCGCCGCTTAGAAATCTCTATGTCTATACCATACTTGTAAATTATAATTGTATAAATGTATAATAGTAGTTGTTAGCTAGTCCATATGAAATAAAACTGTTTTTATTAAGTCCAAGGTATAAATATACATTGTATGCTCTGCGTTTGTGCGGTGCCTAGTTTTCTGGGACTTAAGGCGATATTGGAAAAATATAATCCTTGTTTAAATTAAAAATCTTAATTGAGTAAAATGTGATTTTTAATATAAAAAATATGCAATATAGTATATGTGTGTGTGAGAAGACAAAAATGGTTTGCTAGATTAAAAAGAAAATAATAAGTATTCAATATTAGAAAATTATTTATCATGATTGTGTACATATATTAACCATTTATATTAACTATAATATGTCAATTGATATTGTAAAGTTAGAAAATTATATATGATCCTTCGTAATATAAAATATCAAATGAGTTAAGAAAATTATGTGATAAAAGAATATAAAATGTAAATGAAAAATAATTAGTGAGTGAGTTAAAATCTGAAATATAATAAAATACAAGACATGAACAAATTAACCCAAATAAATTTGTAGAAAACCATTACCACGCATCAAAACTAAGATTGGTCATATACCAACAAAACCAAGTGAAAAATGTTATTTCCTACAGTAGGCAACCCTACACTTGTCTTACGATGACTCACCAAGATCGTGACAATGCTTCCTTAAAAACTTAAAGAGGGTTTTCGACTAATTCAATCCACTTATTGAGTTTACCAAAACTGAAAGCCAGTGAGAACACAAGAGGAGATGACGGTCTTTGAAGACTGAATGGGTAACAACATCAAGATGTGCCTCGGACAATTCAGATGGCTAACACCAACTACTTCCTGAGCTTATGTACAGAAATCTCATCGTCTTTTACACTTTACCGTACCTGTCATCCCTATTTTTCAAGGATAAGAGGAAGCTTAATTCCCACCTACTCAACTCAACGATACGGTTAGGATCTATTGGAAATGGATCAGTATTTGAGGATCGTATTCTCTTCTCGTTAACCCCAACTTTGAGTTATTGGTTTCCAAGCTACCTGGTTCAAAATTATGGCTTTAAGGTTAAGGTTTTTGGTTTGAGTCAACTCTAACAAATCCTAACAATTTAGGAGAGACTCTGAAGTTACAGAGAACACCACACACAATCTGTAAATTATGAAACACCCAACCTATTCGAATCAATAAATACTCAAGTCTTGTGAATTACAGAGTACAATGAAAGAAGCTAACAGAACCAATGAGAAAGATTCAAAGCAATGGACATAATTTGAATGGATACACGCAAAACATTTCTGATTCACTGATCTAGGAAAATGTGATCATCTACTCAAACCAAGTACTTGGTGCAAATCATCAATTTTGCAGTGAATTAACCTCTTTCTGATGTAAACTTCAAAGCAACTTTCTTCATCAACTAGGTTCTTAATTACACCTTACATGATCTAACAAAAACCTCTTCTTGAAACAAAAACTATATCCAAGCTCATGTGAAGTGTCTGGGCATGTCTCAAGTGCTAAAACTTAATCTCAGTAAAGAAGCAATGAACATAAAAAGCTTAATTTACTGAAGAAAAAAAGAAAGCTTACATCGTAGTTGTTTTATCATCTTCTTTCAGCAGACCTAAGACGGAGTTCTAAAAGCCAATTGTTAAACTGACCATCACTAACCTTCAACATCTCAGACAAAGGCATTAAAATCCCATGTTCCTTAAGCAATCTATGCCTTGGCTTTATCTTCCTCTCCAAGCTAAACGAAAAATACTGAGGAAAACGTTTCAGCTCCTTGACATCACCACGCATCTCCTCCATAAAGAACTCAACTTTAGGAGCTAAATTGTTATCCACACTATAAGTCAACAACGCCGGAGATCTCACAACCATCTTCGCTACTTCTTCTCTTGTAAACCCTAACCCTTCTTCAAGAAACTCAATTTTGGGGATTAGGGTTCGTTCCACATTCGATACGAGCAACACCGTGTTCCGTGACGTAAGCGTGTCGCGTCCGACGAATCCTAGGGTTTTGAGAAACGTCAATGCGGGACGAAGCTGATAATCTACAGATGAAATTAGCAATCGAGGACAACGAGAGATCGATTTGGGGATATCTTGCTCTGAAATCGAGATTTCATCAGATAAGAAGCGTAGCACCGGTAAAATCTCAGATTCGGGATCAGAAGTTAACAAATCTGGGAACATATCGAGAATCCGACCAACGGCGGGTCTTGAGAGTCCGGTGGAAGAGAGAAGAGTCTCGACGGAGACGACGGAGGAGATTGGAGCAGAACGGAGAGATGGGTTTACTCGAAGAGCTTTGTGAGGATCTACGTTAAGGTCTTGAAGGTAAATAAGCTTCTCTCGGAATAAAATCCCGGTATCTGAGGTTTCTCCGGCGAAACACCTAACTCTCACGGCGGAGAAACACGGCGGAGGCAAAAGAGAGCACCTTGCAGCAATCATCATCGTCGGGGAGAATGAATCTTTTTTTACTTCTGAGAGCTAAGTGTGGATAAAACAATGGAAGAAGGGTAAAATTGTAATTTTGGTCTGTAACGGTCAGATAATAATGATGAAACGACGTAGTTTACTTCTTCGTCTTCCAATGGGGGGGATCCCTATTCTCAAGCGGCTTTATCATAAGACCGGTTTTTGCGCAGAGTCTCGTGTTAACCGCAATCATCTTCTCTGTCTCTATCTCTACCTCTGGTTTTTGATTCTTCGTTTCGACGTTTCTTTCTTCTTTTCGAGAGGTCCTTTTTTAAGATCTCGCTCATGGTTAGTATCAGCTTGGCGTTTGAATTTGCCTCTTTAGGTAAGTTTCCTTTTCTTCTTCTCTTTCCTTTTTTCTTCTTCTTTACCCAAACAGCAGATTAAACGATAAGGGTTTGAAAAAAGATCGTATTTTTAATCGAAACCTCAAAGTGATGGAATTGAAATCATGATCTGGGTATGCGATTCTGGAAACGTTTATGTTAATGATTCATTCAAGTTTTGATTTTGTTGTGTTGGATTGAAGAGGAATGCGTTGTTGATGTTTTGTGAAGAACAAGAGACGAATAAAGGATACTGATTTTTTGGTTTAATAGAACAGGATGGGAAGGGTAAAATTGAAGATAAAGAAGTTAGAGAACACAAATGGACGCCAATCTACATTTGCTAAAAGGAAAAATGGGATCTTGAAAAAGGCTAATGAGCTATCAATTCTTTGTGACATTGATATTGTTCTTCTTATGTTCTCTCCTACTGGCAAGGCTGCGGTATGTTGCGGTACACGAAGGTAATGTCATAATGGGTGTTGTTTATTTCCAACATAATCATCTCTCTCTCTCTCTCTCTCTCTCTCTCTCTCTCTCTCTCTCTCTCTCTCTCTCTCTCTCTCGGATTGTAATGATTGTTGATTGCTTGTGATTTTTCTTCAGTAGCATGGAAGAGGTGATTGCTAAGTTTTCTCAAGTAACACCGCAGGAAAGAACGAAAAGGTTTGGTGTTTTTTCAGATTCTTATCGATATGTTATTGGTTTGTTCCGGAAATGTTTGGTCTTGTTTTACTCATTGGTTGCATTTTTCTGAAAACAGGAAGTTCGAGAGTCTTGAAGTAAGTTTTTTCACACAATCAAATCAAGTCTTGTTTAATGTCCATCTTTGAGATTCCCTGATTCAAATGTTTCTCTTCCGAAAGCTCAGAACTTGAAGAAAACTTTCCAAAAGTTGGATCACGATGTAAATATACGCGAATTTATAGCCTCAAGGTATGTAGTAAACAGTTTTTCAACAAAATCTTTTACAAGAAACTTCATAATCTCTATATGAATATTAACTTTTTTTGTCTCCTCTCTTGTCGTTTTTGGTTCTCTGGTTTTAGTAATTCAACAATAGAGGTATTCACTTTAAGACTCTCTTTCCATTTCTCACGTCCATGACATTTGCCAAAGCCTAAAACTTTACAAAACCGCATTTTTTTCAGGACTTGAGTACTCAAGCAAGGATTCTGCAAGCTCGGATTTCTGAGATACAAGGAAGATTAAGGTAAAGATCTTTCTGAAGATGATGATTCTTTGTTTTCTTGATGTTTGTGCTCTGTTTCATACTTGTTTGTATCATGTTCTGCAGTTATTGGACAGAACCTGATAAGATTAATAACGTTGAACACTTGGGACAACTCGAAATTTCGACTAGGCAATCCATTGATCAATTGCGTGCACATAAGGTATCTTTTGTTTAAAATTTTTCCATTTCACTTCATCCGTGAAATGAACAACTCAAAACTTTTTGGTTGATAGGAACATTTTGGGCAGCAGCAACACGCGAGACAAATAGAAAACGCAAACTTTGTTAAAGATTGGTCAACATGCTCGGTAAACTACTCGAATGATTTTTCTTTAGATCTCATTTGAAACACAGTCAAACTGTAAACCCGGCTTTGGAACTTTCAGATGCAAGATGGGATTCAGATTCCTCTAGAACAACAGCTTCAGTCTATGTCATGGATTCTTAATAGCAATACCACCAACATTGTCATGGAGGAACACAATTTAATCCCGCAGAGGTTAGTGAAACTCTCACTGAGAGACATTTTTTTTTCTTCCAATTTGAATCATATCTTAAAACCAAATTTCTGTCTATCCTCAGGGAAGTCGAGTGCTCAGCGAGTTCTTCATTCGGGAGCTATCCAGGTTACTTTGGAACAGGGAAATCTCCTGAGATTACAATTTCAGGTCAAGAAACAAGCTTTCTTGATGAACTAAACACCGGACAGCTGAAACCGCAATCAAGCTCACATCAGCAATTCACTAATAATAATATCACAGCATACAATCCCAATCTGCAGAATGATCTGAATAATCACCAACCGTTGCCTCCTCCTCCGCCTCCTCAGGTTTATATTCCAATGAATCAGAGAGAGTATCATATGAATGGATTTTTTGAAGCACCACCACCTGGATCTTCTGATTACAACAACACCAACCAAACTAGGTTTGGTTCTAGCAGCAGCTCCTTGCCTTGCTCAATCTCAATGTTCGACGAATTCTTGTTTTCCCAGGTAAACAAAACAAAAAAATTTCCGTTCTTCTAACATCTTCAAAATCAAAACTTCCTCAGTGATTCAAAATAGATTTTGTCTTAGTGATATGACATTAGTTTTTCCCTCTTACAGATGCATCAAAATCAAAACTTTCTCAGAGATTCAAGATGGGTTTTTGTTTTTTTAAGTGATATGACATTTGCTCTTCTTTCTTACAGATGCAGCAACCGAACTGATAGTCATTTGATGAATGATGATAAAACACCTCATTGAAGAAACTCACCAATTTTTTTGTTTCAGAAACAGCAAGAAAACAAAAACTCTGCAGATTTCTGAATTGGTTCCAAGAAGAAGAAAAAACCAGTGGTAATTCTGGTAGAGTGCAACCAACCACACACAATACGTGTTCATTTATTTCTATATATCTTCAATAGATGTTTTGTGTTTATTTATTCTTTTCTATACATAATTTCTCAATCGGATGAGATTTTGAGGTTTTCCATTTTTTCTCCGGCGATAAAAGTTAGTGTCTTTTGGTGAGGCTGTCAAAGTAACGCCATGACAGCCAAAAGATGAGAACCCTCTCTCCTTCCCTTCCTACAAACTCTAGCTGTATCTATGTTTTTTTCATTCAATCAATTGTAGGACAAACAAAACAGTGTTTATTAAATTTTTTTGTTTTCTTTTTGTCACTAGTTTATTAAGTGATTATACAAGAGTTTACAAGTTATGTTGGCTCCCCTGTGAATAATCACAAAACAAAAATGACAAAGTGGGATAAGCTAAGCAAGCTATGTTTATGAGGTAGGGAGACTACATTGGACAATTTTTCCAGGAATCCTTCTCCTTGTTTGGTAATATGCATTGGAGGAGGCCGTAAAACGATTTCGAATCACCAAGAAGCATCAACAAAAGCCAACAGTATCTTTCACATTTGCTAACAGGTTCTTGAAAAGTTTTAGGGACTTTGAGAAGTAAATGGTGTGTCCTTACTATTGGGTTGAGATTCCCATTTCTCATCCATCTTTATTCCCTCTAACCATGCATATATATTAGAGTCCAGCATTGCTATGGTCTCTGTGATATAGATAGACCGTTTTGCATTCACCATTCATAATTTTCGGTTCGTAGTAATGTTGATAGAGAAAAATAAACGAAATCTACCGTAGACCAACAAATCGTTCACATGAGAAAAAAAAAAAACAAATTTGGTCCGCAGTAGATTATTGTCCGCTCTAAAAACAGAACGGTCCACTCCGCAAACGGATTAAACCGCTATGTCCATTGCAACCTTGTAAAATATTCAAAGAGAGAACATATATATGATGGATTTGGTATGCTCTGTTTCCCGGTTCTCTTTCTCAAACACTCTCTCTCGTCTTCTCCAATAACTCCTCCTCCTTCAAATTTTTACGCTTTCGCATGCCTCGTGTGGTTTCGTTTTCTAATCGTAAGTTTTTGTTTTGTGTTTTTCTAATCGGAACGGTTCAATCGCTGTGATGTTAGAAACCCTAAATTTCGTAAATTTGGGATTAGGGTTTGTTTAGGAGCTCTGTGTATCAATGGAGGGTGGAGTTGGGTTAACAACGACGACACAGCCGCAGCAACCACCACCTCCGGTGGCTGAGAAGCTGAATCCGAAATTGGAGAAGGAACTGAATCTGGATTCATTGAAGACACGAGCCCTTAGCTTATACAAAGCCATCTCTCGGATCCTTGAAGATTTCGACGCTTATGGTCGAACCAACACTACTCCTAAATGGTTCATCTTTGAATTCCAGATTTTGATTTTTTTGGGGTTTTTCTTTTTTTTTTTTGTCTATGGAGTTTTTTGTAACAGGGATTGATGATTTTTTTACAGGCAGGATATTTTAGGGCAATATTCGATGGTAAATCTCGAGCTTTTTAACATTGTGGAAGAGGTGAAGAAAGTTTCCAATGCGTTTGTTGTGCTTCCTAAGAACGTCAATGCCGTGAATGCTGGAAGTATGGTCTTTGTTTTTTTTGTTTTGTTTTAGGTGATGAGTTAATGAATTGTGAGTGCGATGAAACTGGTTTAGCTTAGCTTTTTATTAGTGAATCTGCAGTTTTACCGGTTATGTTGTCTTCCAAATTACTTCCGGAGATGGAAACTGATGACAATGCTAAGAGAGAGCAGTTGCTTCAAGGTGTTCAGAGTTTGCCAATACCAATGCAAATTGAAAGGCTTAAGGTGAGTGTTGTATGAATATTTTTGTGATTTCTCTCCGTTTTTAGGCTTTTGGCTGATTTTGAGAGAGCACTGTTGTGGTTTCGTTTTTACAGGCGAGGATGGATATGATTGCAGCAGCTTGTGAAAATGCAGAGAAAGTTTTAGCTGATACCCGTAAAGCTTACGGATTTGGCACTCGTCAAGGTCCATCTATGCTTCCTACTATGGATAAAGGTCAAGCTGCAAAGATTCAAGAGCAGGAGAACATGCTACGAGCAGCTGTGAATGACGGCGCTGGTAAGAAGAGGCTTCAAATTCTCTTTAACATTTATCAAATCATTTGATTTGGTAAGAGGCTGCATTTTTTGGTTTTGCTGAGTTCCGTCTCATGTTTTTTTTACAATTATTGTTTCAAGGAACAAGACTGCCTCCAGACCAGAGACAGATAACCACTGCACTTCCACCACATCTGGCAGATGTGCTAATTATCAACGATGCAGGTAACAATTTCATTGATATGTCTGGTAGAAGTAAACCCCATGATTGCTTTCTTCTTTATTCCTTTACTATTACCAATGGCATTCTAGCTATTGATGGGTCCAAAATTCTCTTTCATTAGGTAAGATTGCATTACCTGGGCAATCAAACAACATCAACAATCAAGGAATGATGCAGGTTAAGTTACGCAACTAGTTTATTCTCTCTAGTTGTGATGTTTATTGCTTCTGTTAGTATCATTGTCTTTGGAGGTTTATGTCTTTGAGTGTTTTTAGGTTTCTGGAACACAATTTATGGGAAGATCAGCTGCATCTCCATCTGGTCCTAACTTTGATAACACAACATCTCCCTTACCATATTCCAATTCTCCTCGCGCGACGGGTATGGTAAATGCACCTTCGCCTCAGCAACAAATCCAGCAACAACAGCTTCAACAGCAGCACAGGTCAAAATTAATGCAGATGCCTCCACATCAGCAGCAACTACTTGCACAACAACAACAGCTCAGACAAACTTCTATGCAGGGATTGGGTCAGGTAGGCTTGAACATTTGCTTACATAGCAATTGACAGTTATTTTCCTGCCATACTACCTTCTCAGGCAACATGCTAATTCTTTGTGTAGAGTCAGATACCAGCACTTCACGATTTGCATGGACAACCTCAGCAGAAGTTTCAGACGGTAAATTCTTCTAGAGATGAAACTAAACATATTTAGGCTATGAGGTTTACATTCTGCGACACAAAAAGGATCATACCCAACCTTTGTCAATTGTTTGAATCATTGTGCAGTAGTTATGGCCATAATTGAGGAAGACAAGACGTATGTATGCAAGTTTACTTATGCCAAGTGAATGATTCATGCTCTTGAAAATTTATACTAAATCTTGGCAGAAACTTCTATATAAAGTGGTTCTGAGAGTTTAGTTTCAAACAGTGGAAGCAAATGAAACAAGCTTTTGTTTTGTTTAATTTTTTAAGTTGAGTTCTATCTTATTTTTCAGTTACATGGGCAACATCAAATGTCATATTCCCAGCCAATGGCTGCGCACCAACAATTCCAAGCTAGACAGCTCTCAGGTGGACATATTCAGCATAGCATGTCTCAAGGACAGCTCAATCCAGCGATGAACCGTCACTTAAACCAGTTTTCAGGTGGCGCCAATAGTGCATTGTTTACTTCTGCACAAGGCTCCCCAAGTAGCCAAATGGTCAGTCACCTCTCTTTAAACCTCTTGAATTGCTGATATGAAACTAAGTACTAATTATATGTTGTGCTTACTTGATTTGGTTATGACTTTTTCCTGTAATTCTAGATACCAAACATGTCATCTATGCAATCTCAGACACTTGTTCCTAGGATGCAGGTTAGCTAAAAAACTTCTCTTCGTCACTATGTTTTCCAAAATCAAACAATGAACCTTGTCTTAATCTTGATCTCCCTGGATTATTATCAGCAATTTGGAGTTTCGGGTACAAATCCCCAAAGAGGCCATTCTTCTCAAATGTTGGGTGACCAAAGTAAGTAAACAAGTCTTCTAAAAAACATTCTTTCTTACATTACAACCGATTAGCCGACTGTTTCATTTTTACTATCTTTGCAGTGTTTAACAGCAGTGGAATGATGCAAACGCAGCAAACGCAAACTCAGCAACCTCAACAGCAGCAGCAGCAACAGCAACAAGGAGGATATGGAAATATGCAGACGAATCAGCAGAGTCTACAGCCTAATAACATGATGCAGAACGCTCAACAAAGGCACCAAAATCCACAATAATCTCTTTTTATGATTTGAGCTTGTACTGGGCCTAGGCCTATATTTTTGTAACTTATGGTTATTACTTATTATGTACCATTATGCCAGTCAACTCTAACAGAACATTGATACACCCACCAGTTTTATTTTGTTACACTTCACTACTTTGTTACTACTACTTCTGTGCGGTCTAATACGTGAAGCAGAGAGATCGGACGGTGGGGGTTTGATTTTGTTCTGACAAGTTTGTTGAGGATTCGACACGTGTCCAAGACGTGGACATCTCGACGCCATTGATGGGTACAAGACAAAAACGTAGACGCGCTTCTGTTGTACACGGGACTCGAGACAGCGACGTGTCTATGAAGCTTACCTGTTTTCTGAACTTTAAACAGAGAGCGCAAAAACTGCGACTCGAACGCTATTTAATTTTATGACAATTTGTTTTGTTTCTTCTCAACTAAATTTATATACAAGTAATAATATTTCATTTTATGTACATCTTACACAACATGATTTTTTTTCTTTTTCTTTTTGGTTTATACACAAACACAACATGATTTAATAAACTATGTACCGAAAATCTAAAAATTTTAGTACAGTATAATAACTATAAAACTTTGTATACAAAACCTATTGTACTTTCTTTTTTTCTTTATCAAAATATCTAAAATTTCAAAAAACTCCATCTATTCAAATTCTTTTGAATGAAATAAATACTTTACTAAAATACCAAATATACACCAAAATAAAATCAAACTGAACCGAATAAAATTCAGTTTCTATCTAAATATACACTAAGGGAATTGGGAACCCAATTCAACCCCCCAAAAAGGTAAGTTAGTAATGATAATATAATGATAGCCAATACTGATTAACCACTTATTAACACTCAACACAATCAATTACAAAACTAGTGTTAATAGCTAAGAATGAGATTGGCCAAAAGGCCCAAAACTATAAATGCCTAACACACAAAAGAAACAAAGAAAGTCTCCGGGAAGATTCTGACAAATGGCTTCAAAAATAAGAAAAGAATCTGACAAATGGGGACGTGCAAATTCTCTTGTCTCTCCTTTATCTATAATATTGTCATGAAGTAAATGCAAACACCAAGCGAGAGAGTGAGAGAGAAATAACAGCTTCAGAAATGAAACGGACAGATAGATAAAGGAGACAAAGAAGAAGTTGTGAAATGTCTCTTTAAGCTTCAAATGTTAAAATCGAATATGGAATACAGCTTTGCATCTTTACTTCACCGTCTTTTCTTCTATAACATGACACATTTATTATCATAGTACATGAAACTATTATTAACTTTTACACGTGTTTATACGTTTTTCAGAAATATTAAAATTTTATTTTAGGTTCTTTTTTCTCTTATTTATCAGATTTCTGTAATTATTCTTTTTCACCGATTTATATGTTTTTGTTATATTTTCTGTACTTATTAAAACTTCATTCGTTTATACACTCATAAGTAACCACTTAAAACAATATTATTTACATAAAAATCTAATAAATTAAATCAAATAAACCACATCAGCATAAAACTATTCTTGGTTTGCAAATTTACATCCTCCACAAGTCATTCCCTACAAAGCAAAGACTGATTACACTCATGTTAGTCACTAGAAAATGATTATTGGTATCATTATGGCAATTTTCCCATCAGAACCATTGTATACCATAAGATAGAATATCATTTTAGTAGGCTTTTAGTTTTTGGTCACCAAAAGAATTGATCAGAAAAGTATAAACATGTAGATCACTTTTATTTATTTATTTCTATATAAACAACAGTTCCATTATTTATTGATCCTTGATTAGAATGTTCATAATCACATGGGCGTTGATTTTATTATTTTTCCTTTTGGAATGCTATTTATTCTCACCTACATTTCCATGACTCAAAGAAGTTTCTATAGTTTCAAATTCAAATCCAATATTCATTAATCTTTGCTTAGAATGTTCATAATCACATGGGCATTGCTGTTATTATATCTCCTTTTGGAATGATATTCACACCTCCATTTTCAATATTCACCGAATTCCAAATTCAAGATTATTGAAGTTCTTCAAAAAGAAAGGCATAAACTTAATATCAAACGAAACATATAAAATTCATAGTATGGTAACAAAACACTTACGAAAGCCCATAGGTAAGCTAATCTTTAACCCTTACATAAACAACTTTAACCCTTACATAAACAACTTCATAACATAAACCAAAACGACCCAAAATAAAAACACAAGGCGGGTGGTGAATTTCCTCCTCTGCCCCTACCCACTTCTGCTTTTTAAAGCACAAGACAGAAGCTAGAAAAAAAGAAAAAAATAAAGACAACAAAACTGAAAAGTGATAAAACAAAGGAACCATTGGTGAAACATAGAGGTCCCTTAGACACACCACTCTACTACACAATACCCACTTACTAAAACCCTAAACCTTAAAATGACTAAAAGAGCCCTTTTAAAACAAGCCCTCTTCTCCATCTTACCCCTCAGAGTCAAGGAAGAAGTTTTAAGGCTCTCCACTTAAAACCCTAAAAAGCCTTAAACCCTCTCTCTCTTTCCTCGCCACTACACAAACCCTAAAACTATGTAAACCGAAATTGACACACTTTCAACGGAATTGACGGCCGGTAAATGTCTGTCCGAATGACCAACTAGCTGGAGCAATGTTGTTAGAGACGACAGTTCGACCATCACTAGCAGTAACCTTAAAGGACAATGCTTGACCATTTAAGAGATTGTTGCTTTGCCAGTTCTGTCCCCAGTTCCTTGACATTTGTTGCCACCTTGTTCTGGAACCTTTAACCGCTACGGAGTGAACATCTCCAGCACCACCGACATTAGTGACCAAGACAAGGTTGAAGTAAGAGTGGCCGTTGATTGTGAATCTTATGCCTCCCCTTCTCTTGCACGGAACCCTACACATGAGAAAACAAGATTTATTAAGATTATTGATAACCAGATACAAAATTGAATAAAGACTGGAGCTTTCACCAACATGGACAACGAGAAAATTGAATAAAGATTGAAACTTTCAACCATAAACTCATAACTTCTTTAAGAAACAGAGCAACGAGAAAACTTATGAAGACCCATAGCAAGAAATTTCAAAAAGATTTAAGACTTTGTGACAGTACAAAAGTATATTACCTTCGGTAAGAAACAGGGACAACACCAGCTTTGTATTGAGCAATGCGTTGGAAAATAGGCTGAGACAGATCGAAATGGTGAAGCGGAGGGTTACACCAACCACCAGCGTTGTTGGGCAAAGCGTTGTTCGGAGGACAGAAATTGGTGGCTGTGACTATGATAGCACCAGGTAAACACCACGCGCCGTCGCTCTGGCACTTGATCTCGAAACACGCGCCGCAGCTAAGCCCGTTGTTGAACAGTGCAGTGCTTAACGCTGCAGTGTTGGTTCCGTATCCTTGACTGTAGAGATTCCCATACCCACAAGCCCCACCTAGAGACAAAAAAAAATTGTAAATTTTATAAATTTAGTTTACATAGAAGCATTTTAGAGAACATAGCCATGAACAGAGCACATACCCATTGTTCCTGAAGCATCACTTCCACCATAGAAGGTGGCATGAGCATTGACCCATCCAGCGTCATAGCCATGAACAGAGCACACCATTGCAGTAAAACACAACAGAACAATTCCCAAAAGACCCATCTTTCCCCTGCAATTTGAACAAATTTTCAAACAAAGTTAGAACACTAGACATTAAGCATCAAGAAAGTAGCAAAAACAGTTAAAGTTAGAATCATAGACAGAGAGTGGAGTGAAAAACAGAGATGATTACATGAACATTCTGTTTGAGAAAGTGCAGAGCTTTTTTGGAGAGTGAGAAAAATGGAATGTGAAGGAGAGAGATAGTTGCTTTGCTTTGATGGGAGTGAAGAAGAAGGTTGATGGTAGGAGTGGAATTTATAGAATGTTTTTGACCCCTTCATTTACTGCTTTAACTGTCTTCCCTAGGTTTTATTTATTTTTTTACTTTTTTATTTTTATCTTCCTTTTACTCATAAATAAACCTCTGCCAAAAAAATGTTTCATTTAGGGTTTCGATGGTGAATTTATTATTTTGCAGCCAAAATATGGCACAGACGCATGTATTTTGAAACATGGTTTTATAAAATAAAAAAAATCAGGGGTCAATTTTGATAGTTATATTAAAACATCATTGAATGTTTTGTTACATTTGTTGGCTAGTTCACCTCATCACCTGTTTTATACGTTTGACATTAACTTCACATTTATTTTTATGCTTCGTTCTATATATACCCATTTACTGTTTCACCAATAGGGGTCAACTTTGATCTTTCAATTAAATTTTAAATTTTCAAAATTTTGATATTCAAAAACTTTAGGTTTTTATCATTGCTTAAATTTTACGAAAGTTCGATTCCTACACCAAAGCAAAGCAGAAATAAAGGTCGGATTCTTTTCTTTCGTGTGATAATTTCGAGGATGTATTTTAAAAAGAAATTTTAAAATAAAGTTTAAAAATGCAGCTGCAAGCTTTTGAAATAATCACGAGCATCCCTAAAACAAATATGATAGTGTGTGAGAGAGGGAGGGAGAGAGAGAAAGCACATGGGAGGGTCGCAGGCGGTTTTGATGGTTGGAACTTTGGAAGCGTGTGACTTTTCTTCTGCAACCTTTCTTCCTTTAGTATCCAAATGGGCCATCTCAATTTTTTTCTCTTTTAACACCATACACTATTCAATATTTATAGTATTATATATTATATAGTGGGTGAATACAATAATTTATTAAGGTTCTTTATGATAACATCGGTCGAGAAACACAAATAGGTTTTCCACTTAATAAGAGAAAAAATGTACAAATATTTTCTTAAATATAAGATATATGTATATGTAATAAGTATATAAGACAATACTTATAGTTATAGTTTTAATATTTATGCTACTTTGTCATGGCTAAACTAGCATGCATTTACATATTGATTCTTAAGGGCAAAAGAATTTATGCATCATGCAGATATACAATATGTGATTAGACCTATTATGTTCATTTCTTAATGTGGTACGTAATATATCATTGCGCCAACTAAGTCAACATGCAAGTTTTGAAGTGTGTTATAGAGAAAGACTAACCGCGTCAAGCTTATTCTACACAGATTTTGCAAAAAAAAAAAAAGCAAAAACAAACAGCGCCTCGCAAAATCGAGGTTTTGAACTATATTGAGATAAATTTTATAATATCTCATCGAATGCCCGATAAAAATGATGTAAACATTTATAAGAGATACTTACTCTGGAGCTATATAGTGAAATGCATAAAAGTAACACAAACACCAAAAAACTAAGAATACTCACCACCTCGTGTAGTTGCTTTTTAGACTAGTTGTTTAAAACCTTTTTAATTTAAGTAATCGAAGGTTCATAAGAAGTATCACATTATTGTTACAAGTGAAATTGACCGTATTTGATGTAAGTTATTTTTTATTTTTCATAATAATCGTTTCTCAAAGATGTTCAAGATCAAGTTTAGAATGCTAAAAATAAAAATTTACTGACATAAAAAAAATAAAAAAAATTACTGACATATATACATAAATATATAATCATGAATAAAGAATTTGCTTTCTATTGTAGGCATATATCGAACGAAGGGAATCGAGTAATTTATATTATTGTTAATTCAGCAGCATATTATCAAAATAAATGAAGATTCGAAAAACCAGTCTCTAATTCTAACCAGCAAGGTTGGGTCTATAAATTTTAGAAAAATTGACACCACATTGAGTTACTTTTTATTAATTAATCGTATCTTTTCTAATGCTGCGTCACGGTTAACGATATCTTACTAAGATTTGCTGTCTGGAGCCTAGTCATTAACACCGTGATTTTTGGAGAAATCATGTTTATATTATTTTTATCTCTAACACTAATCAGAACCAGAATCACTAGTTCCGATGTGGTCAAAACATTTTTACTTACGAAAAAGATAATTTTCTTCATCTTCTTATCAATAAATTAATAAAATCGTAAAAAAAACAATTGGCTTCCTCAAAAGCTGTGAAAGTTCGTTTGCTCTTATGTCTTCCGTGCAGTATTTGCAGTGTCTTCAATTCCCAAATTTGTTTTTTTTTTCTCTCTTCAGAAAAGAGTTAGAAATAAAAGTAATATACAACCCATGTTTCTCTTCTGACATTTGTGTTTTTTTACTGTTGGTCCGACTATGCTTTGACTGTGATGTTGTATTACCACTTTTTAAATTTGATATTTGACCTCTAATTTTTCAAAATTTTAATATAGGAAAGTAACCAATTACAAAAGATAAACTAGGTTTAACGACCACCAACCGTTCAACTACATTTCAAGATTTTCCAAAGGCAGCCTTTTGGTATTCCTCTTCTTTTGAGGTAATTGTCTAATTTTTATTTATTTTATCTACACCGTTGATAATATTTAATTCAACGGCTAAGATTGATTGCATGGTGCACGAGCACTGATGATTCGTTGTCTGCACAGTGCAAAAACCAGATGTGTAAGTGGCACACAAATTGTGTTTATTTACCAAATTGCCATTGCTCTGATTTCAGCCTAATTTAAGATTTAATACTAATTAGAGAATTAGGCAGAATGACATAACTCTTTTATAAGGCGTTATATAGTTATTGAACTGTGATTTATAGTTAGGCAAAAGATCTGACCTCCTAAAATAATTAGTACGCGGTAAGATTTCATAATTCTAACCGCATAGCATTTTTTAACTTAAGAATTTACCGTATATTAATCGTCTAAAAAGTCGAATAGTTTGACAGTCTACTCTAAAACAGCTTTAACCAATATATTATCTACATACTGCGATTTTATTGACGACCATAAAATAATTCCTAACTATATACGGTTTAAGTTATACCACTGGATTTGCCACTTAACTATAAAAATGTAATTATGGGTTTAATTGATAACAATATAAATTTGGTTGCAGATTCTCAATTTTACGATAACTTCAAGCTACCGACAGTTATAGTTAGCTAACTAATACCTCGAGTGTTTTATGCCTGAATCATGTTCAATAATTGGAGAAAAGGTCATCTGCTAATCATGATTAAGCACATGATCTATCACTTTTGTTTCACTCCTCGTGGAAACCGGAGTGGTCAAATTATAAGACCATTCATTAAAAAACAAAGTAATCTAAGTTAACGATGGTTGTAAATGATAATCAATGACAATAACAAAATACACGTTATTTTTCCTTATGGCCTACCATATATATTATGTAATTATATTTTAAAATTAAATTGTACTAGCATATTTTTTCCAACTAATGGTAATAGCGTTTCAAGTTGAGTTTATATTTTTGTAAACATTTTATTATTATAATCTATAATTGTAATTTCACAATTACGTTTACAAATTGAACATGTTATTTCTAGGACTACGTACAATATACAAGTGAGGTTGATTATTTTAATTAAACATTGCACTTTTATTTTCTCTAATCCATCCACTAAAATTTGAAATTTTGCTCTAGTTTTTGTTGTTGTTGTGGGCCTCACGTAAAAAAAAATTTAAAGATTAAATATTTTGCTGAACCTCTAAAAATTTGTTTGTGTAGTCATGTGCAATTGTTATTGCTTTATTTACAATTAAGATATATTGTATGATTTTACAATCATGATATATTGTATGACATGCACATATCTATGTACATGGTCACGAATAAAGATAAGGGACAAGGTAGGTATCACGAGAGATACGACGAGACTCTAAGGTCGTCTTAAGATATGATTAATCAGAAAATCAAACCCAACATTTAATCTATCTTTTGTATTAGGCTAGCTTTAACATTAATTTTTCTTGATAAGATGCATATCTTCCCCGTTCGGACCTGTATTATTTAACCATTTTTATTTTATTTCCAAAAATTTGAAGTTAAAATTAAAAGCATATATTACGTAAATCTTCCACAAGTCCAAGTGTAGTGGATTGACGGACGCTATAATATGGATAAAATTTAGCATTTGATCAATGAGTAATACTTAAAATATATACCATGGTACAAGAGTGTGAAGTATATCATCAGATTTTGTTCTTGGTAAGACATTAAACTCCAATCGAATTTTGTTGTGTCGTTACATTCTTGTCCGGTCAACTACAGTAACGTGTGGTATTTTTCATTTTCTTAATTAAAGATATAACGCATATATATAATATATCTACATAAACATAAACGACCAAAAAAAAAGAATTGACATTTGTCAAAAAACTGTTTCTTATATGGCGATTGTCAATTATTATTTTTAGTTTACTCGTTAATGATTCTAACATTCGAATCATATTCCACTAAATCCGAAAGAGATGTGGTACCCAACAAATCTAATGAAAATCATATTACTTTCAAAATTTAGCTATATTTTTTTGTGAACCCTAGCTCTACTCAAAGAACGATCAATTCTTTTGATTTGAGTCGTAAATGTTGATTATATTGTTAACAAATCGTTTCAATTATAACGCTTCTTTTTTTTTTTTTTTTGGCAACTGCTTTATTTGAACCAAAAATCAAAGGAGCCAATGTGAAGGTACATTGTTTACATAAATTATATAATGCAACTCGGTACAAACTTCTTTCGCAAGTTTATCCGCTTTAACATTTGCATTGCGAGAAATAAGAGTTAGAGAAAAGAATACAAATTCTTGTTTATCTAATTGAATCTCTTCCAAATATGAAACGCTACTCTCTTAACTAGTACATTTTTATTTATTAGAGTTGGCAACTCGACGTTAATCATATTGAATTAGGAAAAAGTATAATTACGAATTAAAATAATCTTTAAACAATCTCTATTAGCTATCTCAGAAGATTGTAGAGTTGTTTCTTAACTCATATAAACATTGCTTGTTCGAAAGATATTTACTTTTGACTCAATTTGAATTGTTCTTATACAATGTACTACTTTTTTGTATGTAAAACCTTGTAAGTTTATACTAAGATCACATATATGGTTATTTTATCGAGTTTTTTTTTTTCAAACCTAAATATAATTTGAATGCACGATCCTATCAATTTCTTTGCAAAAAATTTAAATTAACATTACTTAAAGTGAAAAAGATGGAGTATATTTTTGTACAAAGGTTAAAATTTCATGTTATTTTCAGATTACCAATTAATTTTTTTATCTTCTTTCAATATCTTAGAGAAAAACATAACTTTTATTATGTTACTAATAAATTTTATAAAAATTATATTTTATTGTTTATTTGTATGTTAAGAAAAGCTTATAAATACCAATGAATTTACGAAGAATTTAAATCCTTACTGCAAACCCTGAAAACTCATATAAAGAAGAGTTCAATAAGATTTTTTAAAAAAAAATTAAAAGCCTTAAAAAAAAACTATAGAATGTAGAAGTAGTTAGTTATTTATACTAATAAAAAGAGTATGAATGATCAAGACATGAATTTTAGTAATTTGTGATAGATTGTATTGTTACTATAGTAACATGTAGAACTAAAAAGATAAAGATTACTAAAATTCATGTCTTGATCATCCTTAGGCTATTGGGGAAAAAAAAAAAAATCTGCCGACACCTATTCCGAAGAGATGCCTTCTATAACATGGGAAAAGCGAAGTATGTCGTGTAAAAGCTTAAATCATAAAAGTCTCATGTCTCTAATATGTATATTATTTTTGTTATGCGCTTTAAGAAAATGTTTTAAAAGTTCTAAAAACACTATGTATACAAAAAAATTATCCTTCCGACTAATCTGGAAGTTTTTAGCTTTTTAGTTCTAAAAACATGAATTTGGGACGGAAATTTATGGAAACAAAAAGGAAAATGGAAATTTTGGAAATAGAAAAATATGTTTTATTTATGTTTTAATATTTAAATTTCGAAACAAAACATAATTGAATGGAATGAGACGGGATATAATAGGAATGAGAGAAGTTCCACAAAAAAACCGATCTTACAACATATTACAATTAAAATGCTTACAATTAGGTATTTAATATGTTTTTTAATTTATCTAATATAAACATGTTTCAAATAAAAAATAAATGAATGTTAAAGTATATTTTATAATAGTTAAAACCTAAACAAACAAATAAACATATCCGATCTAGATGAACCAAACATAAAGTAATAGGAATAAAAAGGTCAATTAATTTTTATAATATTTTTTATTATAGTATATGATATGAAATAACTTTACCTTTTTAAAAAAAAAAAATAATAATTAACATGTGAATACATATTAATTATCTCCCAACGGTTCAAAAAAACATACTAATTTATTCCAATAAAACGTTTAACACCATAAACCATCAAACTTCAATAACTAGAAACTAAAAGCAACACATGAAATCCCCGAGTCTTAAAACATCCTCCTCTCCTCGCTATGATTCCACTTTCAGATCTTATATTTTCATGCAATATAACGAAAAGTTGCGTAAGTATTATCACAAATACTTAGTGAGACGGTCCCCCTATCTACGAGGTATACACACAAGCAAGTAAGAACACTAATGCACAAACATAACAGGTATCAACACAACAATAGTGATCGGTCTACAACTGATCAGGATGGTCGATCGCAAAACAGATAACCTGCACAGAACTCACGGGATCGGTCTGCAACCGATCGCCGGAACCGAAATTCCCCTGCAACAACTCCTGCTCGATTTCCTTCTCTGCAACCTCCTTGCAGTTATAGCGGTCTCCCTTATTCCTCAACCACGCCTCCCCAAGCAATTGGGCACAAACCCACCCCAAAACACAAAGAAACAACAAGCAATCAGGCAATCAACCAAATATATCCATCATGATCCATCCTACACACCACTCAAAACACACAAAAACCATCTTAGATGTTTAGATAAGCCCATGGTCACCCACTCACCTCTGATTTGGAATGAAAAACGGACGAGAGATGACAGCAATCCACAGTGCCTTTAGCCACACTCCAACAGAAGCTCGATCTCCTTCTAACTCACGCTAACACCCAACTCGCCTCCTTTCTCCCCCTTTCTCTCACGCTTTCTCTCTCTTTCTTCAGAAAAGAGAGGCAGTCACCAGCGTTAAAAGAAGGCTTAGGGTTTTCGGTTAAAATAGACTTACACCGGGATTTAACTAAACCGAAGATTAATTAAAACTTTCCTTTAGTTCACTATGATAATCGACCAGCACACTAAACTGATTGGAACTTAAACCCACTCGCTCCCAATTATGACAGAATTCAAACCGTCAAACTGATTTCCGGGACACGGACGTTACATAATATATAAATATATTATAAATATATATAATTATTTATAAAATATAATTTAATATTTGTAGTTTTTTTAACAAGACTTTGAGAGTTTCCTTTTCCGTCCCGTCCTGTTTTATTTCCAATCAAAAATAAAAATTTGTCATATATCAGAAATATATTTTTATATAGAACGAGAATTTGAGAACGAATACAGGATGGAACGGAAATAGGACTATGCCCAAAGACAATTCTTCGAATAGTTTTTTATTCTCAACATTTTCACTGAATTTTTCAACTACGAATGTGAAAAGAGGTTATCCCTTCAAAGCTTGTTTCCAACATAATTACAATTATGAGTTCCTCCTAAGTGTTAATAAAAAGAATGCTTCGTTGTTTTGATACGAATTACACTTTATATTTTTGTCTTACTATTAATTATTTGAAACTTCGTTCGTCGTTCCCGTGATCAAAGCATAGCAAAAGAAGAGTAGATTAAAGAAACTGTGATTATAAAGATTTCAGAACTCACTTTTCCATCTAATATATTCGGAATCGTAAAGTACAATAAATTATTATGAAAAAAAAAAACAATTAGTTGCAATCTAATAAAATTCTGCAATATGGATCCGTGGCCGTGACTCGTGAGTAGCCCACTGCCGACAGTAAATTTAGCAGGCTTCGCTATACATATTTATCAAATTGTCTTTTTTCGTATTATCTTATTTTAAAAATAAAATTCATCAAGAATAAAAGTAGCAAGTTGCTATCGTTAAGTATAATGACTACTAAAATACTAATGACTAGCTGAATTTTAGTCTCGGCGAATATTGAAGAGAGTTAATTTATTGTATGCCTAACTATATATTGCAAAAGAATTTATTGATTTATTTGTGAAGGTTAAATATTTGTCCGTGCTCAAAGGTGAAAAAAGTATTAAATGTTGCAAAGATAAAGAACCGCGGCGTCAACAAAAGTGAATGGCAAAACTTCAAATAAATGTTGCGCACGCATTCGTTTAATATTAATTTGTATGGATCCTACTATCATTATGGTGTAGTTGAGAGATCATCTTTTCGAGAGCAAATATTAATAAGAAAGTGTCTTTCTAATTTCTCTATATCCGATTTTTTACGGGTATAAATTTTTATCTCTATTATTTTTATTTATATACTTATAAAAATAAATACTTTTTATAACACGTTATCAGAACGATCACTCTACGATCAATAATTTTATATATTGATAATATATACCCGTTATATCGGGTGTTATGCTTCCCGAAAAAAAAGAGATGAAGAAAAAAATTATATTGGTCGGCAAACCCGCCAATAAAATAAAATTCTATTGGTCGGCTTAACCGCCTAGAAAAGATTATTATATTGGTCGGCTAAGCCGCCACATAATTATTTATTTACTGTTAATGGACGGCTAAACAGCCATAATTATTTAATTACTGTTAATTTCATATTGGACGGCTGAGCCATCCAATAATTTATTTATTGTTCTAAAGTGGATGACTCTGTCACCATAATATTGCTGTTTAAATAAATTAATATTATGGTTATTATATAAACATGCTAAAACCAAATGTATATAAATATTTTATCTGAAATCGGTTAAATTTATCTTATTGCTTGTTATAATTTTTACAATTGATTTTTTCCGTTCAATATTTTTCTCCAACCGTTATGAAGAAAAAATTTCAAAAATTTTCATTTTTTCAAACGGCTATGAACAGTATTTTAAATCTATCAATACACTCATATTTTCACTCATTCATTCACTCAAAAATCATATCTCTCTCCAAATATTTTTCTAAGTAATTCGTTTAAGTTTTCATTTTGAAAAATGATTCGCTTGTTTTCAATTCTTTGCTTAGTTGCAATTATCGCTTGTACTTTTGTTATCTTCGTTGGAGAATATACTCACGAAGAGTTTATCATAAACATTGCTTTACTTTTCTATGCAATTGTATTCTTTGTAATCGCATCCATTATTAATATAAATGTTGCATTTTAAAATAAATAAAATTATCCGACTAATAATATTTATTTTTGATTTTGTGTTTAGAAAAATAATGGCAAATATTGACAAGCTTAAGTTCCCAACCCTCAAAATTACTGGAGCCAACTACATAGCATGGACCTCGGATGTGGAACTCTATCTTGAGTCACAGGAATTGTCTGAGACCATAAAATCGGAAAATTCATCGCTTGCCAAAGATAAAACAAAGACGATAATATTTTTAAGAAAACATCTCGATGAGAGTTTGACGCATGATTATGCGAATATAAAAGATCCAGCTGAGATGTGGCACGCTTTAAAAGCTCGGTTTGATAATCAGAGAGAAATAACTCTCCCTCATGCATTAGAGGACTGGAAAAACCTGAGGTTCCAGGACTTTGAGAAATTAGAGGATTATAACTCTGCTATGCTGAGGATAGTGTCACAATTAAAATATTGTAGAAAACCTGTTACTGAAGCATAAATGCTCGAAAAGACTTATCTTACTTTTCACCAAGAGCATCGTGTTCTGTAAGAAATGTATCAAAATTGCGGATACAAAAGATTTTCCGATTTAATCGTAACACTAATACTGGCAGAGAAGAATAATGAACTTCTCATTAAAAGCCACAACTCTCAGCCTACAGGAACAAAGGCATTTCCTGAAGTAAATGCAACGGACGTGAAAAATCCGGAGAGGAGAAGTCAAACCTATCGAGGTCGAAGTGGACGATTCAACCGTGGACGTGGGAGATTCTTTAACCCATAAGGCAGAAAATCTTATAAATGAATTCGACCTGAACAAGGTCCTACAAGAAAAAAATCCCACGGGAATAATGTTCAAAAGCGTGAAAACATATGTTATAGATGTAGATCAAAGGGTCATTGGGCTCATGTATGTCGAACTTCCGAACATCTTTATAAATTATACAAAGAGTCCCAAAAGGGCAAAGGGAAGGAAGTCAACCTCAATGAATACTTTGAGGGAACATCATATCTTAATGGTTCTGACTTTATGAATGATTTCGACATGACCGCTCATGCGGATAACTGAAACGCTTGTAGTGAGACTATTAGTCTCCAGTAATGCCATCATATAAGTATTACTTATTTTATTTATTTTAATAATGTTGTTTCTTAAAATGAACTAATGCATGTTTTCTATATCAATAAAATTTGCTAATATTTATTGAAGTTTATGTTGATTACAGAAATGGATAAGGATTCAATAGCAAGGAAAAATAGCAAAGAAATTTGTATACCAGATAGTGGAACAACACACACTATTCTGAGGCATAAGAGATTTTTCTCTGAGCGAAAACCGACAAAAATTATTGTCAATACAATATCGGGTCCTACGGACGTGATTGAAGGAAGTGACAAGGCTAATTTTGTATTGCCTAATGGAACAAAGTTTTTCATAAAAAATGCATTGTATTCTCCGAATTCTAAAAAGAACTTGTTGAGCTTTAAAGATATATACCGTCAAGGGTATGAAACTCAGTCTGCTACTGAGGAGGAAAGAAGTACATGTATATGACTTCTAATAAAGTTGGAAAAATGCATATACTGGAAAAATTTCAAGAACTTCCTTCTGGTTTGCATCATACTTATATAGATGCAATTGAATCACATCTTGTGATCAAAAGAAATCCAGAAGATTTCTCATTGTGGCATGATCGCCTTGGTCACCCAGGCACCACAATGATGCGAAAAATTATAGAGAGCTCACATGGTCATTCTCTAAAAATTCATGAGATATATGAGAGAAATAAAATGACATGTGCAACATGTTATCTTGAAAAATTGATCATACGACCATCGCCAACCAAAATTGATAAAGAATCACCAAAGTTCTTTGAACGTATTCAAGGCGATATTTGTGGACCAATACATCCACCTTGTGGACCATTCCACTATTTTATGGTGTTGAGTGATGCATCTAGCAGATGGTCACATGTTTGTCTATTATCATCTCGAAATTTGACATTTACGAGATTTCTAACTCAGATAATCAAATTAAGAGCTCAGTTATCTGATTGTCCTATTAAGAGAGTTAGACTAGACAATGCTGGTGAATTCACATCCCAGTCATTTAATGATTATTGCATGGTAATGGGAATTGAAGTTGAACATCCTGTAGCTCATGTTCATACTCAAAATGGTTTGGCAGAATCATTAATTAAACGTCTGTAACTGATTGCAAGATCATTGATCATGAGATCAAAACTTCCAACCTCTGTATGGGGACATGCTATATTGCATGCAGAAGCACTCATTCGGATAAGACCAAGTGCATATCATAAATATTTCTCATTACAGTTAGCATTTGTTCGAGAATCAAATATATCTCATCTAAGGATTTTTGGTTGTGCAGTGTATGTGCCTATAACACCACCATAACGTACATAAATGGGAGCACAAAGAAGGTTGGGTATATATATTAGGTGTGATTCTCCATCAATTATAAGATACCTAAAACCAATGACTGGTAATGTGTTTACGGCACGTTTTGCCGATTGTCATTTTGATGAGAAAGTATTCTCGGTTCTAGGGGAGAAAATAATCCAGTAGGAAAGGATATCAAATGGTGTATACCAACTCTGTTACACCTTGACCCTCCTACAAAACAGTACGAAATAGAAGTTCGACGAATTATGCATTTGCAAAGTATAGCAAATCAACTTCCGGATGCATTTGCCGATACTAAAACGGTAACTAATTCATATCTACCAGCAGCAAATGTTCCTGCTCGAATTGAAATACCAAAAGAAAGTGGAAGAGCAGATGATACACGTGAGTCTAGAACACGCTTGAAGCGTGGTAGACCAGCTGGCTCTAAGGATAAAAATCTTAGAAAACGAAAGAAAATTGAAAAACATGATATTCCCAAAATAACATAAAGTATTTTGGAAGAAACAAATCATGAGTCTAATGACAATATTGAGCATCTTGAGCCGGAAAAAAATCATGAAATTTCCATCAACTATATCCATAATAGAAAGATATGGAATCGAAATGAAATCGATGAAATTGATGATGTTTTCTCATACCTCTCGAACTATATAGATTTTATCTCTTGATTCCAGTGTTCTGTTTACACAGGAAAACAAGGTGTTGATACTCCTGTTTTCAAAACCGCGGGAGCCTTCTCCACCAACTCCTTAGCTTCCTTAAGACCCATACCAGTGAAACTCCTCACCTCCTTAATGGTCTTGATTTTCGAACATGCATCGAATGACTCCAATTTAACCTCAAACACAGCCTTCTCCGCTTTAGCTTCCTCTTTCGCACCACCACCATTTTGGCTCTGACTCATTTTTGTTTGATTTCTAAGGGTTTCCTTCTTTTTTTTCCTTGAAGAATTCTCTACATTTTTATTGTCTCATTACAGAGACGTATATATTTAACACACAACTTGCTCTCCAAGCAATTATTGTACTTGATGTCAGAAACAAAGCAATAATTGTGTACTAATTAATATGTATTTCGTTTTGCCAAATTCTATATTTTTTTACGAATATGCGACAAGTAACAAGATTATAGTTTCTTTAATCTTTTGATACCTCTATTTCGTAGTTCATAACTTCATCATCATCATCATCTACTATTCTTTGCCTCCCACTGTTCACATCCTTCCATGTCGTCTACAATAGTTAGAGCTCATATTTCGAATACCATTCGAAATGGTTTATAACTTCAGTCTCCTATCGAACTTAACATTAAACACATAAAGAAACGTCAAAAGGAAACCTGTTGTAACTTATAGTAACTTACACAAGTCTTTGCCAAAAGAAAGTTTAAAAATCTAATAAACCAAAAAAGGGGTTAGAAGGGACTGATTGGTCATTTGGAAACAAAATTGTTTTCCTTCTTTTTCCATATTTTAAGACACATTTATGTGTATATATTTCTCCTCTGCCCTTCTTTCTCGATTTTTCCTCATTCTTCATGAGCTTTGTTAACCTCCTCACTAGTCTTTGATTCATCAGTCTTTGGTTCCTCAGTCTTTGATTCATCAAACGCCATCAACTGCAACAGCAACAAGAAAAGAAGAAGAAAAAGACCATAAGCTCAATAATCTTTTACATTTAACCTACCACCATAAACATGTTAAGCAAACACAAGGTAACAAGAAGGTTCTTCTGCTTGGGTTAGGCTCCAAAAACATTTATGAACTGACTGAAAATGTTTATACATACATGCAAACGCAAATGCAAAACTTGTGATTACAACAACCGAAAGTTCAAAATCTAAAAGGAGGAGAAAACGAACCGGTTTGATGTCACCGTTCCAAATGCAGTGAGAAGCCAAGAACCCAATTACGGCTGGGACAATGTATAACAAAGCAGGCTGAAACAGATGCGAAACACAAACCAAAACCCATCAGAGAAAATCCCAAAAATTAGGTTACAACAAAATGGATGACAACAATTAAGACACAAAAACTGACCTGTGCTGCTTGAAACCAGTTCATGACTATGATCGTAAGAACAACACCAACAGCGTATCCGATAAATGCACTTGTGAAGTACTGTGGTTGTCTGCGTCTTGACACATCAAATCTTAAAGCTAGTGCAACAAAAATACCTGAAGACAAACAAAAACTAATGTCTCATATTCATATAATATCCAAAAATATGATTCAAGAATGCCTAACCATAAGCTGAATATAGTTATTGGGTTAAGCAATAGAGGACATACCCGGAATGACAATGTCACCAAGACCAAGCATAGAATAGGGTCTTAGAGCATCACCCGTAGGAAATAAAAGCTGAAAGAAATACGTAACAATGAGATTACTGAGAAAATCACTAAGAACAAATCAGATTAACTTTGTTGGTGTGTACTTTTGAAGCTTTTTTACTAACCTTTATTGGAGCATCAAAGGATTTGGCAACACTAACCATAACTGGAGTAAAGAAAACCCAGAAGATATCATAGAAAAATAGTCCTGCCTGCAAGTCAAGTATAAACAAACACCAAATCATTGAGACATCATCAAACACTTGAATTTTATATTCATCCAAAAAATTCCAAACAAGTTTTCTGCAGTTCTTACCAAAAGGATGGCACCAGTCTTGAATGATCCAAGAGAGAGCATCTCAATTCCCTGTATTGGCCACATAGTTGATTAGAAAAAAAGAGACACAACAACACTAATGACAGTGGTTCGAGTTGAAAGAAACTATGTATGCCCATATTATATTACTTAGGCAATGGAGTGGAAGTAACCTGAATGCAGAAGGAAAGGCCAAGAATATTGTTGGCCAGCCAATGTTTTTTCCAAGCATACCATGCACAGAAAAAGGTTCCAGGGATCCCCGCAACGACTTGGGACTTAGTGAACTCTACCTCCAAAGCTGTTAAGGAAAAAGGTGTCAGGAGTAAAAGATAACATTATCTGGCAATAACTGGATAGAGTAAGAAAGTAAAACATATTTGCAAACGGGACAAACACATAGGAGCTTGGATGATCATTACATCAACCAAACTAGCATTCAAAGACTAACACTAAGCAAACAATGACAAACAAAGCCATAACATCATATCCAAAGATAATGAGAGAAAAGGCTAGCAAAGAACACTGAAGGTATATCTGAGTTACATACATTTGAAATAAGGAAAACGCCAGATGATAAGATTGTCATTCCACGGATTAGGCAAAAATCTTCTGATAGCCGGTAACAATGTCGCCCTGCAAACACACATAATTGTGTCATGACTTTGCCACAGATACACAAATTAAAAAACAAAAGCATAATTTAGATAAGACATACGAAAGAGCAACAATGCCAAGAACAAAGAAGTAAGCTGTTAGAACAGCATTGACCAAGTCCTTTGAGAGAAACTTGAACAATAAGAAAAGTGAAAGAAGCATAGCACTCCCAACCAATGGGAACCGCATGGCATGTTCTTTAGACATCGTCTCCTACACCATTTCAAACAAGACAAACAATTTAGATCGAATTGTAAAATTGAATCACTGAAAACTAATAAAAAACAATCTGATTGCGTCTTCTTCTTACCGTTGGAGGAGAATCCTTCACTGAACGAAAGCAACCCACATAAACAGTGATACATGCTGTGAGGATAACATTCAAATTTGGATTTACTCTCACAACGAGTGGTGCCAATGTCAAACCTGCAACAACAACAACAACAAAAAACCCTCAATTTTGAGTCTTCACGTCAAAATCAAAAACATATCAATCACACCCACCAACCATAAACCCTAGAGAAACCAGACTGATCTGAAACGAAACCCAAAACAAGCAAAACATTGGATATTTCCAGCAAATTCTAAGAACAACCCTAAAACCGAAAAGTTAACAAATTTCATCACAGACAACCTAAATCAAAAGAAACCCATCACACGAAAGAATCACATGGTCGTTAAAAACCGATCGAAATAGAAATTCACGAGACGAATTGTAACAATTATAAGAGTGAAAGGGACAAAGAACCTGCGAGAGCGAGATTCGTAAATCTCTCACAATTCTTCATAATTGCTTCTTGTGTTTCGTATTACTCTGTACTCTGATGAATGTATATGTATATAGAGAGATCCAGTGGTGGGGTCAAAAGATAAAATTCCACCATGAAGAAGAAGAATAGAGGAGTTAAGGTAATAAAATTAAGACACTCGAAGACTACTAAATTTACGGTACTGTGGGCTAGTTATGTGACAGACGTATATTACTGGTAGGGTTCACCTGTTTATGACATTAAGTTCGGGTTATATTGGTTAATTAATGACATTCATCACCACATCACAAATGTGTATTTTGTTTTCTTATATGGTATGTCGATAAAATAGTAACCGATATTTTTCTACTTCAACGGAAAAACAAAAGTGCTTATAAAATCAATGTCAAAACTTCGTATGTGCTTTTAATAAAATATAAAAATACTCTATTATATACCATTTTAGTATTTAGTAAGTTTTACAAAAAAAAATTTATATGAATATATTAATCGGACGACTAAGAATTGATTTATCCATGGTAAACGAAAAGAAAATATGGGAACCGATTGTGTCCGACTCTTTCTCCTCTTTCATCTAGTTTTGGTCCTTTTGCAATAAAATACATGAAATTCAACTATACTTTTAAATCGATCATAGTCATACCATTAGAACTATTGGCTGCGAGTTAGAGAACCCTAGTAGAACGTTATGTGCAGTAAAGATGCGTCCGAGTTCAAAACAATGCTTTGGAACCACTAGTGTGATGAGTAGAAGTACAAAAAGTTAAAAGAAACATTGTTTTCTTTCTTAAAAGTGAGAACTCTCGTGCTAAATCTTCCATGAAGATTACAAAAAAACTTGTCATTCTTTCAAAAAATTCATGCATTTATAGATTCTTGAGACTCAAAACAAACCCAAAATCCTCTTTTTCTTGGGTTTCGAAAAACGCCCAATTGTTTTTAAAAATATCCATGTTTTAAACATAGAACGATATCCTTTTAAGATGGTTTGGTGATCAATAAACACGGTTTCTTCTTGGGAATTTAAATTCTGCAAAAGAAGAAGAAAAAAACATCATCAAAAATGAATCTCTATGCAGTTTGTAAGTAAATTTCGTAACCAGACTTCATAAGGATTATGTGAATCATACCATTTGACTACCATAGTCTTCATTTCTAGCAGTTTCCATGGAATTATGAGAATGGTTCTCGCGTTTTCTGTGCTTAGGCTTGCTCGAAGTCTCTGATGTTTGAGAAATGTAAGGAAAGAAAGTTGGAAGCAAGACAAGACCACGATCCATGTCGAATACATTGGCTCTTAATCGCAGCATCACTTGCGTAAGAGCTTTGATTGCTGCATCAAGACTTCCTGTTATCTAAACCACAAGAAAATAAACATGGTTTAAGCTAAGTCATAGAACACACAAAATTGAGAAGCATTAGGTGATAAAGGGTAAAGATTTTATTACTTGGACCATCTCCTCGCCCTCACGAGCAATTTTTAGTACATCTTCGCCTTGAAAAATGCGGATATTCGCTTTTGTGACACTCCTCATCTCAGATATAAGAGCTCCACCTTTTCCAATGAGACACCCTACTTGAGAACTAGGAACAAGTACATGAGTGGAGATTGCAGAATCACTTGAATCTTTCCCCACTTTCTCACTACATCGCGTTGGTAAGCGTAAGGCTGCATTCACCATTGCGGATTGATCTTCGAAGAACTGATGTACATAAACTCGGTTCAACATTTCACATATTGAAAAATGAGATTCTCATTAAGAAGAAAAGGTTTGCATTACCTCTTTTGTTGATATGAAAATTATGCAATCATCATCTTCATCAGTTTATGGAGTATGGACTTTGATGGTCGCACCAGATTCTTGCCTAATCTGATTAATGAAACAGCTACCTTTTCCTATTACACCTCCAACATTTTCAGCTGGACATATGAAGTAGATAGAAACCACTCTTGCATCTGCAACATCTCTTGGCGCAGAGTAATTTTTGTGAGAACTTGTTAATGCAGGACTCATTAGAATTCCTCCAGGTTGATGCTGCAGGGCTAGAGGAAGACAAAAAGTAGTTCTGATATCGTGACGGATTATCATAAAGCAGAGAGGCAACTTGGTAAAGAGCTTCTCTAACAGCAAAGGGATCTCCAATTATCTGAAAGTCAACCAACAACATTCATAAGCTAAACCAGAAACACAACCATACTAACTCTCAAAGCTCGAAAATTTTCTTAAAAGGTTTGTTGACATTACCTGAAGAAGCTCATCATGACTCAAAGCCAAAGCAGAAATGGGCAGATTATCATTAATAACACGAATCTGAGCATTAGTGTCATTTCGCAGTTTCTGGATAACCTGTCCACCTTTCCCAATAAGGTAACCAGTTTGATCCGAAGCCACAAGCATCCTCGCAGTAACAACTGTTTGTTTCTCACTATACTCCTCATCATCATAATCATCATCATTGTCAAATTCATCAGCCACAATCATATCATGAACCTTGAAAAGAGCATCAAAAGCAGGACAAACAAAATCCTCATCATCTTCAATACGATTTGTCTCCTCGCTTGTAGAATATATAGTAACAACACGCTCGTCGTAACCAGGTAAAGCCTCGTTTATCCTAATGTTTGCTTTCGTCTCAGACCTAATCTGTTTTGCAATCTCACCACCTTTCCCAATATTGCTCCCTGCTTTTCTCACAGGACACAAGTAACGATACACCGTATCTTCAAATCTAACACCATCATTATCTGCATCATCAGAAAACAAAATACTCTTTATCTCTCACTTTCTCCGTTTCCAGTAACATATCAAAAAATTGAAAAATTAACCAAATCAGATCTCTTACCATAAACGTTACTCGGATAAACCATTCTAGTGAGACAAATACTCGAAATCACAAAGCTGAAGAACATAAGTAACATAAACAAACTTTCATAACTCATAAGACGACTTCGTTTCTCTATAGATAGAATTTAAAGCTCACATCGAGAAACCTAATCGACGACGATCAGTATGCAAAATCAGATTCTAACGCAACCAATCGATAAAACTTGATAGCGCACTTGAACATTGCTATAAAACGGAAAAATCGAAAATAGTAAACTCTCACCAGAGAATGAAACAATCGATGATCGGTTAATCCGTCCGTAGAGCCGTTGTCTCGCCGGCAAACGCAACGGCCTCTCTCTATCTTTTGCTGGCTTTTGGAATTTGAAATTAGGAGAGTTATGAGAGAAGAGAAGAGTCTTTGGGCTAATTAATGTATATAGGAATTTAAAGGCCTAGCAAACGTGTGTGGGATTTTCAATCTTTCTTGCATCGTAACGACACATAGCCATATTTAAAATAAGCAATATATTATTAATATCAAAAATTAATATTATTATATTGATCGGCCAAACAATGAAATCGTAACGACACGTAGCCATATTTAAAATAAGCAATATATTATTAATATCAAAAATTAAGATTATTATATTGACCGGCCAAACAATGAAATTAGTTGATCCTTTGGACATTTAGTTAACAGTTCGATTTAAGTTCGATTGTGCTCGGTTTCGGTTATTTCGGTTATAGTAATATAATAATCATTCGGATATTTGATAAATTTCGGTTCGGTTCTGTTTGGATATCTTTCGGTTCTGTTTGATTCGGATATTAAATTGGATAACCGAAAATAAACCGAAATAATTTCGGTTTCGATTCGGTTCAGTTTTTAAACCGAAATAACTGATTAATCGAATAAAACCGAAATAACCGAATAAAATCAAAAACCAAAATTTTCTATGAAAGTCATGTGAGAAACGATGATGATGATTTATTCTTACCTTTAAAGAAGAGAGCTATAGTACAGCCATAGAGAGAGATTCTAAGCAGAAGCTTAATCGATTATTAGTTATAAACAGAGATGATCACTCAGTTGGCGTTTGAAAGACTATTAGCATTTTTTTCTCACCAATTATATTTTTGCTTCTCCATACCAATAAAAACATCTATCAAAGCCTCAACTGGTGCTATATCAAAGAGCTTCATGCTTACAAATAAAACTTTCTTCAACAAGATTGTGTAGATTGAGTCAGTGAGCAAATAGTTGTTGGTGAATACTATGACTAACTCCATTTAAACTACTAAATTTCGATAGCCGAAACCGAAATATTGGTCCAAGGACAAACAATTTTAGGCCAAAAAAAACATAAGAAGAGAGAGATTATGGTCATATGATTTCCCCATCAAATCAACAAAAACTTATAAAACGTCCAACTAAACAGCAGCAGACTAAACTATGAACAGCAGCAGACTAAACTATGAACCAGCATCAAGATCATCTCCTCGGCCCTGCCAATTAATAATAACACATGAATTAAAATTAAACACAATGAAATAAGAAAGTAATATGATCAAGAGAGAAAGATTTACTTGAAATTGAGGGTGTAAAGGGATTGTTTCCAATTATCAATTCCTCCCAATACCAATGCTTGTCTGAACTGTCTAGTTGTACAACTTTGAACAGATAAGGTTGGGCATCAGTCGGTTGAGAAACTGCAACAAAGATTTCGTAACCTCTGAGCTGCAGTGAGGCCATGGGAGTGGCAAAATCTGAGTCGTTCGACATCACGTGAAAGGTGCAACGTCCCAAATCGTTGGCATAACAAATCATCCTATCAAATTATATATATACGAGGCAATGAAAGTATACAGATTCTCTATTAATAAAAATTAATTAAAACATAATTACTTTTTTCTATATTAAATTATCGTCTAAATCAATGTGTGCGTAGTCGACAAAACAAAAACAAAAAAAAATCAATATGTGCTTAATAGACCAATTATAAATAGATAAGTATTTGATGCGGAGAAAAAATAAGTAATTAATCAATTATCATTAAATGAGCATTCAACAAGAAATACAAACCGTGGAAAACGAAAAGCTCCGATGTGAACAAATATTTGGTCTGTTCGATGAGATGATTTCTTTTTGGTTAGACTCTCTAGAACTAGGACAATAGATTGATTGCCTATGCTTGCTCTAAAATATTTGACTATATCGAAGATTTCTCTCCTAAAAGAGTTTACTCGATTAATCCAAGTTACCAAAATGCATTAAACGATATGTGTTGAATACATATGTGATATATGTTTTTTCACAAATTACTTGAACCGATAGTTTTTCTTTTTGCAAATTATACAATAAGATAAGTATTAATCGAGTTTTTTTAATATAGTAGTGATAACCTTATATCATATCCATGCTCTTTTACATAGCTTCAATTCGAATAGCAATATAATAATAACATTTATGGGGAAAAAGAATAGATAGATTTCAATTGTCACATTTTTTTTTTAATTTAAATCTTTGTACAAAATAGGCACACAAGAATTTTTTATGTCACTTGAGTATCAGATGAAATGTCAATGTGTTGTAGAAGTATCACTAAATTTTTGCTTACTCCCATTGACCATAGTCGACTTATGGAATACGAATATTCATTGGGAAATTGGAAACACATATTTACCAAATGTTATAATGTGTCATCTTTTAAGCATACGACAGATTCCAGTTTAAATATTTTGCAAATGTTTATATTTCAATACATTGATCGGTTTTGGGAATACCAAACATTTTCCCACGACAAATTTTCATATTTTTGAGAAAACAAATTAAATTCGTTCTTTTTCAAGCACATATACTTCAAGAAATTATAAAAGAAAAAACACAATTAAGCTTATATCCGTTTTATATAAAGTAATAAAATATGTTGTTGTGCGGTGTTGATAACATCTTTTTCATTTTTAATGACAAAGAATTTGCCAATGCTGTATCTTAGAATTGATTATATTTCTAAGTTATTTTTGGAATGAGATGATATATGGATGATATATGGATGAGGATCTCACATTTAATATTTTGGTTGTATTGTTTTTGTTAGGGTTTATCTAATGAATTAGTAATGATTGGTTATAGAAAAAATGTTTAAAATAAAATAAACTTACGATCTCCACAAAAAATGCTAAGAATAAAGTAAAATAATAATAAACATGATTAATTTTTCGTTCAATTTGTAAATGACGGCTAGATACTGTAGATCTTTGTACGTAGAATTAAAGGATGAAGAAGAAGAATAGATAAGTTAAGGGCAAGAAAATTATGACACTCGATGACTACGAAAGTTACAGTACTGTGACCTAGTTATGTGACAGACGTATATTACTGGTAGCGTTCACGTGTTTATGACATTACGTTCGAGTTATATTGGTTGATTAATGACATTCATCACCACATCACAAATGTGTGTTTTGTTTTCTTATATGATAAGTCTATAAAATGGTAACCGATACTTTTCTTCTTCAACGGAAAAACAAAAAAGCTTACAAAATCAATGTCAAAACTTCGTATGTGCTTTTAATAAAATGTAAAAATACTATATTATATACCGTTTTAGTATTTAGTAAGTTTTACAAAAAAAATTTAATATAAATATATTAATCGGACGATTAAGAATTAAAAAAAAAAGAAACAGCCACCTTTAATATTAATTTTTAACGTATATAGGAATTTAAAGGCCTAGCAAGCGTGTGTGGGGTTTTTAATCTTTCTTGCATCGTAACGACAGGTAGCCATATTTAAAATAAGCAATATATTATTAATATAAAAAATTAATATTTTTCTATTGACCGGCCAAACAATGAAATTAGTTGATCCTTTGGACATTCAGTTAACCATTCGATTTCAGTTCGATTGTGCTCGGTTTCGGTTATTTCGGTTATAGTAATATAATAACCATTCAGATATTTGATAAATTTCGGTTCGGTTCTGTTCGGATATCTTTCGGTTCTGTTCGGTTCGGATATTAAATTGGATAACCAAAAATAAACTGAAATAATTTCGGTTTCGATTCGGTTCAGTTTTTAAACCGAAATAACCGATTAATCGAATAAAATCAAAAACCAAAATTTGCTATGAAAGTCATGTGAGAAACGATGATGATGATTTATTCTTACTTTTAAAGAAGAGAGCTATAGTACAGCCATAGAGATAGATTCTAAGCAGAAGCTTAATCGATTATTAGTTATAAACAGAGATGATCACTTAGTTGACTTTTGAAAAACTATTAGCATTTCTTTCTCACCAATTATACTTTTGCTTGTCCATACCAATAAAAACATTTATCAAAACCGATTAGGCACGACCATCAAAAACAAAAAAAAAAAAACCAAAAACCCAACAAAAAAAAACCCGATTAGGCATATTTTAAAATACATAAGTATAGATAACTCTTGTTTGGCTTGGTCAATCTGGCTTTAAGAAAAGAAAATAACTTTCCCAAATAAATTTCAGTTTTTATTATTTAAAATCTGAGGCGATGTCGATAACAACGAGGTTGTGAGATGGATGGGTCGTTGGTGAGATTTCTTAGGGGGTGTTATTGGATTGAGGTTTTTAATAGATTTGAATTAACAGATAACATTAGTGGATTTTGAAGTCCAATGCAATTTACGTGAGTTTTCTAATGCATTTGAAAGTCATCTATATTAACATTTTTAAAATACATTTGAGAAAAACCCTTGGTTTTCGAAACTATTTACAAAAATTGTCATTATTGGGTCGGGTCAATTTTGAAATCGGGTCACAAAATATCCGAAAATCTTTAATGAATATTGACACCAACAATTACCATAACAAATTTGAGCTAATTTCCTAAAATATCTCTACATAATTCAAACATAAATATATGATTCTCCTTTCACTTTTATTTAATCTTATATTTAAATTATTTTGAATTATTATATAATACATTTAGTTAATAAAATCTGAATTTTTTTTTGCATATGATGTGATTAAATTTTTTTAAAACGGACATATGTTACTTAATAAATGAATAAAAAAATATGTGTACAATGTCCCACATCGCCTGAAAAATTGGACAATGGTTCAGAGTCATACTATAAAATAGACCAAAATGATTCCGAATACAAATGAGCAGGAAGCTTGATTTATCATGCTTCCAAATTTAAAAATTTTATTCGGTTTATTCCGGTTCTTTATTTCAAGGAATTTAAACTTTTAAAAAGTTTGAAAATATTATAAATATTTAAAATTTATTAAAATTTAAATATTTTAAATTTTTAATAAGTTAAACTTTATAAAACGTTTAAAATATTTATAATTTTAAAAATTTTATGAAGTTTCAAATAGTATAAATACGTTATAAGAAATTTAAATATTATAAATATATAAACTTTGTAATAAGTTTAAACATTATAAATATTTAAATTTTATAAAACATTTAAAGTATAATATTTAAACTTTTGGAAAAATTAAAATATCACGGGACGGGGTTATATGACGTGACAGGTTTGGATCGATATTAATACGGGATGGTATACCGCGGGTGAAATATTAGAATTAACAATCAAAATACAATTATACAATCTTAAACACTAAAAACAAACAATATTAACAAAACAAAAACAATTTAAAATTGAAATTTTTTAGTTAAAAAAAAAATTGACCCGCGTTGTACCGCGAGGTAAAATATAGTTACTTATGTATTTTTGGTGATTGTTATGGACTTTTTTATTTTTTTTGACCAATTCAAAAACAAATCGGTTCTTATCTTTCTAGGACTCTATTATTAGAAAATTTCGGGTGCTTTTGTTCTTTAATGTAATTTGTTTTGATAAAATAAAAATCAAAATGAAAATCAGCTTTATATTCAATCGAATTGTCATCAATAACAAGAACGTTATCTGCAACACGAGTTACAAGAACATTAGCTGCAACATGACTAACGCCAATGAGAACCAGAAAACCCAATAAGATGTTGCCAAACCAATGAAGCTTATGATATCCTTCATGAGACAGATCGTGGGCTCTTGCAGTTTCTCTCCATTGTGTCATCTAGAAGAAACAAACCCTTCTTCTCTGTCTTCACCAATGATGACTTCTCTTCCATGGATGCATCAATGGCTCTTGGCATATATCACAAGTCCTCCGAACACACATCAATCACAAGCTTAACCAGCAGCTAAAACACAGTTGGAGTTGAATCCTTTGATCAAACCTACAAAAGAGGAAGATGGAGTCAACGACAAGAAGAAAAGGAAGCAAGAGATCGTTTACCATAAGAAAGGAAAGAAGAGAAAGATGACAAGAATAGAGGTCATGTCTTAGAGGAAGAAGATGAGTGAACGATGAAGAAGCAAGAGTCAACAAAGGGATAAGAAGAAGCCTAATTAAGCTAGATGTACACATTACTTGACTAATAACATAAGTCCTCTGAATAAATTCCAAAAGTACACACATAAGTTCTTTGCCAACAAAATAGAAAAAAAAAACTAAGTATACATCAAATTGAGACCCCTTAAAACACGACACCAACACAACCATAAATTGAGCTAGACGGTTGATTAAATTATATGCAGAAACTGAAAAACGAAATTATAGTATGACAAACGTATTACTATTGATATATATAACAAGTAAATTTTGACAACTATAAGGTTCAACTTCTTCGCTTCGCTTCAGCCGCTTTATACTTCCACATGGAAGTCATTATCAGCTATTGATACCAAGCTAAACCTTTTCTCAGTCTATTTCAGTTAATAGACTAAACAGATTCGATTACACTAGGCCATCTGTTCTGATTGCAATAGAATAACATCAAAATTTAAATGAGGCTAATGCATCAGCATGTCATTATGATATGTCACAAGGGATCTTTGGCTCATAACACATTATATCCAAAATGCTTCAAATTAATCAACAAAAAACACATAGATCGAATCCAAGAAAATCGATAAACTTACAGGAGGGGTAAATCCGAGTAGAACTTGCGAGTGCGCTACCAAGAAATCTCCAATCGCCACGGTGACATCACAAAGTCTCAGAATGAATATGCCATCCAAAGTATGAAACTTCGATCACCAACTTGCCGTTCGAGATCTCAGAGTCTGTATATGAAACAAACCCAAATAAAAAGACAATCATACCAGTAAACCCCTTACAAATCTAATGCAAAACTATAAACACAATTAATAGTAAAAAACATCAAAAGAACTAAACAAGCAAAAGATCTATATGTCATCATAGCCTCATAGGTAACTCATTTGTACATGTGTTAGCAGAAATGCTGAAAGTGGCTGGCTCGCCTCTAGCTCTAGGATAAGGAGATATATCAACTCCTTGCACCTTTACTTCATACTCTTCATTATTATCTACAACCAAACAAACAGTTAACAAAATCAGATCGAAATTCTGGTTTTTTTTTTTCAAAAGTTCCCCAAAAATCAAATCAATTTCAACGCAACAAGGATCAAAATCAAAATTGGATCTTTCTATCTGAATAATATCGTAATATTATCGCTAACTCAATCAAATTACTACAAGAAAACAATTGGCAATCATGAATCAAGTTAGGCTTTTTGGGAGAATTCGAAAGACCAAACATACCGATGTAGTGAACATCAAGGGCTGCGACAATCGTTGAAACGAATAGATAGTGAGAGGAAAAAATCTCGTAAACTTCAGAGTTTCAGATGTGACTTGTACGGAGCAGATTTACGTAGTCGGAGACATAGACGATTCTGTGAGAGAGAGATTGAAACACTTGAGAAAAAGTTTGGATTGTATTTGTTCATGTTTTACGACTAAAAATACATCAAAATCTAAATTAAAACAAAATCAATAGATTTTGAATAACAGTTGTTTTAAATGTATTTTAGAATACACCAAACAAATGTTTAATCCAATAACAGGAGATTTTAATGTATTTTTTCAAATACATAATTGAATAACACTTGATTTTGAAATACATTCAAATCTATTAAAAACATCAATCCTATAACACCCCCTTAGTCTATTTTAAGGAGATCCGGTGGTTTAATTGTGAAGGTATGGCTCTGGAGAATTTATGTGGATTGGATAATGGGGATTCAGGTTATTGCTCGAACAGATCGAGGAGATCTATGCCAAATTCAATTCTTTCTAGGCTCGTGTAAGTTGGTTAATGGTGACCGATGGACATGGAGATCTGGGATTTGGTCCATTGAAAGTCAGGATTTGATTCGATGGGTTTTGGCGAAAGGTAAGTTTTTGGAGTATCAATCTGGATTTGCTGATTTGGGAAATAGTTTTATGGAACTTTTGACTGGGCAAGATATAGAAATTGGATTTAACAATTATACAAATTCTAATCTCGGATTTGAGATATTTCTGGAATCAAAAAGGTTATTTCAGAGGAGGAAAGCGAATTAGAAGCAGGGTTCTCGGTCTGTCAATTTTCAATTTGGGATGTCGAGTATCAGTGATCTTTGGTTTTAAGGCAAGTTTGGAGATGTGGTCTTCACGGCGTTTTAATGTGAAGAATTCAGTAGTTGGTCTTGGTGGGTGGGTATTTAAGTCGAAACAGAAGCGGTATAACGACATCACCAATTTTCTCTAGAGTATGAGTAGCTAAATGGTTATTGTAAGCACTACTTCAGGTTAACACATGATGTTGGAGTTTGCCCGGATATAAAAAAAATAAGTGGTAGAGTGCATGAGGAACATTCTGACCGAAGAGGTGCTCCGAGACAACAACATTTGGCTAAATTGTCTTCACAAAGTCAGGATGGAGGGTGGGTAAAGTTAAGGAAACCAGTGGCAAAGAGAGCTCTGGATTATCCTAGTGAGGTAAACAGTGGAGGTTATCAGTACCAAATGGAGATTGGAGATAATAGTAGGCATAATCATCGAAGACATGACAAAATTCCAGTACCAATATGTTGTGGGGGGGGGGGGGGGGAAGAGGAGTTGGAGGAAACTTGGCTGAAAGTGGTGAAAGGTTGGGGAAAGGGGTAGCTCAAGGAAATGCCGCGGATTCTCAGTTCTAGAATCAGGGAATACCTCTGAGTAGAAAGAGTGCAGGACCAGTTTGGCCAAAACCACTTTATCAACCTAAAACAGTCTTAACTGAGGCACAATTGACTCAAAGTGGTAGTGATTTTGTTAAGGACTCAGAGAGGGTCGATGTCTCCAATGACCTGGAAATGGAAGATGTTCCAGAAATGCAAGATAAGGATCTCAATGCAGTCTTAGCTTTCTTGGAAAGCTCTGATGATTTATTGGAAGAAGAGGAATATCAAGACGGTGAGACTCCAGAGGTTAGAGACAAAGCAGATGAAGTTTATCCATCTGAGAAGAAAGTGGCTATTGTGGAGGATGATCGTGGTTCCATAGGTAATTCTCAACTCTTAAAACATTCAGATATACAATTGGGAGATGTTAATCAGGCTTTGCAGGGAATTGTGTTGGGTAATAAACAGAATTTTAAAAACAAAGGGATAACACACTCGGGGCAAAGAGGAACTAAAATTAATAAGAGAAATGTATTGCCTATGGCTTCTCCTGGGAAACATTTATTGTCTAAGGTTTTGTACAATGCAGGTGATATAAGCAAACAGAAAGCATCAAGGAAGCATGCTCATAAAGCTAGGGATGGCGTGAATCAGACGTTGAAGAAAGTGATGGTGGCTCTTCCGAAACCACCGGTAAATACGTGAAGATCTTGAGTTGGAACTGTCAGGGAATCGGGGCAGACCTGACAGAGAATTATTTGAAGGATACTTGGAAGTTGCATAAGCCAGATGTTTTATTTTTATCAGAGACAAAACGATGTCATTTTTATTTACAAAAATTTCAAACTTCTTTTGATTATAATAAAATGTTTATAGTGGAACCACGCGGGTATAACGGGGGTCTCGCTTTATTTTTCAATGATAAAATAAAATTAGAAGTTCTTTATGATAGTAATCGGATTATAGATGTCAAGGATTGTATGGTCCCAATGATTCTTGGGAGGATTCGGAGATATGAATGGAAAATATATCTACATGCTATTTTAGGAATCTTTTTATAGAATCTGCTACTAATGGTATTCTGGAGATGGTACAAGAGGTTCCCCCGATTATCACGGAGAATATGAATAAAGAATTAACAAAATAGGTTACGGAATCAGAAGTTCGCAGAGCTTTATTTGCAATGCATCCGGAAAAAACACCAGGGCCAGATGGAATGACGGCGTTGTTTTATCAAAGGTTTTGGCATTCTTTAAAAGGAGATTTGGTAACTTTGGTTAAAGAATTTTTTCGAACAGGACAATTTGATAAACATTTAAACGAAACAAATATCTGCCTCATTCCAAAAACGGTTAATCCGCAAAGGATGGAAGAGTTTAGACCAATAAGCCTTTGCAATGTGAGTTATAAGATTATATCTAAAATTCTTTGTTTAAGACTTAAGAGAATATTACCAGGGTTGATTTCGGAAACACAATCGGCGTTTGTGGCTGGTAGACTTACCACAGATAATATTCTGATAGCTCAGGAAATGTTTCATGGTTTAAGAACGAATAAATCATGTAGATCCGACTTTTTGGCCATTAAGACTGATATGAGTAAAACTTATGACAGAGTAGAATGAAGGTTTCTAGAATCTGTTTTGACTCGGTTAGGCTTCAATATAAAATGGATATCATAGATCATGTGGAGTGTTAGTTCAGTTTCATATCAAGTGCTTTTAAATGGACAACCCCGATGACATATTATACCTCAACGAGGTCTACGCCAGAGGGACCCATTATCGCTCTATTTATTTATTTTGTGTACAGAGGTATTGATTGCTAATATTATAAAAGCAGAGAGGGAAAAAAATTGAACGGTATAAAGGTAGCACAAAAATGTCCTACTATTTCACACTTGCTCTTTGCAGATGATAGTTTATTCTTTTGCAAAGCAGAAGATGAACAATGTAAAACTGTCATGGATATTATTGGAAAGTATGGAAAAGCATCAGGGCAAGAGATAAATTTTAATAAATCATCTGTCATGTTTGGTAAAAATATACCAAACCAAACAAAAGTCAAATTAAATAAGATACTTGGTATCTATAAAGAAGGAGGGATAAACTCCTATTTAGGCATTCCAGAGAGTCTTGGAGGATCAAAAAGCAAACTTTTTAAATATGTTCGAGAAAGACTTAATGATCGGATTAATGGCTGGTCAGCGAAATACTTATCGAAAGGGGAGAAAGAAACACTGATCAAATCAGTTGCTATGGCCCTTCCAATATATGTAATGTCATGTTTTAAACTTCCTCGAGAGTTAATATCGAAACTAACAAGTGCTATTTCAAATTATTGGTGGAGTTCTAATGGGAAAGACCGAGGCCTTCATTGGATAGCTTGTGAAAAGATGTGTAAGACCAAAAAGGAAGGTGGGATAGGTTTTCGGGCATTAGAAAATTTTAATGATGTTATGCTGGCAAAACAGTACTGGAGAGTAATCCAATATCCAGATTCTTTAGTAGCTCGGGTTTTGAAGGGTAAGTATTTCAGAGATACCCATCCTTTACGAGCAAAAAAACCATATTCTCCATCCTTTGGATGAAAAAGTATTTTTACAACAAAGACTCTGGTAAACAGGGGAGTGAGATGGGCGATATGATCAGGATTTAGTTTATCGATATGAAATGATCTGTGGATATCTGATACTAATCCACGTCCAGCGAATGGTAGGGGAAAAATACTTCATCCAAATATGAAGGTTAATCATTTAATTAACCCGCTTACAAAAGACTGGCACTTACCAATTCTCAACGAATTTATGGAACCGGAAGATATGCAGATCATTAGGGGTATGAGCATAAGTCAAATCTATAAACCAGATAGGTTAATCTGGCATTATTCCAAATCCGAAAAAGATACGGTCAAGTCTGGTTATTCCCTCTCTCAGGAAATGTTGGAGGTTATAGAGTGGGGCCCAAATTGTAAGGCTCTAAAAGCACAAGCATGGAAAATTAGAGCCCCTCCAAAAATCAAACATTTCATGTGGCAAGTTGCTTCGGGTTCTTTACCAGTTACTGCGGGTTTAGTACGTCGCGGGATATATTGTGATACCTTGTGTCCAAGATCTAAAACGGCTGAGGAAACAATTAATCATGCTCTTTTTGACTGCTCACACTCTCGAAAAATATGGGAATTGTCTTCCATTCAAGTATTACCAGGAATTTTTCCATCCAATTTGGTGTATTCAAACCTGGATTTTGTATTCAATAGGTTAACATCTCACTTAGATGGTCAAGTTAATCAGTCTTGTTACCCGTGGATTATATGGTTTTTATGGAAAGATAGGAACAAAAAAGTATTCAAAGGATTACAATCGGAACCAATGGACATTTTAAATCAGGCGGTAAGCGAACAATTTTCATGGGAAGAAGCGCAATCAAATCTATAGATACAATAGAACAGAGCGAACCAGTTGAAACTAACTCTCAGACAATAAAGTGTCGAGTTGACGGTTCTTGGAAATCGTCGGATCCAACATCAGGACTGGGATGGTGGTATTTTAATGGAGAAGACCAGACAATATTACTTGGGGCAAATTGTTGCAGAAGGAGTGCATCCCCCTTACACACGGAGATGAAAGCTTTATTATGGGCAATGAAGATTATCCTTACAAGAATGATCGACTGTCAGGAGTTCGAAACAGATAGTACAGAACTAGTTGCGATGGTACAATCTCCTGAAAAATGGCCAGCTTTCTCCAATCTTTTGGACGAGATTGGTTTGCTCCGTGTCTCCTTTCCTTCTTTCTCTTTACCTTTTATTCAGCGTTCGACTAACATAAAAGCGGACTGTCTAGGTAGATCTTCCAGATTACTTCTTTCTGAAATTACTTTTGTAAACATTATCCCTCAGGTTTGGGCAACCAATCTTGGAATCCTATTCTAATTAATGTGTGGTTGATAAAAAAACAAATTGTATTAAGATGTTGTTATTGTATCGCTATTTGAATTGAAGCTATGTAAAAAAATTGGATATGATAAAAAGTTATCACTACTATACTAAGAAGCTCGAATGATACTGTTTTTATTGTTTATTTTTGCAAAAAGAAAAACAATCTGTTCAAATAATCTATAAGAAACTATAGCCCATATATGTTCGAACAAGAAATATCATGTTAATGTATTGGTAACTTGGATTAGTCGAATAAGTTCTTTTGACGATAATTGATTAATTATTATTATTATTTTTTTTTACATCCAAAACTCTTCTTTTTATAATTTGTTTACTCACACATTGATTTAAACGATACACTTGCTAGACCTTTAAATTCCAATATACGTTAAAAGATTGAAAACCCCAAACACGCTTGCTAGGCCTTTAAATCCTTATATACGTTAAAAATTAATATTAAAGGTGGCGTTTCTTTTTTTTTTCAATTCTTAGTCGTCCGATTAATATATTTATATAAATTGTCTTTTTAAAACATACTAAATACTAAAACAGTACATAATATAGTATTTTTACATTTTATTAAAAGCACATACGAAGTTTTGACATTGATTTTGTAAGCACTTTTGTTTTTCCGTTGAAGTAGAAAAGTATCGGTTACCATTTTATCGACTTACAATATAAGAAAACAAAACACACATTTGTGATGTGGTGATGAATGTCATTAATCAACCAATATAACTCGAACGTAATGTCATAAACACGTGAACGCTACCAGTAATATACGTCTGTCACATAACTAGGTCACAGTACTGTAACTTTCGTAGTCGTCGAATGTCTTAATTTTCTTGCCTTAACTCCTCTATTCTTCTTCTTCATCCTTTAATTCTACGTACAAAGATCTACAGTATCCAGCTGTCATTTACAAATTGAACGAAAAATTAATCATGTTTATTATTATTTCACTTTATTCTTAACATTTTTTGTGGAGATCGTAAGTTCATTTTATTTTAAACTTTTTTTCTATAACCAATCATTACTAATTCATTAGATAAACCCTAACAAAAACAATACAACCAAAATATTAAATGTGAGATCCTCGTCCATATATCATCCATATATCATCTCATTCCAAAAATAACTTAAAAATATAATCAATTCTAAGATACAGCATTGGCAAATTCTTTGTCATCAAAAATGAAAAATATGTTACCAAACACCGCACAACAACATATTTTATTACTTTATATAAAGCGGATATAAGCTTAATTGTGTTTTTTCTTTTATAATTTCTTGAAGTATATGTGCTTGAAAAAGAACGAATTTAATTTGTTTTCTCAAAAATATGAAAATTTGTCATGGGAAAATGCTTGGTATTTTCAAAACCGATCAATGTATTGAAATATAAACATTTGCAAAATATTTAAACTGGAATATGTCGTAGCTTAAAAGATGACACATTATAACATTTGGTAAATATGTGTTTCCAATTTCCCAATGAATATTCATATTCCATAAGTCGACTATGGTCAATGGGAGTAAGCGAAAATTTAGTGATACTTCTACAACACATTGACATTTCATCTGATACTCAAGTGACATAAAAAATTCTTGTGTACCTATTTTGTACAGATATTTAAATTAAAAAAAAAATCTAGCAATGTGACAATTGAAATCTATCTATTCTTTTTCCCCATAAATGTTATTATTATATTGCTATTCGAATTGAAGATATGTAAAAGAACAAGGATATGATATAAGGTTATCACTACTATATTAAAGAAACTCGATTAATACTTATCTTATTGTATAATTTGCAAGAAGAAAAACTATCGTTTCAAGTAATTTGTGAAAAAACATATATCACATATGTATTCAACAATATCGTTTAATGCATTTTGGTAACTTGGATTAATCGAGTAAACTCTTTTAGGAGAGAAATCTTTGATATAGTCAAATATTTTAGAGCAAGCATAGTCAATCAATCTATTGTCCTAGTTCTAGAGAGTCTAACCAAAAAGAAATCATCTCATCGAACAGACCAAATATTTGTTCACATCAGAGCTTTTTGTTTTCCACGGTTTGTATTTCTTGTTGAATGCTCATTTAATGATAATTGATTAATTACTTATTTTTTCTCCGCATCAAATACTTATCTATTTATAATTGGTCTATTAAGCACATATTGATTTTTTTTTGTTTTTGTTTTGTCGACTACGCACACATTGATTTAGACGATAATTTAATATAGAAAAAAGTAATTATGTTTTAATTAATTTTTATTAATAGAGAATCTGTATACTTTCATTGCCTCGTATATATATAATTTGATAGGATGATTTGTTATGCCAACGATTTGGGACGTTGCACCTTTCACGTGATGTCGAACGACTCAGATTTTGCCACTCCCATGGCCTCACTGCAGCTCAGAGGTTACGAAATCTTTGTTGCAGTTTCTCAACCGACTGATGCCCAACCTTATCTGTTCAAAGTTGTACAACTAGACAGTTCAGACAAGCATTGGTATTGGGAGGAATTGATAATTGGAAACAATCCCTTTACACCCTCAATTTCAAGTAAATCTTTCTCTCTTGATCATATTACTTTCTTATTTCATTGTGTTTAATTTTAATTCATGTGTTATTATTAATTGGCAGGGCCGAGGAGATGATCTTGATGCTGGTTCATAGTTTAGTCTGCTGCTGTTCATAGTTTAGTCTGCTGCTGTTTAGTTGGACGTTTTATAAGTTTTTGTTGATTTGATGGGGAAATCATATGACCATAATCTCTCTCTTCTTATGTTTTTTTTGGCCTAAAATTGTTTGTCCTTGGACCAATATTTCGGTTTCGGCTATCGAAATTTAGTAGTTTAAATGGAGTTAGTCATAGTATTCACCAACAACTATTTGCTCACTGACTCAATCTACACAATCTTGTTGAAGAAAGTTTTATTTGTAAGCATGAAGCTCTTTGATATAGCACCAGTTGAGGCTTTGATAGATGTTTTTATTGGTATGGAGAAGCAAAAATATAATTGGTGAGAAAAAAATGCTAATAGTCTTTCAAACGCCAACTGAGTGATCATCTCTGTTTATAACTAATAATCGATTAAGCTTCTGCTTAGAATCTCTCTCTATGGCTGTACTATAGCTCTCTTCTTTAAAGGTAAGAATAAATCATCATCATCGTTTCTCACATGACTTTCATAGAAAATTTTGGTTTTTGATTTTATTCGGTTATTTCGGTTTTATTCGATTAATCAGTTATTTCGGTTTAAAAACTGAACCGAATCGAAACCGAAATTATTTCGGTTTATTTTCGGTTATCCAATTTAATATCCGAATCAAACAGAACCGAAAGATATCCAAACAGAACCGAACCGAAATTTATCAAATATCCGAATGATTATTATATTACTATAACCGAAATAACCGAAACCGAGCACAATCGAACTTAAATCGAACTGTTAACTAAATGTCCAAAGGATCAACTAATTTCATTGTTTGGCCGGTCAATATAATAATCTTAATTTTTGATATTAATAATATATTGCTTATTTTAAATATGACTACGTGTCGTTACGATTTCATTGTTTGGCCGATCAATATAATAATATTAATTTTTGATATTAATAATATATTGCTTATTTTAAATATGGCTATGTGTCGTTACGATGCAAGAAAGATTGAAAATCCCACACACGTCTGCTAGGCCTTTAAATTCCTATATACATTAATTAGCCCAAAGACTCTTCTCTTCTCTCATAACTCTCCCAATTTCAAATTCCAAAAGCCAGCAAAAGATAGAGAGAGGCCGTTGCGTTTGCCGGCGAGACGACGGCTCTACGGACGGATTAACCGATCACCGATTGTTTCATTCTCTGGTGAGAGTTTACTATTTTCGATTTTTCCGTTTTATAGCAATGTTCAAGTGCGCTATCAAGTTTTATCGATTGGTTGCGTTAGAATCTGATTTTGCATACTGATCGTCGTCGATTAGGTTTCTCGATGTGAGCTTTAAATTCTATCTATAGAGAAACGAAGTCGTCTTATGAGTTATGAAAGTTTGTTTATGTTACTTATGTTCTTCAGCTTTGTGATTTCGAGTATTTGTCTCACTAGAATGGTTTATCCGAGTAACGTTTATGGTAAGAGATCTGATTTGGTTAATTTTTCAATTTTTTGATATGTTACTGGAAACGGAGAAAGTGAGAGATAAAGAGTATTTTGTTTTCTGATGATGCAGATAATGATGGTGTTGGATTTGAAGATACGGTGTATCGTTACTTGTGTCCTGTGAGAAAAGCAGGGAGCAATATTGGGAAAGGTGGTGAGATTGCAAAACAGATTAGGTCTGAGACGAAAGCAAACATTAGGATAAACGAGGCTTTACCTGGTTACGACGAGCGTGTTGTTACTATATATTCTACAAGCGAGGAGACAAATCGTATTGAAGATGATGAGGATTTTGTTTGTCCTGCTTTTGATGCTCTTTTCAAGGTTCATGATATGATTGTGGCTGATGAATTTGACAATGATGATGATTATGATGATGAGGAGTATAGTGAGAAACAAACAGTTGTTACTGCGAGGATGCTTGTGGCTTCGGATCAAACTGGTTACCTTATTGGGAAAGGTGGACAGGTTATCCAGAAACTGCGAAATGACACTAATGCTCAGATTCGTGTTATTAATGATAATCTGCCCATTTCTGCTTTGGCTTTGAGTCATGATGAGCTTCTTCAGGTAATGTCAACAAACCTTTTAAGAAAATTTTCGAGCTTTGAGAGTTAGTATGGTTGTGTTTCTGGTTTAGCTTATGAATGTTGTTGGTTGACTTTCAGATAATTGGAGATCCCTTTGCTGTTAGAGAAGCTCTTTACCAAGTTGCCTCTCTGCTTTATGATAATCCGTCACGATATCAGAACTACTTTTTGTCTTCCTCTAGCCCTGCAGCATCAACCTGGAGGAATTCTAATGAGTCCTGCATTAACAAGTTCTCACAAAAATTACTCTGCGCCAAGAGATGTTGCAGATGCAAGAGTGTTTTCTATCTACTTCATATGTCCAGCTGAAAATGTTGGAGGTGTAATAGGAAAAGGTAGCTGTTTCATTAATCAGATTAGGCAAGAATCTGGTGCGACCATCAAAGTCCATACTCCATAAACTGATGAAGATGATGATTGCATAATTTTCATATCAACAAAAGAGGTAATGCAAACCTTTTCTTCTTAATGAGAATCTCATTTTTCAATATGTGAAATGTTGAACCGAGTTTATGTACATCAGTTCTTCGAAGATCAATCCGCAATGGTGAATGCAGCCTTACGCTTACCAACGCGATGTAGTGAGAAAGTGGGGAAAGATTCAAGTGATTCTGCAATCTCCACTCATGTACTTGTTCCTAGTTCTCAAGTAGGGTGTCTCATTGGAAAAGGTGGAGCTCTTATATCTGAGATGAGGAGTGTCACAAAAGCGAATATCCGCATTTTTCAAGGCGAAGATGTACTAAGAATTGCTCGTGAGGGCGAGGAGATGGTCCAAGTAATAAAATCTTTACCCTTTATCACCTAATGCTTCTCAATTTTGTGTGTTCTATGACTTAGCTTAAACCATGTTTATTTTCTTGTGGTTTAGATAACAGGAAGTCTTGATGCAGCAATCAAAGCTCTTACGCAAGTGATGCTGCGATTAAGAGCCAATGTATTCGACATGGATCGTGGTCTTGTCTTGCTTCCAACTTTCTTTCCTTACATTTCTCAAACATCAGAGACTTCGAGCAAGCCTAAGCACAGAAAACGCGAGAACCATTCTCATAATTCCATGGAAACTGCTAGAAATGAAGACTATGGTAGTCAAATGGTATGATTCACATAATCCTTATGAAGTCTGGTTACGAAATTTACTTACAAACTGCATAGAGATTCATTTTTGATGATGTTTTTTTCTTCTTCTTTTGCAGAATTTAAATTCCCAAGAAGAAACCGTGTTTATTGATCACCAAACCATCTTAAAAGGATATCGTTCTATGTTTAAAACATGGATATTTTTAAAAACAATTGGGCGTTTTTCGAAACCCAAGAAAAAGAGGATTTTGGGTTTGTTTTGAGTCTCAAGAATCTATAAATGCATGAATTTTTTGAAAGAATGACAAGTTTTTTTGTAATCTTCATGGAAGATTTAGTACGAGAGTTCTCACTTTTAAGAAAGAAAACAATGTTTCTTTTAACTTTTTGTACTTCTACTCATCACACTAGTGGTTCCAAAGCATTGTTTTGAACTCGGACGCATCTTTACTGCACATAACGTTCTACTAGGGTTCTCTAACTCGCAGCCAATAGTTCTAATGGTATGACTATGATCGATTTAAAAGTATAGTTGAATTTCATGTATTTTATTGCAAAAGGACCAAAACTAGATGAAAGAGGAGAAAGAGTCGGACACAATCGGTTCCCATATTTTTTTTTCGTTTACCATGGATAAATCAATTCTTAGTCGTCCGATTAATATATTCATATAAATTTTTTTTTGTAAAACTTACTAAATACTAAAATGGTATATAATAGAGTATTTTTATATTTTATTAAAAGCACATACGAAGTTTTGACATTGATTTTATAAGCACTTTTGTTTTTCCGTTGAAGTAGAAAAATATCGGTTACTATTTTATCGACATACCATATAAGAAAACAAAATACACATTTGTGATGTGGTGATGAATGTCATTAATTAACCAATATAACCCGAACTTAATGTCATAAACAGGTGAACCCTACCAGTAATATACGTCTGTCACATAACTAGCCCACAGTACCGTAAATTTAGTAGTCTTCGAGTGTCTTAATTTTATTACCTTAACTCCTCTATTCTTCTTCTTCATGGTGGAATTTTATCTTTTGACCCCACCACTGGATCTCTCTATATACATATACATTCATCAGAGTACAGAGTAATACGAAACACAAGAAGCAATTATGAAGAATTGTGAGAGATTTACGAATCTCGCTCTCGCAGGTTCTTTGTCCCTTTCACTCTTATAATTGTTACAATTCGTCTCGTGAATTTCTATTTCGATCGGTTTTTAACGACCATGTGATTCTTTCGTGTGATGGGTTTCTTTTGATTTAGGTTGTCTGTGATGAAATTTGTTAACTTTTCGGTTTTAGGGTTGTTCTTAGAATTTGCTGGAAATATCCAATGTTTTGCTTGTTTTGGGTTTCGTTTCAGATCAGTCTGGTTTCTCTAGGGTTTATGGTTGGTGGGTGTGATTGATATGTTTTTGATTTTGACGTGAAGACTCAAAATTGAGGGTTTTTTTGTTGTTGTTGTTGTTGCAGGTTTGACATTGGCACCACTCGTTGTGAGAGTAAATCCAAATTTGAATGTTATCCTCACAGCATGTATCACTGTTTATGTGGGTTGCTTTCGTTCAGTGAAGGATTCTCCTCCAACGGTAAGAAGAAGACGCAATCAGATTGTTTTTTATTAGTTTTCAGTGATTCAATTTTACAATTCGATCTAAATTGTTTGTCTTGTTTGAAATGGTGTAGGAGACGATGTCTAAAGAACATGCCATGCGGTTCCCATTGGTTGGGAGTGCTATGCTTCTTTCACTTTTCTTATTGTTCAAGTTTCTCTCAAAGGACTTGGTCAATGCTGTTCTAACAGCTTACTTCTTTGTTCTTGGCATTGTTGCTCTTTCGTATGTCTTATCTAAATTATGCTTTTGTTTTTTAATTTGTGTATCTGTGGCAAAGTCATGACACAATTATGTGTGTTTGCAGGGCGACATTGTTACCGGCTATCAGAAGATTTTTGCCTAATCCGTGGAATGACAATCTTATCATCTGGCGTTTTCCTTATTTCAAATGTATGTAACTCAGATATACCTTCAGTGTTCTTTGCTAGCCTTTTCTCTCATTATCTTTGGATATGATGTTATGGCTTTGTTTGTCATTGTTTGCTTAGTGTTAGTCTTTGAATGCTAGTTTGGTTGATGTAATGATCATCCAAGCTCCTATGTGTTTGTCCCATTTGCAAATATGTTTTACTTTCTTACTCTATCCAGTTATTGCCAGATAATGTTATCTTTTACTCCTGACACCTTTTTCCTTAACAGCTTTGGAGGTAGAGTTCACTAAGTCCCAAGTCGTTGCGGGGATCCCTGGAACCTTTTTCTGTGCATGGTATGCTTGGAAAAAACATTGGCTGGCCAACAATATTCTTGGCCTTTCCTTCTGCATTCAGGTTACTTCCACTCCATTGCCTAAGTAATATAATATGGGCATACATAGTTTCTTTCAACTCGAACCACTGTCATTAGTGTTGTTGTGTCTCTTTTTTTCTAATCAACTATGTGGCCAATACAGGGAATTGAGATGCTCTCTCTTGGATCATTCAAGACTGGTGCCATCCTTTTGGTAAGAACTGCAGAAAACTTGTTTGGAATTTTTTGGATGAATATAAAATTCAAGTGTTTGATGATGTCTCAATGATTTGGTGTTTGTTTATACTTGACTTGCAGGCAGGACTATTTTTCTATGATATCTTCTGGGTTTTCTTTACTCCAGTTATGGTTAGTGTTGCCAAATCCTTTGATGCTCCAATAAAGGTTAGTAAAAAAGCTTCAAAAGTACACACCAACAAAGTTAATCTGATTTGTTCTTAGTGATTTTCTCAGTAATCTCATTGTTACGTATTTCTTTCAGCTTTTATTTCCTACGGGTGATGCTCTAAGACCCTATTCTATGCTTGGTCTTGGTGACATTGTCATTCCGGGTATGTCCTCTATTGCTTAACCCAATAACTATATTCAGCTTATGGTTAGGCATTCTTGAATCATATTTTTGGATATTATATGAATATGAGACATTAGTTTTTGTTTGTCTTCAGGTATTTTTGTTGCACTAGCTTTAAGATTTGATGTGTCAAGACGCAGACAACCACAGTACTTCACAAGTGCATTTATCGGATACGCTGTTGGTGTTGTTCTTACGATCATAGTCATGAACTGGTTTCAAGCAGCACAGGTCAGTTTTTGTGTCTTAATTGTTGTCATCCATTTTGTTGTAACCTAATTTTTGGGATTTTCTCTGATGGGTTTTGGTTTGTGTTTCGCATCTGTTTCAGCCTGCTTTGTTATACATTGTCCCAGCCGTAATTGGGTTCTTGGCTTCTCACTGCATTTGGAACGGTGACATCAAACCGGTTCGTTTTCTCCTCCTTTTAGATTTTGAACTTTCGGTTGTTGTAATCACAAGTTTTGCATTTGCGTTTGCATGTATGTATAAACATTTTCAGTCAGTTCATAAATGTTTTTGGAGCCTAACCCAAGCAGAAGAACCTTCTTGTTACCTTGTGTTTGCTTAACATGTTTATGGTGGTAGGTTAAATGTAAAAGATTATTGAGCTTATGGTCTTTTTCTTCTTCTTTTCTTGTTGCTGTTGCAGTTGATGGCGTTTGATGAATCAAAGACTGAGGAACCAAAGACTGATGAATCAAAGACTAGTGAGGAGGTTAACAAAGCTCATGAAGAATGAGGAAAAATCGAGAAAGAAGGGCAGAGGAGAAATATATACACATAAATGTGTCTTAAAATATGGAAAAAGAAGGAAAACAATTTTGTTTCCAAATGACCAATCAGTCCCTTCTAACCCCTTTTTTGGTTTATTAGATTTTTAAACTTTCTTTTGGCAAAGACTTGTGTAAGTTACTATAAGTTACAACAGGTTTCCTTTTGACGTTTCTTTATGTGTTTAATGTTAAGTTCGATAGGAGACTGAAGTTATAAACCATTTCGAATGGTATTCGAAATATGAGCTCTAACTATTGTAGACGACATGGAAGGATGTGAACAGTGGGAGGCAAAGAATAGTAGATGATGATGATGATGAAGTTATGAACTACGAAATAGAGGTATCAAAAGATTAAAGAAACTATAATCTTGTTACTTGTCGCATATTCGTAAAAAAATATAGAATTTGGCAAAACGAAATACATATTAATTAGTACACAATTATTGCTTTGTTTCTGACATCAAGTACAATAATTGCTTGGAGAGCAAGTTGTGTGTTAAATATATACGTCTCTGTAATGAGACAATAAAAATGTAGAGAATTCTTCAAGGAAAAAAAAGAAGGAAACCCTTAGAAATCAAACAAAAATGAGTCAGAGCCAAAATGGTGGTGGTGCGAAAGAGGAAGCTAAAGCGGAGAAGGCTGTGTTTGAGGTTAAATTGGAGTCATTCGATGCATGTTCGAAAATCAAGACCATTAAGGAGGTGAGGAGTTTCACTGGTATGGGTCTTAAGGAAGCTAAGGAGTTGGTGGAGAAGGCTCCCGCGGTTTTGAAAACAGGAGTATCAACACCTTGTTTTCCTGTGTAAACAGAACACTGGAATCAAGAGATAAAATCTATATAGTTCGAGAGGTATGAGAAAACATCATCAATTTCATCGATTTCATTTCGATTCCATATCTTTCTATTATGGATATAGTTGATGGAAATTTCATGATTTTTTTCCGGCTCAAGATGCTCAATATTGTCATTAGACTCATGATTTGTTTCTTCCAAAATACTTTATGTTATTTTGGGAATATCATGTTTTTCAATTTTCTTTCGTTTTCTAAGATTTTTATCCTTAGAGCCAGCTGGTCTACCACGCTTCAAGCGTGTTCTAGACTCACGTGTATCATCTGCTCTTCCACTTTCTTTTGGTATTTCAATTCGAGCAGGAACATTTGCTGCTGGTAGATATGAATTAGTTACCGTTTTAGTATCGGCAAATGCATCCGGAAGTTGATTTGCTATACTTTGCAAATGCATAATTCGTCGAACTTCTATTTCGTACTGTTTTGTAGGAGGGTCAAGGTGTAACAGAGTTGGTATACACCATTTGATATCCTTTCCTACTGGATTATTTTCTCCCCTAGAACCGAGAATACTTTCTCATCAAAATGACAATCGGCAAAACGTGCCGTAAACACATTACCAGTCATTGGTTTTAGGTATCTTATAATTGATGGAGAATCACACCTAATATATATACCCAACCTTCTTTGTGCTCCCATTTATGTACGTTTGGTGGTGTTATAGGCACATACACTGCACAACCAAAAATCCTTAGATGAGATATATTTGATTCTCGAACAAATGCTAACTGTAATGAGAAATATTTATGATATGCACTTGGTCTTATCCGAATGAGTGCTTCTGCATGCAATATAGCATGTCCCCATACAGAGGTTGGAAGTTTTGATCTCATGATCAATGATCTTGCAATCAGTTACAGACGTTTAATTAATGATTCTGCCAAACCATTTTGAGTATGAACATGAGCTACAGGATGTTCAACTTCAATTCCCATTACCATGCAATAATCATTAAATGACTGGGATGTGAATTCACCAGCATTGTCTAGTCTAACTCTCTTAATAGGATAATCAGATAACTGAGCTCTTAATTTGATTATCTGAGTTAGAAATCTCGTAAATGTCAAATTTCGAGATGATAATAGACAAACATGTGACCATCTGCTAGATGCATCACTCAACACCATAAAATAGTGGAATGGTCCACAAGGTGGATGTATTGGTCCACAAATATCGCCTTGAATACGTTCAAAGAACTTTGGTGATTCTTTATCAATTTTGGTTGGCGATGGTCGTATGATCAATTTTTCAAGATAACATGTTGCACATGTCATTTTATTTCTCTCATATATCTCATGAATTTTTAGAGAATGACCATGTGAGCTCTCTATAATTTTTCGCATCATTGTGGTGCCTGGGTGACCAAGGCGATCATGCCACAATGAGAAATCTTCTGGATTTCTTTTGATCACAAGATGTGATTCAATTGCATCTATATAAGTATGATGCAAACCAGAAGGAAGTTCTTGAAATTTTTCCAGTATATGCATTTTTCCAACTTTATTAGAAGTCATATACATGTACTTCTTTCCTCCTCAGTAGCAGACTGAGTTTCATACTCTTGACGGTATATATCTTTAAAGCTCAACAAGTTCTTTTTAGAATTCGGAGAATACAATGCATTTTTTATGAAAAACTTTGTTCCATTAGGCAATACAAAATTAGCCTTGTCACTTCCTTCAATCACGTCCGTAGGACCCGATATTGTATTGACAATAATTTTTGTCGGTTTTCGCTCAGAGAAAAATCTCTTATGCCTCAGAATAGTGTGTGTTGTTCCACTATCTGGTATACAAATTTCTTTGCTATTTTTCCTTGCTATTGAATCCTTATCCATTTCTGTAATCAACATAAACTTCAATAAATATTAGCAAATTTTATTGATATAGAAAACATGCATTAGTTCATTTTAAGAAACAACATTATTAAAATAAATGAAATAAGTAATACTTATATGATGGCATTACTGGAGACTAATAGTCTCACTACAAGCGTTTCAGTTATCCGCATGAGCGGTCATGTCGAAATCATTCATAAAGTCAGAACCATTAAGATATGATGTTCCCTCAAAGTATTCATTGAGGTTGACTTCCTTCCCTTTGCCCTTTTGGGACTCTTTGTATAATTTATAAAGATGTTCGGGAGTTCGACATACATGAGCCCAATGACCCTTTGATCTACATCTATAACATATGTTTTCACGCTTTTGAACATTATTCCCGTGGGATTTTTTTCTTGTAGGACCTTGTTCAGGTCGAATTCATTTATAAGATTTTCTGCCTTATGGGTTAAAGAATCTCCCACGTCCACGGTTGAATCGTCCACCTCGACCTCGATAGGTTTGACTTCTCCTCTCCGGATTTTTCACGTCCGTTGCATTTACTTCAGGAAATGCCTTTGTTCCTGTAGGCTGAGAGTTGTGGCTTTTAATGAGAAGTTCATTATTCTTCTCTGCCAGTATTAGTGTTACGATTAAATCGGAAAATCTTTTGTATCCGCAATTTTGATACATTTCTTACAGAACACGATGCTCTTGGTGAAAAGTAAGATAAGTCTTTTCGAGCATTTCTGCTTCAGTAACAGGTTTTCTACAATATTTTAATTGTGACACTATCCTCAGCATAGCAGAGTTATAATCCTCTAATTTCTCAAAGTCCTGGAACCTCAGGTTTTTCCAGTCCTCTAATGCATGAGGGAGAGTTATTTCTCTCTGATTATCAAACCGAGCTTTTAAAGCGTGCCACATCCCAGCTGGATCTTTTATATTCGCATAATCATGCGTCAAACTCTCATCGACATGTTTTCTTAAAAATATTATCGTCTTTGTTTTATCTTTGGCAAGCGATGAATTTTCCGATTTTATGGTCTCAGACAATTCCTGTGACTCAAGATAGAGTTCCACATCCGAGGTCCATGCTATGTAGTTGGCTCCAGTAATTTTGAGGGTTGGGAACTTAAGCTTGTCAATATTTGCCATTATTTTTCTAAACACAAAATCAAAAATAAATATTATTAGTCGGATAATTTTATTTATTTTAAAATGCAACATTTATATTAATAATGGATGCGATTACAAAGAATACAATTGCATAGAAAAGTAAAGCAATGTTTATGATAAACTCTTCATGAGTATATTCTCCAACGAAGATAACAAAAGTACAAGCGATAATTGCAACTAAGCAAATAATTGAAAACAAGCGAATCATTTTTCAAAATGAAAACTTAAACGAATTACTTAGAAAAATATTTGGAGAGAGATATGATTTTTGAGTGAATGAATGAGTGAAAATATGAGTGTATTGATAGATTTAAAATACTGTTCATAGCCGTTTGAAAAAATGAAATTTTTTGAAATTTTTTCTTCATAACGGTTGGAGAAAAATATTGAACGGAAAAAATCAATTGTAAAAATTATAACAAGCAATAAGATAAATTTAACCGATTTCAGATAAAATATTTATATACATTTGGTTATAGCATGTTTATATAATAACCATAATATTAATTTATTTAAACAGCAATATTATGGTGACAGAGTCATCCACTTTAGAACAATAAATAAATTATTGGATGGCTCAGCCGTCCAATATGAAATTAACAGTAATTAAATAATTATGGCTGTTTAATCGTCCATTAACAGTAAATAAATAATTATGCGGCGGTTTAACCGACCAATATAATAAATTTAGTAGTCTTCGAGTGTCTTAATTTTATTACCTTAACTCCTCTATTCTTCTTCTTCATGGTGGAATTTTATCTTTTGACCCCACCACTGGATCTCTCTATATACATATACATTCATCAGAGTACAGAGTAATACGAAACACAAGAAGCAATTATGAAGAATTGTGAGAGATTTACGAATCTCGCTCTCGCAGGTTCTTTGTCCCTTTCACTCTTATAATTGTTACAATTCGTCTCGTGAATTTCTATTTCGATCGGTTTTTAACGACCATGTGATTCTTTCGTGTGATGGGTTTCTTTTGATTTAGGTTGTCTGTGATGAAATTTGTTAACTTTTCGGTTTTAGGGTTGTTCTTAGAATTTGCTGGAAATATCCAATGTTTTGCTTGTTTTGGGTTTCGTTTCAGATCAGTCTGGTTTCTCTAGGGTTTATGGTTGGTGGGTGTGATTGATATGTTTTTGATTTTGACGTGAAGACTCAAAATTGAGGGTTTTTTGTTGTTGTTGTTGTTGCAGGTTTGACATTGGCACCACTCGTTGTGAGAGTAAATCCAAATTTGAATGTTATCCTCACAGCATGTATCACTGTTTATGTGGGTTGCTTTCGTTCAGTGAAGGATTCTCCTCCAACGGTAAGAAGAAGACGCAATCAGATTGTTTTTTATTAGTTTTCAGTGATTCAATTTTACAATTCGATCTAAATTGTTTGTCTTGTTTGAAATGGTGTAGGAGACGATGTCTAAAGAACATGCCATGCGGTTCCCATTGGTTGGGAGTGCTATGCTTCTTTCACTTTTCTTATTGTTCAAGTTTCTCTCAAAGGACTTGGTCAATGCTGTTCTAACAGCTTACTTCTTTGTTCTTGGCATTGTTGCTCTTTCGTATGTCTTATCTAAATTATGCTTTTGTTTTTTAATTTGTGTATCTGTGGCAAAGTCATGACACAATTATGTGTGTTTGCAGGGCGACATTGTTACCGGCTATCAGAAGATTTTTGCCTAATCCGTGGAATGACAATCTTATCATCTGGCGTTTTCCTTATTTCAAATGTATGTAACTCAGATATACCTTCAGTGTTCTTTGCTAGCCTTTTCTCTCATTATCTTTGGATATGATGTTATGGCTTTGTTTGTCATTGTTTGCTTAGTGTTAGTCTTTGAATGCTAGTTTGGTTGATGTAATGATCATCCAAGCTCCTATGTGTTTGTCCCGTTTGCAAATATGTTTTACTTTCTTACTCTATCCAGTTATTGCCAGATAATGTTATCTTTTACTCCTGACACCTTTTTCCTTAACAGCTTTGGAGGTAGAGTTCACTAAGTCCCAAGTCGTTGCGGGGATCCCTGGAACCTTTTTCTGTGCATGGTATGCTTGGAAAAAACATTGGCTGGCCAACAATATTCTTGGCCTTTCCTTCTGCATTCAGGTTACTTCCACTCCATTGCCTAAGTAATATAATATGGGCATACATAGTTTCTTTCAACTCGAACCACTGTCATTAGTGTTGTTGTGTCTCTTTTTTTCTAATCAACTATGTGGCCAATACAGGGAATTGAGATGCTCTCTCTTGGATCATTCAAGACTGGTGCCATCCTTTTGGTAAGAACTGCAGAAAACTTGTTTGGAATTTTTTGGATGAATATAAAATTCAAGTGTTTGATGATGTCTCAATGATTTGGTGTTTGTTTATACTTGACTTGCAGGCAGGACTATTTTTCTATGATATCTTCTGGGTTTTCTTTACTCCAGTTATGGTTAGTGTTGCCAAATCCTTTGATGCTCCAATAAAGGTTAGTAAAAAAGCTTCAAAAGTACACACCAACAAAGTTAATCTGATTTGTTCTTAGTGATTTTCTCAGTAATCTCATTGTTACGTATTTCTTTCAGCTTTTATTTCCTACGGGTGATGCTCTAAGACCCTATTCTATGCTTGGTCTTGGTGACATTGTCATTCCGGGTATGTCCTCTATTGCTTAACCCAATAACTATATTCAGCTTATGGTTAGGCATTCTTGAATCATATTTTTGGATATTATATGAATATGAGACATTAGTTTTTGTTTGTCTTCAGGTATTTTTGTTGCACTAGCTTTAAGATTTGATGTGTCAAGACGCAGACAACCACAGTACTTCACAAGTGCATTTATCGGATACGCTGTTGGTGTTGTTCTTACGATCATAGTCATGAACTGGTTTCAAGCAGCACAGGTCAGTTTTTGTGTCTTAATTGTTGTCATCCATTTTGTTGTAACCTAATTTTTGGGATTTTCTCTGATGGGTTTTGGTTTGTGTTTCGCATCTGTTTCAGCCTGCTTTGTTATACATTGTCCCAGCCGTAATTGGGTTCTTGGCTTCTCACTGCATTTGGAACGGTGACATCAAACCGGTTCGTTTTCTCCTCCTTTTAGATTTTGAACTTTCGGTTGTTGTAATCACAAGTTTTGCATTTGCGTTTGCATGTATGTATAAACATTTTCAGTCAGTTCATAAATGTTTTTGGAGCCTAACCCAAGCAGAAGAACCTTCTTGTTACCTTGTGTTTGCTTAACATGTTTATGGTGGTAGGTTAAATGTAAAAGATTATTGAGCTTATGGTCTTTTTCTTCTTCTTTTCTTGTTGCTGTTGCAGTTGATGGCGTTTGATGAATCAAAGACTGAGGAACCAAAGACTGATGAATCAAAGACTAGTGAGGAGGTTAACAAAGCTCATGAAGAATGAGGAAAAATCGAGAAAGAAGGGCAGAGGAGAAATATATACACATAAATGTGTCTTAAAATATGGAAAAAGAAGGAAAACAATTTTGTTTCCAAATGACCAATCAGTCCCTTCTAACCCCTTTTTTGGTTTATTAGATTTTTAAACTTTCTTTTGGCAAAGACTTGTGTAAGTTACCAGAAGTTACAACAGGTTTTCTTTTGACGTTTCTTTGTGTTTAATGTTAAGTTCGATAGGAGACTGAAGTTATAAACCATTTCGAATGGTATTCGAAATATGAGCTCTAACTATTGTGGACGACATGGAAGGATGTGAACAGTGGGAGGCAAAGAATAGTAGATGATGATGATGATGAAGTTATGAACAACGAAATAGAGGTATCAAAAGATTAAAGAAACTATAATCTGTTACAGAATTTATTTAATTATCCATCAAATATTTTAATATATTAATTATCAGATATTTTTGTCTTAACCGACATATGTACAATATAAATATGGGTAGTAGTCGAGAATATGAGGGTGTGCTAATAGAATATTTTTACATTCTCTCCCTAGACTTCTCTCGCCTACTTCCTAGATTTCTCTCGCTTATTTTCTTCTTCTGATTTCAGTTTCTATTTAATTATAAACTTACCTTATACGTATTATATCATATAATTTATAATACGTTATCAGCACGAATAAACTCCGGTTTCCAAGATCCAACCAGCTGCTATCCGATCAAATACCTAAGGTATAATTAAGGTAATATTTTAAATCATGTTTAACTTGATTTAAATTATTTATTTATGATATCTAAAGGAATGGAAGGTTATACCTCCTCTTTGATCCTATGGAAGGTTATACCTCCTCAAACGAATCATGATCATATGGTAGGCTCTTCTTTATATATAATCAAAATGTCCAGAAGACATATAAAAAGTTCCAGAAGAACTGTCTAATAAAATTTTGTCCAGAAGACAAATTATTTATTTTTACACTATTGTTCTTTTAATTATGTGATGTGTTTATAAATTGTTATTATGCTATCTAAATTAGATAAAAGTGAATATAATATATGATTGATTTTTTTATGATTCAAATATTGACAACGGTCATGAAGAATTTTTTAAAAAATTTTCTTATTTTCCAACGGCTAATGAACAGTGATTTTTCAATCTATAAATAAAATCATAATTCACTCATCAAAAATCATATTTTTTAAAAAAAAATATTTTCTAAGAAAAATGACTCATCCATTGTTATTTTTTGTTATAGGTTTTATATTTATTGCTATTTATGGTTTAATCTTTGGAGAGTTTTCTCCCGAAGAATTTTTAATCGGTATTATTTTACTTTTCTATGTAATTGTGTTTCTTGTAATTGCTGTGCTTATGCCAGCGATTTCTATTTTTTAAATAATTTTTTTAATAATTATCTTTGTAATCGGTTATAATATAAATGGTTAAATTGAAATAAATATTATCGTGTTCTTTAAAATTTAAAATTAATGCTTAAATAAATTGTTATGCAGTTATCATGTCAAATTTAGCAAAACTCGAGATCGCTGCCCTTGACATTTCCGGAAATAATTATATGAGATGGGCAGTCGCAGCAAGGATGCATTTAAAAGGAAAAAAGCTCCTTGATACCATCGATAAAACGAAGGCACCTCCAGAAGAGGATAAGACGAATGCCATGATATTTTTATTCTACCATATCCATGATGGTTTAAAAGACGAATACATCACAAAAGAAGATCCTGCAGATCTTTGGTAATCACTCAAAGATAGGTTTGATCATCAAAAATATGTGATCTTACCGAAAGCTAAACATGAGTGGTTGAATCTCCGGTTTTAAGATTACAAGAGTGTTGCTGAATATAATTTCGCTCTGTTTGGAATTACTTCCAGGATAAAATTATGTGCAGAGGAGATAAGTGATTATGATATGATCGAAAAAACTCTCCAAACATTTCATCCTGGAAATGTACTCCTGCAACAACAATACCTGGCAAGAGGATACACAAAGTATTATGAATTAATGCAAGTTCTGTTGGTTGCAGAACAGAATAATGAAATTGTGATGTTAAACCATCAATCTCGTCCGACTGGTTCAGCTTCATTCTCAGAAGTGAATGTTGTATCATCAAATAATTACGGACGTAACCGCGGTCGAGGAAATTATCGAGGTCGTGGACGAGGAGGATATGTTCGTGGACGTGGACGTGGCCAAGGAAGAAGATTCCGCCCTTATGATTCTATCAATGAAAGAAACAATAAAATGTTCAAAGGAAATGAAGTTGGTCGTGTAATGAACAAGCAATATGAGGATGCTTGTTACAGATGCGGCATGAAAGGATATTGGTCTCGTACCTGTCGTACGCCAAAACATTTGGCCGATCTGTATCAAAAATCACAGAAAGGGAAAGAAAAGGAATCTGAAACCAACTTCGTCTATGGCGAATCAGGGCCTTCTTTCGATGGTATAAATGATGATACATATCTAGATGTTGCACACTTTATCGTGGATCCTGAAGATATCAACGCAAAACAAAGCAACTAAAACTTCCTGAAGAAGTTTATATGACATGATAGTTATGTTTGTTATCCTAAAGAATACTGTATGTTTATGTTTTTATTGCATGTGTTTGTGTTTGGTGTAAAATAATTGTTAATGTAATATAAACATGTTCTGTTATACTAATAACTTTTTGTGCTTCTTTATAAATTCAGAAAATGTCCAAAATTAATATGGAGGATGGAGATATATGTCTAGCAGACAGTGCTACAACGCACACAATACTTAAGGATAAAAAATATTTCTCCTCCCTTAAAATACAAAATTCCGCAGGAAGCGTGAATACCATATCTGGTAATGCAAAAATCATTTTGGGCTCCGGAAGAGCCAGTTTTTCAATGCCAAGGGGAACAAAATTTGAAATACATAATGCATTATATTCTCCTAAATCTTACAGAAATTTGCTAAGTTTCAGAGACATCCACAGAAATGGATATCATATAGAAACTATGAATGAAAATGGCATTGAATGTCTTTGCATTACATCAGTTATTTCAGAGAGGAAATATATATTAGAAAAGCTACCAGCTTTATCCTCCGGAATATATTGCACAAAAATAATATGATTGAATCATATGTTACTATAAACCCGAAGTTTATAAGTACGTTCAAAGTCTGGCATGAACATTTAGGGCATCCAGGATCAGTCATGATGCGTAAAATTGTGGAAAATTCAAATGCCCATCCATTGAAAAACCAGAAGATTTTTCAATCAAGAGAATTTTCATGTAATGCTTGTTCTCAAGGAAAATTAATAATTCGGCCATCACCAGCCAAAATTGGGAATGAATCTCCAGTATTCTTAGAAAGAATACATAGTGATATATGTGGGCCTATTCACCCACAGTGCGGGCCGTTTCGATATTTCATGGTATTAATTGACGCATCCAGCAGATGGTCACATGTGTGTTTGTTAACCACAAGAAATACGGCTTTCGCAAAATTCATTGCCCAAATAATCAGGTTGAGAGCACAATTTCCTGATTATACAATAAAGAAAGTAAGGCTTGATAATGCTGGTGAGTTTACTTCACAAGCTTTCAATGACTATTGTATATCATTAGGAATTGATGTTGAACATCTGGTACCGCATGTTCATACACAAAATGGCATGGCTGAGTTTGATTAAACGGCTACAACTTATTGCTAGACCGTTAATATTGAGAACAAGACTTCCAATTTCGGTATGGGATCATGCAATCTTGCATCCTGCTGCACTAATTCAAATACGGCCAAGTGCATACCATAAATACTCCCATTACAATTAGGCTCTGGCCAGAAGCCAGATATATCTCATCTCCGTGTCTTTGGGTGTGCGGTTTATGTTCCTATAACCCCGCCACAAAGAACAAAAATGGGACCACAAAGGAGATTGGGAATATATATCGGGTATACATCACCAAGTATAATTTGGTATCTTGAACCGCAAACTTGTGATATGTTTACGGCACGTTTTGCTGATTGTCATTTTAATGAGGATGAATTTCCAGCATTAGGGGGAGGAATCAAAGACGTTCCAAAAGATGTTACAAGGTGCACACCGTCCTTGTTGCACCTTGACCCCCCTACGAAACAACGTGAACTGGAAGTTCAGAAAATTGTTCATTTACAAAATATGGCAAATCAGTTACCAGATGCGTTCACTGATACTAAAAGGGTGACAAAATCATATATACCCGCTGCTAATGTTCCATCAAGAATTAATGTTCCGGAAGAATAAACTGATGGAAGAATAAATGAACCCAAAGTTCAGTTGAAAAAAGGGAGACCAATGGGATCAAAAGATAAAAATCCCCGAAAGAAAAAGAAATTGGGAGAATTAAATGAGAAGGTTCCTGAAAAACCAGATACAGAGAAAAGTCCTGAAGATGAAAAGAGTCCTGAAGACACAGAAAACCATGAGATTTCCATTAACTATACCCATAATAAAATGATATGGGTTAGAAATGAGATAGATGATGATGATGATAGAATTTTCTCATTCTCTGTATCCAAGGAAATTGATTGTGAAAATGATGATCAAGATCCAAGGTCCATACTGGAATGTCAGAAAAGATCTGATTGGGAGAAGTGGAAAATGGCCATGGAAACTGAATTGAATTCTCTCAATAAAAGAAAAGTCTTTGGACCTATTGTCACAATACCAGAACATGTAAAACCCGTTGGATACAAATGGGTATTTGTTCGGAAAAGAAATGAGAAAAATGAGGTAACAAGATACAAAACCCGACTTGTTGCCCAAGGATTTTCTCAGAGACCGGGAATTGATTATGAAGAAACATATTCCCCGGTTATGGATGCAATTACATTCAGATTTCTAATGAGCTTAGCAGCCTTTAAAAATCTGGAAATGCATCTAATGGATGTTGTGACAACATATCTTTATGGATCACTTGAGAATGATATATATATATATATATATATATATATATATGAAAATCCCAGAAGGATTGAAAATGCCTGAAGCATTAAGATCAAAATCTAAAGAAATATGTGCGGTCAAATTACAGCGATCACTTTATGGATTAAAACAATCCGGACGCATATGGTATAATCGTTTGAGTGAATATTTGTTGAAGAAAGGATATACCAATAATGCGATATGCCCTTGCGTATTTATTAAGAAATTTCCATCCGGATTTGTGATCATTGCTGTTTATGTTGATGACCTAAATATAATTTGAACTCCAAAAGAGATTGATGATGCACGAACTCATATGAAAGAAGAGTTCGAAATGAAAGATTTTGGAAAAACTAAGTTTTGTCTTGGGCTCCAAATAGAGCATTTCCATCATGGAATATTTGTGCATCAATCCAATTATACAAAAAGGATCTTAAAACGCTTTAATATGGATAAAGCGAATCCTTTAAGTACTCCAATGGTCAATAGATCTCTTAATGTTGAGACTGATCCATTTAGACCTTGTGAGGAAAATGAAGAAATACTTGGTCCCGAAGTACCTTATATGAGTGCTATCGGTGGACTTATGTATCTTACAAATTGTACTAGACCAAATTTTGCTTTTGCTACTAACTTACTTGCAAGGTACAACTCATCCCCTACCCGAAGGCATTGGAATGAGATAAAGCACATTTTTCGTTATCTTCAAGGTACGATTGATTTAGGATTATATTATCCTTGAAACTTCGAGTTTGGTCTAGTTGGTTTTGCAGATGCAGGATATCTATCGGATCCTCATAAGTCCAGATCTCAAATTGGATACGTTTTCACAATTGGCAGAACTGCAATCTCGTGGCGATCCCAAAAACAGAGTTTAGTCGCTACTTCGTCAAATCATGCAGAAATCATTGCCCTTCATGAAGCATGTAGGGAATGTGTATGGCTTCAATCTATGACTAATCATATCCAAGAAGCAAGCGGATTAGCCATCAACAAACAACCAACAAAATTGTACGAAGATAATGCCGCATGTGTTGCTCAAATCAAAGAAGACTATATCAAGAGCGACAGAACGAAACATATTCCCCAAGGTTTTTCTCTTATACTCAAGAGCTCGAAAAGAACAAGGAAGTCAATATTCAATACATCCGCTCAAGTGACAATGCAGCTGATCTATTCACAAAGGCGCTTCCGACTTCGACATTCAGAAAGCATATTCACAGTATTGGGATGCGTCATCTGCGAGATCTCTGACGTCTTTTCGAGGGGGAGTTTACGTCACTGTACTCTTTTTCCCTTGTCATGGTTTTTATCCCACTGGGGTTTTCCATGATAAAGTTTTTAACGAGGCAGTACGTAATACACTATTAATGATGGATAATTAAGGGGGAGTGTTAAAGAATTCATTTAATTATTTATCAAATATTTTAATATTTTAATTATCAGATATTTTTGTCTTAAGCGACATATGTACAATATAAATATGGGTAGTAGTGGAGAATATGAGGGTGTGCTAATAGAATATTTTTACATTCTCTCCCTAGACTTCTCTCGCCTACTTCCTAGATTTCTCTCGCTTATTCTCTTCTTCTGATTTCAGTTTCTATTTAATTATAAACTTACCTTATACGTATTATATTATATAATTTATAACATAATCTTGTTACTTGTCGCATATTCGTAAAAAAATATAGAATTTGGCAAAACGAAATACATATTAATTAGTAGAAAAAATCTATGTTGAGAAAGTGACATTTTTACTTGGAGAGCAATTTCGAGTCAAGAAAGCAAGATAGTACACAATTATTGCTTTGTTTCTGACATCAAGTACAATAATTGCTTGGAGAGCAAGTTGTGTGTTAAATATATACGTATCTATAATGAGACAATAAAAATGTAGAGAATTCTTCAAGGAAAAAAAAGAAGGAAACCCTTAGAAATCAAACAAAAATGAGTCAGAGCCAAAATGGTGGTGGTGCGAAAGAGGAAGCTAAAGCGGAGAAGGCTGTGTTTGAGGTGAAATTGGAGTCATTCGAAGCATGTTCGAAAATCAAGACCATTAAGGAGGTGAGGAGTTTCACTGGTATGCGTCTTATGGAAGCTAAGGAGTTGGTGGAGAAGGCTCCCGAGGTTTTGAAAACAGGAGTATCAAAAGAAGAAGGAGAGAAGATCGTAGAGAAGTTGAAGGCACTTGGCGCAAAAGCTGTTTTAAAGTGAGTTTCCAAGTCTTGTGTATGTTACTTGGACCTTGGTATCTTTTGTTTCATCTATGAGCTGATGATACCGTTAATAAGAGTTTATTAATTCAATTAGGCTTTCTCATAGCTAACGTTTTTTTTTAAGAGATTAAACCCAATCTTTACTAGTTTAATATGTATCTCAAGTTGTTCATCTTGGCATAACAATAATCGAAAAATTTGGGAACTTTGTTATTCCATGGCTTTAATGATCTTCACTCAGTGTTCTTACTTAGTTCAATTATTAGCTTGGCTCCACACCACAACCAATTTGTGTTGATATCAGGATCTTGCTTGAGTCTCAAATATTTTAGCATATATTCAAATGAATTGGATATATTGTTTAGCATTCTAAGCCCCCACTTATTTCAAAAGACTACCTAGGCGATATTGTTCACTTCTTTCTTTCTCTCCAGCTTCTTGAGACTTTGCCATCACAAGAATTTGGGTCCTAAGAAACAATGTTACACTCACTATCATTGTCAAAGTGGCAGCAAAAAAGCTATTTTTAACTGGAAAAGTTTCTTATATCTTAACTAGAAATTATGCAGAGCACCAAATCAAATAGATGCAAAATTAGAAACTGAAAAAATGTAGCAAACACACAAAATGTGTCATTGTACCTAAAAAACAAAGATCACATAACTAGGGACAAACCAACAATAGATTTTAAATGCCAAGAAGTGAAATATTCTCACCTGGAGAAATATTTACATCTCCGAACTATATATTGGCCTAGGAGGATCCGTTCCTATATCCACATGACCGGACCGGGTAGTTCTTACTAAAACAGTGTGATTGTTCATTTCCTTCTACCATATCTTCGGTTGCTATCTCAATGCTTGAACTTAGGATGTTCATTTCGTTCTAGCATATCTTTGGTTGCTATCTCAACGCTTGAACTTAGGACATGTTGGCTGTGTTCATTTTTAACAATGGTTTGAGATTGCTTCCTATACTTTCATTTCCCATAAATAATAATCAGCTGAGATTGGTTTCTCAGTTTCTTTGAAACAGAGCACTTACACTAATGGGCCTATGTAAAACGAACCTTTTAAGATAGCATAAAATCAAAGCCCATTAAAAGACAATTTGGGTTCTTGGCTTCTCACTGCATTTGATGGGATTTAATGATTTATAAACGGACTGTTTTGAATCTTCGAAATATAAACTTTTGTTAATTATATAAAAAAACTCGAAAATACCTCGTCTAATTTTTTTGAACGTTTAATACTTCGATTTTTTTTATTAGAAAAAAATATTTCACTTTAATATATTTGATCTAAAAATATTTTACTTTTAATTTGTTGTTGATTTGAACCCGCGACTTAACAACCGTTAACATGCGTTAAAAAATCAATAAATAGTGTTAAATTTTTACGGAAAAAAATCTAAAAATACCCCATCTATTTTTTTTTGGACTTTTAATAACCCAACTTTTTTTTTGGAAGAAAAATACCTCATTTACAATATTTTGTCTAAAAAGATCTCAAATTTAAATTATTGGTGATTTTGAAACCGCGACTTAATAGCAGTTAACGGCGTTATCTAGACGTTAATAAACTATTTACTTATTTTCATATTTTCCATGAATTTATAATAAAAATTATCTATAAAATATAGAATGCTAAAAATGTTACTTATTTGAACATGTTATATATATATATATATATTTACATCTAATTTATATGAGAAATAAATTAATTTAGTTCCAATAAATAAAAAATTTGGAGCTAACTAAATTATAATTTACAATTTTAATAATTAAGCATCTCTTTTATATATATATATATTGATTTAACTTTTTCACTTATTCAAAATGATGTCAGACTTTTTAAAAAGAACAAAAGAAAAACCAAGTATTAAACCAACCGATTAATATCGATTTGGAACGTCTAAACCAATATATCGATTTGATTCACCGATTTTTTGAAGTATGAATGATTATGTAACGCCGTTAACGGTTGTTAAGTCGTGGAGTATTAAACTTTCAAAAAAAGTTGATGGAGTATTTTTTTAATTTTTTCTCGTTAAAGTTTAACGCCGTTTACTAATTCCGTAACGACCGTTAAATCGTGGGTTTGAATCCACCAACAATTCTAAGATGATAGATATTTAGACCAAATATATTAAAGTGAGATATTTTTCTTCCAACCAAAAAAGTTAAGGTATTAAACGTCAAAAAAAATAGATAGGGTATTTTTCGAGTTTTTTCCAATATAAAGACATAATCTTGGTTAGTGAAATAAAATGTGGAAAATACAGTAATATATTATCTAAGAAATGGTTAAGAGATTTTGTAGATTTAGGAGATTTATTGGTTCATGAATTTTTTAATTGATTTAAAAATCCAAAGCAAAATTATGTGTTATTGGATTTTTGAGTTTAAAATCCTTGTCGAAATCACGTGTTATTCATTCATTGATTTCTAAATACTAGTTCATATGTTATTCGATTTATTGTTCGATTTCAAAAACTAAGTATATTTTAAATGGATTTGAAATTGAAAAATAGAAGGATGCAAATCTATGAGTAAAACATGTTATTTCAAAATCTATATGTCTTGATTTCAAAATCAATAAAGATTTTCAAATTTTATATGAATTTACAAATCAATAAACCGATAAAAATGTACTTAGTATGTTATGTTTTGTATGTTTAAGAAATAAGAATTATAGACCACAACAATGAGTAGGCAAAAAAAAAATTGTACATGATAGTAGAAGAGTCTTATTCTAATATGCCCTCATATACAAAATCCATTTCTACACTATCCCCGTTTATTCTCCATTATCTTATATCTTTACTATAATATTCATTTTCAATTTTGTCCTTTCTTTTTATTATTGAATTATTTAAATAAGACTCAAATATGAGACTCTAAAAATATTATAATAATAAACTAAAACCTAAAAAATCAAACCAATCACAATTCATCTTCTTCTCCAACCTTTACCTATCCGTACAACCCACGCAAAAGAAACACCTCCACCATTAAAGCTCGTTTGAGGTGATTTCTTTACTACTGATGGAGGAGGAGGAGCGATTGCTACCGGCGGAGGGGGAGCGCTTGCTGCCGGCAGAAGAAGAGCAGTTGCTTATGACGGAGGACCGGTTGCTGCTGCTGGAGAAGGACTGCATGGCGGAGGAGGAGAACTTTCAGTTGGCGGAAGAGGAGTTTTTTCAGTTGGCGGAGGACTCTTATTTCTTTTCTTCGAATTTATACCGTTTCTAGTACGAGGAGATATTGATATAACTGGATTAACAAAAGAAAAGAACAAATTTAGATATTTTTTTCTCAAAATGTTGAATTTAAACCCTAAATTTACAAATTCTAATTTGGGTACAAAATGGATTTACCTTCAACGTCCACCAATGCTTGACTGCCGAAGATGAGGAATACAACGAGAATTGATAAGATTGTGAGAAAATGGAAAAGATTTAGGAGGATTTGCGTTCGACGAGAATGACGAGAAATGGTGGGTGAGTGTTTCCCTTGGTTCGTTGGTTTCAATCGAGAGATTTTTTTTTTTTTGTTAAAGTAAATGTAGATCCGGTTTCGGTGGAGGATCCGAACGTTTAGGTGGATAACCCGAATTCTAGTTGGTTTGATTAGTAAATAATTAATAATTAATATTGAGAAAATGATTTTGGATACTAGGGGAAAACAAAAGAGACTCACAGTAGAGTTACAAAAATATCAAGAGGAAAATAAATTTTCAAATCTCAAATATTCCAGTTTCTTCTTCTTCTTCACAAAACAAACTTTATCCTCAACCAAATTCGGAAGATTCACACAAATTTCTTCGACGAATCGATGAACTGTTATTTTCTTCAATCTCACCTAACAACCACCATACCCAACGCGTCTCCGTTTATGCTCCGCCGTAGTTCTTACGGCTTCGGTGTGTTTCACAGGAAGCGAGCTCGTTTTAAACGACAGAGTCGGAGTTTGGTTCTAGTGAATTCCTCAATCTTCCCTCCGCCTTTCGATGGCAGCGTTCCTCTCGATTCCTTAGCTCCATCTGTCGCCGGATTCGCTTCCGGCTTGGCTGTTTATTTATCGTCGAGGTTATTTGGAAGAAGATCTTTAGAGATTAGTGATAGAAGAAGAAGATCAATCGTTGATGATGTTGTTGTTGGGGAATGGATTCTTTTCACGACTCCTACGCCGTTTAACAGATTTGTTCTTCTTCGTTGCTCTTTTTTGCTCTCCTTTGATGACTCTTCTGAGAGTTTAAGCGATAGGCTCGTGACCGAGGAGAGGCATTTCGTTACAGTGGATAGCGGGAAGATTATTGCTTCGACTGCGGATGAGAAGACTCCGTTGGAGTATCAGAGGGTTTGTATCACTACGGAGGACGGCGGCGTTGTTTCGCTTGATTGGCCGGCTAATTTGGACATTAGGGAGGAGCGTGGGCTGGATACAACGGTGGTTTTCATCCCTGGAACGCCGCAAGGCAGTATGGATGAAGACGTTCGATCGTTTGTATGCGAAGCTCTGAGGCGGGGCGTGTTTCCTGTGGTCATGAACCCTAGAGGTTGTGCTGGTTCGCCTCTCACTACACCTCGGTGAGCTAACACTAGTCTTGTAGTAGATACTCTAAGGATCTTGTGTGCTTTGAATCTATTTGATCACATGCATTTTTGTAATTGTAGGTTATTTACAGCTGGTGACAGTGATGATATATCCACAGCTTTGCGATTCTTAACCAAGACAAGGCCATGGACGACACTTACGGCTGTTGGCAGAGGATATGGTGCAAATATGTTGACAAAATACCTGGCAGAAGCTGGGGAAAGAACACCTCTTACAGCTGCTGTATGCATTGATAATCCCTTTGACCTTGAGGAGATCACACGAACATCTCCTTATTCTACTAGTTTGGATCAACAGCTTACAAGTGGCTTAGTTGAGATACTGCTGGCAAACAAGGTTGGGTATTGCTTATAAAATGCAACAATAGTGATTTATGAACTCATTTAGAGTGAGTTCTTCTTATATTGACTGGGATATGCATATGGATACACTTTCTAGGAGCTTTTCCAAGGCAGAGCAAAAGCCTTTGATGTTGGAAAGGCTTTGTCTTCAAAATCAGTTCGCGAATTTGATAAAGCCTTGTCCATGGTGACATATGGTTGCGAGAGTATAGAAGATTTCTATTCCAGTTGTGCCACCAGAGATGTGATTGGGGAAGTAAAAGTTCCTGTCCTCTTTATACAGGTGAATATTCTGGCTTTGCAGTTATGTTTAAGGTTACACCTCTCTATATGACCTAATTGATACCTCCAATTCAGAAGTGCTATATTTTCTGGTATCATTATAGTAAAGATTCATATCTAATTTACTTAAGGAATCTATTGCACGGGGCTACTTTTGTTTAGGACATACCGACAGTTATTCAATAATAGAACTATTGGATATTTTATCTCAAAGGACCCTCTTATGTTGCACGGATCATGAATTAAACTGAGAATAATGTTGAATGAGTTACTAGCTGGTGTGATGACATTATTTTAGGGTGATGTTGGCATTGGAACAAAATTGGATCTTGATCCTTCGGAGAAACATGCTTAAATGTTTCCTTAAAAGGGACTAATATGCACTTATCTCCTGTTACACAGTACTCATAAGTTACACTTGTAAACTTAAATCAGGTTTCAATTTACATGTAAACTTCTAGATAATGAATTTTGTGAATAGTATTGTACATATTTTGACTCCTGAAGTTGCTCATATTTGTCAGAATGAAGATATAGTACCACCTTATACAACACCACGAAGTTCTATAGCTGAAAACCCTTTTACAAGCCTGCTTCTGTGCTCTTCTTCACCAAATCTGTTCGATGGACATACAGTGGCCGTGTCTTGGTGCCAGGACCTTGCGATTGAGGCAACTTCTCTCCCTATATCTCTCTCTTTCGTGCATGCATAGTCACACATACTCACAAATGTTATGAATTATACGTGAAAAATTATATATTGGAATCAGTGATTATTACTCGATACATCTTGGTGGAACTTATGTTCTCATCATAATTTAAGAATCGTGGTTATTACACAATGCTTCTCCTACAGATTCACCATTTTGTATAATTTTGATTTCTTTTCTTCGGTCACTATTAGATAGATAAAAGGCAGGCATGATACTCTCTGTATCCAAGATGCTCACTATTACAGTCATGTTAGTGATTGATGATTTATATACGTTAATGTAAATTTCTGGTTAGTTTTCTGTTAAAAATGCAAATAATATGCAAGTCCTTCTCTCTTACATGGAAAAAGTTATATTTTCTTTTTCTTTAATTCTTAGTTGACTGTCCCGTTACTTTCACTTTTACGTCTGAGAGATTGATTTTCCTATATTGGCCATGCAGTGGTTGACTGCTGTAGAACTTGGGCTTCTGAAAGGTCGTCATCCACTTTTGAAAGACGTGGATGTTACTGTTAACCCTTCAAAAGGCTTAGTTCTTTCGGAAGCCAGAGCATCTGAAAAAAGAATCAGTGCCAAGAAGCTCCTGCAGGTAGCCTACGGAAAGACGGTGAATGGTTACCATGTAGATCCTTCCAGGGAAACACTTGAAGACAGTGACATCACTCCAAACTTGAATTTGCCGTCTGGAACAGATTTAGAAAAGAATGACAAAATTGATTATGGATCTGATGAACCAGAAAATAGTAGAGTTTCAACAAGCGGTCCAGTCGAAGTTGAATCAGTCGTAGATAATGAGTCCAATGTAGAAGAAAGCGAAAGAGGCCAGGTGTTGCAGACTGCAGAAGTGGTTGTGAACATGCTGGATGTAACCATGCCTGGTACCCTGAAAGCTGAAGAGAAGAAAAAGGTAACACCCAACGTGTCAAAAGTAAAAATAATTTTTACAAGTTTTACTGTGGTCGCTGCATTAACAATTGCTTGACAATTATTCAGTAAATGTTTAGGTTATGGATGCTGTTGGTCGAGGAGAGACAGTTTTAAAAGCGTTGCAAGATGCTGTGCCAGAAGACGTTCGTGAGAAGCTTACAACAACTGTAACTGGGATCTTACATTCAGGTGGCACTAAATTAAATCTTGAAAAGCTTAAGCTTCCTAGTATGTCTCCAGGATTGAAGAAACCGGAGGACGCAAGGAAAGAACCATCAAGTGCCACAAGTCAAAAGGATTCTCCTTCTCCTGATTCGAGAAATAAGAGTGATGGTTTGGTGAGTGGCTCGGAGGACGCTATTAGTGACTCGGAAAATTCTCCTGGTGGAATAGAACTAGAGCATTCCCCTTCCGAGGTTTCCCAGAAATACAGTGATTCTAGAAAGTCCCAACCCGTCGACAGTGATCAAGATGATAGTCTTGGAAATAACGAGTCATATACCAATGAAAAGACCAATGCAGCTGATGGTTCTGAGATGGCTTCTGAAGCAAAGAGTGATAGTGTCAACCAGGGGCCAATTGGCTCAGAGGATGTCACTAGTAATGATGACAAAGTGGACCAAGGTTCTGGAGTAGCTACGCGTCAAAGACAGGTAGAAACTAATAAAAACGATGAGAAAGGAGCACCAATTGCCAATGAAAAATCCAGTGTAGCTGATGCGTTCGAGAAGGCTTCAGATGCAAAGAATGATAGCACCAACCCACAGCCAGTTGGTGCAGACGATATGCCTAGTGATGGGGACAAAGTGGACCAAGGTGCTGTAGTAGCTCAACAGCAAAGAAAGGAGGAAACTAATAAAAATGATGAGAATGCAAAACAGTCTACCACAGATCAAAACAAGGTGACATCTACCGACAATGAAGGAGATGGTGGAAAATCTTCTGCTGCACAGCCTGTAGAGAAAGACGAAAGTGATGATCAGAGCAAAGAAACCAAAATTATGCAGCCTGTGTCAGACCAAACTAAGCCAGCAATTCAGGAACCAAATCAGCCTAAGTTTAATGTTTCTCAAGCATTTGAAGCCCTGACGGGGATGGATGATTCAACTCAAGTAGCTGTCAATAGTGTTTTCGGTGTCCTCGAAAACATGATTTCTCAGCTGGATGAAGAAAATAAAGAAGGAAATGAGGTAAGTGATGAGAAGAATCTCAAGGATGAGAAGAATGTCACGAATGAGGTGAGGTCTCCATCTGAAGAGCAAATTCCCTACAAGAGAGAAAACGAAAGCCATATGCCCTCTGAAAAATTACATGATCCTGTGTGCAGTGTGGATGAAACTGAAAAAAGTTCTGACAATGATAAGGTAACGGGAGTACTGATTGAAAAACATTTGGGCAGAGATGAATTTGTGATTGGTAAGCATTCACCGAAGATTCTGCCTGAAAGAAATACAGATTCTCTCGAAAATTCTTCTCATGATGGATACCTTGGGGAGGAACTTTCAAAAGAAAAGATTGCAAAACAGTTAGACTTAGATACAACCACTGCTCTCATGCTTGACTATTATCCAGAGGAAGGTAAATGGAAACTCCTTGATCAACAACCAGAACACTTGGATGATGACTATTATCCAGAGGAAGGTAAATGGAAGCTACTTGATCAACAACCAGAATACTTGGGTAACGTTGTTGCCAATGCAGCAGCCAGCAGAGATGCGCACGGAAATGTTCAGGTTCATTCCCTAAGTGTAGGTAATGAAGAGAAAATCATTGAGCCTTCATATGTGATATCGGACCATGAACAAGAGTTGGAGCTCTCTGAAATGCATGATGCAGTGGACAATCAAAATGATGGTCCTGACAAATTAGACGAAGGATGTGAGGAATTGGAGCACCTCATTAAAGTTATTGTATCAGACTCTTTGAATGTAGAAGTTCAACGCAGGATGGGTTCAGCTGGCATGAGGCAAATTGAGTCTCAACTCAGTCGAGATATAAACATGGTGGCAAAGACATTTTCTTATGCTGTTGTATATGCAGAGCCTACTTGGACTTTCAAAAGGAATAGCAAAACTTCCAATGGCCCTGCTGGAAAAGTAGGTAAACTTCGTGGGGACGCAATCATTAGGGCAATTGCATCTGCTGTCCAGGAGGCGCATTTTCTCAGACAAGTACTGCCTATTGGTGTTGTTGTTGGCTCTGTTTTAGCTGCTTTGAGAAAATATTTCGATGTATCTACAACAACCAACAATGCTAAGAGAGATATTGTCCCGGGTAGAACACAAAAGTACGAGAACAATGGCGCAACGACAAGTGTTGTGCCAGAAAAAGTGAGCAAGGAGACCAAACAAAACAACTCGAGCATTGGAGAACTGGTGGAATCTGGCCTGCAAAATATTAACAATGAGGGTGTCATGGTTGGTGCTGTAACAGCTGCTTTGGGAGCATCTGCTATGCTGGTTCAACACGAGGTATTGTTTAACATTAGCATTCGGATGAATATTTAATCAAAAGTTCATACAAATATGTTTGTCCTTGTAATCAGTGCCTTCTCCACAGGATCCACAAAGAGGTGGCATCATGTCTAAATCATCGGAGAAAGATAGTCAACATAAAGAATCTGGAAAACTTGATCAGAGCAGTATGGTGGCAAGTTTTGCTGAGAAAGCCATGTCCATAGCTGGTCCTGCTGTTCCAACAAAGGAAACTGGTGAAGTGGATCAGGATAGGTATCAAAAAGTAGATAAGTCAATTTCTTTATATCAGTGCCCTAAGATTCTTCTTGATCTGAAATCCTTCATTTTCATGTGACAGGATAGTGGCAATGTTGGCAGATTTGGGTCAGAGGGGTGGCATATTGAAGTTAGTTGGAAAACTTGCTCTGCTTTGGGGTGGCCTTCGTGGTGCTATGAGTCTAACTGATAAGCTAATCCAATTTCTACACATGGATGAGTGGCCCTTACTCAAGAGGTACGCTGCTTTCTCTCTAAGCATCTCTGTTGATTCTTTCCACTATCGTGCGCAACTTATGTGATTGACTTTGAAGTAGTCTCTTATCAACTTTTACGTTGATGCTCATGAGGTTTTACTACCGTTGGCGGAATGTTTTTCACTAAATTAATTTATGTTTTTTACTTGGCCCTTAAATGAAATGAACGCTAAACTATGGATGTGTGTTAACCATTTCCTTAAAATTAAAAACAAACAGGAGAACAAACATTCTATTATTCACTACAGGTTTGCGAGTAAATTTCTCATTCTTAATGTGCTATAGTTTTTAATTACACTAGATTTTACCTCGCAGTATACCGCCGGTTGATTTTTTTGTAACTAAAAAATGTAAATGTAAGTTGTATTTGTTTTGTTAATATTGTTTGTTTTTTTAGTGTTTAAGATTATATAATTTTATTTTGATTGTTAATTCTAGAATTTCACCTGCGGTATACCATCCCGTATTAGTATCGATCCAAACATGCCCCGCCATATAACTTCGTCCCTTGATAATTAAATTTTTCTAAAAATTTAAATATTATACTTTAAACATTTTATAAAGTTTAATATTTATAATATTTGAAACTTAATAAAAGTTTATAATATTTAAAATTCTTATAAAGTTTAAATATTTATAATGTTTAAACTTATTATAAAGTTTAAATATTTATAATATTTAAAATTCTTATAAAGTTAAAGTATTTATAATATTTGAAACTTCATAAATTTTTTAATATTATAAATATTTTAAACGTTTTATAAAGTTTAACTTATTAAAAATTTAAATATTTAAAATATTTGAATTTTAATAAAGTTCAAATATTTATAATATTTAAATTTTACTAAAGTTTAAATATTTATAATATTTTTAATAAAGTTTAAATTTATATAATATTTATACTTTATATAAAGTATAAATATTTATAATAATTGAAATTTTTTTAAAAGTTTAAATATTTATAATATTTTGAAACTTTTTAAAAGTTTAAATTCTTTGAAATAAAGAATCGAAATAAACCGAATAAAACTTTTAAATTTGGACGCATGATAAATCAAGGTTCCTGCTCATTTGTATTCGGAATCCTTTTGGTCTCTTTTATAGTATGACTCTGAACCATTGCCCAATTTTTCAGGCGATGTGGTACATTGTACCTACATTATTTTTATTTATTTATTGAGTAATATATGTTCGTTTAAAAAAAAATTTAATCACATCATATGCAAAAAAAAAATCTCAGATTTTATTAACTAAATGTATTATATAATAATTTAAATATAAAATTAAATGAAAGTGAAAGGAGAATCATATATTTATGTTTGAATTAGGTAGAGATATTTTAGAAAATTAGCTTAATGTAGTTTTTCTTAAACAAATTGAGATTAATGTAGTTTACTAAACCGAAGATTTGAGAATAAGTTTGTTTTGATATTATCTTTTTAATTTCCAGATTTAACCTTAATGAATTTATTATTTTATCTTAAATGTGATGGCATTCTATATAAATATTTACTAAAACAAATGTTATTCTACAACATGTACTTAAAAAATGTTAATTTAGATGTTTGCTAGTAATTTCCTCGTTCTAAAAATGTTAGATTCTCTTCTGATAACAATCATGTTAAAGATTACATACTCTTGTGATATTAGTACCATAGGTAGGGTCCTTTGATTCTTCTTCATACTAGCTGTACCTGATGATTCTTGTATGTATCATTATATTTTGCTGTTTATTAGGGCTGTGGGCTTTATTGGCATGGTGCTCGTTTTATGGTCACCTGTTGTGATTCCATTGCTTCCAACACTTCTCCAGAGCTGGTCCACAAGTAATCCCTCTAGAGTGGCAGAACTAGCTAGTGTAGTTGGCCTCTATGTTGCTGTTTTTATTCTTGTTATGCTGTGGGGAAAGAGAGTACGGAAGTACGAAAACCCATTCAGGCAATATGGGCTTGATTTTAAGGCATCAATCAAAGAAAAGGTATAACCTTAAACGTACCATTAATCTGGATTTATTCATTAGCGAATTAGCAATAGTTTCCCACATAAATACGAAAAAGGAATTAATACAAATGCCAATTTGCTTCAACTAAAATCTTGACGGAGATTTTTCAACCAGCTTTCCTTTTCCCTTAACTTTACATGTTCTCCTACTCTTCACTTCCATACATTCATGCTATTAAAACAGTAGAAATGATATTCATTCCTTGCAGGTTCAAGAGTTTTTGAAGGCCTTCGCAGGGGGCATCACAGTTGTTCTATTAATACAGTTCATAAATGCAATATTAGGAGCTGCGCTTTTTTCTCGGCCGCCATATTTTCCACATCCTTTTGATGCCATGAAGTGGCTCAAGGGATGCGGGCAATTGCTTCTGCTGATAGTTAAGGGATTTACAGCTGCGACATTTGTTGTGCTTGTGGAAGAGTTGCTCTTCAGATCATGGATGCCTGATGAGATTGCTATAGATCTGGGCTACCATCAAAGCATTATTATTACAGGACTCGTATTTGCCTTGTTCCAGAGGTTAATATCGTTTTTGAGTATTTTATTGTTAAGAACTAGGTACATGTGTATGCCATACTGTAGCTACACACAACTATTGTGCATGAGAAGTACAACAGCCTGAAGCTTAACTCTTTAGAGATCAGATACTAAGCGTTTTTGTTTTCTTGTCGAATTCTCCAGATCACTGAGATCAATTCCAGGGTTATGGCTTCTGTCGTTGGCGCTCGCTGGGGCTCGTGAAAGAAGCCAAGGAAATTTGATTGTTCCAATCGGGTTGCGGGCAGGAACCATAGCAATAAGCTTTATACTGCAGTCAGGTGGATTCCTCACCTACAACCCGAGTTCCCCGGTTTGGATTGCAGGGAGCCGCCCTTTACAGCCTTTTAGCGGAGTGGTTGGTCTTGTGGTCTCTTTGGCGTTGGCACTCGTTCTTTATCCGAGACATTCCCCAGAAACCAAGATGCAGAAATATAATTAAGAAGAAGAAGACAAACAATAAGAAACGTCATGTTGTGCTCATGCCCTCTCTGTGATTTGCAGTGTGAAAACTGATTTCTGTGCGCGGAAGGATAAAAAAAGAGTAGATGAAAGTATAAACAATGTGGACAGAAGAAGAGCTTTTGATCCGCAGGCTTGTAAGTAGGAAGCGTAAGACCCCTTGTGTACATCTTCTGTACCTAGTAGAGTATATGCTTTTGTTTAAATACATCATAACAGTGTATACATAATATATAGAAGTTGTATTTGATCTTTTGGGTATCTCAAAGCTGCTGTGTCGGTCTTGTTATTGAGGCAGAGATGAAAATTAAAGTTGCTTCAGATCATACAAAAAGAAGTTTAGTTTTTAGTTCAGATTCATGTTGACTATGCGTCTTCACCATTCAGTGGGTAGGGAAGAAAGAGTTGGTGAAGACGTACTTAACACGACCTGAAGCTGCATAATGAGATTGTGTCTAGTTTTCTAAAATCAAACTAAGGAAGTTGGAAGTGCGCTACAGTCCATAACTTCAAATTGTAACTTGATTTCAGGTGTTTAGAGCAATCCTTTGTTTTGGTATATACTTCTATCATTTCAGGTTGCAGATCTACACGGGTACCTGTAAACGAAGGAAGATGTTGGAGTTTTCTTGCAAGGCCGGAGTGAGGAGGAGACTAAGGTTTAGTTGCAGGGTTTATGCAGTTGAGAAAGGATGTAAATGAAGTTGAATACAGAAATTACATGACTTGCACATGGGTGAAAGTGGAGCCAAATATGATCTCATTACAAAATATTCATTTGGTATTTGATTAGAATCTCATTGCTTCTTTGTCTTCTCTCCTTTCCCTTTTTATATTGCTCATTGCTTCTTTGTCTTCTTTGTACTTATAGATAAGTTTTTGAGCCAACCTGGGCAAGTCAAGAGGTCTACGAAGGTGGTTCTGAGACGTCGCACTATCTGCATTAGCAGGACCAACGATAAATAAACAGAGTTATAACATCCCATCATCTAAGGATACCTGTTTTTTGATTAAGCTTTAGCTATTTATGCTCGTGGTTATGTAAATTATTGTCACTCTTCATTGCAGCAACTATTTTTTGCTTATGGTCAGAACAGCAGTGGCAAGACATTTACAATGAGGGGGGGGGGGGGGGGGGGGGGGGGGGGGGGGGGGGGGGTTGGGGGGTTGTGTTACTGAGAGCCTTGTTAAAGATATATACGAGCATAAGAAAAAGTGAGTGACTAAATTGAAGGTCCCGATTTCTGTGTGTTTTGTTAAGAGGTGATATTTTCTCCTTCTATACCCATGAATCTTTTAAAATCTATGCAGACTCAAGAAAGGAGCTTCGTCTATAACGGAACTGTGGTTGGCCTTTTAAATCGTGATATATGGCCCCTTGGACTGGTAGATGATCCAGAGGTATTTAAAGGGTCGGAAGCACTAAGTCAATTGCTGAAATAGACATACACTATCTCAGCTACTTTGAGAATGTTGTCAATCTTGCAGAAAGGAACCACTGTGGAAAATCTGGTGGGGGAAGTGATAGAAAGCAGGCAACATTTACAGCATTTATTTGGCCATTGTGAAGGTAATTCTTCCTATCACTTGTTAAGATACTTTTTATGCATTTGATGGTTATAGTATTCTAGGTGCATACGTTTGGCAAAGCCTCGAACCGTGCTGATGACATATTTAAGATATGACTCATTGTCTCTTTAATGAGACATATATGGTAATCATCTTTTCCGTTCATGTATGTGATTTTCCATTTGCTTTTACAGCAAGGCAAGTAGGTGAAACTGCTTTAAACGACAAAAGTTCAAGATCACATCATATTATTCGGCTGGTATGATCTATGCTCATGTGATATGCTTGCTGCATGATTGAACAAATAATCTAAATCGTTAACTTTTTAAACATGGAAAATATAGTTTTGCATAGATATTGGTTTTACCTATTAGACAGTAAAGTTAACCTCTTTCTATAATTTCTCATGTTCTCTGCTTTTGATATTCAAACCATCCAGAGCAGTCTCAGGGAAATAGCAGGCCGTGTGCAGTCTTTCATGGCTACTCTGGTACGTCACTTTATTATCTTTGGGTTAATGCTTCAGTTGGTATCTAAGACACTTTAATTGGTTCAGAATCTTGTTGGAAGCGAACGTGCTTGTCAAACAAACGCAGATGGTCTAAGATTGAAGGAAGGAAGCCATATCAACCTTACCGTAGTTTATTGACACTTAATAGAGTGATTAGAAAACTGTGGTCAGAAAGTACAATAGTTTGACACCATGATTTTCTTTGAACATGTCTAAATTATCTTTTAGCTTGATGGACATATTCACTGGTAGTAACCTTTCTTTATTGCTGCCAGCTTTAGATTCAAGTGCCAGCATAGATTGGAAATGCAGAACTGAAGGTTCTGTCTTTTTTGTTTCTGTTATTTTGGTTGTAGTTCTGGAAGAAGAAACGATCACGTGCCATATTGAGACTCAAAGCTTACAAGGATTTTGAACAGACAAAAAAGACTCTTTTGCCATGAGTGCGAAGGAAGTCACCAACCTCGCTAAAGTAACTATGGTATGTTACTTAGTTAGATGTTTATAAGGCCTTGCGTTTTGCAGAAACAGGATAATTATATAGAGCTTTGCGTTTGACACCCCCCCTTTTATTGCAAACCCGGACTTGAGTAGCAATCATCATATTATAGGGAGCATACTGTCTAGGATTTAGAATGAAGGAATTCTAGAAACTAAGCATTCTTCGAAGGTTAATCGACTGCATAGCTATTCTGCTCATGCCATGGATTAAGATACAAATTCGCTTTACCTGTAAAGATGTAGTGATATCAATTTTCAAAGCCTTCTTTTGTCGCTCTCCTATTGCTTCAAACTTGTCTGTGTTTGATGATATGGTTATTAGAAATACAAAAATTGTTTTGCTTGTTCTTGAAAGAAACCATACACTCTTCTGCTGGTCTTCATTTTAGGGGTTTGATTTTAGCTGATTTTCTGTTGAAGGTTGTGTCAGACAAAAAAAACCGTTGAAACATCTGCAGCAAAAGTAGCCAAACTCGAGTCAGAGTTAAGTAGCCTGAAGTCCAGTTCATCTACCTGCTTGAAGTCGCTGTTAATTGAGAAAGATATGAAATTCCAACAGGTATGACCTAGGATTCACATCTTGAATTATCTCTTTTGAATATCTAAAATGTGGACTTCACTTCAGAGACTAAAAAGGTAAACTATAAGGGACGTGAAATTAAGTTCTACTAACAAAAACAACATGAAGCTTATAGATTTATCACTTGCAATTTTTTATTCATGTTAAACTAATGGTAGATGGAAACAGAAATGAAAGAGCTAAAGAGACAGAGAGACATTGCACAATTAAATCTGAATTTGATCTAGAAAGAAAAGCAATGGAGCTGCAGGTATGTGCGCTCTAATATGAGATACCAAAATTTGGGATAACTTCAACCTTATGCAGACATATGCCTATATAATTGATTTCAGGGGTCAAGTGAGTGTGAACTTTTTTCTCAAGTGGCAAGTACTACTGAGGAGGAGTCCATTCCAAGCAAATCTGTTCCGAAAAGCCGCATAACAGCTCGTGGTAAGAGAAAGGATAATGTGATGTGAGGCAGTTAGTCTTTAACTTCAGCGGATCCAACAGCGCTAGTTCAGGAAATTCGTTAACTTGAAAAGCATCAAAAGAAGTTGTTAAAGGAAGCAAACCAAGCAGTAGAGCTAAATCATAAAGAAGTGACATCTCATAAAACTGTGTGATCAACAAGCTGCAGAAAAAGTTGCGAAAATGCTGTCAGAAATCCGGGACATGCAGAAGAGCAATCTTTTTAACCGAGGAAATTTGTAGTTGGTGATAAAGGTAACTTGAAGGAATAAATAACCCCGGTTGACCTCTGAAGAAATTGCTGCCCTGGAGAAGAACTAATTAGTTTTAAGACATCATCAACACATTCTTTGATGAAAGAAAACCCACCAAACCAATAATGGAGAAACGCTAAGTTAAATTAGGAGGCCACTGACCGACCTACTGCTGCTTGATCCACTCTCACTTGTAGCTGGTGCCGATTGTCCCTACTCCTACTCCACTGATGATAATCTCTGTTGACAACGTTTCCGCTGTCAAATTTCTTGCAAGCGCTGACGAACTGCCAAAAAGTAACATGATTGATCACAAATACCATATTTGACAGATAACTGAATCTTGCAGAGGTTAGCAGATTGACTAAAACATGAGCACCCTCAGGTCTTGACTGCCCATGAGGAAATGGTGATAGAATCATACAGAGAAGAGTAAAAAGTGGACCTTGGCATTATTATTTTTGGACAAACCATAAGCTAAGAGAATGACATTAGCATAGGTGATCACCTAGTATTAATAAAAGGTATTCAAATATTTTTAAATAAAAGTCAATAATAGAGACCCAATATTTTAAGCATGAGAAATTAGAAATTTTTTTCCAGTACTCCAAATTATGTTTTGAAAATAACTGTAAAATATAGAAGAATTTTTTTATAAAAAAACTCAACAATGGCAAAATTTCAATTCATAAAAGAGTGATATAATATATTAAAGAACGGGCTTATAACGAACTGTTAAAAGGCTAAGATATAGTATAAAATCTAAGCCCACTAAAAGATAATGCATGCGTGTGTTACTTAACTTTAAAGAAGAAGAAGAAAAACCCTTATTAGCATATCTTTCTTTCTTTACTTTCTCTTCTTCACAATCACAACAAACTAATCCTCAAGCTTCGTCTTCCTCAATCTGTGATTTCTAGGGTTTTGTTTGCTTTTCTTCTTCTTTAATCTCTCTATTGCTTAGACTCTTCCTTCTCTGTCAACACGTGACACGCAAAGAAGAAACAAATTTTCATTCTTCTTGTAGGTAAGCCCATCATTTTTTTTTTTTCTTTCTGACCCTTCTTCTTGAGCGAATCATGCTTGTGGATTCTCGTAGATTTATTTTTCAGCGAGTTTGTAGTTTTGGGTCGTGAAATTTCCGTTGATAAATCTTTGTTATTCTTCGTTCTGTGTATTATCTCTCAAGGGTTTCTCACTAACTCTTTAAAAATTGAATCAGATGCATAGAGATATGTATTCTTCAAGAGGGAGTGGCTACGGACAGCAGCAATACGGTTCGCAGTCTGGTTATGGTCAGAATGTAAGATCATCAATTTCATGAAATCAAAATCCCCTTTTTTGATGTTTGCGCTCATACATATACTGGAATTTCATCTTTGATGTGAGGGTGTTAGTTATGTAGGGTAGTTGCAGATTATAGAGATACATTATGCTTAGTGGGTCGAATTTATGGTTAATTGTTATGTTATTTTTGTGTAGCTTGGATCTGGTTATCCTGGAAGTTCAGTCAGCGGTGCAGAAGGAGGCTCTCAGATTTCTTTGGGTAGTTCTCGCCATCCTTCAATTACAGGTGCTCCTCAAGAGACTGACATTGGTGGATACAGATCTCATTTATCCACAGCTGCTAGTCATTACGGAACGCAGTATGCCTCTGCCTATGGATCAACTTCTCTTAGCAGCTCTCAGCCTTTAAGCACCAATGGCTTAGGTTCATCAGTCTTGGACAGCCGCTCGGGATATGTTCCTACTTTACCAGATTCACCAAAATTTGCATCTGGAAGCTATTTGTCTTCCTCGAGCCATGTTTATGGTCAAAAGGCGGACGATTTGTATTCTGATAAGCTGTCTGGTTACATTCCGGTTGACAGAAGGCAGTATGGTGAACGGTCAAGCGCTTATATCGGTAGGGAGTTGCAAAATGAACCAACTAATCGATATACTGATTCATCTAATTTTGGCCGCCAGGTACGCCCACTTTCACATCTATTAAAGAATCTTATGAATTTGGTTACTTTTTGTTCAATGGTGGTACAATTGGCTTGATACTCATTATTGTATGATTTTGGCAGACTGACTTGTATGATCGCATTGATCAAGCATCGCTCCTTCGAGGAGAACAATTATTAAAAATTCAGTCCCTCCATACCTCTTCTGTTGATGGAGGTATCAGGTATTTTTCGATGATTTATTTTATTGTAATGGTAGCCGGATTTCTTCCTAGCATATATTTTTTTGTTCAAATAGTTGCATTTTTTTGGTACGTCTGTTATGTTTATTATTTTCAGATCTGTTCTCCCAAGACTTTTGTTATAAAGCTACTGTACCTTCTTGTCGAAACTTGCAATAATGTTTGAAGAAAATTTATATCATATTGCACTGAGTAGCATACATTTCTGGCAGACAAGCCGATTATCTTACAGAACGAAGTTCTACTCTACGCCATTCTGAAGAAGAAGCTATGCATTATGGAGGAAGGCTTGAGTCTGATCCTCACGTTTTATCAGTACGCAGCACATCTTCTTATGCTAGCCAACATACCCCATCGTTATTAGGAGCTGTTCCTAGGCGAAACTTAGATGACTATATTTATCCGGAGAGTTCTTCAAATCCTGGTTATGGCGTTAGCTTACCTCCAGGCAGGGATTATGGCACTGGGAAAGGTATCCATAGTGCAGCATCTCTCGACTTGGACTACCCTGGTGGCATACTGGCTCGTGGTGGTGGTGGCGGTGGTCCTCGTGTTGATGATCTCCGGAAAGATGACCGGGCAAGTTATCTCAGGGAGTTTGAACTAAGGGAAGAAGAGCGTCGTCGTGAGAATCTGCGCTCCAGAGATAAGGAGCGAGAACGAGAGAGGGAACGCGAACGTGAAAGAGAACGAGAGCGCCAGAGGGAACGAGAAAGGCAAAGAGCTAGGGACCGGGAAAGGGAACGCATATCGGAGCGACGGGAGAAGGAAAGAGAAGGAGAAAAAGAACGTGAGCGAAAACGTGCTCTTGAAATAAAACGAGATCGGACTCCAACAGTAAGAGCTACATCCAAAGACACAAAGGAGCGGACTCCAGCGCCTAAAACTATTTCTAGGGATGCACGTAGTTCCTCTTTGCGGCGGGATGCACAACATCGTGAAGCATCAATTAGGTTTTATTTTTGATCTCTGTCACGCTCTTCATCTGGAATACAGCGCATTTTATGTTGCTGCACCAGACACTAACCTTATTTCTGTTATACCTGAAGGCGTTCTTCACCTATTAAGCCAATAAGGAGAGATTATGTCTGCAAGGTAATAAGTGTTCAAGAGATTCCTCATTCAATGATGTTTTTACCTACTCCTCAGGGTTATCTCATCTTCCTATCAGTTCCTGCATTCTACTTGTTTTCGTATTGATTGACTTGGCATCTCTTGGTCCCTCCTTGATTACTATATCAGCCATGCCATCTATCAAGATAATCCTTGACAAAAAAAAATTCATGATAATCCCTACTTCCCGACCATTACCTCTTTTTCCATGTAAATTCTGTGAAGTCCAGCTTTCTTATTCCTTTTCTCTCCATTGGATATCTTCCTGTACTTGGGGTTGTTATACTTCCTCTTTCTTTTTGTGGCCAATTTACTTGGCCTTCCCTGGTTGTGGGTGTTATTTGGCCAAGCTTCTGAATTCTTGCCACCTTTGGGTATTATTTTGCCTGCTTTTGAATTTAGTGCGACATATATCAGGTTGCTCTATCTATGTTTTGCTGAGTTTGGTAGTATTTTGGAGGACAATTTTGCAACCTGATATATGGCTTCCGGTATTTGCGGTCTCCAGTTAATTTACCTGATTGCTAGTTTTTGTCTTATGGACTTCGTATTAAATTAAATGTGGAAAAGTTCACGAGGATGAGACACTGGATACTTATCACTTTCTCAAAACAAGAACTTGATTGTTATCTTTCCCATTGATAAGATTTATGGTGACAGGAATGGGAGTGCTTGCCCTCTGTATGTGTGATGCAGTGCTTAAGTGCAGTGTGCATTATTCTGTATTTGATAATTGTGCGACTTGTTTGCAGGTTTTATCCTCGCGATTGGTTGACATGGAGAGGGATTACTTGTCATTAGATAAAAGATATCCCAGGCTTTTTGTGCCTTCTGAGTTTTCCAAGGTTTCTGTTTTTCTATCTCCCAATTATTATCTAATCCGTAGTGGAGTTCTAAATGATTGTTAACCTCAAATAAATATGTTTCAGGTTGTTGTGAACTGGCCGAAACATAAGCTTACACTTTCTATGCATACTGCTGTGAGGTGAATTATTCTGCTTTTTATTTACATATTTGTCAGTTAGGATTGTAATTCCTCTTTCGCGGTTTAAATGGATCTGTTCTGGAGTTTTTGTCTCCCTTGACCAGTCCGTATATTAGAGTAACACACATTTTTCAAATTTTGTGGATTCACTTTTGTTACACTATTTAAATGTGTTTGCAAACCTAAGCATCGTTTGTTGAGGATGGCAGTTTTGAGCATGATTACATTGAAGATGGTGGAGCTGATGTGAAAAGTACTTGCACGGAGCCTTTAGCTTTGAAAACTGGAGGAAAAACTGTTTGGAATGCCAAGGTTGGCTCTTCTTTTTCTTTCTCATTGATAAAGATTGCCTCTTTAATTATGTCGTTGCTCGTTGGTATCTTCTTATGTAGTCATCTTTGCATGATGTATCATTGCTGCTATTGTCTCTGAGTGTATTGAAAGAATTGCTCATGTGTTATGGGTTTTCTCTACTGTTCAGATGGTTTTGATGAGCGGGCTGAGCAGGACTGCTCTGGAAGATCTTTCTTCAGATAAATTCTTTGAGGACCGTATACCTCATGTGTGCAACATATTAAAATTCGCTGTTCTTAAAAAAGATCATTCGTTCATGACGATTGGTGGTTCCTGGGATCCCACAGATGGCATGGACCCATCAGTTGATCAGTCTTCCTTAATTCAGACAATGCTGAGGTTTGTCTCTTCACTTATTCATTTGTCTTCTTTGCTGCCTTTTGTCCATAGTCTGAGACGGAAAAAACCTTTGCGCTTGCAGACACACAAAGGATAAGCTTAATCTTGATCTGAGCAACTGCCGACACTGGAATCCATTTCTCGAGGTAGGTTCTGCTTCTCTTGGTTTAAGACTGCATTGAGATGTTGGACGTGTAGGGACATGACACTCGAGTATTGTAGCTAAGATAGTATATATACCATACAATCTCTCTTACTTCCTACATGTAGAGGTCGTTGAAGATGATATAAAGCTTAGTAGTGGACTGCCTGATTTATAGATTTTTTTTCTGACTGTATAAAATATTTGGATCATCAACCATTGCTATTGGGTTATCCAGAGATTTGTTCTATGAATACTTTGCAAATATTGTTAATTTGTGTCCTGTTTTATTGCAATTTCATTTTGGTGTTAATATGGTAGCTCTAGGATACGTACAAGCGAACAAAGCGTATTGCTTACCAGTTTGTCTGGAAATCTAAGTAGATTTGTGTTGCCTTTTTTTGACATTTACAGATACATTATGACAGAGTTGGTTCAGATGGAGTTTTTAGCTACAAAGAGATCACCGTACTATTTGTCCCCGATTTATCAGAATGCCTTCCTTCATTTGATACTTGGAGAACCCAATGGTTGACACACAGGAAAGCTCTTGCTGAGAGAGATCGACTACTCTCTCAGGAGGTTAAGAAAAATGTGATTGTGGGAAAGGGAAGCAGTGATACTGTTGCAGTAACCAAGGATGCAGAGAAAAAGTCCCCAGGAGATGCTTCTGGCACTCCGGCAACTGGAACTAAGAAGACCGTGAAAAAGATCATTAAAAGAGTTGTTAAAAGGCCTGTCAACGATGGAAAAGCAACTCGTAAAAATGGTGAGAAGTCGGATGAGAAGGATGTTCCTGAAAAGGTTGCTATATCGGAGACCACAGTCCCAAAAGAAGAATCCACTGGTACATCTTCTAACAAAAAAATAGTGAAAAAGGTAGTAGCGAGACCCATGCAAAGTCAAGAGAAGGGCTCAGAAATTGTGACGGGAGCTGAAACTGGAGATACTTCAGATCCCAGTGCTAAGGCTAATGAGCAGACTCCTTCAAAGACAATTGTAAAGAAAAAAATTATTAAAAGGGTGGCTAAAAGGAAGGTTGCTGAGATAGACAATAGTATGGGCGTTGACTCCAAGAAAGACGGAGATAGTGATGAGAAGAAGGTAGTGGAGGCAGGCAAGAAAACCCCTGATTCAGGTAGTATGGAGATGAAACCGACGGCCGAATCTTTAGAAGAAGTGAAAGACAAAAAAGCCTCCAAAACTGTGGAAATAAAACAGAACACAGGATCTCCGGATACTGAGAAAAAGGAGGGTTCCTCTAGTTCAAGTAAGAAAGACACTAAGATTGGTGAAGACAAGAAGGCTGAAAGGAAAAACAACTCAGAGACTCAGTCTGAGGGGAAGAAAATTGATAGGAATAATGCTGATGAGAAAAAGGTAAAAGAAAAAATTACTGAGAAAGAGATAAAAGAGAGAGGTGGAAAAGATGAGTCCAGGATACAAATGAAGGACAGGAAAAAGTCTGAGGAACCTCCTCGGCCAGGATTTATTTTACAGACGAAACGGAACAAAGACTCCAAAGTAGGTGGACAGTAAGTTAGAGGTTTCATTACATTTGGTAATGGCTATATTATGATTGTAACTTCTTCTTTTTTTTGCAGTTGCGTTCACTTTCGGTCTCTTTGGATTCGCTCTTGGATTACACTGACAAGGACATTGATGAGTCATCATTTGAGGTTTGTTTTTTTCCTTATGTTTTGCTTAGCATGTTTTCATTTTTTTTTCTACTGGAACTCAAGTGTATCACATTTTGTTGTTACATCTGAACTACTTAGTTTTAATCAAACTATCTTCTATGTTCTTGCAGCTTTCATTGTTTGCGGAATCTCTGTTTGAGATGCTGCAGTATCAAATGGGTTCCCGTATCTTTGACTTTCTCGAGGTTGGTTTATAATTGATCTTTGAAGTTATTGTTTTTGACTCGCATGAACTGTTTTCTTATACTTTGTCATTTTTTTTTGTTTCCTTCAAGAAACTACGTGTAAAAGTTGTGAGACAAAGAAATCAACGGAAGAGGCATCAGGAGGAGTTGTCTGTCAAGCAAAACGAAGCAAAATCCCAAAATAAGCGTCAAAAGACAGTTGAACATAAAGACAAGGAAACCTCTGTTATAACCGAATCTGCTCCTGGGAAAGATGATAAAGAAAATTCAGGGAAGGAAATCGTTGACGGTAGCCGGGAAATTTCAGAAAAGGAAGCTGTAGCTAACACTGAAGAAACTTTGGGCAGTAAAGAAGTTACTGGGGATGAAATTTCTAATAGGGAAGTGGATAAACAGGATGAGGAGGATGACGACCCAGAGGAAGATCCGGAGGAGGATCCTGAAGAAGACCCTGAAGAAGATCCAGAAGAATGCGAGGAAGAGGAAATGGACGTTGAAAAATCTGAGCAAGAAGACCCTGCTGAAGATGTATGAACTCATTTGACTTGCACTCTTTCAGATTGAATCCAACAAGTTGTTTCATTCATAAATCTTCTCACTTTGTTTCATGTCTCTTGTTCAGCCGCAGAAGAAAGAAGGAAACCTTGAGAGCACTGTTGCCGATCCTATAACTGAAGTCGCAACTGATAAAAAAGAAGAAAGAGGTCGGGTCAATGAAAAAACTGAAATCAAGACCAAGTCTGAGACGGATAAGCACGGGAAGCAAGAGGGAGGAACGTCTGATGCGCCAAAAAGAGAGGAAACGGTTGATAAAGAGCTATTACAGGTAAAGAATCCCTAGAAAACTTGAAAAAACGGTATTATGTTTTTGTTTTGCGGTTTTGGTTCTAAAAGCTTTGTTCACTTGTTTCTCTGGCTCAGGCTTTCAGATTCTTTGACCGTAACCAGGCAGGCTATGTTAGGGTAAGAAAGAATATTTAATTTGTCTTGTACATAAAATCATCTCAGAATGAATTTGAAGTACTGTCTGTGTTTGTTTTCTTTCAGGTTGAAGATATGAGAATAACCATTCACAGCTTGGGAATGTTTCTATCTCACCGCGAAGTCAAGGTAAACATAGATTTCTCTAATATGTTTGTCATCAATTTGTATAGAATCATAGAATTGTGAATTGAATTAAAGAATGTGTGATGTTGCAGGAACTAGTGCAGAGCGCTTTGTTAGAGAGCAACACTGGAAGAGATGATCGAATTTTATACAATAAACTTGTTAGATTGTCCCTATAGAAATTACTAACAATAATGTTCTCGTCTTGTCTTTGAAACTTCCTGAGATATGTTTTTCATTATTAGTAGTTTATTTTGACTGTTTTGGATCCAGCAATAAATTCCTATTGTTTCCATTAATAATAATATTGGAGTCACAAGACAACTTGTACAATAACTAATAATCTTGGGAGTTTTTTCACTAATACTAGTATAGTACCATAAAATTAGATGTTTTAAGGTTTTGCATACATTGTCAAACTCTTTACAAAATCTGATATGCTCTAATTATATAACTAAATAATAATCAATTTATTTATTTTAATTCTAACAAATATGAAAAAATAGAAAATTGTTATACTTACAAATTTTGCATGGAAAATACAAAATATCCACGTTTAACACTTTTTTTCTTAAACTAAGAAACAGAAAGAGTAGTAGTATATATTGCTAAAAAAGTTTCTAGAATATTATATCTTTCACTAGACCCTATTTAAATTAAGATTTGCGTTTCTTTTTCTAATTTAGTTGTGAAAGGGAAAACACAATTGACCGACTCTTAAGATTTATAAATAGAGACATGCATGGATTCTTGTATATCATTCATCAATCTCTCTTTCAATATCTTTGCATAGAAACCATCTCCTTGAAATCTTCTTTTTTCGTTTAACCTAATAAAGCAAAACAATGTCTTCGAAAAAGATTGTGTTGACAAGCTCTGATGGCGAGTCTTTCGAGGTTGAGGAAGTGGTGGCACGAAAACTGCAGATCGTAAGGCACATGATCGAAGACGACTGTGTTACTGACGCAATCCCGCTTCAAAACGTTACCGGAAAGACCCTCGCCATGGTCTTGGCCGTATAAACTCAAATATATGCCAAAAAGACAAAACAACCATCCAAGGAAGAGCGACACGGACAAGGAGATGGTAAATAACGACACGGACAACACAAACTGTTTCATCGACACTTTATTATAGGGAAAAAACCCAAAAAAAAACCGCAATTTTTTTTTTCCCGTTTAATACTTATATTTTTAAAATAAAAATACTTCGTTTAATTAACATTATCTTAAAAAATATTAGTGTTTTATCCGTTGGCTGAATCGTACGCAAGAGTTAACAGACGTAACAGCGGATGATGGAATCGTTAACTAGAGTTGAAAGCTAACGAATCGTGTGTAATGAAATAACAAATAAAGTCACTGTTGCCCCTGTTTTTCTCCCAAATCGATTTGGGATCAAAATACCTACATTGAAATTTAAGTTCTTCTCTTCTCCTTCTCTTCTTCGCCGAGATCATAAAATGATGAGCCAAAGTTCAGGATCTGATGCAAATTTGAGTAGCCGGAGCTGTAGTCCTCTTTGCAATTGCGGTAGAGCGACGACGGTGACGAAGTCATGGACAGATGATAATCCGGGTAGAAGATTCTTCAGATGTGGTGTTCATGGTTTCTTTAATTGGGCAGATGAAGATAAGCCATACGGTTGGTAGAAGGTGAGCTTACTGGAAGCGAGAGATGGATTTGTGAGCGAAAAGATGAAATCAAAGTACTTAAAGAATCTCTTAAAGAAATGAATGAACAACTTGTGACTGATTCCAGCAATGCCTCAACTAATTTAATGAACAAATACGAGGAAGAGAAGAAGAAGCTTGAAAATGAAGTTATGACAGCTAATGAGAGGAAAAAAATGTTTTGGTAGTTCATCGTGTTGTTTTGGGGAGGTTTCATTGTTGTCATTGCGATGATCCTTGGAATGGGAAAGAAGTACGTTATGTTAGGTAGGTTTCGTTGTTGTTATGTTGTTTTTAGGTTGTTGGTTGAAGTTGTTAACTCTGTTGTTGTGATATGAACTTGTAACGTTATGTTAGAAATCAAAGCATCCTAATTTAATTGATCAAAAAGAGCCATTTAGTTTGAACAAGGTAAAGATCCCACCAAAAAAAAATCAGGATCCTACCAAAACCAAGACATCATCCTATGTAGTACACAAATCATCCAACTTGTTTTTAGGTCGCCAAACATCAAAGACCTTATCAGTCTAAGGGGACATAAAAAAGACAAACGGTTTAGGAGCTTCATCGGATCCTTTACCACAACCCTTGCCTTGACCATTTCGACTTCCAGGAGGACGTCCCCGCGCTCGTCCTCTACCACTTGGAATAGTTACTGGAGCAGTTGAATGCCGAGGATTTTGTGTGGATTGGCTTTCAGCAGCAGGTGATGTGGATTAATGGGTTTGAGCAGTCTTCCACCTCTTTGGTGCATTATGGATGCTCCATGGTGGCTTATCCTTGGAGTATTTAGCTCTTGATATCTCTCTTTCTTCGCAGTCAAAAGCATCCCATTCATCGTTTGTATCCATTGTTCAGGTCGCTCAACATCCATGCATTGCCTCTCAAATTCACCTTCATCTTCTTCCTATGTTTGGTGAGTCTCATGACCAACAACTTCTTCTTCCTGAGTTTGGTGAGTATCCTGACCAACAGCTTCAGTATTTGTATGCACTTCTTCAAAAAGGCACCAAACCGAGGATCATCTTGCCTTACTTCTTCTATTGGATCCTCTCCTTTATCTTATACTCTTTGTTTGTGAGCACTTTTTTCTCCTTCAACCTCTTCTTCAGACTCCTCATTCTCTTCAACAAAACCCTGCTCACCAGGCTGAGACAGAGGAAATAGTGCAGGTTCAGACACACTTTGCTGAATGTATATGTCTATTTCACCACCAATCAAAGCTTCACTACACAACTGCCTAATCCCACTATCTTTGTCTTCAGGGATAACTCTTGCTGAAGCTATGTCCTCGTGTGGAAGCTTGTACCAGACTTCTTGCACTGCACCAGATACTCCATTCTGTTTGTAGAATTCATCAAAGATACTCCATGTCATCAAATCAGGATCTATCAACATATCTTTCGACTCGAATCCTCCAATGTAAGCGAATCATCCTTGAACGAAACATCTCCTCCGAAGTGTAAATTGAGTTTCAGACACCCGAATGCACTAGACATTGATAGATTAATCATGTAACCAAGTTAAAACCTAATCGATTTCCCAAAAAGTCATAAACAAACCGAATACTCATAAACAAATCGAATGCTCATTTCCAACTCAAAAAAATCGCGATTCCTAAAAAATATAAATTGCCTCGCCGATTGCATACCTTATCTCTCCGCGATCAAGCTGAATAATTAGACGCCCACAACCATCGATTCAATTGTTCTCGGCGAAGAAGAGAAGGAGAAGAGAAGAATTTCAATTTCAATTTAGGGTTTCGATCTCAAATCGATTTGGGGGAAAACAAGGGCAACAATGACTTCATTTGTTGTCTCATTACGTACGTGTCGTTAGTTTTCAACTCTGCTTAGCGATTCCATCATCCGCTGTTACGTCTGTTAGCTCTTGTGTACGATTCAACCAACGGATAAAACACTAATACTTTTAAGACGGTGTTAATTAAATGAAGTATTTTCATTCCAATTTTAATAGTATAGGCATTAAACGGGGGGAAAAAAAATGGCGGTTTTTTTGGGTTTTTTCCCCTTTATTATATGACGGCGATATATATGCTGACTGCATAAAGAAAAATGAGAGACCGTAGCTTGTGGAATCCTCTCTATACGTGTAGTTAATGTTGGAGTTGAATTATTAAACCTGGAACAAAGAATAAAGCTTCAAGTGAGAAGAAGATGAAGAACAAGAGAAGAAGCTCCAAGTGTAGGAGAAGAAAAGGAAGAAGAAAAGTTGTCATGAAACAAGAGTCAACGACAAAGAGGAAGAAGCCAAGTCAACGCAAGAAGAAAGAAGTTGGGCTTGTGTTGTTTTGTAATAATGAGACAATTGGCTATTAGTTGAGATAGGCCCAACTATGAAATTATGTTGTGTTGTAAGTTTGGTTTAGTCTAGCACTCTATAGCTAATTAGTAGAGTTGTGTTAATAATTAGTAGAGTTGTGTTAAGAGTTGTTGCTGTGTAAGGTTTAGTAGTTTAACCTTGCTTGTCTAAGAGAGTCTAGAACTAGGAGTAAGGTCTAAGTGCAAGTGTGTGTATGTGTATGTAGTAAGTAGTGTAAACTACTACATATATGTGTGTGTGGTGTTGTAAGAAAAGTATCATTTGATCCAATTACAAAATGTAGTTCATACGTTTATTCTCTCTAAGTTATTAAACTGTTTTGGTGTTTATCAAAGAGACACAAAACAGAGAGAACTAGAGAGATGAGCAAAGTGTGAGTGAGGTCAGAATGTCACCAGTTAACTTCTTGCAGCAAGTGGAGGGAGGATCGGTGAAGAAGAGATATCTGAGTAGTGTCACTGCATAGAATGTTGTGGCACTGACCGCGCCGTCCTGAGGAACCGAGACGATGACTCTCCAAGTGGGCAGAGAAGATTGAGGGATATGGAGAGGCCAAACAGCGAGAGTAGAGTCATTAGATACCATATTCCTCGACATACAAATACAATCACATCTTTGTTACTCATCATCCTGCTGTAGTAATCGGAGCTCGAGAACTAGCTAGATCAATAGAGATTTGAGAACACTCTTTTAATTAGTACTAGTTTTCAAAGCTCTTTATTCAAAGAAAGAAGAAAATCAAGGTGTAAACCTATTTAAACTAAACGAAAGAGATCACAATCGACTCCCAAACCTAATTGCTTTTACAAAACCTAATAAACTTAAGGAAAGCAACGGATAAAGTGAAATCTTTTTTACAAAAGCTAATATACTCTTATCCCATAATTAAATAATAATTAATTGATTCATATCAGTGCTACCTAAGATGGACAAAATAAAGAATGTCATACTAAATTTACATAGAAAATACAAAATATCCATGTTTATGAAATTTTTTTAATATATAACTAGATTTTACCCCGCGGTACATCGCGGATCGATTTAAATATTTAATCTTTAAATTTTAATAAAGTTTAAATATTTATAATATTTTGAAACTTTTTAAAAGTTTATATTCTTTGAAATAAAAAATCGGAATAAACCAAATAAAACTTTTAAATTTGGACGCATGGTAAATCAAGCTTCCTGCTGATTTGTATTCAGAATCATTTTAGTCTCTTTTATAGAATGACTCTTAACCATTGCCCAATTTTTTAGGCGATGTGGGACATTGTACACACATTTTTTTAATTCATTTATTGAGTAATATATGTCCGTTTTAAAAAATTTTAATCACATCATATGCAGAATCACTTTTTATCACTTTATACTGGTCTTGGCGTAAGGTTTTTTTCCCTCTCCTTTTGAATCACTTTTTATGTTTCTATAGATTAAAATATGTTTGATTGTAACCTCAAGTTGAAGTAAGGAGCTTCGTCGTAGAGTCAATAAAGGCTTTTGCAGGAAACAATAAAGAAACTTACACAGTTGGTAATAGATTCTCTGGAAATATTTATCTATGGGTGGTAAAATTCTTATAATTAATTTCACTTCTGATGAGCAAACATCTATGAGTTTCATGGCTAAAATTTTCAATTTATGAAATTAGATTGCGACTGGAAAGTTTCACAAGTAACATGATTGGGGTGTTCTCGAGAAAACTTCTTTAAAAGTATATTACTGGAATTTACACCGCTCTTTACAAAGATGAACTCTATAATCAGATCAAGGAGTTGTTATTATTTAAAACCTCTTTATGATGTCATCCTAATGTTTTGAGTAGCCTTTTCACATGAGTAGCATTATAGTGTCATGCAAATATTTGCTTGCCATAGATTGATTTTGTTTCAAAATTACATTAAAGATTTTGAATGCAAGTATGAAAGTTCTACCGTTTACAGTTTCATGACTCTTTAGAGATAAAAATCGTTTGATTATTATTCTAGGTATCGATAAATGTGTGTAAGATTTTCAAAATTGGTATAAATCGGGCGAAACAGGAAACCGTCTATCTAAGTATACAACATTTAATAGAATCATTACTCCTGAAAGCAACCTTGACCATTTGATGGTAAGCATGTTGTGCATTACTGTTATTCTCTTTCTTTTGATATGGGCTCATAATGTATTTGTACAACTCATTTGGGATATGTTCTGAATTTGAAGTGCATGCATATATGTTTAGGGGCAGGTTGGTCAAAAAGGGAAAGAAAAAGGTGACATACGTTCTATTCGGGGACATGGCCGAAGCTTTACATTGGGAAAGCGACGATATCTCTTTTATGCAGTCCATTTAGGTGCATTCGGACCTTATTCCACCGCGATAGTGTTTGAAGGATCTCATTATATTTCACTTGAGCAATAGACAGAAAGTAAATAAAGTCATTGTTACATAGGCATGTGATACAATTAGTGGTTTCTTGGGTGTTCGTGATTATTTGATGGTTGGATTGTTAAGGTATCATGAAAGGTCTTAAACAAGAGTAATGTGCAAAAGCATTTTGTTATTGTGATTATAGACTTTGGAATTAGTCAAATTACTAAAAACCGAAGTGAAGAGATATAGATATAAAAACCGAAGTGAAGAGATATAAACAACAAAGTTGCATCAAAGAAGGCTAAAGTTGCAATTCATAACAAGTCATCATGTAACTAAAAACCGAAGTGAAGAGATATAGAGATGTAACTATAAATATGAGATGAGATTGGATTATAAAATTGGTTTTAATTCATTTTGGTGCAAGAGGGAAGAAGAAATGTACAATCTAGTATAATTATGAAATAGAAGGAGTATCTTAAAGAAAGTTTCTAGAATCTCCTGATCATAATTAAGCCCAAAATATATCTTTCACTCGGACGTCCGTTAAGCCCAAAAGCTTTAAAAGGAAACCCTAGTTAAACTAGGTTGGATTTGCTAATTGTGAAAAGGAAAACACAATAAACCGACTCGTAGCTAGGTTTATATATATAGAGACATTCATCGACTTCTCTATTCCATTCAGAAATCTCCCATATTCAATATCTTTCCATAATTCATAATCAATTCTTTCATCTCCCAAAAATCTCAAAACGAACAAATATGTCTTCCAAAAAGATTGTGTTGACGAGCTCTGATGGCGAGTTTTTCGAGGTTGAGGAAGTGGTGGCACGAAAACTGCAGATCGTAAGGCACATGATCGAAGACGACTGTGTTATTAACGAAATCCCGCTTCAAAACGTTACGGGAAAGACCCTCGCCATGGTTATCGAGTATTGCAAGAAACACGTCGATGATGTAGCTGATGAAGACGAAAGCGAGGAAGCCAATAAGAAGAAAGCTGAAGAAGAAAAAGATGAAGCCGAGAAGGAGGAGACTTGGGACAAAGAGTTCATGAAGAATTTTGATGTGCCTACGATCTTCCAACTCATTCTCGCTGCTAACTATCTCAGTGTCCAAGGCCTTCTTGATCTCGCTTGTCAGACAGTTGCAGACCAAATCAAAGACTATACAGTAGAGGAAATTCGAGAACTCTTCAACGTCGAGAACGATTACACAGCCGAAGAAGAAGCAAAGGTTCGCGAGGAGTACGCATGGGCTTTTGAATCTGATCCAAAACCCTAGCTTTTAGTTTCGTTTCTAATTGTCGGTTATAGGGTTTATTATGACTTTACTCTCTCTTTTTATTTTCTTTTTCATATTTTATTTCCGTTTTCTCAATTGTGTGATTGATTTCAGTTTTTGGTTGTTTTTATTCTTTACTGAGATATTAAATATGCTTTAGCAAATCCCTAATTATAATCATCCACCATAATCTTCCGGCGATTTGGAATCTTCGCCAGCAATAAAATAGAAGAAAACATTGCCGCCGTTATCTTTTGGGAACTAAAAAAGTACTATAAAGTACTATAAAAGTACTATAATCATAACATTTTGTTAATTAAGTCTTTTTTTTTTTGGTTGTTGATAATTTAGTTAATAAGATTTTCTTAGATCAATTTATTATTTTATGACATTTATATGCAGTATATTGAAAGAAAAATCATGCGAGAAGTTATGCAAATTAATACTATATATATCCAGTTAAATTTTTGTCATATGATCTTTTGGTCAGAAATTTTGTTGAAAACTCTACGGTACCACTAATCCTTTGTTTCATCAGGGAACCCTAGACTCTCACTAACATTCAACCCCCTCAAAAAAAAAACCTAGACTCTCATCGAGGAAGATGAGCCCCAGTTTTGCATGGTTTGATTTGATTCACCTCCCATCTATGGGCCATTCTCTCTAATTGTTTTCTTTGTAATAGGCTGATTAAGATCAGGTTCCAAATATGTGTTTTGGGCTTCGTTGAAAGAACTAGGCCATAAAGCATTCTTGTATTTTGTCTTTCTCATGTTTTAGATAGCAAACCATTTTCAATTTTTTTTTGTTGAAAACTTATCTTATATAAGCAGCGGTTCCCAGGGCCGCTGAAAAACATTAACCGCCGGCCTAACGGAAAGAATCGATTTCACAACTTTCCCACATCGTATTACTGAGTTCGATCAGGCGAGTCTTCTTCACTTCTTAGGGTGACAAACAACTTTCAAGTTCATGATATTTACTTTGATTTCCATGTTGATTATTGAATAGCACAGTCGGGGCATTTTGTATATTCTATTGAAAGTATATATAAGAGTGATAGAGCGGTCAAATAATAAGTACAAATTATATTGTATAATATTTCCTTTATCTATCATTCGATTCATTAGGTTGTTACTGGACCAGCTCAATACCCACACCTTAACCAGCCATCATGCATGTTTCCTAACCCAGCGAACCCCAGCCACAAGTGTAAGATCCCAAGACTCCTTTCCTATATAGGTTAGTAAGACCTCAGAAGTTATATAAGCGACAAAAGTGTAATAAAAAGAGTCAAGTATTTGCAAAAGTCAAAAAGATTTATAATAATAGGGACGAAATTAATAAGTTGCTAACTTTACAATTTGATTTCCTTTACTATATTTTTGCTTGCCACATAATTCTTAAAAATATTTGTAAATTAAAGAAGACTCCGACTGATATATGTGGTATGCTGTGATTAAAATCTACACGTCAACTGTTACGAAATGTTGAAAAAGTAAACATATTAGAGAACAAAGTGAATGTCATAAAACTAATTATTTTTAAAACTCATAAATGAAAAATCTCACTGTAGTATACAATATGTTAAAATTTACATTGTGTTGATATGTGATATCAAAATTAAAGTTTGACTTTAGTTTAGTTCAATCCTATATTTTATAATATAACAGTAGTTAATATCTTTTAATATTAAATTACAATATTAGTATAATATCTAGAAAATCTAATCAATATTTTATTATTATGTGTGTAGTATATATGGGGTCAAATATTATCAAATATTATTAAATTAGGATTTATTTTGTTTCCCTTAATTTCTCTGGGAAAAAAGGAAAAGTATTACCATATTCCTAAATTCAACAATTGACCTACTCTGACTCATTATAAATAGAGACATTACATAGCTTTTTTACTTAGTTAATTTCATTCAACAATCTCTTATTCATCAATTTCTTCGTTAAAATCTTCTTCTTCGTTTAACCACAAAACAAACAATATGTCTTCAAACAAGATTGTGTTGAACAGCTCCGATGGTGAATCTTTCGAGATTGACGAAGCCGTGGCTCGACAACTGCAGATCGTATCCCACATGATCGACGACGACTGCGCCGATAAAGCAATCCCGCTTCAAAACGTCACTGGAAAGATCCTCGCCATGGTCATCGAGTATTGCAAGAAACACGTCAATGATAATGATTCTATTGAAGCAACATGCGAAAACGTAGACGACGAAGCCAGGGAGGAGCTCGTGACTTGGGACGCAGAGTTCTTGAAAAATATTGATATGGAAACAATCTTCTCAATTATTCTCGCTGCTAACTATCTCAACGTCAAAGGCCTTCTCAATCTCACAACCCAGAACGTTGCAGATCACATCAAAGACAAGACGCCAGAGGAGGTTCGAGAATTCTTTAACATCGAGAACGATTTCACACCCAACGAAGAAGCAGAGGTTCGCAAGGAGAACGAATGGGCTTTTGAGAATGATCCAAAACCCTAACTTTTAGTTTCGGTTTCTAATAGTCGATTGCGATGTTCTTTTAATATTTTTCTTAAATCGTTTTTCTCAAGTGTGTGATTGACTTGGTCTCTTTGATTTCATGGTTTGTGGTTGCTTTTGAATTTCATCATGGTGTTTTTATGTCTAATATAATAATCTATTTACTTGGATATAAGCCAATGTTTTTTTGCTAATCTATTTCCAACCAAAATCCTCCGGCGATTCTGAATTCTTCGTTCGTCAGGGAACAGTAGAAAATAAGGTTATCACAATATATATTTTTCTTATCTAGGGTTTCTCTTTTTTAAAGACATTAGAGTCGAATCCCCGGATATATTTGAAATTTGATATTAGCTAGTTACTTATAATCATGACTTAATTTTTACCGGAAACATGCTATAAAAAATTGAGAACCTAAAATCGAAATTATATAGTTATAATTGTATGATGGAAATTTTTTCTCAATTAATTATAATACACTAGGATGAAACTCGCGCTACGCTGCGGGTATTTTTTTGAATGTAAGTTTGTTAATTGATATGTAGTTTTTGAATGTTTTTTGTCATTATCTATAGCTAGAATAAATTAATTCAATAGAAATAGTGTCAGGGAATACAATGCATAAAATAAATAATTTTTACTCAACTTTCATATAGCCTTATAAATTATTTATTATTTATTTGTTTATATCAAATTTTGTTTAAGCAAAATGTACTAAAATTATTGTAAATAAACTGAAATTAGAAACTTAATTTTTAAATTTTTTTTTAACTTTGTATATAATATTTTTTATGCAAACCGAATGAACATTTTTTTAAATAAGTTAATGAAACCTAAGTACACTTAATCATCAATTATCATTATATTCTGTTTCGATAAACAGAAATATCTTAAGGTGAACTCTGTTTCGTGATTCCGATAAACAGAAAGAAGATAGAAAGTGAAATTCATGAGATTAGTAAAGGAAGCAGATTCGTTTACTGGGCTTATGAGGTTCACCAGGTTCGTCTCTCTTTTTAATTATATTAGGGTTGTCTTTGTTCCCCAGTTTCTCTGGTTCGATTGTTTTGACGAAATTGATGTCGTGGATTTTGTAAATTTGTCTCCTTTTGAAAATTATAGAAGAGTATTGATTGTTGTGATATGAGTCTTTTTCATTTACAGTCTTAAATCGTTTTTCTCAAGTGTGTGATTGACTTGGTCTCTTTGATTTCATGGTTTGTGGTTGCTTTTGAATTTCATCATGGTGTTTTTATGTCTAATATAATAATCTATTTACTTGGATATAAGCCAATGTTTTTTTGCTAATCTATTTCCAACCAAAATCCTCCGGCGATTCTGAATTCTTCGTCAGGGAACAGTAGAAAATAAGGTTATCACAATATATATTTTTCCTATCTAGGGTTTCTCTTTTTTAAAGACATTAGAGTCGAATCCCCGGATATATTTGAAATTTGATATTAGCTAGTTATTTATAATCATGACTTAATTTTTACCGGAAACATGCTATAAAAAATTGAGAACCTAAAATCGAAATTATATAGTTATAATTGTATTATTGAAATTTTTTCTCAATTAATTATAATACACTAGGATGAAACTCGCGCTACGCTGCGGGTATTTTTTTGAATGTAAGTTTGTTAATTGATATGTAGTTTTTGAATGTTCTTTGTCATTATTTATAGCTAGAATAAATTAATTCAATAGAAATAGTGTCAGGGAACACAATGCATAAAATAAATATTTTTTACTCAACTTTCATATAGCCTTATAAATTATTTATTATTTATTTGTTTATACCAAATTTTGTTTAAGCAAAATGTACTAAAATTATTGTAAATAAACTGAAATTAGAAACTTAATTTTTAAATTTTTTTTTAACTTTGCATATAATATTTTTTATGCAAACCGAATGAACATTTTTTTAAATAAGTTAATGAAACCTAAGTACACTTAATCATCAATTACATTATATTATGTTTCGATAAACAGAAATATCTTAACGTGAACTCTGTTTCGTGATTCCGATAAACAGAAAGAAGAGAGAAAGTGAAATTCATGAGATTAGTAAAGGAAGCAGATTCGTTTATTGGGCTTATGAGGTTCACCAGGTTCGTCTCTCTTTTTAATTATATTAGGGTTGTCTTTGTTCCCCAGTTTCTCTGGTTCGATTGTTTTGACGAAATTGATGTCGTGGGTTTTGTAAATTTGTCTCCTTTTGAAAATTATAGAAGAGTATTGATTGTTGTGATATGAGTCTTTTTCATTTACAGTCTTAAATCGTTTTTCTCAAGTGTGTGATTGACTTGGTCTCTTTGATTTCATGGTTTGTGGTTGCTTTTGAATTTCATCATGGTGTTTTTATGTCTAATATAATAATCTATTTACTTGGATATAAGCCAATGTTTTTTTGCTAATCTATTTCCAACCAAAATCCTCCGGCGATTCTGAATTCTTCGTCAGGGGAACAGTAGAAAATAAGGTTATCACAATGTATATTTTTTCTATCTAGGGTTTCTCTTTTTTAAAGATATTAGAGTCGAATCCCCCGGTATATTTGAGATTTGATATTAGCTAGTTACTTATAACTATGACTTAATTTTTACTGGAAACATGCTATAAAAAATTGAGAACCTAAAATCGAAATTATATAGTTATAATTGTATGTTGGAATTTTTTTCTCAATTAATTATAATATATGTGTGTATATATATATATATATATATATATAATTTTTGAATCTTTAAATCTCCAAAGAAACACTAGTAGTCTATTAATCTTTGATTGTTTGTTTAGTAAATAAAGCATATGACATCGATTTTCCTTTTCGTACCACTGCCACAAAACTTGGTTGCTTGTTTTCTATGATTATAAATTTATAATCTTGAGTTTCTCCAGCTAAATAGATGCCTAATTTTTCCATGACTAATTCTGTAATATGAGAATGTTTTTTTTTCACCATTTCCTTTTCCTCCGTAATTATCATGTCTTATATGTTTCTAGATTGCTTGTTTTCTATGATTATAACCTTGAGTTTTCTACTCTTAACAAACTCAATGTGAAGTAAATAATCTCATCAAAAAAAGTAAGTAATTTGAGTAATCTATTTGAATGATCAGCAACCAAATATCTAGACAAAGAACCGTTTATTCGGCTAAAGAAGATCGTGAATCATCTTTAACACAAATCAACATTGAAGTATCATATCACACACACTAATTATAAAAACTTACATAAGCCAATATTATATATGAACCCTAAACCATAATTGGCAACGCTAAAGTCATATTCTTAATTAGTTCTTACAATCTTCAACAGAACAATGGAGCCTATAATCGACACTTCTCTTTACTATTCTTTGAAAATCTGACAATTGATGCCTTCCATCTGCGGTAGACAATGTAGATTCTTCCCATCTTTTTCCATCTGCGGTACCTAATGATGAATGGAAAACAGATTACAATGTAAGTTATGGTGTGGCTACGACCTAGAATACACAACCATCAGAATGGAAAAGAAGATATGGTAGCTAACATATTTTAAATACAAAGCTGGTTATCAAAAGTTGAGGATCAACATATGAGACACATTATGAGTGATAACTAAAGTGACAAGGATTGAAAGATGAATCGAGGAATGCAAATCAAGGCTTCTGATTGTACCTTTCATGTAGTGGAACACTTTCTTGCAATGGATACATACAACTACTACCACCAGTGGTCTTTTCATGTTGCTTTGGCAGTTTCAACAGCTCTCTGCCTGGCATCCTCTTCCCCACAGGCATAATGCTCAACTATCCGCATATCTTTGGCGCCTTTGTATACTAAACGACACAATGAAATTGAAAGCAAACCAGATTAAGTAAACAAAACATATAGTGTAAACCCCCATCGTCTTTCTCTCCCATTAGCATGATCAAAACTTCCGGTAAATAATTTGAGAAAAGAAATCTACCCTTTTTTCAGCAAACTTCAATTACTAGAGCGTTTGACTTTTTTTCATTTTCACAGTATGATGCCTCTTCCCTTCGAATTGTTAAGAAACAACCTCGTCGACTTCAACACTCGTACGTACCACAACTGCAAATGGGTTAATATTTAATAAAAAGTGATTATGCACGAAGCGAGATGATTAAAGATGTGTATGATATGTGGTAAACCTAGATGTGTCAATGAATTACCAAAATATAAACAACGTCAATTAAAGAATTGTAAGGAAACATCAGGAAAAGGTTTCGAAAATATTTTACTGATCAGGCGATTATGGTTTCATTACGAACACCTAGACTTTATAAGCTTTCGAAAGAGAGACCATGAATGTGACTGTAGTGGCCATTGAAATCATTGAATTGAGAAGAAGAAGCTGGCAATTAAGAAGACGAAGTGGTAACCTTAGTGGAAGATTAATCGGTTGATCTATGCGTGTTGTGGTAATGGAGATGTAGGTTAAACAATGAAGAAAAAGACCACCGTAGGCCTTGGTAGATGTGGGTTATTTTTTGTGTCTTGGACTATACTTGTTTTTTTTTTTTTTTTTTGCATGGGGTTTGTTTTTCTTTTGTTGGAAAAGATTTGGATTTCTTTTTTTAGTCCATTAATTTAAAATGTTTTAGTGTCGTTGCTAGAGAGGCTTTGTGTTTTTATTTTTTGTGATTAAAGTATAATAGAGTTATTGTTCTAGTCTAGGACTGAGACTTACTATCCGGTATTCGGAATTCGTTATGATCTGCTTTGAAAAACAGAATCTCCAGTGGATCGGATCCGGATAATAAAATTTCGAATCCGACCGGATACAGATACGGATCCAGATATTAGAGAGGAAAAAAACTGAATATCCGAAATATTAATATTATAATAATATTTTAATTATTTATATTATATAATATATTTTTGTCTCAAATTATATATACTAATAATATTTCAATTTTTTATATAATATTTCAATTTTTTTTTTAAAAATGTCTCTTAAATTTTATATAATAATTAATTTTTTATTTTTTTTATAAAATCGGATCCGGATATCTATATATATTTGAATTTTTTATGGATATCTGAAACTCGAATATCCGGAGTAGGTAAATCCGAATCCAAATATCAAAATTACGGATCCGTTAGATACAGATTCGGATATCCCAGATATCCAAATCCGGCTCAGGAGCGTATCCCAATATTAACGAATGATTTTGGAATGAGTGGCTGACATGGCATCAAATTTTCGTTTTTTTCTCCAAGAAAAGTCGAAGCTTATGTGGCAGCTTGGGGGATCTTTTTAACAAAGCTGATGTGGATGGGAAGCCTCAAACTACTCCTTTTTATTAGTAGTAGATTTATCGAAAATTAAAAATAAAACCATTTATGATTGCTTTTAGCCACGTAGTGAAATACATACTTATAATGCATAGTTAAATTCATAATGAAAATTATAATTCAATGCATACAGACATATATTCAGATGTGTCATTTGACATTAAATGTTTTCATACTTTTATAAACAATTTAGTATTTTCTATTGTATATAATTATATATGAAAAAATGAGAGCATTTAATTACATTTGATGTAAACTAATACATATGATATGTCTATGTATGCATTGAAATATAAATTTCCATTATCTATATTTATTGTAGATTTTAGTATTTAACTATGTACATATTTCCTATCTAAAAGTTTTCATAAATTATTTTAGAATTTGTTTGCCAGATCTTTTAGAATAAAAAAAATTCTATTTTCTTAAAGTCTTATTGCGCATTAAGGACAAGATAATATGTTTCGTCCATCCGTGGTTGTGTAACTGATCATCAAAGCAAATGGGTGCTCTATACGGTTGCACCATGACAATTGACACCAAGTCTCCACAAAACATGAATTTGTAGTTGCATATGTAATTTGACTCAACCGATTATAGGATCGGTGTTTATTTTAATGCTACTGGAGCTGCATATGGGAAATGATGATTTACATATTACTGAACTTGCCAAAATTTGGTTCTGAGCCTACAGAGATTATAGGCCAATTCCACATACTGTAACTTCTTGGTTATAAACGAGAAAAAAAGAAACCTTATGTTGCACGAGCTAGACTACTAATCAACTTATTAAGAGCAATTAGAATAAGACATTGAGTAAATCGATGTGTTCCCCGATAAACAGGGTAAATAAAAATACCAATGCCGAATGGGCAACATATTCCTAAATAATATCCTATATTTAAAATATATAACATTAGCTGAGATTTTTTAAAATATATTAAACTATACTCCATATAATATTAGTATAATATCTATAAAATCTAATCAATATTTATATCATTGTGTAGTATATGAGAATAATTATTAAAAGTGAAACCCTAGTTAATTTAGGAATTTACCCTAGCCAATATTTGTCTCATGTGTGTATTTTCTTTCCCTTTCCTTAATGCTTTGGAGGAAAAAAAGGAAAAATTACCATATTACCTAAATTCAACAATTGACCGACGCTCTCGTTAATAAATAGAGAGACGTTTTCATATCTTTTTTTTTTTTTTTTTAATTTCATTCAATTTCTTCGATAAAATCTTCTTTTTCGTTTAACCACAAAAGCAAACAATGTCTTCGAACAAGATTGTATTGAACAGCTCCGATGGTGAATCTTTCGAGATTGACGAAGCGGTGGCTCGTAAATTTCACATCATATCGCACATGATCGACGATGACTGCGCCGATAAAGCAATCCCGCTTTCAAACGTCAATGGAAAGATCCTCGCATTGGTCATCGAGTATTGCAAGTAACACGTCGATGATAATGATTCTACTGAAGCAACAAACGAAAAAGTAGACTTGGGACGCAGAGTTCTTGAAAAATATTGATATGGAAACAATCTTCTCACTCATTCTCGCTGCTAACTATCTCAACGTCAAAGCCCTTCTCAATCTCACTTCCCAGAAGGTTGCAGATCACATCAAAGACAAGATCGCCAGAGGAGACTCGAGAAATCTTTAACATCGAGAACGATTTCACACCCGACGAAGAAGCAGAGATTCGCAAGGAGAACGAGTGGGCTTTTCATTGATACAAGAACTTTTAGTTTCGTTTTCTTAATTGTCGATTTCGATGTTCTTTAATCTTTGTTGATGACTTTTGTCTCTCTTTCTTGTGTGATTTGACTTTGTTTCTTTAGTTTCGATTCGTTTTAATTTCATGGTGTTATATATGTTCGTCTCTTGGTGTTTCTGCTAAATTCTTAGTCGGTGAAACAGTAGAATACAAGCGTCGCCGCCGTTTGATGATAACTTGGGCACTGAAAAGTTATCATGATCACATGTGCCCTTTCTAGGGTTTCTCTATTTCCTTTTTTTTTTACAACATAAATATATTTATTAAAAATTTAAAATAAAAACATTTAAGATTTCTTTTAGCCACGTTATAAAATTCATAATGATATATTTCAATGCATACATAGACACATATCCGGATATCCATTATATAAAATTATTCGTGAAAAAAATCCCCAAGGCCTATGTATGCATTGAAATATAAATTTCATTATCTATACTTAGATTTTAGTATTTTACTATGTAGTTCCAATCTAAATTTTTCATAAATTATTTAGAAATTGTTTTGAAGATCTTTTAGAATATTTGTATTCTCCAAAGTTCTTTTTGTGCTCAAGGAAAATATGATGTTTTTGGTCCAGCCGTGGTTGTGTAACGTAATTGGTTCTCAAAGCAATGAGTGGTCTATAAGGTTGTGCACCATGACACCAATTCTTCACAAAACATGAGTTTTAACTAGATGCATATATATTACCCAAATGCAGTTGGCTCAACCGATTATATAGGAGTGTACGTTGTAGATTGTGTCAATGCTACTAGACTTGAGTTCGAGTAATATGTGCAGCATATGGGAAATGATGATTTACACGATTGAAATTGCCACAAATATTACCAAAAGTTGGTTCTGACTTCTGAGCCTGCAAATATTATGGGCCAGGTCCAAATTTTGTAACTTCTTCGTTATAAACGAGAAAAAAAATCTAAGGTGCACGAGCTACTCACAAGCCGAATGGCAACATATTCTCAGAAGTCACAAGCAACCCAAGAACCTTAAAACATAATTTAGGGTTCTTTAACTCTGAAAAATAAAAGCCTATATGTTTGTCACCGTAATGCGTCAGAAATAAAGTATCTTTCTCTAGAGATTTTAACACCTGAAATTATTCACTTTATAAGTTCGTTTTAAGAGGCTTCGTTAGACGGAAAGAACAACATCACAATGGGCCGATTAAGTAGGATGATTATATTATTATGGGCCCTTTAAAGCCCAATGATATTCCGCTCAATAGCGCAGGAGCTGATTAACATCATTCTACAATGTATCATTCTCTTTCTTTTTCACCCATTATTATATACTATACATTTAGCCTAGTTCTATCCAAATTACGATATATTGACCAAAGAACTTTCGACCAATACACGTGCTCTAAAGTTCTATATAAAACCACAAACGATTATACAATCGTGAAAGGCACAAACGTTAAATATACTTTCCTAAAACGATTACATATATTTTCAAATCTAGAAATCGGTAAATGATATATTAATTTCATGGGTTTGAAACATTTTTGATAAATGAAAAAATAGGTGAGATGGTTAGGGCTTAACTATGTTTGTTGGGCGACGTGTATGTATTTCCAAATCGATAAAAATTGCATGACGCATGCATTTCATCTATTTCTCTCTCGAGTTGCTTGGAAGTTGAGCGAACCCCTTTACTTTGCTTCCAAGTTTAATAATTATAATAATTATTATTGTTCATTATTACCAATTAATGATTTTCATAGAAATCATCATATCAATATCGATTTCCAAGTTGTTCATGATGGAACATATTAGGCAGTTTAGTATAGAATATTTTTCTATTATGATAAGGACAATAGATTCGTTTATTTTTTATCAGATTTATTTTTTCTATGTTTTAATTTATTCTTTCTCTATATAAACATGTAACTATCAATAAAAACATATCAATTCATTACTTTAGCATAGTATCAGAACTATCTTTTGACTTCTAAAATTGGTCTAAAACGCTAAAATTTCTTTTAAACATCTTTCATTTTCTTCAAATTTTTTTTAATCATCTCTCCTATTTTTCAATATGATTGACACAGAAAACCAAACCGGCAAAGAGATTTCATAATCAAGCAAATCATCAAACGGTCAAAGTTTGATCTCTCCTTACTATCTTCATGCCTCTGATAATATAGGACAAGTACAAACTCCGTTTCTTTTTAAGGATCTAACTATGAACGATGAACGAAGTTAATGACCAATTCTCTTTTCACCAAAAGAAAGCTTGGTTTTATTAATGAAACCCTAATATGACCAACGACAAACAATGATGAAGCAGAACGTTGGGACATGGTAAACTCGATGATCATCGGCTGGATCTATAGCAGTGTCGAGCCTCAACTTCAATCATCTATTTCTCTCATCTCTGATGCGTCAGTAATGTGGGCAGCTTTGAAAGGGAGCTTCTCAACGAGTGATGACACAATAGTGCATCAACTGCATACGGAATTAGTCGCCTGCAAACAAGATGGAAGAACAGTTGAAGAATACTTCGGCGAGCTGAAAGTCTTTTGGGATGATCTATCTGATTTCGAAGAAGCCTTCACATGTTGTTGTGGTAATGATCGATGCTCATCTATGACCAAGTACCGTAAAGTTTAAGAAAAGACGTTGATCCATCAGTTTCTTATGAGACTGGATAAAAGCAGATTTGGAATAGCTAGATCAAATCTTCTTAGTCGGTTTGGTGATCTAAATCTTGAGAGTGTGTGTATTCTCAAATTAAGCAAGAAGAACGCCATCTCAATGCTACACAAGGAACAGAAGAACAAGAAATTGTTATTGGCTTCTTGGCAACAGTGATTGCAGTGACAAAATCAAATACTTCATTGACATGAGCTCATTGCGGTAGAACATGACACGAGAAACATTAATGCTTGAAGTTGTTGGTTACCCGAAATGGTGAGGAGAACAATCATCTCTAGGATGAGGGAATTCGAGCCGTGGCAGAGGCTATGTTCGAGGACGAAACAAAGGAGGATGTGGTGGTTTTTCTGCAAATCAAGTAGGCTTGTTGGGATCGCAACCTTCAGCTCATCACATCACCGAAGCTTCGACCTCATCTACAAGTTATTATAGAATCCCTATTCTCACTCAAAGTTAGTGGAACTCGATTGCTAATTTTATGACTAGTAAGAAGCAAAACAAGAACGACAAACTCTCCGGTAAGATAGAAAAACTTGTTCTCTTTGGCACTAATAGTCGGTATGATATGATTACCGCTTATAGTGCATTTCACTATATGATCGGTGACATAAATTGTTGACAAATTTATTTAAAATCGACCCTTGTGTCATTGCTTTTCCAGATGGTGGCTTTACTTGGGCTACATGACATGGCACATTGAACCTTGTAGGGAAATTAATAATTCATCGAGTATTCTATGCACCCAATTTATCTATAACCCCGATCTCAGTTTCTCAATTACTATATGAAATTGCATGTTCTGTGATATTTACATAAAATTTTTGTGCGATATAGGACCAAGTTTCGAGGGTTTTGATTGGTGCGGGTGAAAAAAACAATGGGGTTTATAAATTGACTGGTGAAGTTGTTCCTCAAGCTAATCGTGTTGGAAGAAGTGATGTTCGCGCCTTGTGGCACAAGCGTTTGGGTCATCTGTCGTCGAAAGTGTTATCTTTTCTTTCCGATTTAGGTGGCTTTTCTAATAGTGTTAGTGATATGGAGGAGCTTTGTGATACTTGCCTTCGTGTAAAACAAACTCGTGTTTCTTTTCAAAATAGTTCAAATAAAGCAGATGATTTATTTCTATGATTCACTATGATGTTTGGAGACCTTATCGCGAAAAATCAACCACTGGAGCATCTTATTTTCTTAAAATCGTTGATGATTTCTCAAGAGTATTTTGGACACATTTACTTCTAGAAAAAATCAGAAGTAGCGGATGTCCTAAAGAACTTTATTGCCTTCGTTCCTCATCAATTCAACAAACAAGTAAAGACAGTTCGCACTGACAATGGAACAGAGTTTATTTGTCTTTGAAAATTCTTTGATTTTCAAGAAATTACTCGTCAGAAGTCTTGCGTTGCTACACCACAACAAAATGGCAGGATTGAAAGAAAACATCACCATATACTGAATGTGGCACGATCTTTGTTGCTTAAAGCTAAGCTTCCTACATGGTTTTGGGGGGAAAGCATTCTCACAGCCACACATCTCATCAACTACACTCTTTCTGTTCTTCTTCTTGGAAAATCACCCTTTCAGATATTATTTCAGAAAGTTCCTTCATGTGATGACTTACGCACATTTGGCTGTTTGTGCTATGCACATAAAGTTCGACGCTCCAATGAAAAATTTACAGATAAATGTGTTCAGTGTATGTTTCTTGGCTATCCCTTCGGCAAGAAAGGGTGGATCGTCTATGACTTCAAAAAAGATAAGACGTTCGTCTCCGTGATGTTATCTTTCATGAGAATGTATTTCCTTTCTATTCTCTTGATTCTTTTGTTGCTGAGTCTTGAACAGTATTCTCTCCCTCCAACACTCATCCTAGCTTCTTCGATGACATTGATTCACCGTCTTCGACAAGGGGAGAGATAATTATTCCTCAAACTCCTGCAATTACAACTTCTAGTGCTCCGATTGATCCAATTGTTGTTACTCCAACAACACATGTAACAGTTACGTCGCCAAGTACAGTGACGCCACATGTTACACCTCTAGCAACAAGTGAAACACGTGATATTGTCGTATCTCCAGGTCTTGGCCGTGGAAAGAGGATACCTCAGCCTAATGTTCGCTTAATGGGTTATCAATTATACTCGGCTACAGCTTGTGATAAACCCCTCATCGCTCTTCCCAATTAAGATCCCTCAAGTAAATGTACTTATCCACTAATAGCTTTTCTTGCATATCACCGGTTTTCTGAATCACAACAAGCTTTTCTCGAAAAATATGGCTTGTGTTGAGCCCAACAGCTTTCAAGAAGAAATGCAATATCTTGAATGGCGTCAAGCTATGCAAGCCGAGATTGACTCTCTTGAAAGAAACATACATGGGACGTCACTACTTTGTAAGTGAGTATTCAAACTCAAGTATAACTTAGATGGATCTTTGGAGCATTACAAAGCACACCTTGTTATCTTTGGTAATCGTCATCAAGAGGGAGAAGATTATAATGAAATATTTGCTTCTGCTGCGAAAATGACCACAGTAAGGTTTCTTCTTAAAGTTGCGGCAACAAAGAATAGGGATTTGTACCAAATGGATGTGCATAATGCCTTCATTCATGGTAATCTTGAAGAGGAAGTGTACATGAAACTATCACATAGTTTCTCTACAGCTGATAAAACGAAAGTGTGCAAGTTACAGAAGTCCTTGTATGGATTAAAACAGGCTCCACGCTGTTGGTTCTCTAAACTATCAAAGAGTCATACGTTTGGTTTTCTTCAAAATAGAAAATACTACTCTTTGTTCACATATACTCGCGGTATAACTCGTCTTCATTTATTAATGTATGTTGACGACTTGATCATTAGCAGCAATGATTATGTTCTTACAACTAAATTCAAAGCTTACATGAGTAAGTGTTTTCACATGAAAGATCTCTGGATTCTTAAGTATTTTTTGGCATTGAAGTTTCTCGAGCTAAAGAGGGTATATATCTCTCTCAACGGAAGTATGCTTTAGATATAATCTCTGAGTGTGCCATGACTAGTTCCAAACCGATTGATACTCTGATTGAACAAAATCACACGCTTGGCAAAGATGAGGGGGGCTGGGGGGGTGGGGGGGTTTTACACAAATTCAGCGCAATATCGTCGTCTTGTGGGTTGTCTTGTTTATTTGCTTTTCACGCGGCATGAGCTCAGTTTTGTGGTTCACTTACTCGCACAATTTTTGTCCACACCTCGACAAAAACATTGGGACGCTGCTTCTCGTGTGGTTCGCTATTTGAAAAGCATGCCAGGACAAGGACTATTTTTAAGCTCGGAACCAGGTCTTTTACACAAATTCAGCGCAATATCGTCGTCTTGTGGGTTGTCTTGTTTATTTGCTTTTCACGCGGCATGAGCTCAGTTTTGTGGTTCACTTACTCGCACAATTTTTGTCCACACCTCGATAAAAACATTGGGACGCTGCTTCTCGTGTGGTTCGCTATTTGAAAAGTATGCCAGAACAAGGACTATTTTTAAGCTCAGAACCAGGTCTTTCTCTCGAAACGTATCGTGATGCGGACTGGTCTTCATGTCCTCTGACACGTTATTTTTTAATTGGTTATGTTGTCTCTCTAGGTGGCTCTCTAGTGTCTTAGAAGATGAAGAAACAACCAGTAGTATCTCGTTCTTCGGCTGAAAGCGAATACATAGCAATGTTTATGGCTCTGTGTGAAATCAAATGGCTTAAGGAGTTTCTTCTCACCTTTGGTGTAAAACATTCTGCTCTGGTTTCTTTTTTCAGCGATAATCAAGCGGCTCTCTATATAGCTGCGAGTCTCGTCTTTCACAAACGAACAGAGCATATTGAAAATGATTGTCACTTTGTTAGAGAGTGCACTTATTGATAGTACCATTTCTAATCATCATGTTCGTTCCTCGGAACAGCTTGCAGACTTTTTTACTAAAGCTCTTGGGCGACAACAATTTTAATATCTTCTTGGCAAGATGGGAGTTCGTGATCGGACTCTCCATCTTGAGGGGAATATTAGGCGGTTTAGTATATGATATTTTCCTATAATGATAAGGACAATAGATTTGTGTATTTTCCATTAGACTTATATTTTCCTATTTTTTAGTTTACTCTTTCTCTATATAAGCATGTAACCATCGATACATTATCAATAAGAAAAGAAGAGCAATTCATTATTTTAGCATAACAAAACCTTCCATAACAAATTATCACTCTTTTACATTAGTATATATGTAAATTATAAGATTCCAAAATCTACGGTAAACGATAAAAAATTTATATACTTCATTTGTTCTTAATAAATTAATGTTTTGAGTTTTTTTTCTTATTTCTAAAAGATTGATTTTGTAGATTAAAAAACTGAAATAATTCTTCCACTTCATGCTTTTCTCTACATGATATGTTAGATAATGGTTAAATAGTCCTCTTTCTACAAAAAAAAGTAATTATAAATTAATTCATAAATAAATATTTATTTTTTCTTAATATGTGTGAAAAATGTCAAAACATCAATCTATTATAAACATAGAATATATATTTTATTTTGACTACTTTTTGTTACAACGTTACTATATATAGAAGTTTTTAAAACTTAAACTCTTAACACATGACGAAGACAAAAAGAAGAAAGAACCCAAGCACATGCTAACTGTGGTTTCACGGACACTTAATTTTTACTCTAAGCTCAAATAATTGTTTATCAATAAGCAAATTAATATGATATTATACTGTTTTTTCCCCCCCCTTGTTTTCATACCAACAAACTAGAAAACACTTTTTTTTCTGTTTTCTTGGAGATAATCTATCTGCTGGTGTAAAAATATTGAGGCACTTGACACTGTCAAAAAGCATAGAAGTTTATTAATAATAAAAGAAGAATAAATATTAAAATCTACAATTTTCCACATTCAGTGGGAACAAACGACACAGTTTCTTTCTCAAGATCATGAAGTACATTAAAATTCTGCTGCTGAACATTTCCGAAAATAGACATCCCATTAGAACTTCCCATGGCCAAACACAAAACCCCGATGCTCGAATCCGCGACCATGTAATTCTCTCCGGGAAGCTCCAAATCCGCACCTTTAAAATGAAAAATCAGCTTAGGAACAGCAATATTCTTCTGGACATTAGGTAACTTGAAGCACAAGTCAAGTCCCGTCGATCCCGAGTCATCGACTGGTAGACTCATCCGAGAAGTAAACTCCTCCTTCAACGCCTTAAACGCGCTCTCCTCGAGATAAGTGATGGTCGTGCCCGAGTCTATGATCATGCCTCCGGTGCCATCTTCGGCTAGTTCGAAAGTAGACTTTTCAACAGAAAGGCGTTTTCCTCCAACGGTGATGCCTTGTAACTCAAGGTAATAGAACGAAGGCTGATCCGGATTTCGTAGCAAAGACATCGTTTTGGTGACTTCACCATCTAAACTTGCACCTGTTTTATTGATGATATTCGAGGCTAAAGATCCGATAAACAACGAGCTAGATGCTTCGCTATCCTCAATCGAGGTCAAGCAATAAGAGAATTTAGTCTCTTTGAGCTGGGAAATAAGCGAGAGCGGTCCCCGACCAAGACCTACAAGACCTGAGCCTTGTGAGAATCCATCTCCTTCGTTCTCAACCCCACACCCGAACCCGATACCAGAAATCGAGTTCTCGTCTTCGAAAGTGAACGTTTCCGTGGCCAAGAGCCCTCTTGTGGATGAGTAATCCCCATAAGTATACAAATACTCACAAGAATCTTTTTCTTGGTTGCAGTTTGATCGAGGCAATGCGTTGCAAAGACCAGAAGAGCACCCTACATTTGAGTAAGAGGAAGATTTCTCCGGGTCAAAAATCGGAGTTGGTTGATCAAAACATTCGGTGCAAGGCTTGCATTGAGTCCATATAAGGTCACTTCCGGTATCAACAATAGCCGAGTATTTAACCGCCGGGTTTCCAATAGATAACTCCATAAGAAACTCACCGCTTCCTCCATGAGTAGGTGCTTTAATGTTATTAGTATCACCAGGATTAGACGCTACAGCCAAAACAGCTACAGCTCCTAACCTGTTTAACCTGTGGAATCCACGGTTAATCCCTCTTTGAATCTTTTGGATCTTGGTGAGGTTTTTACCGGAGTCCACATGTTGAAGACTTAATCGAAAACCGGATCTTGAAAGGTTTTTCGGGGGAGGACGGTCGATTAATGATCTTCTTGATGATGAAACCGCGATTAAACATGAGAAAAGAATAAGAAAGATAGGAAATAATAAAGAAGAAGAAGAAGAAGAAGCCATGGTTTGAGTGTGAGTGGATTGATGAGAGATTAAGGGAGTGTTAGTTAGTGTTTATATAAAGAGTTGTTAGGACACAAAAAGAAAAGAGTTACAGAACAAAGTTAGGCGTGTAAGAAGATAGACATTGATGTAACTTCCCTACTTAAAATGAGGAGAGGCTGTGTAAGAGATCCATTCAAACAAGCAAGCCCTGTTCTTTCGTCGTTAGTTGAGAAAACTTTTGCGTTTTTCTTTTTTCCTCATCTAATACTGTTGGACAAAGTTAAAACAATAAATTTCTTATATGGGCCTGTTTTAGTTAAGCCCACTAAAACAACGCATATTGTAAGTTTAGTGATAGCATTTGGTCAATTTTATGATAAAAAGCTTTAAACTCTATGCTCATACTTCACACGTTTTATGGAGAATTCGATTTGATGTAACCAATCAGAGACAATTTTCTAGGTAAAATCTATAATCTTGCATCATCACGAGTTAAAAAAGACTGCTACATTAACTTTACTAATAACTTAATAGTCTCAGAAATGTTCTATTGCAAGGCTAAGTAAAGAAGAATCAGAAGCAGTGACTTGGTTCTTCTATCTTTAAAATAAACTGAAACATACGAAAAAAAAAAAAAAAAAAAAAAACCCTTACAATGTCGGTTCTCTCACATTTTTGCAGCTTTACCATTCAATTACTTTTCACTGTTCTTGTTTCAAGTTAAGAGTTGTCAACAAGCTTAAGTCCCCAGCTAATATCTTCACAATGTCTAACGTGCGGGACAACATTACCCGTGTCAGTTCCTTGCTTTGCTTTGCAATCATAGTAAGGAGGAGCATGGAAACAAGGATCTGGCGACATAGCTCTACCACAAGGTGGGTTTGGGTTGGTTTGATTCTCTTGCTTATACAGAATCCAAGCTCTTAATCCTCCAAGTCCTTGAGCTACATACCCAAATGTAGACCAGGCACTAATAACCAACTTATCGGTTAAGCTCAGTAAGTACATCTCTGCCCAAGCTTTCCTGTTATGCATAAGCTTCTCTGTTTGTTGATGTCCTTCATGACTTGGCTGATGTATTCCAATCACATCTCTTGTTACAGTTGGGTTTTCCCAATACATTGTTTTCAAGATTTCAAAGTATCCTGTTGTTAAAGAAGTGACCAAGACAGATTTGAGTTTCGTGTCTTCTTCTGATGGCTGCTTGTGTTGTTCTTCTCCTTTGCTTAGTTTAGGTAACAAATCCTCGTTTTGAACGCACGAAATGATTTGCTTTGTGACTCGAGGAGATACGCCGGATTTCTCATCAAAGACTCTTATTTGAAGACCAATCCTCTCATCTGCTTTGGCTAAGTAAGCTTGATAGTATCTTGTGATTAGTCCCCAGACATTATTTGAAGGATGGAAGAGATAACGACCCAAATGGTGAAATACCATTCCTTTCTCGGGAAACATCAGACCGAGCTCTTCCTCAAAAGAAGGAATCAAGAAGAGAGATGGTGCAAAGAAGTTGTTTGTCCTCATGATCAACCAAGGAACATGCTTTAAGAGATTCTGAACTTCTGCACAGAAGAACATTTTGTCGTGGTCGTTGTAATCATGAGCTAAATGGAGGTAGAGATGAGACAGAGACGAAACTGATGATCCGTTAATCAGTTTCCTCTTCAGCATATCTCCATGGCAATGAGCTGAGTTTTGACCAAAGCCACTAAACTGATTAGTTAAGGTGAAATCTTTTGGTAATAACCAAGTGGTATCGAGGAACGGTTCGCAGAATAGATCCGCAAATTGCTCTCCTCCTTCAACGAGCAAGACTCTATCCGTCAACATTGCATACAGAAACACAGAGGCAATACTGATAATCCTGTTTCCTAATCCGCTAAACGACATCCAAACAACATACTTGCATCCTTCTGATTCCGAATCACCTGTTTGTTTTGGTTTAAGCAGTCTTTCCGCGTTAATATATGGTCTGGTTCCTGGTCCACATCGTTTATGAAGCTCTTCGTAAGCTCTAAGCTTCGAAAGTAGATGCAAAGAAGGTCTATACGGTGAAGCTTTACGGTAGAGGTAAGATTGGTATCTACTCAAGCAAGAATCTTTCTTAAAACCAGGAACAAGTAGTCCTCCAAGCAGAGACAAATCTACAGAATCTGATGAAACATTCAAAGGAGAATTAATATATCGCCAAAGCAAAAGAAGAAAGTAAGTTAAACAATGTATTAGTGTCTTACCCTTTTGTTCCCGATCTCTCTGCAATGTTGAATCATCTGAGGACGTCACGTTAGGTTCCGGTTCCATTCGTATGATTCTGGAGGCTTCTACAAAGCCATTGCCTTGATCATATCCAAACATGGCAACGATTACTAGCAAGACAGGGATAATAACCATGAAAAAAGCTAAGATCTCTGTGATTCTCATAGCTCCCAAGAATCTGCATCTCTTTTCTTGGACTCCAAATTGTTCTTCCGGTTCTTTATCAATGGCTTTGGAAAGCGGTAATCTTCTTCTGGAGGGATACATATCTATTCAGAAACCCTAAGATCTAAACAAAAAAAAATGGCAATAGAAATCAAATCTGATATCTCCTTTTAACCTTCTTCATCTGTTACATGGAAAAAGAGTAAGAGAAGAAGCAAAGATCATCAGATTCACGTTTTACTGCAACAATACAAAAAAAACGGAGACTTTGGTAATAAAGACTCAACCTTTATGCTCTTGTCTTATCTAATTTGAGAAAATGTCAAAAGCACAAAAATTGACTTTATAAAAGCTAATTTAAGAAGCAGGAGCGTGTTACATGATACATAATAATCAAAAAAGGAGTAGGGCAAAAACAAAATCATACTAGCTTAAGTCCCCAGCTCATATCCTCACAATGTATCACATGAGGAACTAGTTTTCCCGTGTCAATACCCGTTTTCGCTTTACAATCATAAAAAGGAGGCGCGTGGAAACAAGGCTCCATCGACATAGCCCGACCACACGCAGGATCAGGAGCTGTACGGTTCTCCGGTTTATAGAGTATCCAAGGCTTTAAACCTCCAAGACCTTGAGCTACATATCCAAATGTAGACCAAGCACTTGTCACAAGATTATCTGTCATACTCAAAAGGTACATTTCCGCAAGAGCTTTTCCGTTATGCATCTTTTTCTCTGTCTGCTGATAACCTTCTTGGCTTGGCTGATGAACACCGATGATTTCTCCAGTCAATGTCGGATACTCCCAATACATACTCTTTAGATTCTCCGAGTAGCCCGAGCTCAAAGATGTGACAAGCACAGCTTTGTGTTTGGGGGTTCTAACATGGCGAGATCTTTCTACTAGTGTATCTACTTCAGGTAGAAGTTTCTCTTTTTGAGTACAAGATGAAATCTGATCCATCACGTGCTGAAATGGACCCGCGCCTACATCGAAAACTCTTACTTGAATCCCAATCTTCTCATCCGCATGCGATAAGTAAGCTTCGTAGTACCTAGTGACTAAGCCCCATACTTGGTTTGTTGGGTGAAAAAGGTATCTACCTAAGTGATGAAAAACAGTCGCTTTCTGCGGGAATAGCTTGTTTAGTTCATCATCGAAACCCGGGATTAGCCACAGAGATGGAACAAAGTAATTGTCTGTTTTGACGATCAACCAAGGCACTTTCCCGATTAAGGTTTGGTCTCCTTCACAGAAGAACATCTTATCATGATCTCCATAATCATGGACAAGATGAAGATAAAGATAAGACAAAGTTTTCACAGTATCAATCGCCTGATTCTTCACCATATCTCCATAACAACGAGAGGATTTCTGATTCAATCCATCAAATTGATCCGTCATAGGGAAATCTAAAGGCAGTAACCACGACATACCGGGAAACGGCTCACAAAAGAGATCATCCATGTCTTTCCCTCGGTCAACAAGCAAGACTCTATCCGTCAAAAGCGCATAGAGAAAAACCGATGCTAGAGAAAGTATCCTGTTCCCTAACCCACTAAAAGAAACCCACACAACATATTTGCATTCACCATGACCATCAATATGCTCTTGATCAAGTTGCTTTAGAGCATTATTGTAAGATTCAGTACCCGGACCACATCGCTTGTGAAGCATTTCGTAGTTTCTAAGCTTAGAGACGAGATAAGGAGAAGGTTTGTAAGGCGAAGGTTTACGGTAAAGTACTGATTGGTACCTACTGCGGCAAGAACCTTCATCAAAACCAGAAGTAAGTAGTCCTCCGAGAAGCTTATCAGAATCATTTGAATCTATAAAACAAAACAGAATCAGAACAAAATCTAAAACCGCGAAAAAGCGAACGTAACATTCTAAGCTAAGACCAAACAAAAGAGCACTTTTTCACCAAAACAACATCAAACCAAAAATAGCAGTCTTGGGACCAACAAAGACTCCATTTTTATGGCAGTTTCCAAGAATACTCCAACTATCTAGTGGCTTCAGATCAGACTCAATTTTGTCACTACTCATTGCAGATTCTAAACTGTGAATCACATTTAGCTTAAAACGCAAAACCAAACAATCTTGCTCATATCAATTCAACAGAATCATCAAAAAATAGAAACAAAGATCTCAAATTGAAATAGACAAAGAGCTATGGACATATAAAGGCAAATGCTTAGTGTAAAAACGAGATCTAAACTAATAAAGCGTAAAACTTTGACTTGGAATAATAACACGTACCGATTTTAGTAACATTGGAGAAAGCTCCGCCGTCGAGAAATCTTGCTTCGGCGAAACCCATTATCCGATTTGAATCAGATGGGTGGTGGTTGAAGATCATTGAGAATGCTACTAGTACAGAGAGGAGTATCAAGCAAGTAGTGAAGGTTCTCGTGAGCTTCATCGTACCGGAGCTAAGATACTTCACTGGAAGTAGTTCGGAAAAATTAACGGACTTTGAACCGCCGGTGGTGGTTCTGATCGGAGACGATCTTCTCCTGTACGGATTCTGATCCATTGATTGCTCTTTGGGGAGACAGAGACAGTCACCGACTTCATTACTTTAATTCAGAACATGTCTCCACGACATAGCTTAGTTGGAATATAACATATATCAATTGAACGCCTTTACTTCTACATTATTACAAGTTACAAAATAAACTATGTAATGTTATATTTTGACCCTAATGTAACATGTTAAAATTCGAAAAAAGTAAACCATGTTAAAATTTAAATACTTACGGCTGTCAAAATTGTATATCACATTTATTCATATTTAAATCTAAAAATTTAACAAATGACAAAATTAACTTGATTAATAAGATAATTAAAGAGGAAAATCTTAAAATACCATAAAAGAAAACTTGTTTTCCAAGAATAGCACCACTTGTTTTAGTAAATCTTCCTAAGTTTTTAAGAAACTATTTTCTAAAAGTTAAGAAAACTTTTCATAATCAAATTTGCGTAAATAAAGTACATTTATTACTAACCGTCATTAAAGGTTTTAGAGAGGGTTTTAAAGCTTCCACTTGTGTTCTTGACTCGCAAACCTATCTAATTCATCTTTCAGAATCTTACAACAATGTCTTCTACGAATCCGAATGCTGCGAGTACCGAGACCAAAGCAAAAAGTAGTAACGATCTTTCGGCTCATGAAGGAGGAGATTCCTCTGTTAATTCTCAAGATCCGAACAAATCCAAAACAGTAAGTTCTGATGATAACTTGAACGAAACTAATAAGGAGAAAGAGGAAGACTGTGTGAGTGTTGGCTTCGTCGGTTTTTGAAAAGAGGTGGGTGCAAGGATGCATTCATAGAAGTTGATAATTGTGAGGACAGCACGAAATGTCGAGATGCTAGATTGAAGCTGAATACATGTATGTATGCTAACGTCGATTACTATGGACAGTATCTGGCAATGCAGAAAGCGATGTTTAATCAGTCGTTAAAGGAGTTGGAAAAAGGGGAGGAGGCAGCGGCTGCGGCCAAGAAGAAGGAAGGAGAAGAGACTAAGGGAAAGTGAGGGATTACCATACTGTTTTCGATCTGAATTTTGAATGTTTCTGATTATTACTTTTGTTGTTTGTGGGAAGAATTTGGTTTTTAGGTCATTGCTTTGTTGATGCCCATGAATGTTTCTCTCAATGAAACTAATTTTGTTTATTTTGTGAATTTGGTAAATTATTTCAAACGAAGTTATGTGTTTGCATTTAATTAAAAGGTCTTTTCTCAATAAATATTTTTGCATATTGTAAACGCAAAACCAAAAACAAAACGTTTTCGCGTACTTAAAATTGTTGTTTTCTTTGAATATACATACACTAAACGCAGACAACAATCGAAAACTTAGTAATATGGGCAAGTTAGATGCAATATTTGGAGATTAATCACTTAGTTTTAGGTGCCTTTCCTCTACACATAAAAAACTTGTTATACAGAAGTACATTGCTTAATGGAGAATATCTACCCTTCTTCCCCTAACACTTTTTTAAGTGTTACTTCCATTCACTTGCCTCCTGCAAATCAGTGACGCTATTTACTATGGTTAACCTAGCAAATATTCTGAGTGTGACATCTCTTTGATCTCAATGAACCAGCTTTAGTCTAATCCAATCCTCTTCTCGATGTGGATGAATCCGTCTTTACATAATCGAAGACTAGAAACCGAAAAAAACTAGTCGTCTTTGTCGTCATCCTCGTCGTAGTTAAACGGTAAGGGAACCGTCTTGAATGCTCGATACTTTCCAACATTGTTCAAATGCTCGTTCTCTAACCTGTTTTTTTTGCATCAGCAAATCCCCAAGAAAGTTATATTATATGTTGTGATGGTAAATAGCGTGGATACATGGTGAAGAAAAATTGCAGAAACGCATATTTCTCACCTGAAGAAATTCCATATCCCACGGCGGATAATCTCTAGACTGGCAACAACAGCAACCATCGTCTGTTTGTGCATGAAGGAGAAATTGAAATCTAGAACGGTCTGCAGCCACGCGAACCTGAGCAAGATGTTCAAGATCTGCACATTTATTTGAATGGTTATGATCAGTTTTGCTCCAGGATTTTGAAATGATGTTTTACTCCATAGTTTGTGCTTACCATCGCGATAAAGTATACTTTCTTCTGAGGGACTAGGAGTTTATCCCGGAGCCAACGGTTTTTAGATGTCCTGTTAAGAAGCCCCCAGTCATAGACTAAATCCCAGTAAGTACAGAAAATGGCAGCAATAGCTGAGAAGATCCCAGCTAATATTCTCCAGACAAATTCATGATCCTTGTCGACGACACTGTATGTCGTCCTCAAGCAGACGGCCACTATAGTCAAGAAGTACTTGAGGCCATTGTATCCTTGTTCTGGGTTTTTCTCTTCAAACAGTCGCCTCAAGCACTGCAAAAATATAAGGGTTTTTAGCAAATATTATATGAATGAAGAGAGTTTTGAACGGTTGGATTTTGAATGAACAAACTTTGTACCTGAAGGAGACGAGAGCCGTATGGGATGACAGCAACAATGAATAAGAAAGCATTGTAGGCATCTGAATCTGTGCAAGTGTTTATTCTATGTTTGTAATCTCCCCAACCGTAGTGACATATGTAAAATTGGACACTTCGAAGAGCTTGCACCTGACTTGTTAACTGATCGCCCACCAAGAAATCAGGTAAGGTTACCTGCAGGAGAAGTCGAAAATTAAGATTTTAGATATGTTGTTATACATTTATCAATATTTCTTTTTCATGATCAATGAAAAATTTAGTTTCTGTTCTACCTTGTAAAGAGGAGCAGCAAGGCAGTGGAAGAGGCATGTGAGGAAGAAGAAGCGACTCGAGCGGTAGAAAATGTTGAATGGTAAGACTAGAACTACAAACATAACCTAGATCAACAAATTATTCCGTTATTATCGTAATATAGCTGAGTTTCGCATTTAAAAGCTGGTTCTGGGTTTATAGACTTACAATGAGCAGGAAAAGAGGAAGAAGTTCGGTTAATGCTTGGTAATCTTTGGTTTCAGGGTCAACCTCCATGTCAAGGTTGGCAAGAATACAAAGAAGCGCAAAGACTCCAATGCTTAATCCCACAAATAAAACTTGTCTATAGCCAAGTTCAGTCCCGTGCTTGAACCCAAATATGAAAGAGTAATTCACTCGATACCGCCTCCAATAGTATATATTACCAGCATACATAAGTATGTGCAGAACGATGAACCCGAACAAACTGTAAGAACAACAAAGAAGAATCGAAACAATAAGTTCCACCTCGAATTTCCGATGTATATTCATGAGAACGGAAGAAACATTAGAGTTTACCTGTAAAGAGGGAACATAGTGTTCATGTACTGTTTCTGGCCTTCTTCCTGCAAAATGTTTCGGGTTCGTATGATCGCGAATAGAGCCACTACTAAAGAAAACACGCATCCACCCAAGAAGCCTGAAACCCGAATTCCGCTTTAGAAACTGACACTCATGTAGGGAAAAAAAAAACAGAGAAAATGTATAATGAATTCCACCTGTGGAGAATGTAATTCGATGTCTTTCTCTTTTAGCTTTCGGTCTCAAGATGTTCATTCCTTTTCTCCTGTTAGCATTGGAGAAATGCTTTATAAACGTTGCTTCAACACGCTCCACAAGTCTCGTAACCTGTGACAAAGGAGAAGATTAAATTGAGAAAGAAACATAAATAGTATCAACCAACTGAATCGAAAAAAAAGACCTCATGAAGGTTATACCTCATCAGAGCTTCCAAGGTAAGAGTTATCAATCATTTTCATGTAAGACTTTGACGCATGCCTTGAAGTTATCTGTTTAAGAGTAATTTCGTCGAACACCTTTCAGTCATTACTTCAAAAAATCCCAAAATCAAAATTCTCAAACCTCAAACCAAATCTTACCTTATCATACTTCTTCAATATCTTCGAAAACGCCAACTCATTCAAAAAGCTGCATCGAATCTCAATCCATCAATCATAATACGCAAGATTTGATAATCTAATTCAACAACATATACCAGTACGTACCTGTAGCTTTTGAGTAGCCGAAGCTTCTGGTAGAACTCGACGAAGGCACGTCTGAGCTTCGCTTCGACTTTTCTCAGATTTTCTCTGCTAAATTTAAGCTCTGTCAAATTCGCGACCTGGAGAACACATTTAATGGTGGAACGAGGCGTTTCCTTCGTATGATTCATTTTGACACGATCCAAAACCTCGATCGGAGATGGCCTCGCAGCTTTCAGCTTACTCACGTCACCGGCCACTTCGCCGTTATCTTCTTCTTTCTCTACATCATCATCATTTTCATCATCTTCTTCGTCAGAGGATTTACCAGCTTTGCTCGATCCTCCTTCCTGTATCGCTTCCATATGAGCTTGAGCTCCAACCTTCACTGCAACCACAAACCAGAATTTCCAAAAAAATTTCAAATTTCAATTTGATGATCCGGTACAATCATGGTTACTATAAAACCGGAGTAATCATTAATTAAACCGGAGAGTGTTCAAGTAAACAGATCAATTCCAATTCGGCCATTCAGTACGGTTCGATGAAAAACCGGATTTAATTATTAAACCGGACAGAGTGCAAAGAGTAACTGTAGCAAAACTAAAGAAAGAAACAACAGATCAATTGCAATTTGGGCATTCAGTACGGTTACGGTTCGAAAAAACCGAAATTAATCAATCAAACCGGAGTGAGTATAAATAATCACTGCAACAAAACGAAAACGAGAGAAAGAAACAAACCAAGTTGTATAATTTGGCCATTACGGACCGGTTCGATAAAACCGGAGAAACAATGCCAAAACAAGAAACAAATCAATTTTCAATTTAGCAACTCGGTACAATTACAGTTAAATAAAACCGGAGAGGTTGCTGATTATAGTGACGGACTCAGTGAGTTAGGTTTTACTTACTGGATCTAGCACCGGCGGGAGTAGAAGCAGCGACGGCCGCCGCAGAATTAGCAACATCAGAAGCTAAACGAGTCATCTCCACCGTACGTTCCTCCCATGGCCAACCATCAGGATGCTCAACTTTAACCCTAAACGCGATCAAAGCATCCATCTGCTTCTCAAGCATCACAGCTTCTTTCATCACTTCTTCAACTTTCTCTTTATAAAATTTCTCAACTTTGTTGAATTCATCATCTAATCGCCGGAAAAATACCGTCTCGTACTCTCCCCCTTCCTCCGCCGCCATCAGAAACGTCGTCTCGTAACCGTGACTCGCCGAGTGAACCAGAATCGGCGCCGTCACCGGCTTAATTCCTTCCTCGAGATCGTCGTCGGAATCTGAGAAATGTCCGATCTGACCACCACCGCTGTGTCCGTGTCCGCCGTGGTGGTGGTGTTTCTTTTTTCTCGGTGATGTCGAGAGTAAACCACTGAATGCTCGGTGAAGAGTCATTTTCCGGTGAAGTCCGTGATGATGAGGATGATGACCACCGTTAGGATTGGTTTTGCGTTTGAATTTGATGATTTCTTTAAGTTGAGATTTGAGATTATCATAATCCATGTACGCTTCATGCCATTCCGGTACCATCTGAGACGAGAACTCTTTTCCGAACTTCATTTTTTTCGTCTCCAATCTAGAGAAAATCTTTGTCTGAAATCTAATCTTTTTTTTGTTTTTTTCTTGCGGTTGTGTCTGAAGAAAGAGTGAAGAAGAAAACAGAGGAAAACTTGTTAGATGTGGAAAAATAGTGACTGGTCAGTCACATATAAATAAAAAAGTTATGGGTCAATTTCTCATGATTTTTTTGGCTAAAATATACTAATATTAAAAAAAAAAAAAAGGTCTTTATAATCTTCGTTGTTTGTTGAAACACATTTACCAATGTGTTCAGATTGGGCAACCAAAGCGCGTGTGGACTGTCCCACGGACGTAGAGAAACAAATAAAACACGCACAGCTAATCATATTTTAAAAAATGAGAATACCAATCCGAATTATTCTAATAAAAAATCGATAGAGAAATTGGGATTAGTCTGTCTGATCATGAGGTTAGAGGTGGCCAAAAAGTATGTGCATCAAATGCAATTCTGGTTATATGTATCAGCTCGTCGGGGTATAAGATTCCGAATTTTAAAAACAGTAATTAGAGTTTAAGATTTTATGATTATGATTAGATTTTGCGATTTAAATGTAGAAAGAAATCAAATTAGATATTGATAATGAAGAAAATCAACAAGGCTTTAAATTTTCCAAAATTTTATGAAAAGTTTCAAAATTTTGTCAAAAGAACTTGAAAGTTTCTAAAAATAGTTGTAAAATGAAACATTTGTGATATTATATAGTCGACAACATTCCAGTTACGTTTGAAATCAATCATGAAAACTTGTGAAAGTAATCCAAACTTTTTTGCAAGTTACCAACAACAATAAAAATTTCAAATTCCTTTTGATACTATCGATAATTTTCAACCAAAATTAACACATTTCCTAACGTTCAATTAACAGTAAAACTACAAACACATAATTTGTGTCAATTTACAGATAAATTGTATTAACATATGTAAATATATGTCAATTCGTGAATAAACCTGTCTAACAAGACTAATAAAGTTGTTTCGTTAAGAAAAAACAGTTGTTTCGTTAAGAAAATGAAAGTTCAACAAACTAAAATATATAAACATGTTATTAGCAAATTATCCCTTAAAATATTGGCTAATCGTCTGCATTTGGTCCGGTTTTTCCGACACCGATTATATCGCCTATCTTACACATATTTGAATATTTGATATTTCATAGCAGTACCATCTAAATCATTAGTTGATATATAATAATATAAATAATACTAATAAATGTACCGTGCCCACTAGACTTTTCTCAAATTAAGAAACTACTCGTATATATCATGTGATTACTTTAATGTTTGTATATTTATAATAATAGTATTATGTTTTTGGTCAAATATACTGTACGAACAAAATCTTTTCTTGAAGATCTTAAACTTCGATCTAAACGGTAAGTTATCTTAATTTCTTAAAATAGTAATTACTTTGGTCTTAGCTTTACATATTTATTATGGTTTTGATTGATATCTTTGTACCAGTACGGAATGTACCATTATTGATACGGAGTATACATGTTTGACAATTACCAATCACAAAAATAATATTAAAAGTGTTACCAAAAATATTATTTTCAGTTTTTTTTTTATAGCTTTCATGTATCACTCTTTTTTACAGTTTTGTATTATTCCGTAAAAACTTACCGTTTCAGCTTACAACTAAAAAACTTGTACATCTTTGTGTTACCAATTGGACCATATGTGATATCAAAGTTGCAAATGTGAATGTGAGTATCTATCTATATTCCATACTAGTATTTTTGAAATACATTTTAAAGGTAAACCTTGTGTTAGTAAGATATTATAAAAAAATAGAAAAGTCATTAGTGGTAAATATGAAATAGATAAATATTTATATTTATGTATCCAAACAACCTTTACAATTAATTTTCTACTATTTATATAACCAAACATAATTAAAAGATTTTAACATTAATCATAAAATTAGAAATATTTATACAATGTTTCACAATTAATAATATAGATATTTAGAATATTTTGTTAAGGTTTAAAATTATGATTTTTTATCATATTTGTTTGATTATTTCTAATTGCTTTGAATCAATCATATAATACATAAAGTTAATATTATCATAAAGCAATATTGATGGGAATTGCGCGTGGACTGGGTAATCCAATCCGGGTTGATGCAACAACGTCGTGTGTTACGAGAGCACGGTTCGCTAGAGTATGTGTAGAAGTGAACCTATCGAGGCCATTGAAGGGAACAGTTATGATTAATGGAGAGAAATACTTCGTGGCCTATGAAGGACTGACCAATATTTGCTCACAGTGTGGTATCTATGGGCACTTGGTGCATACATGCCCTCGCGTGATTCGGGAGAAAGCAAGGGCAGAGACCCAACCACCGAGTTCCGAAGTACCAAAAGAAGCTTTCGTGGATAAGGAAGGGTTTCAGGTGGTTCAGAAACGAGTGAGGAATGCGTCACCGCCGACGGCGAAGGTTGCTTCTGCAGCAGGTGGTACGAAAATGACGGCTGGGAATATCCTCCAGGAAATCTCGTAGAATATCCCAATTACAAACAGATTTGGTGGATTGACTGAAGATATGCTTACGGATGAGATAAGGGAAGTAGTGATTACATCTGCGACGAATAAGGTAACAGAAGGAGTTGAGAATCAATCTGGAAAGGGAAAGAGTGTGGATCAAGGCATAATTAGCATAACACCACGACAATTTACAGCAGGCCAATCATGAGGGAAAGATCTGGTCCAAGCCAGGCGATTTAGTGGCAGTAAGACCATTAAGACATTTCAGCCCATTGCTCGTAATGAGAAGATGGGCCTGAAAATAATGAGCAATAAGACCCATCGGCCAACTCGAGGGTTGGTATTTGGCCCAACAAGAGGAGACATGGAACTATCAGCGTCGGGCAAACGTCTCCGGGTGGAGCTGACTGGAGTGACTCGCCTTGATGGTGTCGTTACAACGGATGGATATCGGGATATAGCAGGAGTTGGCGGTAATCAAAATACTGGTGTTGAAATGATTTCGCAGACTGGACCTGAGGAACAGATACAAATGGAAACAGTTGATCATCGGGATCGATCAGAAGTGGTGGATGCAGAGACGACTATTAACGTCCTTCCCCGGTGGTTCTACACTTATTTAGTCACAATCTGATGAATTGCTTACTATGGAATTGCCGGGGGGGGGGGGGTGAATAAACCCAACTTCCGACGATCAATTAGATATATGTTGAAGAAGTATAGCACTGATGTCTTAGCCATATTCGAAACGCATGCAGGTGGAGATAGAGCTGGTCGAATATGTCAGGGGCTAGGGATGGAGAATTCGTTTAGAGTGGATGCTATTGGGCAGAGCGGGGGCTTGTGGTTATTGTGGAGGTCACATGTGGGGACTGTGGAGATAGTGGAATCTTCTGATCAATTTATTTATGCGACGGTAAAAAATGGGAGTGAGATACTACACTTAATTGTGGTCTATGCGGTGCCTACTGTAAGCCGTAGAAGTGGATTATGGGGAAGACTCAGCTCAGTGATTCAAAATGTGAATGGACCACTAATCATTGGTGGTGACTTCAATACTATTATTAGGCTCGATGAGCGAACCGGTGGGAGTGGCCGTCTGTCTTCGGATTCTTTAGCTTTTGGGGAATGGATGCAGGAACGCTTGATTATTGACATGGGATTTCGAGGGAAGAGGTTTACCTGGAGAAGAGGAAGAGTGGCGAGTACGTATGTGGCGAAACGACTCGATCAAATTATGTGCTGCGCTCAAGCCAGATTAAAATGGCAAGAGGCTACTGTTACACATCTGCCATTTTTGTCATCGGATCACGCACCATTATATTTACAATTACAGCCAGAAACAAAAGGGAACCCGCAGCGACGATCCTTTCGGTTCGAAGCAGCTTGGCTAAAACACGAAAGTTTTAAGGAACTGTTACAAAACTCTTGGAATGGAGAGATTAGCACACCGGATGCTCTGAATGGTTTACGGCTGAACCTGAAAAAATGGAATCGCGAGGTTTTTGGTGATATTCAAAAGCGGAAGGAGAAGCTAGGGGAAGAATTAAAAACCATTCAAGATTTGTTGGATGTGTGTCAGACGGACTCTTTGATCCAACAAGAAGATACCCTTGTGAATGAGTTTGAAGTGGTGTTGGAGCAAGAGGAGTTGCTTTGGTTTCAGAAATCAAGGGAGCAGTGGATAGCTTTAGGGGATCGAAACACGACGTTCTCTCATACCTCGACTATCATTAGGCGAAGGAAGAATCGAATCGAGATGTTAAAGAATGATGCTGATCTGTGGGTTTCGGATGCGCAAGAATTAGAGACCCTGGCCGTGGCTTACTATAAACGTTTATACTCTCTTCAAGATGTGGACCAAGTGGTTGAAAAATTACCAGCGTTAGGATTCGTCAGGTTGACTAATGAAGAACTGAATATGCTCAACAAACCTTTTGTAGCCTCAGAGGTGGAGGCTTCGATCCAAAGCATGGGTTCATTTAAAGCCCCGGGACCGGATGGCTTTAATCCAGGGTTTTATCAGCATTGTTGGGATGTGGTCGGACCGTCTGTTGTTAGGTTTGTGTTGGAGTTCTTTGAAAATGGTACAATGCCGGCGAACATGAATGATGCTCTCGTTGTTCTTATAGCTAAGGTTGCTAATCCGGAAAAGATCACGCAATTTCGACCAATAAGCCTTTGCAACGTGTTATTCAAGACTATTACTAAGGCAATGGTTATGAGGCTGAAGAGGGTGATGCCTAAATTGATTGGTCCTGCCCAATCGAGTTTTATCCCGGGGAGATTGAGTACGGACAACATAATAGTGGTCCAAGAGACTGTTCATTCATTGCGTCGGAAGAAAGGAAGGAAAGGGTGGATGCTATTAAAGCTTGACTTGGAGAAAGCTTATGATCGTATACGATGGGACTTCTTGGAGGATACGCTTCAGGCTGCCATGTTCCCTAGTGCTTGGATAGGTTGGATCATGCAGAGTGTAACTGGATCGTCTATGCATCTGATGTGGAATGGGGAGAAGTCTGATCCTTTCCAGCCTGAGAGGGGTCTTCGCCAAGGGGATCCTCTGTCACCTTACCTTTTTGTGTTGTGCTTAGAGAGATTGTGTCACCAAATCGAGTTCTCAATAGCGGCTAAAGAGTGGAAGCCCATTAGCTTATCTCGTGGGGGCTCAAAATTGTCCCATATCTGCTTTGCCGACGACCTTATCCTGTTCGCAGAAGCCTCTGTAGCCCAAGTCCGTGTGATAAGAAAGGTTTTAGAGAAGTTTTGTGTAGCCTCTGGGGAGAAGGTTAGTTTGGAGAAGTCGAAAATATTTTTTTCGTCTAACGTACATCGAGATTTGGCGAAACAGATTAGTGACGAGAGCGGCATTGGCGTTACACTGGACCTGGGTAAATACCTAGGAATGCCAATTTTACAGAAGCGCATCAACAAAGACACGTTCGGAGAGGTTCTTGAAAAAGTCAATTCAAGGTTGTCGGGATGGAAGGGCCGTTTTCTAAGCTTTGCGGGAAGGTTAACTTTAACCAAAGCGGTTCTCTCTTCGCTTCCGGTTCATTGGATGAGTACCATCGCTCTCCCAGCAACTACATTGGAGGGGTTGGACAGAGTATCAAGGGCATTTCTGTGGGGGAGCTCTACAGAGAAGAGAAAACAACATCTCGTCCCTTGGGACCGTGTTTGTTTACCTAAAGGAGAGGGGGGACTGGGAATACGAGCGGCGAAACCAATGAATAAGGCATTGTTGGGAAAGGTTGGATGGAGACTACTGCATGATCGAACTAGCCTATGGGCTCGAATTTTACGTCAAAAGTACAGTGTGGGAGAGGTTCATGATAGCGCTTGGATGAAACCGATGTGTGGTGGGTCTTCGACTTGGAGAAGTATCGGCATGGGATTGCGGGAAGTGGTTCAACCTGGGCTGCGGTGGGTGGTGGGCGATGGCCGCCAAATACAGTTCTGGAAGGACAAGTGGCTGACGGATACACCGCTAGTGGAGTTAACCATCGGAGAGCTGCCGACTGTTGAGATGGCGCTGTCGGTTCGAGATTTATGGTAGGATGGAACGGGCTGTGTGTTGCAACGAATATTACCATATGTTACCAGAGATATGCGGTTGAGATTGTCTGCGGTGGTGTTGGATAACTGGACTGGCGCGACGGATAGAATCTCATGGAGTGGCGAAGCGGATGGGAGATTCTCGGTGAGATCAGCATATGCGTTGATAACTCGACGGGATGAGCCAAGACCGTATATGGGGAGGTTGTATGACAGGGTTTGGAGTGTTATGGCTCCAGAAAGAGTGCGAACATTTATTTGGCTTGTAGCCCAGCAGGCCATTATGACAAATGTGGAGAGGCACCGTCGACACCTTTGTAGCTCAAGCATATGTCAAGTGTGTAAGAGTGGTGACGAATCTATTATTCACATTCTCCGTGATTGCCCTGCAATGTCCGGTGTGTGGAATCGATTGGTCCCTCGAAGACGGGGTCAATCGTTTTTTAACAAGACTCTACTAGACTGGTTATATAGCAACTTGAGTGATAATGGTGAAATAAATGGATGCCCGTGGTCAACAAGGTTCGCAGTAACGGTGTGGTGGGGATGGAAATGGCGGTATGGCAATGTTTTCGGTGTGAATGGGAAATGTAGAGATCGTGTTCGATTTCTGAACGACTTAGCCAATGAAGTAGCGGCGGCAAATAGATCTGTGCAGGAGACAACGTCTAGCGGGGGCTGTGTTGAGCGGTTGATCTCGTGGGTACCTCCAGGAGATGGATGGCTGAAGCTCAATACGGATGGTGCCTCGAGAGGAAACCCGGGGTTGGCGACAGCTGGTGGTATTTTACGTGATGGGAACGGGTCTTGGAGAGGTGGATTTGCCCTTAATATAGGGATTTGTTCTACACCCTTAGCTGAATTGTGGGGGGTGTATTATGGTCTTTACATTGCATGGGGACAGAGGATATCGCGATTGGAGTTAGAAGTGGACTCGGAGATCGTGGTAGGCTTTTTAAAGACAGGGATTAGCGAGTGTCATCCGCTGTCATTCCTGGTACGCTTGTACCATGGCTTTATTTCAAGGGACTGGATAGTCCTGATCTCGCATGTGTATAGGGAAGCGAATCGTCTTGCAGATGGATTAGCGAACTATGCCTTCTCTTCTCGTCTTGATGTTGTCAATTCTATTTTATTAGAGGATGCGAATGGGACTGCGTTCCCACGTCACGTCCGCGTCTAACTTGTTTCAAGTTTTAATAAATTGTGGATTTTCCCCTCTTTCTACCAAAAAAAAAAAAGTTAATAAAATGTAAATTTTTTTCTGTACACAATATGTTGTTATTCGAATTTTTAAAAACGGACATATATACTCAGTTAATGAAGGAAAAAATATGTGTTCAACATGCCATATCGACTAAAAATTTTAGACAATGATTCAGAGTCATATTATATATAAGACCAAATTGAATGCAAATCCGAGTGAATATGAATTTCAACTTAACAAGCATCCAAATTTAAAAGTTTATTTCGGTTTAATTCGGTTATTTAGTCGAACCGTTTAATTATACCGGATATAATATATTTTAAATTTTAAAAAATTTAAAATATAATAATTGATATTTTTAATTATAAAATGTTTTAAATATTATAAACATTTAAACTTATAAAATTTTAAAATACCACACGATGGATTATATGGCAGAACGGGTTTGGATCGACATTAATATAAATTTAAAATATGATTAACCCGCTGATACAACACATATAAATCTATCATTTTGTAATTTTAATGACATCACCAATATTAGAATATTAAATTAAGTTAATTCAGTTATAATTATGTAAAAATAATTATCCTACAGTATATGATTAAATCTTAAAAATAATCAGTAAATATAACATATGTTTTCCTTTTTCGTTTACCAGAAAAAAATTATGGTTTAAGTATTCACAAAGATTACGATCTGACAAGAACGATCCACTTCGTTAAATTCAAAAGATCTTTATGTTCGTAGAAGGTACTTGGCCACTGAATAGAATGTATGAGTCAAAGTATTAATTCCACACAAGTATTTTTGTTTTCAAATTAACTAAAATTATTGAGATAGAAACACTGATCATTAATCAAACGATCAATAAAACTTGTAACATAAAATTAACTTGAAATTTTAATTTTAGTTGAGTAATAAAATTATTTTGCTCATAGTTTCTCTCTATTTGACGCATTCATGTATTTTATTTATATATTGAATGGAGTTCTCTTTTTATTTTAGTCCGTTCTCTTTACGTTTTTGTATGCACTCTTTATCTCATCAGTTACCACTGGTAAGGCCTCTATTTTTGGTGGATGTGTCCATCGTTAGCTTTTTTTTTTTTTCTTTTTTTTTTTCGGACAAACACCATTTGATTAAGATACGGGTAAAAAGTGTTCCGTTAAGGAGGACCATACAACCAAGAGGTATCTAATATGGGAAAAAGGATAAACACGGGTTATTCTACTAAGACACGCACGCACAACCCGGATAACTAAAACATAAGTCACTAACATACAAAGGAAAGAGAGAAAAGAGGATCTAAAGATCCTAAGGATAACACGTTCCAACACGGGGGTAAGCCACCCGAAAAGACAGAACAAATATCGATGCCCGGAAACCGGCCATCTTGGAATAGATCGCTTCACAAAGTATACAAATCTTCGTGTGCTTTTGAAAAACCAAACTTGCGCCTGAAGTGCCGAGACACTCAGTCTCTGAAGAGGGTGGTCACAAGTAGGACGAGATAACACTCTCGCAAGCCATAAACCATTGTCGGGACGTATAGGATGAAGTCTTCCTTGCAAAACGGGTCGGAAGGAAGGATTTGAGGTCGTTTCCCTACCCATTGTCTTGCTAGTCCCAAAACCTGATCCACCGGAGCGTCTCTCCCATCCACGTTCCTGAGATTGAAGATCCTTTATAATGTTGCTTAACACTAGTTTACCACCCTTTCGGTGTCCATCGTTATCTTGCTTTCCCTTGCATTCCCAAAACCTTTTTAGTGTTACGTTAGGCTTCAATATTAATGGGAGATACCAATTTTGGCTTCTTCTAAAAAAAAGTTGGCAGGACTGGATTGGAAGACTCTTGTGAGTTGTGTCGAGCCATGACTCATGTGCGGGTTTTTGTGACCGATGTCAACTACTCCTGAGAAAATTTATGAATGCGTTTGACGGATCTCTTGCATTAATTCTTGATTTGAGGTTCTTCCAGCGGAAGACTAAGTACGGTAGCAAATCAAATCAATTTTCTCGATCCAACCACAAATTTTACCTCTAACATTAAAATTTTCGGTGAACAAATTTTTTTAAAAAATGGATAATGTAAACAATAACAATATTGAAATTTAACCCCAAAAATAATTATACTGAAAAAAAAAAATTGTAATGACAATATTGAAATATTTAAGTGTTTTTGACGATGACATAATTTACTACTAATAAAGTTTGGAGTTTTCGGATCATATTGGTTGCATCATAAATGCTAAATTAAATATCACAGTAATGGTTATATGCTAAATCACAATTCTAGAATGATTTATTTCTCATCGGTCACTTGTTGACATGTCTAGTTCTCAAGCGCTTTTAGATTCAATGCGAGCATAGCCATCAACTTTGATTTGGAACATGTGACATGAAACCTTATTTTTATTTTTTTTGATAATAAATTTTTTTTGGGCTTAGGCTTTATATCTCTCCGAGTCGGGACCAGTCTTTAATAAATTATTCTTTCCAACCGGAGTCGAACTCGTGTTCTACTTGATGTCTATATCTTTACAATATAAAGATAATGTATCATGTAGGTGAAACCTTATATTGAAAAGATAAAAGAAGATAAAATTAAGTATGTAATTTTTTTATAATAGAAAAACAAAAAGTAGGACTCAGTTAACGAATAAAGTTGACCGGAAAAACATTTTTTTTTGAATTTATTGTGTATTTGTTTTTTTTAAATATAGATAAAAAGTCAAATGAATTCAATTCAAGTTTTTTTTTTAAAACTACTAGAGTTCGGAACCTTTGGTCCATAATCTCTTCGGTATCCAAAAGCAGTTTTTAGTTTATTCCGATTTAAAGAATATCTCTCCATCCCAAAGGGGATTTGAACCCAGGGCACAAAGAAATCAATTTCTTTATACTATCAGTAGGTCATTACCCCTTTAATAATCTTAAAGTTTAGATGTTTATAAAAATTTATATACAAAATTTGAAAGGAATTTATATCGAATATGTTTATTCGTAAATTGATACATTATCTCAAAAGATCTAACAATAACTATTTCAATAACATGTTTTTCATGTACCCTATAATTTATTACCACTTTATCCAATAATTCAGGCTTTGATTGGTTGTGTCCGTAACTTTACGATTTTGGTTGTAGAATTTAGGCTATTTTTTTTTTCTATTGTAGCTGTAGGATTTTGGTTGTACGTTTTTATGTTGTATTTGTAAAATTAAAAAAAAAAAGCCATGATTGGTAAATATAGTTGTAATTTTTAGAAAATGAAAATATGTGGTAGATATTAGTTATATATTGTTGTAGATTAATATTTTTATCTCAATTTAATAAATAAGAAACTAAAATTGATTGAAAAAAAATTAATAGTGCAAACACACCATCTAAAACTTAAATAAAAATAATAAATGTGTATAACAATCATCTTTCAAAAAACTTCCTAGCTTATGAGTTTTTGATAATTTCATATTCAATTATAGGTTTTTCAATATTTATGCTATCGGACTGTAGTATCTTTCATATGTTATAGCATCTATATACCTATAGATTTACACAAAGCATGATTGATGTGGATTTAGTGTTTAAATTTAAAATATGGCTGTAGAAAGACTCCAAAACAACAGCCAATCAAGCCCTCAATTACAATTTTGGACGCAAGAAATAAAAAGTTGAATCTATTTATAACTTCTATCATATTAAAGAAATTTTCGTACCTTGTTACTTGTTAGGTAGCTTGCGCGTATGAATCTCAACTTTACACGTCTCCTCTTTTTGTAGTATTATTACTTTGGGTTTTTCTTTTCAAGTAATAATACAAAAAGAAGAATAAATTTATTCAGTACACGACGACGATAAAGAAAAAGTATAGTGAATGGTGTACAAAAGAAAGAGAAAGATATATATAATCATAAATATTAATACGAGTACAAATGTACAATGGTTGAATTTTGTTGACCAATTTGTGAGACTTATCACTAATGTAGATTTGATCGTAAATTGACTAGTGTCCTTTTCGTATATACATAATTACATATAGGGTAATATCATTATCAGCTAAAGCCGATCAGATTACCACCTAAGGGCAAGCAAGGATGGCTACGATCTATTCAACAAACATTTAATGGTCCACTTCGTAGTTGAATGGTAATGAAATCGTCTTGAAAGCTCTATACTTCCCGACATTGTTTAAATGTTCGTTCTCTAACCTTTTTTGACGAACCAAAACCAAACCAAGATAGTTTTATTAAACGCGACTGCCAAGTCTCGAAATATAGTAAAATTAAGAAAAAAAAGAGTAGTTTAATGTGTAGTAGTAGTAACCTGAAGAAATTCCATATTCCACGACGAATGATCTCAAGACTTGCCACGACGGCGACCACTGTTTGCGTGTGCATGGACTCGAATTTGAAATCTAACACCGTTTGCATCCACGCAAATCTCAACACCACGTTTAAGATCTGCATTTAGTTTAAAAATCAGTTGTTTCTCTTGAAACATTTAAAAAAAAAAATGTTTTAAACTAGATAATGCCTAGGATGTTGTGGTCTAATCTTGTCCTGGACAGGTCTATCACAAAATCTTACTAATAATGTTCTAAAACTCACCATTGCGATGAAGTACACTTCCTTGTACGGGACAAGAAGATTATCGCGTAGCCATGGATTCTTGGATGTTCGGTTAAGAAGTCCCCAATCGTAAACCAAGTCCCAATATGTACAGAAAACTACTGCCATAGCCGAGGTAATACCGCCTAACAATCTCCAAATAATTTGACGATCTTTTTCGCCATCGACTTCATAAGCCATCCCTAAGCAAACAGCTACTACTATCAAAATGTACTTGAAACCATTATACCCTTGTTCTATGCTTTTCTCTTCAAGCATCCGCCTCATACACTACACAACTATAAAAATGTCAGAAATTTTTTATTGAACTACAAAATAATTGTTGAATTAGTAGAGATATGTTTTGTGTACCTGAAGGAAGCGAGAAAAAAAGGGGAAAGCAGCAACAATGAATAGGAAAGTATTGAAGACTGGTGAGTCTCCACAAGTGTTTTTTCTTTGTTTGAAATCTCCCCAACCGTAGTAACATATGTAGAATTCGATGCTTCGAAGAGTTTGCGCTTGGCTGCATAATTGATCTGCCAAGAAGAAATCGGGTAATGTCACCTGCATGAAGAAAGAAATAGTAATATATTTATTAAAATATTTAATTTTTATTGATGATTCTGTTGAGTTTTAATGTTTTACCTTGTAAAGAGGAGCAGCAAGGATGTGAAATAAGCTTGTGAGGAAGAAGAGGCGACTCGATCGGTAGAAGATGTTGAATGGTAAGACTAGAACTACGAACATAGCCTAATTTACATCAACACAGTTATGGTCAAGTGGATGATTGTGGAATCGCTATAAGTAGTTTGATTCAAAAGCTGATTTTGGACTATGGACTTACAATGAGGAGGAAAAGAGGAAGAAGTTCGGTTAATGCTTGGTAATGTTTGGTTTTGGGGTCTGTTTCCATGTCAAGATTGGCAAGAACACAAAGAAGAGCAAGCGCACCAATGCTGAATCCCATAAAGAGAACTTGTTTGTAGCCAAGTTCAGTTCCTTGTTTGAAACCAAATATGAAGGAATAATTTACTCGATACCGCCTCCAAAAATAAATATCAACAGCATACATAGTCATGTGTAATACGATGAATCCGAACAAGCTGCAAGAACAAATTTGAATATATAGATGTCTAGTTAAAAACAATCGCAATGCTTATATAAGATACGTAAGAACATAAGCCAAGTAAAGTGTTGATTATTTCAAATGTGATATCTGCGTTTGCGTTTACATGAGTAGAAAAGGTACATTTTCGAAATATAACACATTTTCAGTTTTAATATATTTTTTTTTTTTTGCAAAATGCAAACTAAACGCCAAATGCAAACAAAATGAGAGAACCTGCGCCGTTTGCGCTAACTTTACTTTTACAGTTAAGAACATAAGCCAAAATGTGTTTCTTGATTCAAAAACAATTTCGTACATTTGCATTTACATTTACATGAGAAAACAAAAACACAATTTTAAAATACAATGAAGTTTCAATTTGTTTTTATATATTTTTTTTAAAACAAATAAACGTCAAATGCAAAAGGAAAAGAGAACTTTCCGATTGTGTTTGGCTTTCATTTTACTGTTAACAAATGTGTTTTGTTTAAAGTTGTGAATTCATTAAGGAAGAATACGTACTAAGTGAAAACGCAAACAAATGATTGAAGCATAAGGCTTACCTATAAAGAGGGAACATTGTATTCATGTATTGTTTTTGGCCATCATCTTGCAAAATGTTTCGGGTGCGTATGATAGCGACAAGAGCCACTATGAGAGAAAACATGCATCCACCCAAGAAACCTGAAACATCATTTCTCATAAGAACATGTAAGAAATTGAGAAGCAAAGCATGAAAGAGGAAAAAGTACCTAAGAGAGTAAGAATTATACCAGTGGAGAATGTTAGTCGGTGTCTCTCTCTTTTAGGTTTTGGTCGCAACATGTTCATTCCTTTTGTTCTGTTACCAGTCGTGAAATGCTTTATGAATGTAGTTTCAACATCCTCCATTAGTCTCATAACCTATGACAAAGGAGGAGCAATAGAAGATCAATATTAGGATAAACATAGAAGCTGGTTGATAAGTTAATATTCTAGTAATTTGGGGTTGACTCAACAATTATCACTGCCTTGTTACGTTCAAAGGATTTTTAGAAGATAAAATGTTTTCATCAAGTTTTTTTTTTTATCTCATATAGTCAAATTCATCTATTAAATTAACATATTTTCTATAAAATTGTTTACAACATTAAATTTAAGCTTACCTCATTAGAGCTTCCAAGGCAAGATTTATTAACCATTGTCATGTAAGACTTAGCAGCATCCCTTGAAGTTATCTGTATTGACCACATTTTCAGTTATGAAAACAAATTAACCCCATACAAAAAATCATGAAATCAAAATATATTCTCTAATCAATCTAACCTTATCATACTTCGTCAGTATCTTCGAAAGCGCCAACACATTCAAGAAGCTGCATATTTTGATAATTCAAATCTCAAATCCAAAATATAAATTACCTAATTGATCACAAATCGAAGAATAAAAAAGATACGCACCTATAGCTCTTGAGATACCAAAGCTTCCTATGGAACTCGACAAAGGCGCATATTAGCTTCTCCTCAATTTTCCTTAGATTATCTCTGCTGAATTTGAGCTCTGTCTGGTTCAAGACGTTGAGAACGCCCTTAGTAGTGGATAGAGGCGTTTCCTTCGTGTTGTTGATCTTAATGCTATCTAAAACCTCGATCGAAGCCGGCCTTGAAGCTTTCATCTTGCTAAAGTCATTGACCGGTGTGAGGAATATATTGTTATCCTCTTCTTCATCTGTATTATTGTCGTCTTCATCCGATCGACCAGCTCTACTGGAACCTCCTTCCTCTATGGCCTCCATGTGAACTTTCATTAAAGGTCAAATTTCAAATTTGGTGAGTTTGGTATTGTTACTGTTCATTTGAATATAACTCATACTAGAAAGAGATAGCTTTACTTTGGGAGTTTAATCAGTTTTTGCTAGAGGTGAACAAACTTGAATTTCAAACAAAAATGAATTTATGAAAAAAAGATATATATTTGATTGTAAGGATTATATAGGAGATTTTCATGATATTTTTATTATCATCATATACTATTTCATATATAATATTTTTATATTTTTTCTTTAATTTGGTAAAGATATTTTGATATTTTGGTATAGGAATACGTTAAATATTTGATATTTCGCTTACTAGATGTGTTTTTGGCGAGCTCCGCCGGAGAAACCGCTACATGAGAGGCGAAGCGAGTCATCTCCGCCGTACGCTCCTCCTCCATCTTACACCGAAACGCGAATAAATCATCCATCTGTTTGTTAAGCACCGCCACTTCTTTCACCACCTCCTCCACTTTCTCTCTATAGAATTTCTCCACCTTGTTGAATTCATCGTCTAGTCGCCGGAAAAACACCAATTCATACTCTCCTCCTTTCTCCGCCGTCATCAAAAACGTTGTCTCGTACAGTTGACTTGCCGTAGAACTCACCTGAATAGGCGCCGTCGTTATTCTATCATCAATCTCGACCACTGTTGAAGAAGGGCTCATCTGACGGCAACCGCCAACGCCGTGAGGATTGGTTTTGCGTTTGAAACGGTTGATATCTTTGACAAGGGTTTTGAGATACTTGTAGTCCACGTAAGCTTGTTGCCACTCTGATACCATCTGTGATGAAAACTCTTTTCCGAATCTCATTTTTGTTCCTCTGTTTTTTGATTTCAAATAGTAAAGAGTTGTTTGTGAACCTTCAATATTTATAGAATGTGTCAAAATTTTGAATTGACCGTACATTGATTGAAAATCTTTTAGTGTTGAGTCAATTAGCTAAATTAGGAAACTAATTATAGAGATAAAGAAAAAAAAATGAAATGATAGTATATTGAGGAAAAATGAGTTAATTGACTATATCAAGTCAATATGCGAATAAAATTTTTACCAAAATGAGTTAAACTCGAAAACATCGGTTATCAGTTAAAACATGTTTTGGTTCCGTAATGGTGGGAGTAACTAATGTCTAGGTACAATGTGTGAACTATGAAGTGTTAAACGTTTTTGCTGTCTGTAGTTAATGTCATTTAGAAAGACTTGAATCAAAATTTAGGCACTCTATAAATCATCTAAAGCAAAACAAGTTGATAAACGCTTATTAATTTTTCTTATGGTTCTAAACTTTTTGTTGTTTTAGGTACTTTTACAAAGAATTGTTATTAGGTTTATGTACTTTTAGAAAGTGCAATTAGGTTTGGTACTTTTAAAAGAGTTTATTATCTGAAAGACAATGTTTTTTTCATTCTTTTAAGTATATTATAAAAGTGTTATTAGGTACTTATATAAAGTGTTATTAGGTTTAGAATATTTTAAAAAGAGATTTTAAAATTGATTTCGTTCACAAATTATTGTAACAAAATATATTCAGTATTAATTTTTTTACTACGATATAGATATATATATATATATATATTAATTTAAGAACTGAATGATATTTGAAGTAGTATTTTAAAAAATTAATGTTTTCAATTTTTTTTGATTCTCATTGAAGTATAAAGGATATTTTTAAGAAATAGCTTGAAAATTGGTGTTGACCAATTTATAAGACTTGCCAGTTGTCACTACGGTCGATGGACAAACACGTATCAGACTTCTATGTAGGCGCTTACATCTAACCCTCTTAGACCATCTCCATTAGTGAGTTAACGGAGGGATTGAGAGTCTTTAAGAAAAGAAAAATTAAGATTTTAGACACTCATTTTTTTTTATGACATTAATATTCCTTCTTTAAAACACTCATATTAAATTAATAATAAAATTAATTATAAAAAATGTTTTAGACATCCATATTGGATATCACCTATAGAGGTGGTTTATGACTTTTATTATAGTAATCACTTAAACTCATTGGAAATATCAAAAAGGCCTACTAACCAAAATTACGGTAACGGACTGCAATGTTATTACTAATTGTTCACATTTCGATTAGTTTTGTATTGGTTGTTACAAACTTCAGATTTGTGTTCACTTGTATAAGAAAGTTTTAACGTTCTTCTGTAAACATTTAGTCGTCCTTTTCATCATCTTCGTCGTAGTTGAATGGTAATGGAACTGACTTGAAAGCTCGGAACTTCCCCACATTATTCAAATGCTCATTTTCTACCCTGTTTTCAAAAAAAAAGGAAACTTTCAAAAAATTATCATAAAAATTATGGTGAAGAAGAAACCAAAGTAACAATGTGTATAGTAAGTAGACCTGAAGAAATTCCACATCCCACGGCGAATAATCTCAAGACTAGCCATAACAGCAAGCGTCGTCTGCCTATGCAAGAACTCGAATTCGAAATTCAGTACCGTTTGCAACCACGCGAATCTCAGCACAACGTTCAAGATCTGCAGTTTAATTTTCAAGAATTCAGTTGCTTCTCTATGCTTTGGAGATTACATAATCCCGAAAATGTTTTAAATGCGCTTACCATTGCGATGAAGTATACTTTTTTCTGTGGGACGAGAAGTTTATCCCGAAGCCATCGGTTTTTGGATTTTTTGTTCAGAAGGCCCCAATCATGAACAAAGTCCCAGTATGTACAGAAAACAGCAGCAAGAACTGAGGAAGCACCAGCTAACACTTTGAGTTTGAAAATTAATGTAGGATTCTTCAATGTAGGATCCTGCCCTTTTTTTTCTTCAAAACCATAAGCTGTTCTTAAACAAACAGCTATTATTGTCAACAAGTACTTGACTCCGTTGTATCCTTGATCAAGGCTTCTTTCCTCAATCATTCGTCGCATGCACTGCACCAATTGAACAACAGACATAACATTATTAAATTGCTCTAGACATGTGTCTTTTGAAGAAACTTTTTGTACCTGAAGGAGGCGGGAAAGATATGGGATTACTGCAACAATGTATAAGGAATATTTGTAGATGTCTGAGGCTTCGCAGGTGCTTTTTCTTTGTTTGAAGTCTCCCCAACCGTAGTAGCATATGTAGAAGTTGATGCTTCGAAGAGCTTGTACTTGGCTAGTTAATTGATCTCCTAAAAAGTAATCGGGTAACGTTACCTGCATTGAGAAAGCATTAGTAACCATATGATTATCAACATTGATAAGCCGTTAAATTTATGTCTTTTTACCTTGTAAAGAGGAGCAGCAAGACAGTGAAACAAACATGTGAGGAAAAAGAACCTACTCGAGCGGTAGAGAAAATGGAATGGCAAGATTAAAACTACAAAGAGAGCCTAAAACAAACATTATATAGAGTTAGTGTCATCATATAGCTGAGTTTGCATTTAAAAGCTATATATATTGATTTATGGACTTACAAGAAGAAGGAAAAGAGGAAGAAGTTCGGTTAATGCTTTGTAGTCTTTGGTTTTGGAGTGTACTTCCATATCAAGATTTCCAAGAACACAAAGTAAAGCAAACACTCCAATGCTGAAGCCCACAAACAGGACTTGTCTGTAACCAAGTTCAGTTCCTTGCTTGTACCCAAATATGAAGGCATAATTTACTCGATAACGCTTCCAATAGTATATATCAATAGCATACATAGTTATGTGAAGCACGATGAACCCAAACAAGCTGCAAGAACAAGAGAGAAGGCAGAGAGAGTGCGTCTATAAACAAAAAGTTTCACTTCAAAATGCTCAAAATTAAATTTGTAGGCCAAGTAAATTTTACCTATAAAGAGGGAACATAGTATTCATGTAAGCTTCATGACCTCCATCTGGCGAGGCTTTACGGGTGCGTATGATGGCAACAAGAGCCACGATAAGAGAAAACACACATCCAGCAGAGAAACCTGAAACCAAATTCCTCGTAAGCACAAGAAAAACATTGAACAACATCAAAACTCAGAGCATGGTATTGTATAATATGATTTTTACCTGTAGAGAATGTTACTCGGTGTCTCTCTCTTTTCATTTGAGGTCGTAAAATGTTCATTCCTTTTCTTCTGTTACCATTTGCAAAATGCTTTATAAATGTAGCTTCAACACGCTGTATGAGTTTCATAAGCTGTAATATAAGAGAAGATCAATACAAGGATCAAAAACAGAGGAATCAATGAAGTTACTAAACTAGTTGTATTGAACCAAATCTCACCTCATCAGAGCTTCCGAGATACGAATTATCAACCATTTTCATGTAAGACTTTGAAGCTTTTCTCGAAGTTATCTGTTTCAGAGTAATTTCGTCGAGCACCTTTCAGTCATTACTTCAAAAAAAAAAAAACCCCCAAATCAAAATCTCAATTTCAAACCAATCTTTACCTTATCATACTTCTTCAATATCTTTGAGAACGCCAACACATTCAGAAAACTGTAGCTTTTGAGTAGCCTAAGCTTCTGGTAAAACTCGACGAAGGCGAATTTGAGCTTCTCTTCGACTTCGTTCAGATTATGTCTATTGAATTTGATCTCGTTTTGGCTTGAGGAATGGAGAACGCCTTTAATGGTGGAACGAGGCGTTGCTTTAGTGTTGTTGATCTTGATGTGATCTAGAACCTCGATTGGTGCTGGCCTCGCACCTCTCACCTTGTTCAAGCTGTCACTGGTTGCTCCGCCGATGGAGCTGTGATCTTCATCGTCGTCGTCTCTGCTGAAGCTTCCTTCTTGAATTGCCTCCATGTGAGCTTGAGGCTTCACTGTAACCAACCAAACGCGAGGGAGATATATCAATTCATCAAATTTCAAATTGGGCGATTCTATAAATAGCTAAATAAAACAAATTTTGTGCACAATTATATAATATATTCTACAAATTTTTAAAAATAATACTAAAAATAATTTTAATTTTTGGGTTTGAGTTTAATATTTTGGGTTTAAGATTTAGTTTTTAGGGTTTAAGGTTTTTTTTAGACAATTTTGATATATTTTTAAATTATCTCCAAAATTTTCGATATTTTTTATATAAAATTTGTGTTATTTTGAAACTTTGAAAATAATGTGCTAAATTTAGAAACAAAACTTATTTTTGTGTTATTTGTGAGAATTGCCATTTTTTATTGAGATCAATTTTGTTCAAACAAGATTTAATACAGAAAATACGTTAAAACATTAGAAATGGTAATAAATTGATGTAAAAATAATTGTTTTCATAGAAAATTAATTCCATAAATCTTAATTGAAAACAAATTTTTAATGGTAATAAGTTTTTAACATTTTTTTTGTCTGTAAAATTTTTGAAACAAAATTTAAAATTTTCTAAATATACATTGCAATATTAAAAAAAAAATATATATATATATATATATATATATATATAATTACACACAATAGTTACAACTTACAAACTAAATATATAGTTAAACATTTAAAATTTTTTATCTTTACTCTTGAGTTAATTTATGTCCAGTTTATGTTGCATTCTTTCATAATTCCATAATAACCCAATTTTCTTCTTATAACAGTTATTCAAAAATTTACTGCATGTTGCAAAGACAAATTGAATTAATCGCATTTGACTATCTTACTGGTTCGTGTTCTGGCGGGTGTAGAAGCAGCGATCGCCGCAGTCGAAGTCGCGATATCGGAGGCCAAACGAGTCATCTCTACCGTCCGTTCCTCCCATCCCCACCCAACAGGATTCTCCACCTTAACCCTAAACGCAATAAGAGCATCCATTTGCTTATTAAGCATAATAGCATCCTTCAATACTTCTTCCACTTTCTCTTTATAGAATTTCTCAATTCTATTGAACTCATCGTCGAGTCGTCGGAAAAAGACCAATTCATACTCCCCTCCTTCCTCTGCCGTCATTAGAAACGTTGTCTCTAGTCCATGAGTTGCTTTGTTAACAAGTATCGGAGCTTTACCTGTTGGGAGTCCCATATCGAAAATGAAAACAGACTTACAATAATACATGAAAAGACATGGACTACGTACAAACCTATGAAACTTAAGATTACCTTCTTCGATGTCAGTTTCTGAAGCATAGTTCGCTTGACCAGAGCTTTGTCTTTTCTTTCCAGGTGTTTGGACAAGACCACTAAATGCTCGATATAAAGTCATTTTTCGGCTAAGTCCTTCGCCGGAAACGGCATGAAGTGGAGGAGGAGGGTTGGTTTTGTGTTTGAGTTTGATGATTTCTTTGAGAAGGGTTTTGAGATAATCGTAGCTTATGTAAGCTTGTTGCCACTCTGGTACCATTTGTGACGACAATTCTTTACCGAACTTCATCTTCCTCTTTCTCTTTCTAGATTTCTTGTTTTTTTAAAACTTTCTTTGTTGTGTCTGAAAGAAAGACTGAAGAAGTTTATATATACAGAAACAGAAGCAAGTGTTATGACTTATGACCAATTGCGTACATAGAAAGTTTAGTTTTAAAATAAATTGTTAGTTGGAAAATACGACTCAGTCGATATTTTTGTGGAGCCAAAATAAACATTATCTTATTCTTTACACTAAACATTAGTATTTTACAAGAATCGTTTAGAAAAACATTATTTCACAAGAAACTGAGCCACTTGTAAATTGTCGCTCGAGTGATGCAATAGTCAATAGAGAATACGAGTAGAGAAGAATTACCGACCATGTGGAATTAAATGATTCATGATTTAATTAATCGAGGTTTCAATCTAGTTGCTTGACAAACATAAATAATGCAGTTCTACCAAAATTATAGAGTATAATGAAAATGTTATTAAATGATCTATGACATAATTTATCGGGGTTTCAATCAATTACACAAATTAAACTCTACCATTCATGTATATATCACCATTGTGATCCATTGACGATGTTATAAAGCTTTCCCTTGATTCGACAAATTGTGATATTTCCTACAAATACTATTATCTTTTGTTCTTACACAATTGATATTAATTTCAAAAAATTCATCGGCTTATGTTTTAGTACGCTTAGATCAAAGTTAATCGTCTTTCACCATTTATATAAATCTTTTCTTAATAACCATTTTAATATTAACTTAATCACATTACTGTTAAAATGTCTCAATTTGAATTACGTGTATACGTTATCCAAGTCAGTGCTCAGTTAATCAATATTATGTGTCGCTATAGATTTGTATATTATACTACATAGGCTAGTTTCCACTTTCCATAAATAACGATAGAACATACTAAAATATTTGATTTTTGAATCTATCAATATACATATTATGCCGTTTACCAGTACCATTGTAACAAAGTCGTCACAATATTTTAGTACAACAATACCCATTGTGGACGAGTCAAGGTCAAGCTCAAACAAAATAGTCATGTAAGGAAATGAGATATCCGTACAAGTATATTTATATTAACAGAGAAATGTTTTTATCTGTTGGCAACACAAAATTTCTAATATAGAAACTTTTGTACGATCGATAAAAAGTTAAAAGACTTTATATAGGATTACATCTTTTAAAACCATTCCAAAAACTTTCCCATAAAAACTTATGTATGATCAATTTAGCTTTTGTACATCTCATATGTTCTCATTTATGAAGAAATAGAAACAATGTTTTTTTTTGGTAAACATGTGAAGATAATGGAAACAATGTTGTTTCGAGCTAGTGATCCCCGGTCCTCTCAAATGTTCATTTTATTTATTTATTAAAATTTTTATATTTTTCGGTAAAGACTTTTTCCGTTTCAATATTTTTTAGTAGGTTTCCGTTTTGTAGTTGTTTTTTTTTGCTTTGCTTTTGTTTTTGTAGTTTTCGATCTTTTTATTATTTATGTGCTGTTGTAAACTTTTGTTAAAAATTAAAAATAGTATAAAGCTTAACATTCATACCAAAAAAAATTGTAATTGTGAGACTAAAGTTTGTATGTCTTGCACCAGTTTATTTTGCTTAAATTAAATGGACACACCATAATCGATAAGTCCAACATTGACTATACGCTATATAGAACTTTTTCTAAACATGGGCCTAAAACGAAACGTTAAAGCCCAGTTTACGTTATAAAATCTAAGCCCATTATAAGGTAAAGCTTGAGAGTTAGAGACACAATGCGTGCTTCTACCATCATCTTCAACCTCCAATTTCCACAACCGTTCTCACTTCGTCTCCCTCATCGGTGATTTCTAGGGTTTTGTTCTTCCATCTTTAATTGCCAATACGCAGAGAAGAACACAACGAAGAAAAAAAAACTCAATTCTTCTGGTAGGTAAAACCATTACGGCCTCATTATCGCTCCGGCTATATAGATTCGTATTAATCTGGAGTCCTCTGAGTTTCTTTATTGATCGGTTTCGTAATTTAGGACCTGGAAATTTCAGTGATTCATGTAGGTTGATTAGTTTTTTGATACTGTTGTTTATGTACTCCAATGTTAACTAAACTCAGAACAATTGAAATTGTGTATTTTTCATTTCAGAGATTTAACGCTTGTAAATGTCGAAGAAGCAAGGATCTGCGATGTCTCTTGAAGCTTTTGTGTCTACAATGGCTCCACTTATAGACATGGAGAAAGAAGCTGAGATCTCAATGTCTTTAAGCACTGGTGCTTCAAGGAATATAGAAACTGCTCAGAAGAAAGGCACAACGATTCTCAATTTGAAATGTGTTGATGTTCAAACAGGTCTCATGGGTAAATCTCTTATTGAGTTTCAATCAAACAAAGGAGATGTTCTTCCTGCTCACAAGTTTGGTAACCATGATGTGGTTGTGTTGAAACTGAACAAATCTGATCTTGGTTCGTCTCCGCTTGCTCAAGGAGTGGTTTACCGGTTAAAGGATTCTTCGATTACCGTTGTTTTCGATGAGATTCCTGAAGAAGGATTAAACACTTCTCTTCGGTTGGAGAAACTTGCGAATGAGGTGACGTATCGCAGAATGAAAGATACGTTGATACAGCTTAGCAAAGGTGTGCTAAGAGGACCTGCTTCTGATTTAGTGCCTGTCTTGTTTGGTGAGAGACAACCAACAGTGTCGAAGAAGGATGTTAAGTCCTTTACGCCTTTTAACAAGAACCTTGATCAATCGCAAAAAGATGCGATTACCAAGGCGTTATCTTCAAAGGATGTATTTTTACTACATGGTCCTCCTGGTACTGGAAAGACAACGACGGTGGTGGAAATAATCTTACAAGAAGTCAAACGCGGTTCAAAGATTCTTGCTTGTGCAGCTTCGAATATTGCAGTCGATAACATTGTTGAGAGACTTGTTCCTCATAAAGTTAAGCTGGTGAGGGTGGGACATCCTGCACGGCTTTTACCTCAAGTGCTAGATAGTGCTTTAGATGCTCAGGTTTTAAAAGGAGATAACAGCGGTCTAGCGAATGACATCAGAAAGGAAATGAAGGCACTAAACGGGAAGTTGTTGAAAGCGAAAGATAAAAACACAAGGAGAGAAATCCAGAAGGAGCTTCGAACTCTGGGAAAGGAAGAGCGTAAAAGGCAGCAATTAGCTGTATCAGATGTGATCAAGAATGCTGATGTTATTCTCACAACTTTGACTGGTGCATTAACACGAAAGCTTGATAATACAACTTTTGACTTGGTGATCATCGATGAAGGAGCACAGGCTCTTGAGGTTGCATGCTGGATAGCTCTGCTAAAGGGTTCAAGGTGTATACTTGCAGGAGACCATCTCCAACTACCGCCGACAATCCAAAGCGCTGAAGCTGAAAGGAAAGGATTAGGGATAACACTCTTTGAACGGCTAGCAGATCTTTATGGAGATGAGATCAAGTCCATGCTTACTGTCCAGTATCGTATGCATGAGCTTATCATGAACTGGTCATCCGAAGAGCTTTACGATAATAAGATAACAGCGCATTCAAGTGTTGCCTCACACATGCTTTCTGACCTGGAGAATATAGCAAAATCTTCTTCAACAGAGGCGACTCTACTATTAGTAGATACCGCTGGGTGTGACATGGAAGAGAAGAAAGATGAGGAAGAGAGCACCTATAATGAAGGTGAAGCAGAGGTTGCAATGGCACATGCCAAGAGATTAATGGAGAGTGGAGTTAAACCTTCGGATATTGGAATTATTACGCCTTATGCCGCTCAGGTTATGCTGCTTAGAATTCTCAGGGGCAAAGAGGAGAAGCTAAAGGACATGGAGGTTTCTACGGTGGATGGTTTCCAAGGTCGAGAGAAAGAAGCTATCATCATTTCCATGGTTCGATCAAACTCGAAGAAAGAGGTTGGATTTTTAAAGGACCAAAGGCGAATGAATGTGGCCGTTACTCGCTCTAGAAGACAGTGTTGTATCGTCTGCGATACAGAGACAGTGAGCAGTGATGCGTTTCTCAAACGTATGATCGAATACTTTGAGGAGCATGGCGAGTATCTCAGTGCCTCTGAGTACACAAACTAGTAACCGCATGATTCTTAAAATCTCAGGCCAATTGATAGATATGTTTCTTGGTTTGGTTAGCTAGCAAAGACGAATCATCTTCTCGAAAACCAATTGATAATTTAACTCCAGAATTGAATATCAATTCTTGATTTCTTGGTACAAAGATGACACAACCTTCTGTTTAGTTACATCTCTTACTTTACAAAAACCGAAACAGGTCTAAGAAAAAAGAAAGAAAAATTCAGAGATGAGAAGTAATCATATCCTGCTCTAGTGGTTAGTGATCTATATCATTTTCACTGATACATTCTTGAGGATTCGCGTAGAAGTAATCTTCTTCCTTCGGTCTATCAGAGATAACTTTCCTATGCGTTGGTTCTCCCATCCTTTGTCCTTGATGGGCTTCCTTGACAGCTACTGCAAACTGATCCCAAGGGAGCGTTTTGTTGTTATGTAAGTCCAAAAGCTCAACAAGTCTCTTCCGGTCTAGCAGGATTGTTTTCTTAAACCCGAGATATCTGCAAAAAAATAAATAATGTTCGTTTCATGAATCTTGCTGAGAATTAGCTTGAATAGTATATTTGATTATAGAATTACCTTCGATGACCTTCAACAACTTTTGCCATGTTTCCATAGTAGGTAGGAATAAAAGTGTTGCTAGCTACCGATACTATGAAATCTAGAGCTGCCATTTGAGATGAATGGTTCTGAAACTGTTGCAATTCTGTTGGATCTAATAGCATTTCCTTTTTTACCTGAAAAACCAACATGTCACCATCATCACCAAAATTGATCATTTCGAAAGTGCATAATGTTGAAAGTGATAAAACTTACAATTCGTGGAAATGATTCCTTTAAAAGGGCTAATCTCTTTGCACCACCGTAAATCTCACCAGCTGCAATGTATATTTGTGTATCCTTTTGAAACCCCAATGCTTTTAGGACCAAAACCACCTCCTCGGGTGTCAATGGACACAGCCCTTGCACTCTCCTTTCTTCTGAGACTATCTCTTTCTCTCTCCACCATGGATATGCATACCTAGAGCACATAGGAGAAACCAGAAATCAAGATTTTATAAAAAACGAGAGCATCAAGCCAAATAACAGTTTTACCTCATCTTTTTGAGTTCTTCAGCTTCTTCCTCGGTGCAGCCATGAGTGCAACCAGAGAAAGCCAACATGTCCATCTCATATCTCAGATGCAAAGCCACAAAAGACCCTCTTTGTTGAAGAATCCGAACTAACTTTGATCCCAAAGCCTCAATCCGGGGAGTGAATTTCAGTCCTTGAAAATTAACTCGGCATCTCAGCCTTTGAAGATCAAGAGAAAGACCATTGTTGGCCAATCGCGTATCACTCCTAACGAAATGTATAACTTTACGTTTACTGAATCGCGGCAATACCTGAAACAAAGAAATCCGATCAATCAAGATGCAGACCATAAGCATTTCAGATTTCATCACATGGAGGCAAAACAAAAACACCCAAGAAACTAAACCTGTTGCAAGTAATATTTGTCGTTGGACCAGCTCACAGGCGGCATTTCGAACAATTTGTATCCATACTTCTTGCTATAACGTTTTGGAAGTCTCCTTATGATCCTAACTTCATCTCTTAATGAATCAATGAAATGCTTTATATCAAAAATGTCCTCAAAATCACTGCAAAAGGAAGAAACCTAGGTTGCTTCAGCTACACAAATGTTACACATTATCGAAGACATGCTATTCCCTCAAAAGGCCAAACAAGAACATACCTTGGATCAGCCCAGAAAGATTTTTTATCAAGCTCAGGAACAACAAGAGTCAAATTCAATAGCCTAGCAACAGTCACCATATCACAAATCTGAAACAAAACAAGCATCAAGATATTGAAAACTCATAATTCTGCAAATGAGAGAGCAATGCAATGAAGAGAGAGAGAGAGAGTTACACGAACCGCTGCACGCATCTGATTCAAACCACCATTACATGACACTAGCAAAATTCCATTACTTGTATAGTTCCCTACAAAAAAAATCCAAACTTTTCCTTAAATCTCTGAATCACCAAAACAAAACCCAATGAAGAAGACAAAACTAACTTGGAGGAGGAGACGGTAATCGAACTGATTCAACAGGGAGAGAGAATCTAGAAATCTGATTGGTTAAACCAGTGAATATTTGGGAATGCCAAAAGAGCTGAATCAAGCAAGTCCAAACCAAAATGCTAGAACACACTCTAAAGAACCAAACTTGTAATCGAGCTTTGGGAATTGCTTGACTCGGAGGCTTATAGTCACTCCGCGTCAGATTACTCTCCGATCTAATTTCCATCTATCTCTGTCTCTAACGACGACACTCATCGCCGCTTCATCATCGGAGAACTTAAAAAAAAAAACCTAATTTAGTGAGAGATCCCAAAACTAATGTCAGAAACGGTGGGAAAAGGGATGCAAAAACTAATGCGGACAAAAAATACAGATACGACCGTACAAAAGTTTGTTTTTATGTTTATGTTTCTTTTCCCGTGAGAAAATTGAAATTTTCCCGAGAAAAATACCTACTTTTGGGAAGAAGATTGTTCAAATTATCGAGGGTATCTTTCAAAATCAAGAATTTTTGTTTATGAGATCCCAACAGATTGATCTCATCTTCTATCTCTCTCTCTCTCTGGGCTCATCAACTCTGCAGCTTTTTAGCTTCATGTTATTATATATGATTAAAATAGTCGAGTGTGAAACAACACAACAGATCACTTGGTTTAGTTTATTAGTATATAAATTACAAACTATTTAGTATTTAGTCACCATTCTTTTTTTTATATAGAAAAGCTAATCATTTCTTTTTTTCCAGCAAGAATCATCATTTTTCTCATTTTATTTGTTTGTTTATCTTAAATTTTAATGAAAAGTAATGGAATGTATGTTAGGGTATCTCAATCATAGTTGATCAAGAGAAATCTGACAAATTACCGGCCTTTCGGACAACTAGTATGTGGTGAGTTCTTGCATTTCATCCTCGTAGACAAAACATTTTATAGGTCGCGATATTAACTTATTATCCTGGTTGGGATTGGGTTTGTCCAACTGCATATGCTTACTATATCCAACTTTCTCTTAAGAAGAGTTACTCTATGTTTAAAAGTACATTTCTTAACTCGAATAAACATGAGTAGCTTTGAATCACTATTGAACTAAAAAAGAAAACTAAACTCTCTCTGTTTCTCCTTTTATTCCCAAGTTTGCAGCTCTCTGATCAATCAAGTTGTCTTATTCAAACTTGAGCTTCTTCAAGAGAAAGGTTGCTCTCCCATTTCATTTACTAGTAGCAATATTATTAATAACTATGGCTATGGTTACCGCTCTGACTTCAGAGCATATGGAAATGTTCGATTAATTTATAAGCTAAATTGTATAAGCTATATTAATCAATATCAGGCCCAATATCTGGGGCTAAGTCGAAGTTCACTACAAAACTAAGCCCAATACTATTAGTTACCCAATACTATTAGTTAGTCCATATAAAAGCCCATAAAATGCTCATGACAAAAATAAGGAAACCTAATATACGACTATACGAGAATGAGAACTTGTTCACGTGTCTTCACCAATAAAATAATCACACGTATGCGAAGAAAGCCTTTGACTCTCTTTGTCTCTCTCTGGATTTACCCGAAACGGCAAAAAAACTTTGAATACTGCAAAGATTTTTTCTCTCTCCTCTCTCTCCTCTCTCTGGTGCCGCCATGGATCTTCGTCGAAGCTCGGTTTTGCTTTTGATCATTGCGTTTTTATCTCCCAGGACACTATCAATGCGTTACGAGATAAAGTCTGCGCAAACGAAATGTATTGGAGAGGATATCCACGAAAACTCCATGTCGATTGGCAAATACTTCATCGTAAACCCTAACGAAGATCATCCTCTTTCTGCTTCTCACAAGATCATCGTCAAGGTATATATAGATTTCACATCATCAACAACCGTATTTTTTTTTTTTTGACATCGAAGTTTTTTTTTCAATTTTTTCTATATTGTTATTATATATTGTAGGTGATGCCGCCACAAGGGACGATGTTGCACGAAGCCGATAATGTAGAGGCTGGTCAGTTCTCGTTTACTGCGTCTGAGAGTGGGAATTACATAGCGTGCATCTCAGCCGTTGATTATAAGCCGGAGACGACGTTGACCATTGATTTTGATTGGAAGACTGGTGTTCATTCTAAGGAGTGGACCAATGTGGCTAAGAAGAGTCAAGTCCTAGTAAGTGGCCTTTGTATTATGAGTCAGCTAAGGTTTGTCTGGCTTTGAATGTGAAAATGAAAGAAGATAGTGTAGAGAGCTTGTAGCTTTTAAAGGTTGTTTTACTAAACCTAGTTGTGGTTGGATCTTTGATGTTGTTAATGTAGATAATGGAGTATCAAGTTAAGAACTTATTGGAAACTGTTAATTCCATCCATGAGGAGATGTATTATCTTCGTGAAAGGTAAATTAAGAACAAAACCTTTTTGACCTTAGTTTAATAGTTTTTGTTTTTATTTTTATTTTTTGGTTTGAAGAAAGAGATGATGAGCTTAATACTTGTTATTGTATTTTGGTTTGGTGGTACCAGGGAAGAAGAAATGCAAGAACTGAATAGATCCACAAACTTGAAGATGGCGTGGTTGAGTTTTGTATCGCTAGGGGTTTGTTTATCGGTGGCTGGTCTACAATTATGGCACTTGAAAAATTTCTTCGAGAAGAAGAAACTCATCTAAGTAGTAGACATACACACATATATACTCATTTGCTCATGTCTCTGATTATATCGTGGTCAGACTAAAAGACCATTAGAGAGCTATATATATATATATATATATATATATATAGCCTTTGAGTATTCAACTGATTTCATTTTTAAGGATTCATTGTAAGGCAAAGAAAAAACAACTTTTTGTGATCATTTTTGAGATTTGGGTTGGTATGAAGTGAATAAGCCCCAATTATCTGTCTTCTGAGAGGAAAATTTCCTTGATATGTTCAACCTTTTTGAGGATCTCCAGGAACAACAGCCTCTGGTTCATGTCCCGGCCAACGTTTAAATATTAAGCTGAAACAATACATTTTGTGAGTTAATAATCAATTATGTGCAAGAAGAAGTCCAGTAATTAACTATATATAGGAAAATGCTTTCTTTCTTAGATCTGGAGTGCATCACTGCATTGTATCATTTGGAGCGGATTGTGGTGTGGGTCTGTGACCATATGATACATGTTTGGCTGCTTCATATTAATCGAATTAAGAATTACGAACTTTTATGCATTTGCTAAGCCCATTGTCAAAGTCACCAATATTTGGAGGTTTCCTGCAATTTTCTTTAATAAAGATATATTTAATTTGTTAAAAGATTATTAAAAACTAAAATCCCTAATTCGTATTATTCCTACTTAGGATTCTTTTTCCTATAGGATTCATTTGTATCTTTGAATCAAATCGATAGAAAAAATGGTCAATTTGAATTCATGTTTTTTCTTTTCTTTTTGTAATTATTTTGTCGACATTTTATGTTGATAAATTTTGCTTACAGTTTTGTACTAGGTTTATTATAAATTAAATTTTAAACTACATTTTTATATATATTTTTCCCTAATGGTCAGTAAACACGGCGCTGCCCTAAATTTTCCAATTTTCCATCAAGTTGTTGTAAAAGTCTTTCCACTATCTTTGTAATTAGAGCCAAAAAGAGATAACGCGTTAACAATGAGAATGAAGAAAAACAGTCTTCAACTAAGTACATATCTTTTACTAAACCCTCTAAAATAGTTTTATGTTTTGAAATTCTGAGTTTCAATCTATTAATGAAAACCATTCATCCATCCTTCTGCCAAATGAATATGTGTTTTGGCAAAAACAATGAAGTTCAATTTATGTTAAATTAATGGATGGAAAAGTAACTATTTTTTAATCATATAGTTATATATATATATATATATATATATTTAATATTTGAACCAGTAAATAAATGTCACGTGTGATTTGAGTTTTTCACCATTTCTGTTTCTTTTGTTACTTTTTCTTTTCTTTTTTTAACATTATTTTAATAAAAATATTTACTTTAAATACTCCGATGGAAATACTTTTAGTTTGAGGTAAAAGTGTTCGCTGTAGTCATAGCTACAACTTCGAAAATAAACACATTTAAGAGTTTTCAGTTGGAATATTTTTTTTCAAAATTGGCGGATAAATATTTTATTTTTAGAAATTTTTTTGAAAAAACACAATTTGCATCATGAAATTATATCATATTCAAGATGAAAAACCCCACATTCAAAGATTAAACCCGTACATAACGCAATAGATTAAGAAATTTAATGGATCTTTTCAAGCTAGATTTTGAATTCTTAGAGAAACTAATCAGTATTAATGTATTATATGGAGAAAAAAATATCTTTTAATTTATGAAATTCAACCTTCCTGTATATGACATAGATTTAATTTATGAAATCTAACAAGTGCAAAATTGTTTTTGAATTTTATTAATTTGATGTTAAAACCCTAATTAAACCGTAATGAAGTAATTATAGTAATTAAACATTATTATTTATTAAAATGCTTTTAATAATAGTAGATTTTAAAATAATTTTTTAAATCACTAATTTAATAATATTAGATTTTACTATACTTTTTAATATACATAATTAAATTATATGTTATTTTAACACAAATTACTTAAATGTTTGATTGAATAGACCACATGATATCGAGATAGTTGATTATTCGTTCAAGGCTCAAAATCTAATGTTACTTTCCAAAACTATTCGAAGAACAACTTATTTTCCAAAAGTAGATGTGTTCATGTTTTGCAACAAGTTGTTATTTTGTTTTTGAAAAAAATATGGAATAAATGTAAAAGTAACCAAAACCGAACTGAGAATTGCATAGGTTCTATATGATTTTAGCTGTATTTATAAATTATGAACCAATAAAATTCAATCGTAGACTAGAATGCCTAGTCTTATTCCCACCTTGTAAAAGTTTTATGAAAAAAAAAAAAAAAGATTAGAATGATTTGGAGCTTTCCTTCCTCCGCACGCCTCTTCATTTTTTTTTTTTTTTTTTTAGCAAAATAGAGTTTTGAGTTTTTTAGTACACACTCGTTCGTTTTTAATAAATGAAAATATATATCAAAACATTCTGAAACCTACGATTTTACTATTTTAATTTTGATAGTAAGAAAAACATATGAAGAAGTTTTGATTTTGTTATCTACATGCTTGGTGGTTTTTTATATTTTATTTTTGTTATTTTAATGTTTCTCTATGACTTGTATTGAGAAAAAGTAATTAAAGAAAATCGGTCATTACGAGAATGTCACGTTGAATGATAACATATAGTAAAATATATATAAAAATGTAGAAAAAACTAAAAAATGAGAAGTGAAAAGATTAAAAATTCTCATGAAAACAAAATGTTATAAGAAATGAAAGGGGGAATAATTAAAAACATATAAAGGAAAAGAAAAAAACAATTTCATTTTCTGCGTAGAGAAGGGAGAGAGTGATGTTAATCTGTAGTGTGACTGGACAAATTTTTTATCCAGAAAGAAAGAAAAAAAGAAGTATCAAATCTACCAACGGATTTATCAATGTGTGCAAAATTCTCTAGTGGTCCTCGAATAATCATTGTTTTAAATAACAAAAAGTGGGGAACATTACTGTCGGGAAAATCACATCAAAAAGGCCAAAACAAAGTGTGTGGGTGACGTCATCATACCGTCATTGTTAAAATAAAGTGCGTAGTGACATACCGATGACGGTGCGGTTTTTGGGTATTATTGGACTGTGGGGCTGAATGGAGACTATTCAAATTAAAGGCGGTCAAAATTTGAAGCTTTTCTTATTCGATTTTATGACTTTCGTTGACCTAAATAGAGAGAACGTTGTGGAGTTTAAAGACGAACGATTTTGACATACTGATTTGCCAAATTTAGCAATTCAACAGAAAGGCAGTTGTGTAGCATAAGGATGACTAAACCATTCAATTATTTCCCAAACACTCATATTCTATCAGTTTTCATATTAATTAGCATATATTCACTCCGTTCCTAATAGATTGATGTTTTGAGTTTTTTACACATATTAAAAAAATTATATATATATATATTTAATTTTGAATTAGTTTATACTTTTTTTTGTAGAAGAGAAAATATAAACCACTACATAACATGCCATATAGAAAAGAAGCATTAAGTGATAAAGTCATTTCAAAATTTTAATCTACAAAATCAATCTTTTAAAAAAAAAAAAACATCAATCTACTAGAAACAGAAAAAATATTCAAAAAAATCCTGAAACAAAGACAAATTTGAAGTAATAAACACACAAACTATAAAAATTATATTCTCGCTGCCTCCCAACAATAATGATGATTATAAATAAAACTGTTTAATAAAAATCACAAAGACCGGCTCTGAATTTTGAGAGACGGCCTAACACTAAAAAAATAAGGGTCGATGATGTATTTTTCTCTCATAACTTTCATATACCATCGGTTCCATTGAATCTTTGTTCTTCTGTCTTGTTCCTTTCATATTAAAAATTTTAAACTTATTTCTCCACAAATCAAATATTCGAAACCTGTTTCCACATAAATTCATAGTTTGAAACAAAATTACACATAGATGATGGTTAGTGTCGGTTTACTGTTTACCATTCCAACCTTAACCACCTAAAATTAAATTAAACCGATTACAACTAAACAATCAAAACCTTCTAATCGATTTGGAAGGTTTCAATAATAAAAAAAAAACAATATGTTTAAAAAAAAAGGTGCATCTCTTTTTTTCCTGCAACTGCATCTCCTTTCGTCTTCTTCCTTCCTCCCCTTCTAATGCCAGAGTTTTCTGAAAAATTAAAGAACCACAAACAAATTCATGAATTCGTAAGTCACACAATAATAATATAATTAAAAGATGGAAAAGGTAGATACAAAATTGAGGTTCAGATTTGATGGAGAAGAAAAATCTCTCTGATCTTCGTTTACAAACAGCACCAATCAAATTGATTGGCATTAACGAATGCAAATTTCGAATCTTTACTAAGAACCAACCTGGATTTTTTTATTTTGTTTTCTCTTATATTATTTCTGGGTTTTTTTTCCGAGTTGCAGAGTTCTTCTGCTCTATGCCGTAAGCTAGACATACATATAGTTCGGAGTATCTTATTTCTACTGCGATTGTGTTCTTCATATCGTAGCAATTGTTGACTGATCCGTGGTTGGACTAATTGGCGATTTACCCAATGATTTTCAATGATCTATTTTTTCCAATAGATTATTTGAACGACAAAATTGGTTTCATGCCCAGATTGATTCTTGGGTTGGGGGATGCAGACTTTTAGGTGAAATACGATAAATCAGATGGTAAGACTTTCTGTTGATTCAGTTTGTTGTGGGTCTTTGATTGCTCGAAGAAACCATGAGAGGTCTTTGAAGATTGGGTCTGGCTCTAACGCCATCTTTAGGTAGAGAGACAAGAAGAAGAAAAGAAGTCGGCTTGGGTCGTTTACGGGTCGAATTGGGTTTTAATTCGGTTTTAGAATTTGGTTTAGTGGTTTGGTATGGGGTTTAGATCATAAAACAATAGAACCAACTTATGTGTATATACAGATTTTTCGAAGTATTGAGATGTAGAGCAATAAATGTAAAACTTTTAATTTGGGGGAAAATAGACAAATGATCAAAGATTGGGTAGAATTGGTGTTATATGAAAGTTTTGAAGGAAAAATACATCGTTTATCTCAAAATTAATCTTTCAACTTCTTTATTTGATCAATAATTATAATTAATTTAAAATGGATAAAAATCTAAAAATAGTGAAAAATCTACAAAAATAATGTCATGCGGATAGGCTTTAGCATTCTTTTTTTTTGTTTGCAGTAAATTCATTCATTATTTTTACCTAGTCAAATTTTTCGACTATATATCTCATAATATAAATTATTGATAATAAATTCAGTACAAAATATATATAATTTTAGTAGAAAATATATAATTTTAGTAGAAAAAATAAGAAAACAAGTTAGTGGCCTTGGCTGGTACTTGCTGGTGAATAACAAGAGGATCTCATTGGGTTTAAAAGGGTCATGAGTACTGCCCAAAAAATATATGTAGGAAATGGATGGAATCTTAGACTACCCCAATGTCGAAGTTGGACTATGTAACCATTTGACCAAATGAACTAATACTTTCTAATTTGTGGCTCTTTAATTACAATATATTCTGTGATTTGGAGTAGATGCTTTACTTATTTATAGAATGGTCGGGCATGAAAACAATCTTAGTTGATGGATTTAAGCTCATCCAATATTTGAGTATGATAATTACTGACCGGATTATGTTTAGCTTGAAAATTACGAAGAAAATAGTAACTTTTCACTCTATTCAACTATGATAGCTAGTTTTTAAAGTTAAGAGGATATAAATCAGATCCATCTTTCATTTTTTAATTACAAAATGTTAAAATAAACTTGTATGTATAGCGATATTCTGGAATTGGTCTAGACCAGTCCACAAACTTTAGGTCTATTTTAACATTTCTATACGAATCTAATCATTTAGAATTTGTAGTTTATAAGATAAAGAGATGTGAAGTTTACAACTCTTAAAGAAAATCATTCATGTCATAATTTGTTTTTTAATATAGTTAGGTGACGGAACTAGAAGATAAAGGTTTTTTTATCAAGGTCATTTAGGATAAATAGAATAATGTACCATAAGTATGATTACAAAAGAAACTCTTAAATATTTTTGGAAACAAACGTGTAAAAGTTAAAGATGAGAAGAAGATATCTTTTTCTTTGAAAAAAAACGGAAACCCACGTTTTATAAAATTTAGAGGAAGAGTTAATTTGGGGTGGAGGCTGAAAAATAAGAGTGTGGAAACCACTTTTTACTTAAGTGTGAAACCATAATGTTTTCTCCATAGGAGGAGGGACCCTTCTCGATATAATAATGTAAAATGCAACTAATATTATATCATAAATAAGATTTATAAAAAAAAATAGATCGAGAGAAAGTAATAATACCATAATAAATTAAGAATACAAATAGATCAAACAAACGTTAAAAATAGGAGAAAAGTTAGAAGACTTTGATTTCTTCGTATATTACTAAATTCTCGTCAAAATGAAATATACAGATGTTTTTCTCCTTAATGAATTTTTTATGATCCAATTTTGTTTTTAATGATTTATACAATTTAAATTTTTAATAAAATAAGCCTATAAAATTCAAGAAATAATATATATTTGAAATAACTTTTTTAATTTTTTTTTGAAACGTAATAAAAAAAATTACAACAGTGAATCATATCATATTAAGATTAAAAAGTTCCACATTCAAAGATTATTTTTCACGTATTCAAAACATAATACATAGAATCTAGAAATTTAATAGATCTCATTTTGGGTCTCGAATTCTCAAATATTAATAATATATTATCATTTATCAGCAATAAATGCCCTAATTGGTAAGGCGTGTGTACATGTGTGAGTGCTTTACACAAATATTTTTTTTCTACAACCAGATTAATCTACCAATGATGCTCTAATGAAAATTCCTAAAGCATATACGTTTCTCTCTTTCATTTACATTAACTTTTCACCTTTTTATGTTCTTTTTGCTTTTTTGGGAAAGCCCTTTTGTCTAACACATACAGTTTACGAACAGAGAATCTTTCTTTCGCTACTTTTTTTACATCGTTATCAATCAACTCCATTTTTATCCATATATGTCTAACACATACAGTGTTTACACACGTGTTGTTGACAAAAAAAAACAAATATACAGTTTACACACGCGTAGATGCTATTCATTTTTTTACCATTATTTTATTTTCTATTTTATCCACGTAAATTTTTTTATCATGGGTATGCATTATTCTTTTTAGCATTACATATGAGATAATTGTCACAAATAGCATAAAAATAAGTTTTGTTTCCAAATTTAGCATATTATCATCAAAATTTCAAAAATAACGCAATTTTAATATAAAAAATATCAAAAATTTTGGGGACGATTTGAAAAAAATTTCAAAATTGTATAAAAAATAAATCTTAAACCCTAAAAACTAAATCCTAAACCCAAAATACTAAACGTAAATCCAAAATTTTAATTTATTTTAGTGCTATTTTTGAAAATTTGTGAAATGTGTACTATAATTGTTCATAAAACTTATTTTAGTGATATTCTAGTGTATTTCTCTTATATATACATATGTTGATATTTGTCAATATTATACTTTAGAAACATTACTTTAATATATCTCTAAATATGTTATTTACATTTATGTTTTTGTTCGTTATCAGTTTTTTTTTATGTTTTTGTTACTTTAAAAAACTAGGTCTACTTCTAGTTCTATATATATATATATATATATTAGGAAATATACATTGTATCATTATTATTATGATAGTCAATAATAACTTGTCTATGATATTTGTTTTGTTCTAACTCTCATTAATTTCTCAATAATTTTTCTAAATGGTATTTAAAAAAAATACAAACAATAAAATATTAATCTATAATACACAATTAATAGTGTTACCAATCATTGTTTTATTATGGTTTTATTTTAGAAAAATCAAAACCAAAATTTTAGTGCTACAAAATTAATCTACCACTAAAGACTTACCATAACAACCTTAACCAATCGAGCCAATTAAAAAAAAATATACTTGAAAAATACACATATCTAGGAAACAAAGTATATACAATCCAGAAATAAATATTACGGAACATTTATGTTACTACTTTTTGGTTTTGCTCCTCTCAAATTCGAGATCGTATTGGCAATTGCAATTCCCGACCTTTCTCTTTTTCTTTTCTAAAATGATTTTCTTCTTCCTTTCCAATAGCTTTTGTAACTTTCTGAACCTCCCTAACAATTTTCTTAACAAAATCGGCTTCAGAGCTGTCAAAAAAAAAAAAAAAAAAAAAAAGAAGAAGAAGAAGAAGAAGAAGAAAGGTATACATTAGTACATCATCTTACCATAGTTTTAACTAGAGCGTATAAAAAAAGAGTGGAAATCACCTTTTGGCTCTCAATGACAAACCCATCTTGTCAGAGATACATTCGAGAGCTTCTTTCCATTTCTTGATCTGATCTCCAGTAGAACATTTCGCGAGAGTCCAGAATTTGTCACCAAACTCACCTGTCTGTTTTCTTATGTCTTCTGGCTCCACATTGTAAAAGATTGGAATGACTAGGAGCTTTCCTTGATCTGCAAGTTTCTTCATCGTCACCAACTCATCCATACACCACGGCGACTCCGCATACCTATAACATTTAAAAAGAGGATGATGACAATTCTTAAATATTATGGTTCATAGAGCGTGAAACATTACTACAAACCTGGTAGAAAAAATAGCCAATGCGATCCTCGATTCTTCGATCCTTACAAACAAATTTTTGAGGTCTTTTCCTCTCTGCTCGTGTTTGTCTACGAAGAAGTTTACCTCATTCCTTTCAAATGCATCAATCAGGTGGCTCACGAAGCTTGAACGCAACTCCTCTCCCCTATAATTCAAAAACACTTGACACACTTGAGTGGGAGAGAAGACTGACATCGATAGGGCTCTCAGGTTATTCAATACCACGTGTCTTCCCTCTAACATGCTTTATAAAAAAAAAGTGGGTTGCTAACTTTTATTTTATTTTTTGCCAACTTTTTTTTTAGTTTTTAAGAGAAACTTTCACTGGGCACTTTGAAACAGTTTTTCACACAACTGTAACAACCTTCGCAAAACCTTTATTTAAAAAAAAAAAATATTTCACAAAAAACCTTTTATACCTTGTTCAGACAGAGAAGAGAATGGCTGAACAGTGTTGAGTGTTCCTTTCTGGGACAAAAGTTTGGTTGCCATCATTTATTGGCTATCCTAGGTTTAAAGTAGATTAATTGGCCACAAAGATTTAGCTATTTTAAGAATTTTATATTGTTTTCTTCTTTTCTTTTCTCTTTCTTTCTTTCAACAAGTTGTTGTCTTCTTACAACAATTATCTACCAAAATGTTACATATTATAATTTTCCATCAAATCACAAAATTTTGTTCCCCTTTCCAAGAAAATAACCTAGGGTAACACAAAACAATACAACTATTTTAACGGATAAGAAAACCAATAAATAATATAAAACAACGGTACAAAATAGCAATATAAAAATATTGAAAAATATCGTTTTTAATATTTTTTATTTTTATAATTAGTAATTATTAAAGTTGTATACCACGTACCGCGATAATACGGGATAATCAATCAAACTCGATTAATCAACGAAGAGATGTTTATCTTCGTGAAAGAGGTAAATAGACAAAAGAACAAATTTTACCTTAATTGTTTTTTGGTTTGAAGAAAGAGATGATGAGCTTAGTACTTGTTATTGTCGTTTGGTTTGGTGTTAAAGGGGAGAAGAAATGCAAGAACTGAATACATCCACATACTCGAAGATGACGCTCGATCGGGGTTTGTTTATCGATGGCTGTTTTACAATTATGGCACTCGAAATTTTCTTCGAGAAAAAGAAACTCATCTAACTAATACGTACACACACACATACATACTCAATTGAGAAAAATCTATATATAGCTGTGAGAATACAATTGAATGTAGGCGAAAAAACTTTTTGTTAATGATTTTTTGGTGATCTCTCCATCTCTAATTTTGAGATTTGGGTTGTTACGAAGTGAATAAGCCGTAATGATCTGCCTTCTGAGAGAAAAGTTTCCTTGATATGTTAGGATCTCCAGGAACGACAGCCTCTAATTCATGTCTGCAATCCAACGTTCTAAAACAACTCAAATCTCTGTATTTACGTTTTTAGATTAAGAGTGTGATTAGTAACAAGCGTTTAGATTGAGTTATGGCCACAACTCACATTTAACTCAAAAATGTCACCAGTCATGATTTATTTCAAAAAAGATTTAAGTTTTAATTTGAATTTTATTGAATTATGATTAATTTTACAATTTTGAATTATCTCTTTTAAAAAATTGTTAGATCAAAATTTAACTCAAAAACATGAAAATTATCATGAGTTAAGAGTTAAGATGTGGTAAATTATTATTATTTTTAATTGTTTTTTTAACACATGTTACGTTTTTAGCAAATATTAGAGCACCTTCATTGGAGGTTCTTAGCTGAGGTTCTAAACACAAAAATGATTAAAATTAAATCAAAACTACATAATTATGTAAGAACCGGTTCTTAGTTTAGAGTTTTTAAAATTTTTAAGAACCGATGACGTGTCATTAGCTGGTTGGCTGAAGAATTTTGTCCAAGAGAAATAAAAACTTGGCAACTCTCGTTTTCTCCTTGCCGTTCAAAAAAAATTTCTCTCTTTCTTTGGTTTCTCCGATGGCGAAATCGGAGAAAATCTGGTTGGATCAATTGATGTCTGTGGGTGTGATTTTCTTTGCCTAGGGCGTTTCTGATGGCGGCGGCGATGCATACAACAACGTACTTGTTCAATCTGAAACCCAATATCTGGAAGAAGCCTGATCGGGCTTTGCGTTCTCCTTGCTGTCTGGGCAGCACTGGTGATATCTCTCGGAAAAGGAAGCTTCCGATTCTCCTCTAACTCAATTTCTTTTCTAATTTCCACTCTCGATTCACGATCCATCCGCTCATAAAAACTGTGATTGTGGATCAGAATGCCAATGAAGGAAGTACTAGAGAGCAAGCACCCGATGGCCTGGATCGATTTTGAAAAGGGTTTGATTGATGAGGTACCAACAAAAATCTCCCACTCTTTCATCATATTCTCTGCTTTGACTTCGAGTTTGAGTTTTGAGTTTTGATTTTAGGAGGAGCTTGCAAGAAAGTTCTTTATAGATGGGAGGGACTTTGATTTGGAAGGTGATATAGAGATAGATAGGGTTGTCTGGTACCTATTAAATTCTTCAATCCTCTTTATCAAGAAATTGCATTTTTCAGGGCTAAAGGAGTGCATGAGGTCAGGATACTCCTACTTGGATGGCATGCAAGAGCTTCTTCAAGCTTTGGCAGCTCACAACTTCTTAAAATTGTTTCGATTGTTTATAGATTTCTTCATGTTTCTTTAGATTGATTAGATTAGGATTTGGCTAAATAATTCCTCTGAGAGGATGTTGCATCGATGCTTTTAGTATGCATTTGACAATGCTTTACAACATTCATGAGTTCTAGCTTGAATCATTTATAACATTCATGAGTTCATGATGAAGAAAGCTGAAAGCTGCCTAGAGAATAGACCCCTTTAGGGACTCGTGTAAGATTTGTCTTTCAAATTTGATTGGACTGGAAATGAGTGACACATCTTGTTGGGGAGGAACTATCTTTTTTTTAGTAGAAAGAATCATAAATTCTGTAAGCTTGGGGTGTCTGGAATCCCCACCTTTTCTATATTGATCTCTCAGATAATCTTCTTTCAGGAGAGCTGTCGAAGACTTCCTGCAAAACTCCAACAAAGCCGCCTGCTACAAGCAAGGATAAAGAGGGTACAGAAGATCAAGAGAAGTTAAAAAGAACGTATATACTTGTGCTTTTTTTGCAAGGTACAAATATTTGGTTTCCTACTGTTTTTACTTGTGTTTTTTTTGCTAGACTCAATCTCTTTGTATTTCTAGTTACAATTTGGAACCTCAATTTCTTTCTTTTTGCAATTATTAAGATTAGATCAATCTCTTTCTCCTTATTAAGAATAGATCAATCTATTAATTATTTATTTTTAAGAACGCCATTAGGGGTTCTACTACTGGAGGAGAAAAAAATAAAAATCTCTAAGAGAGGTTCTTGATGCAAAATTTATAATAAAAATATGGTTAAGAACCTCATTAGGGGTTCTATCATTGGAGATGGTCTTAGTGTTAAGAGAGGATATGTGTACACCTTAGGTTGGTTGCATGTGTCATTAGGGATGATTATTAGCCTATTCAAAATTTGGTAGCCAAAGCCCAAGGCATCATGTGGCATCTTTGCATGTGTGTGTTGACAACACACTCTTATGTGTCCTTTGGTTTGTTTGTAACTTTGTATCCAAAAAATAAAGACGATGACTGAAACATTCATGGGCATCAAACAAAGTAATGACCTTTAGAGCTCTCGAATCATATAGAAACGGAAGAGTAATTTAGAAGGAAACGCTCACAATTTTTATTCCCAAATCCAATATTGATATTGTAAGAGATAGAACCGAATTCAAAACTAAGATTTTCATTATAATAGTAGAATACAGTGACAAGAGTAAAACTCTCCAAAGAGAACATAGTTCTCCAAAGATAACATATATAGTTCTCTTTCACTCGGCCTAACCCGATCAAAACCTCCAAAGCACTCTCTATTATGGATGATTATCCCAAACGAAAGCTCGTCTTTACTTATAATAAAACGTAAAAGTACAATTCTATAAAAGGAGGAAATAAGAAAATGGAAATTCTTACTAATTTCTTCAATCACGAAATATGAAATATTTGTATCAGATATCCCCCGTAAACAAGAAAGAAAGAAAGAAACCATAAGCTTAAAAATTACTTAAATATTTTTAAGCATCCCTCTTCTTGATCAACAAAGGGTCGACCTCCTTAATAAAATGTTCCTTAGCATTTTTCAGCACCTCGAAAAGCGGCTGTTAGTAATCAGAGTGAGCCTCCATACACTCGCACATCGTCTCAAAGGCTTCCGGATTCTTTGAGAAACTTTCCTTGTCCTTCTTTTCTTCTTCCCAGCTATCACTCTAAGCCTTAACTGATTCTTTGCAAGCACCTTTTGTCAACAACGCATCTGCTTCCTTTGATTTCGATTGGAGGAAGGCGTCGACTGCCTTAGTATAATGGTCGTAAACATTCTGCACAACTTCGATATACGGCTGATAATAAGAGTGAGCCTCAGTACACGGGCTCATCGTCTCTAAGGCTTTCATACACGTAGCTTTTTCCTCCATGCAATCATTCCAACAAGCCGTAAATGAAATCTCTCCAATTACCTCCTTCCATGAACGCTTTGACAAAGGGTGAAGAGAATGTTCTGTCTTATTCATCTTAGCCCAAGAATATATATACATGACATATGGAAACCCTAAATACAAGACTAAGGAGTATTAACATATTAAGCCAGACATTATACTATATTTATATATAGTCCCTAATACTCCCTCTCAAGTTGGAGCATGAAGATCACGAATCTCCAACTTGCACCGTAGATAAGTAAATTGTTGAGAGCCCAACGCCTTAGTAAAGATATCCGTCGGTTACTTCGTGGTACGAAGAGGTGCAGTAACTAGTGAGCCATTCTGTATTTCATAACGAATAAAATGAAAATCATTCTCTACATGTTTTGTCCTCTCATGAAATACCAGATTAGTAGCAATATGTAAAGCTGCCTTATTTCCTCCATGCAATCATTCCAACAAGCCGTAGTCCGGTTTCAGATCCGTTGATGACATGATCCCTGCCTGTGAGAGAGATCAGGTCTTTTGGGAATCGATTTGGGGAAAACTCGCTTTAAGGGTTTTAGTAAGAAAGCTATGTGTGACAAGGTAAAGAGGTATATAAAGGATTTGAGTTTGCTATTCAAAGCTTTACATAAGAGAGAAAAGGAAGTATACAGAAAAGAAAAAAGAAAAAAAAAAAAGACTAAAACCCTTTTTTTCCTTTAGGGCTTAATCTATTCCTTTGTTTTATGTAACTAAAACATTCCTTAACCAATCGAGCCCTAAAGGTGCAGAGGAAAGGCACATGTCTATGAGATTTTCACTAAAAACAGAATCAAGTTCTCAGTGTTACAAAAATTTAAACGGAATAAACTTCTTCTGGGCTTCTTGAGCTGATGTAGGCCTCTTTCTGTTACAAACCCCAAAAACTTCAAGCGACATTTTAGTTTAAGCTTTAGTGAACCGGATGACACCGCTATAAACCAAAAGAAACCGAAATTATTTTTTTCACTAAAATGCAATTTCACATAGATATGCTTGATTCTTTTATGATGTACGTGAGAATAAATATATTATATATACACACATGAAAATAATATATTCACGAATAAAAGTAAGTTTCCAACACTATAATAATTACAAATATATACAATCTTTCCCTAATCGAGTCTCGATCTGCGCAATGGAAAACAAAGATATCGTGAGTAAGAAACTTGATTATCCATAGTAAATTATGACAGAAAGTATTACCAAAAAGAAAAGAAAAAAAAATTTATGACAGAAACTTGATTATACATAAACGCTCGAAGACACCGCAGAAAATTCAGAAGTTTGATTGGTCTTTGGCTTAATTGAAGCTCCTCTCCGCAAAAATTGTCTTTGCTTCCTTGTTTTTTTTTTTTTTTTTTTTTGCCAAGAAATCAAATATTTAGATAATCAACATATAAATCTAAAAAATCTTTATTTTATATAATATTTACTCACTTAGCAAAAAAAAAAAATTATTACAGATATATATCATGTTAGGTCTCATCATAATTACGTTATGTGATTCACTGATTCCTGACATAATTATTATAAACCAAGCCCAAATCACATATTTATATTTGAAAAAAATATTATCGAAAGTGTCTAATTGTTAAACTCCTGAATTACTGAAAGCGTAAATATTTTAGAGGTCACGAGTCCAATTCGTGTTAAGAAGGATTTGCTTTCTAGAAAAAAAAAATGACTTGGTTTTAAGAACAAAAGAAATATTTTTAATAAGGATAAAACTGTCTAAACAATTTATAATACTATTTTTTATAACAAAAACAAAAATCTCTAAATCTATCATATTAACTTTATAGCCAAACAAATATACAATTTTTTTATAAAATTAATATTTAGAAACATAGTCTTCAAAAAATCTATTTTTCAACTTCCTTTCAAATTTTCTTAAATAAATTAATAATTTAAAACGAAAATATAATTTAAAATAAGAATATATATTCATTAATATTAACTAATTTTTCATTTCTAAAGGAAAAATGAAATCAAAACATATATTTCTATGTATATATGTTTACTATCATATGTTGAAAACATAAAATATTTAAACGACTAATAATGTGGATTAAGTAGAACATTTAGTGAATATTTAAATAACATTTAATTTTGTTTGTGAACTGCTTATGCATCCATACATTGTATTTAAATATAAGATACTCAACTCAATTTTTAAATAATACAAAATATTAATATCATAAAATATAACTTAGATACCTATCTCATTATCGACCTATTTTGTTATTTTTTAAAATATACTAAATAAGTCATTGTTTAAATGGAAGTATAAATACAATAAAAATAACAAAATAGGTCGAGATCAGAGCTTCAACGAACCTCGGACCATAAATCATGGCAGATGCTACCAGATTTCAGACCATGGCCTGACAAATTGATGACCAGAAGAAGGTTACAGATGAACTCAACTCGCAGATTGAGGGTTTGGTGAAATCACAGACGTGTCTCGAAGCGACAATCTCGAAATTCATGTCCCAGACCTTTGCTCAGCTCAGTCGACCTCCGGAATCAAGCCCCTCTGCCTCCGCCATCATCACTTCATCCTCCCAAACCCCAATCACAACCGACCCCTCTGATCTTAACCAGTCCGTTCACGATCTCGCCGGTATGCCTCCACTTGAGAAAGAGACAACACCTTTGTTGCCTAATGGAATGGTTACAAGGCTAACGAAGATTGGCTTCCCATCTTTTGACGGCACCATGATCAATGACTGGATCTGTAACGCCCGTGTTCTGGAAAAAGGGAATTGTCGGGATCGTTACAGAGGAATCGTCTCTTGGCGTTTCGATTCTCTAAGGTTGGTGGAAATGTGATCTTTCTTTTTGAATCAATCCTAAGTGTTTCGGGAATGAAGTTTCCTCGGGAACGGGAAGCGGATTGATCAAAGGTCGAAAAGTAAAAGTTTGACCAGAAGCTTGAGTGGATCGATCGATCTGTTGAAGTTAGAGAAGGATCGATCGATCCATGGTCGGTCGGTCGGTCGGTCGATCGGTCGATCTGTAGCTCTGTCGTTGTGTGGCTGAAGGAGAGGATCGATCGATCCAGTTGTGGATCGATCGATCTGCCAAGTGTGTGGACCGATCGATCCATGCGTTGGATCGATCGATCTGTCACAGAGGAAGGGTGGATCGACCGATCCAGTGGTGGATCGACCGATCCAGTGGTGGATCGATCGATCCAAGCCTGTCGGCAGCTTTCCTTTTTGTTCTCTTTGGCCTCACCTACCTCTTTATTCGTGTTTTCTTCTTCCTTCTTCTTCGGGAGCGTTGGTTAGAGCTTTTGTGAGGAAAAAGAGAGTGTGATTTCAAGGGTTTGGGTGTTGGGAGTGAGAGATCAAAGAGAGAAGGTTGTGGTTGCTAAGAAAGGAAGAAGCTTGGTGGTTTGGGTTGCAGAGAATCATTTGGAGAAGTGTGGAGGAGTTTCCAGCTTCGTGGTGGTGCTGTCTCTGTCCGCAATCCTTTCATTCTCAAGGTGAGTGCATGACCTTGAGCTTATCTAAGCATTTGAGAAGCTTGTGTGTTCTTGTTGTGTTTGGCTTAGATTTGTTGAATCCTTGATGTGTGTTGTTTGTTCTTGGTTGTATGGCTTGTTTTTCCTTGCTGTGTGGGCTTGGGTTTGTGCCTAATCTTCTGTAGGAAGCGAGGTTGGGTGGTCGTTGGTCGTGTGCGGTGTTTGGAGTCGAGATCCGGTGTTGCAGAAGCGGTGGGATCGATCGATCCAAAGCTTTCTGTGTCGGGTTGCAAGGTAAGGGGATCGATCGATCCAGGGGAGGCTCGATCGATCCAAAAGGTGTGTTCGGATCGATCGATCCATGGTTGGACCGATCGATCCGTGTTTGTTGTGGGCGAGGATCGATCGATCCAAGCATGGATCGATCGATCCGTTTGCTTCTTGTTTTGGAGTTGTAGCGTTTTTGCATTTTGAGCGGTTTATCGTCTTAGTTGCTTGTTTGTATAGCTCGTAGATGGGAGGACCGCCTCACTAAGTATTTTTGATAATACTTACGCACCTCTGTGTTTTTCTGAGTTGCAGGTAAAGATAAAGTGTGATCGTGGAATTAAGGCGTTGAGGAGGAGATGATTAGGACTCGGGTGTTTGCTGTTGTTGTTGTTGTTGTACGTGAACTTGTTATCGTTTGATAATTGCGTTTCTGTTGTTTGACGGTTTGTTCAGTCTAATAAAACCCAAGTTTGTAAAAAAAAAAAACGGGTGTGGTCGTTTCAGGATCTATAGGTGTGAACAATTTTTCATGCTCGACAACACACCGCCGGAGCAAAAAGTTCGTTTAGCTTCTCTTCATCTCAATGGCAAAGCTTTGTAATGGCACCACAATTAAATCCATGAACGGTGTGGTGGTTATCCTTTCTGGCCAGAATACATAATTGCCATCTCTAATCGATTTGGTGAGCCTTACGATGATCCGTTGTCGTCGTTGGTTACATTGAAGCAAGCTAGTGATACTATGGATGTGTACTTAGATAAATTTGAATGTGCTCTTACCAGGTTATCGTTACCAAAATCGTATGCACTCAGCATCTTTTTGGCAAATATGAGCCCACACCTAGCCTTACATGTGCAACATTTTACGGCAAAAAAATCTCTGAAGCAGCTCGTCTTGCCAAATTACATGAAACTTACCTCCACCACACACCAACCAAGTAACATCGAGTTCCCTTCAGTCCATACTACAAATCCCAGTCCACCATTAACTCGAACACTACTCCCATACTCCCACCACCCAAACCAACCTTCACACCCAAAACTACTTTTGAAAAACCAGCCAGAAAATTCTCTTACCAAGAGATGCAAGATAGGAGAGCAAAAGGCTTATGTATGTTTTGTGATGAACCTTTTTCCCCAGGACATCATTTGAAACATAAGAGAGGACAAATTCTTTACATGGAAGGTGAGGAAGATATTGTTTCAGATGACGAGGACGTTACAGAACCAACGATTGAAGACGTAACTAATGATCGTTTTGATAAGACACCAACCATATCTGTGAACGTTCTGAGCGGCTCTAGCACATTCAATTGTATGCGGATCATTGGTCAATATGGGAAGAAGAAGATTCATATTTTGCTTGATCCCGGCAGCACACACAACTTCCTGGATTTAAATGCATCTAAAGACTTGGGTTGTTTGTTGGAAATTATCAAGCCAATGTTTGTCTCTGCAGCAAATGAGAATAATTTACAAACTGGTTTTAAGTGTAGTGACTTCACTTGGTCTATGTAGAATTACACTTTTACTACAGAAATCAGAACTTTACCTCTCGACTGTTGCGATTTAGTGTTGGGGTACAGTGGCTTGCTACTCTTGGTCCTATTTTGTGGGATTTTTTGAACTTGAGAATGGAGTTTCAATGGTGTTAAACATATCTTGTGAGGCATTACAAAAGTTGGGTGAAAGTTGATTAACGGTGGTAGTCTCAATAAATTGTTGCTTCAAGGACCACAAATTGCAATGCTTCAGCTCAAAGACATAGACTATTCTGACTATTTCTCCCAAACTCTACAACCAGACGCCTTGTTCTCTTATATCTCTGCCATGGGAACTGATTCTGTACACACAACAGCCTTGCAACCCCTGTTAACCTCCTATGAAGATCTGTTTGCTGAGCCCACTAACCTTCCTCCTTTCAGAGAAGGATTTGATCACCAGATTCCCCTTATCGTCGGATCCAATCCAGTGAATCAAAGACCTTACATGTATTCCTCTCTACAGAAGGACGTGATCGATACTATGGTTAAGGATATGCTGAAACAAGGGATTATTCAGTACAACTCCAGTCCATATGCTTCTCCCGTCGTACTTGTCAAGAAGAAGGATGGCTCTTGGAGACTATGTGTGGATTATAGGGGTTTAAACAAGCAGACAATTAAAGATAAGTATCCTATTCCACTACTTAAAGATTTACTAGATGAGTTAGGTGGATCGAAATATTTTTCCAAGTTGGATCTCAGGGCTGGATTCCATCAAATCAGAATGTCCCCATCCGACGTTTATAAGACATCTTTCAAGACACACTCTGGTCACTATGAATATTTGGTCATGTCGTTCGGTCTTACAAATGCTCCTTGCACATTTCAAAGCCTCATGAATCATGTATTTCAGGGTATTGCCAGAAAATACTTGCTTGTCTTCTTTGATGACATCCTCGTGTATAGTTCTACGTGGGAAAAGCATCTCCAGCACTTAGACATGGTTTTCTCCATACTCAGGGAACATCAGCTGTACCTTAAACCTTCAAAGTGTACTTTTGGAGCTACCATTATTGAATATTTGGGTCATTTTATCTCTGCAGATGGTGTGCGCACTGATCCTAGCAAGATCAAGGCAATTGAACAATGGCCTATACCCTCTAATCAAAAGCAGTTGAGGAGTTTCTTAGGGCTGGCAAATTACTACAGACGGTTTATCAAGGGTTACAGTGTTGTTGCTCGACAACTAACCACACTGCTTAAGAAGGACGGATTTTTCTGGGGTCCAGAAGCTACACAAGCATTTACAGAACTGAAGGCAGCCCTCACCTCATCCCCAGTTTTAGTTCTGCCTGACTTTAAAAGGTTATTTGTGATAGAGACAGATGCATCTAACTCTGGAATTGGTGCAGTTTTGATGCAAGATAAACATCCAATTGGGTACATCAGTAGAGCATTGGATCCCAAACATCAATCATTATCACTTTATGAAAAAGAATTGATGGCAGTGGTGCATGCTGTCCAAACATGGAGTGCTTATCTAGCTCACCGACCTTTCCTTATTAAGACATACCAAAAAAGCTCGAAATTTCTGCTCGAACAGAAGGTAACAACTCCCTTTCAACAAATGTGGTTATCTAAGCTTATGGGGTACACATATGAGATTGAATACAAGCACGAAAAGGAAAATTATGCAGCTGATGCACTCTCCAGAGTTTTTGGGTCTCAAATTCTCCACATCACCTTTTCTCAAGCTCATCATGGATTCTATGACTCAATCAAGTTGTTATGGCAAACCGATCCTCACTTGCATAGAATCATCTCTGAGCTACAATCTGACACGTCATCTCACCCTGCGTTTACTTATACCAATGATGAACTGAGAAGAAAAGGAAAGCTGGTAGATGGTAATGACACGAGAGTTAAGCTTCACATTTTCAAGTGGTTACACGATTCAGCAATTGGTGGTCACTCAGGGAGAGATGCAACACTACACAGAGTAAAGTCGTTATTCTACTGGCTAATAATGAGTTTAGAGGTCCAGAATTACGTGCGAAATTTTTTTGTTTGTCAAAAGAATAAGTATGACTTGGCCGCTAAACCGGGTTTGCTGCAGCCTCTTTCGGTTCCTAATGGTGTTTGAGAATCAATCAGCCTGGATTTTATTGAAGGATTAC